>CM069912.1:104271244-104372144 GCA_036172215.1 Camellia granthamiana
GTCCCCTCGGTTTATTGGCCCTTTTGAGATCCTTGAGAGGATTGGTGAGGTTGCCTATCGTTTGGCTTTGCCGCCGCAGTTGTCCGGAGTTCATAACGTGTTTCATGTGAGTATGCTTCGGAAGTATGAGCCGGATCCATCACATGTATTGGATTGGACCGACTTAGAGGTAGATGAGGATGCCTCGTATGAGGAGAGACCGGTTCGGGTCTTGGATAGGCGGGATCAAGTCCTGCGTGGCAAGACCATTCCTTTGGTAAAGGTTTTGTGGAAACATCACGGAGTGGAGGAGGCCACTTGGGAACGTGAGTTGGAGGTCCGAGAGAAATATCCGGATCTATTTGTGGATGTTTGAACATATGTTATATATGTATTGTTGTATTGTTGAACTTTAAGATCATTAAGTATGTCTTAAGTTGTAAAACATTGTAAATATTTTGGTTTATGGAAATATTGTAGAACTGCTTTGATATGGGAGTTGATTGTAATATTGCATATGTTGGCCATATTATAGAACTGGAGATGTATCATGAAAATTGTTTATGATATGAAATTGTGAACCATGTATGTTGAAAATGGTTGAGAAGGAAAAGAAATGCATGATGAAATGTATTTGTTATGCCTCTTGACAAGAGATGGGATGACCGGTAATGGGTCGAGTTATTAAATGTTGAAATTTAACATTGTTTAAAAACGGAGAAAAACTTGTTTTTCAAAAACTTGTACTTAATTTCGGGGACGAAATTTCCTAAGGTGGGGAGGTTGTAGCACTTGTGCCTTTTAAGGCTTTTGGTGAATGTATTTGGAACCCTCATTCTATCTTGGGAACCTTTGGTGTGTTTATTGGAAGTCCCACATCGGTTACAAGACTTCATTCTATTTTGGGAACCTTTGGTGTGTTTGTTGGAAGTCCCACATCAGTTACAAGACACATTTTAAGGTAGACAAACTCCTATATATAGGTGCAAGTGCATAGGGTTAGCTTACCAACTTCTATGGTTCTTTCTTGGTTTAATTAGCCATTACGAACCGAGCTTGAGTTATAAATTTTAGTTGTGCCGAGCTGGATTTTGGCCATAGTTCCATTGGGATTTTGGCCATAGTTCCTTCGCCAAAGTTGTGTTATTTCTCGAGGGCTTTGTGGTGTGTGGTGGAGATCGAGTTTCAACTCTTTTCATCTTCTCCGTTTGAGCATCGAATTTGAGGTAGGGATAACCTACTCCTCTTTATGAGCTTTGTCTTTAAATTTTAGCAATTTGATATGTTGGGGGTAGTTGTGTAATTTTGGGAAAGTATGGGGCTTTTGTGCAATTTTACAAAAGTTAGGGTTTTATTTATAATAAACCTATATGCATGTTTAGCATAGAGAAATGTTGGAATTGGGACTGTATGGGGTTAAAGGATGTAGTGGGGCAATTTACTGCTCATCTAGTTGAAATGTTGATTTTATATTCATTTTGTGCATTTATTTTCTGTTTAGAAATAACTGCTTTGGGCTATCGGTGGAGGATAGTCTTGATTGTTGTAGACAATGCATGATGATTAGGCAAACTAAAACTAATCACTAGAATGTGTCATTGAGTATGACGATTGAAAGAATACATTAACTTTATGTATTGATTGATGATGTGTATAATAATTGTTTATATGCATTGTGTTATGTTGGAGGAGTGAGGGGATGTACTCTACGGTTTAGGGGAAGAGAGGGGATGAACCTCTAAACCGGGTGTTGTGTGGGAGAAGAGAGGGGATGGACTCCGTAGATACAGCTCATATGCTTATCTTTGGAAGTGTGATATAGTTCTTATACTTATCAGTGGAAATGTTGATATAGCTCATATGCTTATCTGTTGATGTGTTGATATAGCTAGTATGCTTATCTATTGAGAAACGAGGAAATGTTTAATATGAGTTACTATCTCATATCAGTTATTTGATCAGGTTCTGAACCATGGTTATGATTTGAGAATTGAAAAGGAATGGAAAATGAAACTGTAATGTGTTATGAAAGAATGTAAAAGTGTTAACCATTTATCAAACTGTTAATCTTTTAGTCATTGTTCATAGCTGGTTTAGTGTATTTCTACTGGGCTGTTAGCTCACCCTATATGGGAATATCATTTTCAGGTACAGGTAGCTTGCCACCTCCAAGGATATAGCTTGGGAGGCTTAAAGCGGGCAGACTTTATTGTCTTTCTTTCTTTTGATGTATTACATGTGGATTCAAGCCAAGGGCTTAATGTGTAATTGAGTTAGTACTCCTTTTTTTGTAACCAAGTGTTAACTTGGAAAGTTGTAAGCCCGTAGGGCATTTGTTTGTTGTTAACATGTAATACATTTTGTAATGAATTAATCTGATGAATAGAAGAATGAAGGTCTTTTATATATCAATGCATGTTAAAAGTGATGGGTTTTATGTATATTTATGAGGGCGTGACATTTTCTGATCATAGTGAAACTATAGCGACTGCAGACGTAGTTCTATTTTGGAGTGAATCATGTAAATTCTTGTATTCTTGTGTACGTGTGATTGATTTCATTTGCTTTATATTTCTTGTTTGTTATTTTGTGTTTCACTAATTATGGCTATGATTTGTCCATTTTTAACAATAGGAAAGTCTTAGGTTGATGAGAAAAAGATGGCTCAAGGGTGAAAAAAAAATAAAAATAAAATAATAAATGTAGAAGAAAAAAGAGAAAAGAGAAAATTATACTTAAAAAAATAGAGTGGGGAATTTTTTTTTAAGGTCCCTAATATTAAGATTTTATAAGATAAAGGATATACAATATTTTTTATAGTAGTTAGGGTCCCTCGATATTTCTATAGAGAAAATTTGACTCAGAGAAATTTTGCCTGACTTAGAGAAATTTTGCCCTGACTCAGAGAAATTTCAAAATTTCTCTGTGATCATATCAAAGAAATTTTGAAATTTCTCTGAGTCAGGCAAAATTTCTCTGAGTCAATTTTTTTTTTTTTCTGAAAATATTGAGGACCTTAGCTAATAAAAAAAATATCTTGGATCTCTTCTACTACACAAAATTTGAGAGGGATGTTTTACTAATTTTCCCAAATAAAGCGAGAGAAAAAATTTGGGTTAATTATATTAAGATCCTTCAACTATTTGTAAATATTATTTTACCTCTTTCATCTTTGAATTCATACATATTGACTTTTTAAATTATAAAAATATATTACTTTCATCCTTTTTAAACCACCTCCAAAAAGAGTATCACTTTTACTCCCGACAGGCTCCCTCTAGATCACCTCTAAAAAAAAATGCATCTATATAATTTTCATAAACCAAGAAAATTAATATATATATATAAATTTATAAATAAAAAGATAAAACAATATTTATTAATAGTTGATGGGTCTTAAAATAAATAATCCGGATAACTTTGGTTAGTTGTGAACACACTACTTATATTCACTGTCTCCTATAAAAAGAGTAAAAATTTCACATTTTTCCAAGTCTCTAGTCTAAAAAAATAAAAAAATAAAAAAACTTACAGTAGTTAACTTAAAACAAACAAATAAATAAAATAAAATAAAATAGTATACAGTTGTCGTCTGCTGCTATAATCAGTTGAGAAGTGTGGTGTAATGCCATTGGATAGCTAAGATCTTCTTGACTTCTTTTTTTTTTTTTTTTTGGCTTCTAAATTTAAAAATTGTAAGGTTGAAGAATTGGTAATGTGGGTGTGAATTAGTAAAGTAAATTAATGGACAATATTTATTGTAGGGATGACCATATTACCTCATAATCATATCATAACTAAATTATTTTAATAATTTAATTTTTAATTGGCAACTAGTATAGTCAGTTACCAAAAAAAAGGACAAAAAGAAATCAGTCTGGGTTCCCAAAAGTCAATTGGCCTCTCTCTCTTGCTCTTGTTCTTGTCTTCTCCTCCCTCTTATATTCCACCATAGTTCACCAGCCCCGTTAGCGATTGGGGACACCATTTCTCTTAGTATCGACATCTTCTTCACAAGCTCTCACTCTCTCGACGTCAAGACCTAGTGAATTCCATTCTAATCGACTCTTTCGGAGAACTCTTTTCTAGGTTTGTTCCTAACTCTAAACTTGGTTTTTAAGCTACAAAATTTCTTTGTTAAGTTTTTAATAAATTTTTTTGAAGTTTGGCATATATCATTTTGTATTAGATATATATAAAATAAAAATTCTATAAAATAAAACCAACACTAATTTTAACTGAATAATGTGTAAAAGAAAATTAATATTTGGTTTGGAGTTTTCATTTTACGAGTGGGTATAGACTTTGATCCTTTTCATTCCAAGTATGTAATGGAGAATTTCTATTACAAATCTAATGGTTACAAAATAGGAATGTAAATTTATAATTCATTTAAATTAAAAAATGGTAATTACTTGAATGATGTAATGGAACCTCTCAATTGCAAATATAAAATGGAGAGAATCACAACCCATGTGGGTACTATAAATCCGTTCATTAACTTTTACCATAAAAAACAACTACACTAACATACTAATACTATCTTTGACTCCCAAAAAAAAAAAAAAAAAACACAAAAAACACAAAATCATATACTTCTTACAATGTACCATTTTTTAGAATTTAGGAATGTGCACATAGAATCCTCCAAAAATAAATTGACAATTAATAAATAAAGAGAAACCATTTCATACTAAGAGCATGGACTGACGAGGGGGCCACTACAAGAAAAAGCGTTTTTGGCGACCAAAATTTCATTTTTCGTCGCTGAAAGTAGTACAAAGGGCGACTAAAATGGAATTAGTCGCCAAAATTAAACACTTTTGCCGACTAAAAGACTTTAGTCGCCGAATACAATGGTTTTAGCGACTAAAAGGCAGTTTAGTGGCCGAATGTAGGGGTTTTAGCGACTAAAGGTTGTTTAGTAGCCAAAAGTGACGGTTTTTGGCGACTAAAATAATTTAGTAACCAAAAGTGATGGTTTTGGCGACTAAAAAGCAGATTGGTCGCCGATTGTAGGTGTTTTGCCGACTGAAAACAGATTGGTCGCTGAAAGTGAAGCTTTTTGGCTACAAAAAAAAAAATTAGTAGCTAAAAACTGAGTATTGGCGACTAACATTCAGTTTAGTAGCCAAAAGGGGGACGTTTTTGGTGACTAAAAATAGGTTTCGTCGCTAAAACTGCTGATTTTTAATTGGAACTTCTTTTTTTAGTCGAAAATAATTAGTAGCCGAAAATAATAGAATTGGCGACTAACTAATGGTTTAGTCGCCAAAAGTGGCCTAAATTTTTTTTTTAGTAAATAATTTATTTTTTACATAAATTATATTGAATTAAAAAAATTATATTTATAAATATTATTTTGTATTAATAGCGGTTAATATACTATATAAATAATATGTATTGCATATATATTAATGTCAGGAGGGAGTGTTTGGCAAAAGGTTTGGAATGTGGTGGTGGGATGTCTCAGGTTCGAAACCTGCGAGCAACAGGTTGAAATTTTTTTTTTTTTTAAATATGCTTTTGGTGACTAAAACAGGTGGTCGCCAAAAGCTTTAGTATTGGCGACGAAAAAACATAGTCGGCAAATGTATAAATTAAAAAAAAAAAATTCACTATTGGCGACTAAAACTTTAGTCGCCAAATGTATAATTAAAAAAATATAAATGAGCTTTGGCGACGAAAATTTTAGTCGCTACAGAGTTTGTTTTTGGCGACTAAAAGTGGGTTTGTCGCCCATACCTTCCGCGACAATTTTCCAGCGACAAACATGGCGACTAAAAAATTTAGTCGGGAAAACCTAAAACCCGACTTTTGGCGACTAAAAAATCACTTTTGGCGACTAAAAATTTAGTCGCCAAATGTGTATTTTCTTGTAGTGCGCCACAATAAGCAAGTAGCCTATAGTTTCAATTTCGTTAATCTAAACTAGTGTTTCACTTGTGATATACATAAGTTGTGTTTGTAATTATTTGTACATCTGTGAATTGTGATTTTTAATTTTTTTTTTTGACACACAAAAAAAGGAATATAACAAATGCAACATTTCTTCAATCAATTATTTTATATTTGTTTTTATTCAAAATTTAAAAATAATATATGAGCAAAATTTATAACTAAATTAAGGAAAATTTTATTCCTAACGGCATTATTTTACTTCTATATAAATACTTAAAAAAATAAACCTGAAAAAAGATAGTCAATATAATATTATACATTAAGTAAAAAAAACAAAATGCGGTTAGCAATTATGCTTACAAAAATTTACTACAGTTTAATATCAATTTAAAAAAAAAAAAAAAAACTATTTGAATAGAATTTATCTAGTACCAAATAGAATTTTCTTAGCAAAAAGGAAAGTTATAAAATTTTGTTGCAAATTTTTAATTGTCTATTGTTAAACATTCTATTCTACTTGCTGGAGTTTTGATCTTTGATCTTTGTTCCACATTAATCGTATTATTTTATTTATTTTTCTTTTTCTTGCTTAATTTTCGCATGATACTTCTTTCATAGAGCATCTTTGAGTGTATTAGTGAAAACATCATATACTTAAAATGCACAAAATTACAATATATAGAAAAAAAAAAAAAGTAAGTAATTGCCCAAAACTAAAACTACTTTAAGAAAAAATAAAAAATAAAAATAAAAATGAAATTGTTTGAAATAGAAAATGAATTATTTATTTATTTATTAATTTTTTTAAAATAAACTTTTAAAGAAAACCAACAAAAAAAAAAACTATATAAAAAAAGTACATAAACTAAACGTAAAATATAATACAAAAAATAAATGAATTATAGGATTTTCAAAAAGTAACACTCACAAACAAATGTTGTAAAATCTTGTCTATTCATATATTTTTTGTATTTGTAATCCTGAGAATGATGTTGAAATAATTTGTACTTCTTGCATTAGGTCCATCTTTTTTTTTTTTTGATCGGAAACACTTTATTGATGAGAAAAACGCATACAGAGTATGGAAAACTACATCAATAAAGAGGAGCTTGGAGCTAAAAAGCTCCAACGTCCTAGTTGGTGAGAAACCAACGAAGAAACAAAGCCAGAAGGAAACAAATAGAAGGGAACTCAAAAAAGAAAAGAAGCAAAAATAGGACAACAAAATGAGCACCAAACCAGCTTCAAACCATACACCCAACCAGCATATCAGCCAAGTTGCCATGAATGAGGAGCCATAAATCAAAAGCAAAACCAGCAGCAAGTAAAAGCAGCCAAAGCAGATTAATCACCCTTCCCAAACAGCATACAGAAACAGTAGCATAGTTCCTACAGATCAGCAGACCATCTCAAGACAGATTCAGAACATCAATTATAAACAAACCAGCTGAAATTCACCTGGCAGACAGCCTATCCACAAAACAGGACATTGTAGCAGCGCTCCAACCAAAACCCACACTAACATACCATTCACATAACACCCACAGACCCACCCAAGCACCTTCTAATTTGTCTCAAATTATAGATGAAGTCCCGCACTGAAAAGCATAAATCTGGAAAGTAAGGTTTTACCCAAAAAGCAATCCTATGCTTGATTAACTCACAAAGATCTTCCAGATTTGGGGTGGTTGCTCTAAACACACACTCATTTCTGCACTTCCATGTTGACCACATTACAACCATTGGAATTACTCCCCAAATCTTCCTTTCTAACTTCCTCAACTTCCCACCTGCCCACCACCAGAGAAGGCTCTCCACCGAGCCAGGTATGACAGCTTGGAGATCCCACCATCTCAGCATTAGGTCCATCTAATAGCTTTAGCAAGCACAAATGTAATAAATTTTATAACACAAAACACAAACAATTATGAGACAAAGTATCTAAAAAAAATGAAAACAACATGCAATGATGATGTAGAAGCACACCTGAAATTTTAATTGGAGGTATAACCAGATAAATCGCCATAGAATAAGAAGACAACATTTATTTTTCATCACAATAATTACATAACTCAATATATAATTTTAATGTCTCTCACTCTTCCATGTGTCCAATTCTCTATCAATATTAAAATGAATGCATGAACCAAAAAAAGAAAACATTTGAGAAGACAAAGAGATGTGATTTGAGACCTTTCAATTGTTGAATTCTATTAATTAATAGTTAGTAGGCTTCAGTGGTCGGGCTTCTAATATTTGTTAGCCATTAAAACTGAGTTCTTTGGTTTCATCTATATTTACTTGATAATTTCAGAGTGGACACGTGTTAAGCCTTTACACAAATACTTGGCACATTTTTTTAGCATTATTAATGAAATGCACAGTGTAATTTTTTTTTTCTCTTTTTTTTTTTTTTTCACAATTGCAACTTGTTATTTTTTTAATAAGAATTTATATTTGTTTTAGATATTTTTTTTAATATACAAATTATTTTTTACAGTGTAATTTTTTTTCACAATTGCAACCTATTATTTTTTAATAAGAATTTATATTTGTTTTAGATATTTTTTTAATATATAAATTATTTTTTGTAGATTCACAGTGTAATTTTTTTTTCCGCAATTACAACCTGTTATTTTTTAATAAGAATTTATATTTGTTTTAGATATTTTTTTAATATACAAATTATTTTTTATAGATTTTTTATAAAAATAATTTAACAATCTTATCATTAACCATAGTGTATGAGAGAAGTAGAAAATGGTGCGGTAGTAAGTATGAGAGAAGTCAAAAAGGCTTGTGGGTTGGGAGAAGTCAATAAATGCTAAGGTTTTTTTTTTTAAATCAAAAAATTAGAAAATTAAGATTGGGATATTGGAACTTCCACAAAACTTGTGGATTAAAAAACCCTATTTTTTTTATATAATATATAGATCATATATTTTTAATTTCGTTTCGATGTGATCGTCTATTAGTTGTCAATAATATTTTGAATAAAAAAATAACATGTCTGAAAAGAATTTGGAATAAATTATATTGGAATTATTTACCCATTTTTCTTTTTTGTGCAAGAATTAATAAAATTTCTAGATGAGTTACATGTGGCCTTTTTCGGTCCAAAATGTTAACAGCAATAGATGAAAAGACTAATTGTAACATAATTAGAAATATGAAGTTTAAGTTACTAAATTTGAAATTATAGGAAACATAAATTTTTTCAAATAGAGGGGCCTAATTTATCCAAATATTTATGGATAAATGAATCAAGTAGAGATTTATCATTTTTCGATATATAGGCCAAGCCAAGCAACAGCCTAACTTACAAGGTATTTGGCCACAGCCACTAATGAAAAAAAAAACAACATAAAAAGGGAAATATGGATTTAGATCTATATATAAGAAGATCTTTAAGATATATCCTTTTATGCAAAATGCGCATTTCTCAGTACTTAGCTGCTGATTTCCCACCCTTGGCCTGTAAAATCGTACAACACTTTATTATTACACAACACACACAAACAAGTGTGAATTACTTTCAACTTTCTTTGTGGATTCTTCTATTCTTCCTGAATTGAATTGGTTTTGTGACATCCTTTTCTATAATATTTCTTCTTAGAAACCAATTGAGCATCATATTCACATAATTGCCTAAGATTGGCAACGAGAAATCCTCCTTAAATAAGTAAGTTCTATTAGTTAGGCCGAGCCTAAAAAAAGCTCTACATAGATATGGATCACAAGCCAATGTCATACAACATTGACAAACATAACAAGAACTGAATTGGCATATATAGCTTCATATATAGAATCAGATATTCATCCTTGTTCTTCTTATTTCTTCTTTGGGGCAACTGGCTTGCTAGCGGTAACACTTGGTGCCTAGAAAACCCATCAAAATGTTAATAAGATAAATAAATAAAATAAAATAAAAGGGCGTATCCAGTGCACAAAGCTCCCGCATATGCGGGTTCTTTGGAATGGTTGATGTACGCAGCCTAACCCCACACGTAGAGAAGCTGTTTCCGCAACTCAAACTCGTGACCTCACAATGGGGCAACTTTACCATTGCGCTAGGCCTGACCTTCAAATAAATAAAATATAACAAACGAAAATAAAAGGAAAAAGAAAAAAGAAAAGCAAAAACATCAAAATGTATGTACCTTCTTCTTAGGTTCGAGGGGCTTCTGCTCGACCTTCTTAGTGGCCCTAGTGGAGGCCAGAGTTATTGGTGGAGTTTTGATGGGCTCTTTCTTGGCTTGTGCAACCAGGTTTATTTTTTTTTCGAATGATGCCATGGATAGAACGATTAAGACTTGATGGTGAAACAGACAGATATAGTAATCCATTTGGGGGAAAGAATAAAGTAACATGGACGCATCTTGAAAGATGATGCTGAATCAAATACTTTGCTTAGAGATAGATATTGCTTATAGCATTTGATGTTGATTCTAAAGCATGCCCAGATATTTCCAAGCCATATGTTGTAACAATGTGTACTTTTCTGTTTTCAAAAATCATTTTGGGACAATATGTGATGTAGAACTAACTTGGGTTTTAGGATCTTTGTTGGATATTTTCTTAGAGAAAAGTTAGGGATCATGAAAATTTTTTCATGAAAATGATTATGAAAGATTTATGATCCTTGGATTACCTTGATTAGTGTGTGGTGCTTTATTCTAAGTGTAATCTAAGGGTCACAAAGCTTTCATGATTATTTTCATAAAATTTTTTTCATGATACCTAACATTGCTAATTTTCTTATGCTTTACCCTTCCCCAAAATAACCTTATTTATATCACGTTATTCCATGTTGTCCATTGATTGCATCCCCAAAATACCGTAATTGCACCCACCAAGCAGTTGTCTATTCATTTTCAATGCCTACAAACACATCAATGCTTTTGTGGTTGGTAAATATTATCAAGTAGCTGCTTAAAACCGGAAAAGTGTACTTGCATATTTAATGCACCAACTCAATACCCAACATGGATATTTCATGACTAATGTAACACTTAGACATATGCAAATAGAGAGCGATGGTATGAGATCTTTTGTCCTTAAAACTAAGCTGATGAACTTTTTATCCGGCCCAACCTAGTACCCACGGTGGTCCGATTTGACCTGAATGAGGTTGGGCTTTGGCCTAAGCCTAGAGTTTGAAGCCCAATTCGATTTGTCTGGCTGGGCCACAAGCTTGTCAAAAATTATAAAAAATATAAGAAAAAATTAAAAAAAAAAAAATTTGCCATAGATATAGACCAATAGGCTAAGCCCACTAGCGTGTTGGCCCGCCCATCGGCTAGGACCATGAGCTTGTATAGGTCAAACCCGTTGGGCACGGCCTGACCCTAAGGTTTTCGGCTGCATTTTGGGCCCACACAATCTTGCTATAAAATAAAATAAAATAAAAAAAGCCTACTAGGCTTAGTTTGCGAACAGCATGGGGACCCATTTTCGCTAGCCACTCGATGACAGGATCATCATGTAATTGTGAATGATGCGATAGAAGGATACACACTTTTTTTTTTTGGTTGGCCTAGAGATGGACAGGGGTTTTGGCTTACTTGATCATGACGATCGAATTGGGGTCCCAAAGCTTTGACGAATCTCATCCTTTAAGGCTGGGTATGTTGGAAAATTTGAATTACAATTTACTCAAATGGTTGTGTCTCTTGAGATGGAAAAGTATCTCATTTTGAAGGGTCACAACCTTTCTAAAGAATCATGGAAGAATTTATAAATTCTATCCCCCCTCACTTCAATTTGGATAGAGAATTAGTCATTTTCTTCTTCATCTTTGCATTTATTCTTCATATTTTCTTGAATTTAATTTTTCTATAAAAAGAGTATATGCATAGCGAAGTTCGCTAGGCCTTGCAATAGTATTACTGCCAGTGCAAGACATTGACCGTTGTATCCTAGGAGATAAACGTCCATTGAATCCTGAGCACCAGTGGGAGGACGAATCTGTCTTAAGGAAAGAGTATCACACACTAGACTTGATCAGGTTTCATCTATTTATGTACTGTAAATTTTGTTATATTATTATAATAGATTTATGTCAGTTTTGGTTTTGCCTAACAACCGTTTACATGTTTTTAAAATTATATTTTCCATATAATTTAGTACTATTTTTCTAACAATCTTCAGACGGATTCTGATCCTATTTATGGTTTTTAGGGAAATATAATTATTTGTTTTTGTATGTGTTTGGGTACTTATACTGTGCAATTATATTATATATATTTGATTAAACAGAATTAGAATTGTTTTAAATAGGATCTGATTATTATTGAAAGGTATGTATACCATACATAATTGTTTAGACTCTAAAAAACAAATTTGGAGTTATTTAGATTTTGAGAAACTGAATGCGTTTTTCAGAATATGTTTATTTATTTATTTTTTTATTATTGTTTCTGGTAAGTAATTATTTTGTTGTCAAATATTAAATCAATGGATTTATTTTATTGGTTTGAGAATCATCCTGTTGGCCTAAGTTCATGAACATAGGAATAAAAAAATAAAATAAAAAGGGTACAAACCGCCACTACAACAAAATACACTTTTGGCGACTAAAATTGGCGACTAAAACAAATTTAGTTGCCAAAAGTTTTGGAATGGGTGACTAAAACTTTTTTTTGGTCGCCAAAAGTATAATATTTAGCTACTAAATTTTTTTAGTTGGGATATATTGATTATTGGCGACTAAAAAATAATTTAGTCGCTAAAAATACTAGAATTGGCGACAAACAAAAATATTAGTCGCCGTATATTGAGTTTTGGCTATAAAAATATTTAGTCGCCGAATGTAAAATTAAAAATTTATTTTTATCTTTGGCGACCAAAAGTTTAGTCGCCAAAACGTATTTTCAACGACCAAAAATTAGTTTAGTCACCGTATATTAGGTATTGGCTACTAAAATATTTAGTCGCCAAATGTAAAAAAAAAAAAAAAACTATCTTTGGCGACCAAAAGTTTAGTTGCCAAAACATATTTTCAGCGACCAAAAATTAGTTTAGCCGCCAAAAAATAAAAAATTGGAGGGAGACATTTCTAATTTAAATTTGAGGGATTTATAAAAGTAATTGGCGACTAAAAAATTTAGTCGCTAATGGTGTAATATATATATATATTTGGTTTCCAAAATTTTTCCAGCGCCTCTGTCTCTCTCTCTCTCTTCAGCGTCTCTCTATCTCTCCGGTGCTCCTCTCCCTTCCCTCACGGTCGCCAGGAACCGGAGCATCGATTCCTACTGCTTTTGGTCACCGTCACCTGAGATCCATAATGAGTTAATGAACACCAATTCGGAGCCAAGATCGAAGATCTCAACTCCAAAGTCTCCTTCCTCAGATTCTGGACTCCCTTCGATGATTACCACCATCGCTCTACTCCTTGCTTCTCTGACATCGTTTTAGTCACTTCCGATGACGATTCTGGTAAACCCGCGTCTAACCCCATTCCCGTCTCTGCCCATAAGGTTGTTCTAGTGAGTACCCATTTCGATTTTTAACTTTCTCTGTGTGTTTTTGTTGTGTATTGAATGTGTTTGATATGTGGATTGTGTGGACAAACTCTGAAATGGGTAGTGATGATAAACTCTGAATTTGGATCATTGGTTTAGGTGATTCTTTGTTTGATATGTGCATTGTTAAATATTTTGCCCACCAAGTGTTTGATTCTATGCTCAAGTGACAAATTTATCAGAAACAATTGGAACATGGTCACCAAATGTTTGAATCTGTTTGAATCTACTTTCACAATTGAACATGGTCACAAATTTATCAGAAAAAATTTCACAATCTGCTCTATTTACCTTATTAACTCACAAAACCCTCCACCATGCATATCAGGGCTATTATTACATTGTGCAATTTTATGGAAGACTGCATTTGGAGGCAGCGAAAGCTTTGCATCATATTGAGGGGAAAGCACTTGCTGGATGTCTTTCGTGGCAAAAGATACAGTACCAGCAGTTGTTCCATAGCTCTTTGTTGTGCCCTACTCCTGTCTATGTGGTCATTAAGAGGCAACTAGATACTTTATTCAATAGTTTTAAGCATCGTAGTGGTATCTCCTATTACTCTGAATATGGTTCTTTCTATTTCATGCAATCATTTATTTTTGTTGAACATGTTCTTTTTCTATTCCTCACACTCGTAGTTAAGGGAAAATCCTCAACTCATGCTTAAATCTATTCCACATGGTATGTACAATTTTCTTTTGTTTTATTCAGCCAATTCACTAATTTTGTCCCAGTTTTTTATTAGATGCTTGATTATTCTGATCTAGTTCAGATTTTCTTTCTCTAGAAGTCATTGAGAGTTGTTTTTGTTGGTAGAATTCATTTACGTATATCATATCATATATGAATGCTTTGTTAATTATGCAATCTAGGGGGACTAGGACTTGCTGTGCCTTGTAACTGTTCAGCATTCCATTTGACTGCATGTGTTTGGACAATTTGTATTTCTTGATGACAACTCATTAATTGGACAATGGCAAAAAGTTCGATGATAAGGTTGTGTTAGTTTTTTTATTTTATTTAAGTTTATTTTTAAAAATCATGTTGTATGTATTTATGGCCTTATTGAATTTGTTTTGCAATATTTGAAGTTAGAGAATTAAATATTAGAGGCCATTAAATGAAATTTATTTGTTTGTAGTAAAACTTAATAGTCTTAAACACCTATCAAATCCTTGGGAATTTTGTTGATAAATTACTGTAGCAACAACAAATTACACTAACATACCAAACTTGAGATTGTAACCAACCCAACAATGAAAGTTCACAACAAGAGACAAAAAAGATACAAATAGAAACTAGATATGGAGGACACACAATGCACGAGCCATGTTTAAGTTTCTGTGGTAGATGATTATTCATTATCAAATGCACTTAATTGGAAAACCACTCAACATGTGTGAACATGGATTGTTTTATTTTCATTTTATAGAATATGGAGAAAATGCAACTTGTAATATTGCATGGTTACAAATGCCAATACAAAACACGGAATGCTAGGATCATATAAATGTTAGTGATAAATTAGAGAAAATATGTCACTTCATCTTCTCATTATGTGAATATTGTGTTAATGCTTACAAATTTTCTCAGTGCATGTCGAATATATAATTCTAGTGTCTGTCTGGATTAATTGGGGGTGAATTGAGATGATTCCCTGTTTACAAGTATCCCATACTTTTTGGGTATGTTAAAAACAGACAGTTTAAATAGAAAATATATCTAAAATGATGTGTTAATGATATTTTTGTAGCCCCACATGCAAAGATCATTTTTTTTTTAATCTCATCAGTACTTTATATTAAATTGATCACAATATAAAAAATTACTGAATAGTTGTCTTTGTGGGCCATTAGCTTAATTTGTATATATTATTTGTAGTCATTATTTTCAAATATTGAGTGTCATGGTAATTTGTAGATTTCAAATGGGAGATTGGTCAGGACTTGCTGCGCCCATCAAAAATCAGTGACTTACTTGACATTTTCCAGCGATGATTCATTTCTTATTACTGGTTCAGAAGATGGCATGATCATTACTTGGCCTATGATCGGGTAAAAAAAGGGAATCTTCGTTTCTTCAACAATTTAATGTTTGTATTTGAATGTCGTTTAGTTTTATTTTTCAAGAAAAATAAATAACTGACTTTGTAATCATATTGTTTGGTGGAAGTTTGGTAGACGAGACAGATTGTTGGATTGCGGCTTTAAAACTAAATTTTTCGTTGGAGCTTTCATTCTCTATAACGGGCCTATTAACTACATCAAGTGGCTCAAGTTCAATTTTTTTATCAAGCTCCCTCGATGGCACATGCAAGGTTACTTAATTATGTTAAATGTTTCATAATAATATCTTCCTAGCATGAGTATTTTGTTTCTCGAAATGACTTATTTTCGTATTGTAGGTATGGGACCTTGTTACTGGAAGACTTTTACAAACTCGAGCTTTTCCACTACCAATTACTGCAATAGTTGTTGATCCAACAGAGATGAAGTTATTTTCTAGTGGTATAGATTACTAGTGGTATACGGAGGACATCATTTTTGTATGATTATCTGTTTGTATGGAATTATTATTTTGGGTTGGATTATATTTGGTTTGTATAGAATTTGATGTTACAAGACCAAATTTTTGGATGGCTGAAAGTGAAATAGAAATAGACATATGTATTGTTTTGTTTATATACAGGGTGCAGGTTGCATGAAATGAATATAGGTTGTGCAGAAATTAATAATAAAAAAAAAAAAAAAACACTAAATAAAGTTTTTGGTGACTAAATGTTTAGTAGCCAAAAAAACAAAATAAAACTTGTTGGCTACTAAAAATTTAGTAGCCAAAAACAAACCAAAGATTTTTTGGCGACTAAAAATTTAGTAGTAAAAAATATATGAGACTTTAGGCGACTAAATAGTTTAGTAGCTAAAAAAAAATATGAAAATTAATTTTTTTTGGCGACTAAATATTTAGTAGCTAATAATAAATGATACTTTGGGCGACTAAAAGTTTTAGTCGCTGAAAATGAAAATTAATTTTATTTGAAAACTTTTGGCGACTAAATATTTAGTCGCCAATTTATGACTTTTGGCTACTAAAAAATATTTAGTCGCCAATACCTCATACTTTTCCCTACTAAAACATTAGTAGCCATTTATAGGACTTTTGGCGACTAAATTTTTTTTAGTCGCCAAAACCTTCCCCGACCGTTTTCCTGTGACAAATCTAGCGACCAAAATATTTAGTTAGGAAAAGGCTTCGGCGACTAAAAACCTTACTTTTGGCGACTAAAACTTTAGTCGCCAAAAGTGCATTTTCTTGTAGTGCGCAGATGTGTTTGCACCAAATATGACAGACAAATGAAACACGTTTAATAAAGATGACATTGCATGTACACCAGATATGTTGCAGCAGAGTTTTTTTTTTTTTTTGATCGGCAAATGTTCGTTGTTAGTTGTTGCAGCAGAGTTGAATGATATATAAATGTCATTCCCATGAATTCATAATGAAGAAGATGCCTTAAGCATTTGAATCTTCTTGTTTGTTTTTGTAAAAGCAACACCTTGCCTTCATATGAATAATTACAAAAAATTGAGGGCAAGAAAGAGATGATTATGAGAATGAGTGAGTTTGTCAAGTATGAGAACATGAAGCCAGGACCGACGTTGGAGAGGAATTTCGAGTTGTTCATGGCAGATGGGATGCCAGCATATTCACTCGGACTCAACGGAGGTCCAACTTCGAGTTTCGGAATGCCGACTCGGAGATTGGGCCCACCGCTTCTTTGTCTCTCTCTTCATTACATTTTGTATGCTGTAATTGGTTCAGTTTTTGGTTTTTGGCCGGTCAATGTACTTTGGCCATTGATGTGTTAATGCCTTTGAATTCGTCGTTGGAAACGGAGAAACCACTAACAACTTTCAAATTATAATAACTGTTTTATAGTTTCTAAGAGTTGTGACTTTTGTGATATTTATGTTTTGTTAAAGGCAGTTGTAACTGTTCGAGAAATAGAAAAATGCTATTGTTTTACCTACCTAGTTCTTTAAGACAAATTTCAGGCTGATGCTTATAACCAGATTTGTTTTGATAGAATTTGTATATTTTTCTTGGGTAAAGTTTATTTGTTACCAAATTTTCATCTGTGTGATACGTTTAGTATGTATATGTGTGTTGGGGTATATCTCCTTATTGGAGTTTGAGACCCAATTGGTTCGTTAAAAAATTTTAATTTGATTTGGTTTAGGTATAATATATTTTAATATATTATATCTAATTTTTAGAGACCTAATTCAGTTTGATAACCATTAGGGTTTTGATAACAAAACTCAAGAATCAATTATATATATATATATATATTTATTTATATTTGGTATTGGTTTTTTCCCCAAGAAAAAAGGAGATGCTGCGGCTGCTATAGATCATTGGTCAATCTCTTCGGTGACCGTGCGGGATGCTATAGTTGATTTCATGCTTTGTGCTTTGATTCTGATTAAAGCTTAGAAGTTTATTTTGGATTTAGCGGCAGCGTGTGGATTGATTTGGGCCTATTATTTTGGGTCTTCTACAACTCTGGTTTCGAAGATTTTTGTTCATCTTTTTGGTGAGGTCTTTCCTCTTGTTTATTTGTGATTATTTGGAATTCACCTAAGGATGGTTTTGTGAGACCATTCGTGTCTCATTTGTAATCGTTTAGAAACTTATTTGGTTGATAGTGGAATTGGATTTTGATCCCGTGGACGTACCTCACATTGAGGGAACCACGTAAAATTCTTGTGTTGCTTTTGATTTAATTTTTCCGCATTAGTTTTTAATCACATTGATTCATTTACTTGTGGGAAATCATATTTTCCCTAACAACTGGTATCAGAGCTTACATTTTATTTGGATCTATTTATTTGTGTAAATCAATGGAGGGGAATATGGGTCGTATATCTAACTTCAATGGAAGCAATTGGGTAACTTGGAAAACAAAAATGGAGGACCTATTATTTTGTAAAGATTTGTATGGACCCATTGAGGGTGATAGTGGCAAATATGAGGGTATGAAAGATGATGAATGGAATAGGCTTAATCGAAAAGCTGTTGGTGTTATCCATCAATGGATTGATGACAGTGTGTTTCATCATGTTGCTACTAAAACTTCAGCACATAATTTATGAAAAAAATTAGAAGGCCTTTATGATAGGAAATCAGCCACAAATAAAGTTTTTTTGTTTCGTAAGTTGGTTAATTTAAAATATAAAGAGGGCGGCTCTATTCCGGAACATCTGAATGAAATAAAGAGTATTGTTAACCAACTTGCTTCTATAAAAATTGTTTTTGATGATGAGTTGCAGGCTTTGATGCTACTTAGTTCTTTGTCCGAAAGTTGGGAGATTTTCGTTGTGACAGCTAGTAATTCGGCACCCAATGGAGTTGTCACAATGGGCCAAGTCACTAGTAGCTTGTTAAATGAAGAAACTAGAAGAAAATCAGCGAGTTCCTCTCATTCGGAAGCATTTGTTATGAGAGGCCGAAATAAAACAAGGGGGAGGAGTAAAACTCCTCATAGTCGTGATCAAAGCCGCGACAAATCAAAAGATGGTTCATTTTCAAAAAAAGACATTTGCCATGAGAAAGGGCACATGAAGCGAAAATGTCGAAAGCTCAAGAATAAGGAGAAAATACGTGACAAAAGTGTGGATAAGAAGCAAGAAGACACAACGGCAGTTACTACTGATGATCTCATGGTTGTTTGTGAAGATGATTGTATCAATTTTGTGGGCCAAGAGAGCAATTGGGTGATTGATTCCGGTGCTTCTTTTCATGTGACTTATCGAGTTGATTTCTTCACTACCTACAGCAAAGGAGATTATGGTTCTGTTCGAATGGGTAATGAAGGTTTGTCCAAGATTGTTGGCATGGGTGATGTTTGCTTAGAAACAAATTTGGGCTGCAAGTTGTTGCTTAAAGATGTGAGGCATGTTCCCGACATTCGCCTCAATTTGATCTTTACTGGGAAGCTAGATGATGAAGGCTACAACAACAAATTTGGTAATGGAATATGGAAGCTCACAAAGGATTCTTTGGTGGTGGCTAAGTGTAAGAAGACTCATACACTTTATTCGATGCAAGGAAAAATTTGTAAAGGTGTTGTCAATGCACTTGAAGATGATTGTAGACATCCTCGAAGGTCTTGGGGGAAATCTCCCGTTTTGTTCATTTGGGCTCACTACAGTTCGGACTCAAATGCCACGGTCCTATATCTAATCTCACAGAGTGCAATGCAAGACCGATGAATCATCAAAGAGTCCAAATCCGGCAAATCGTTTTGGAAAACTGATTTTTTAGAAAGAAGTGCCAAACATGGACTGCTTTGCCAGATACAGAGTCGCCACCTAAATATTTTATTTTGGGGGAATTTAGGAAACCCTGACTCGTGCCTAAGGCCACTTGTCCGTCATCACCAAAGTTGCCTCGGCTCGAGAACTTGGGTACGATTGGGGAAGGTCAGCTATGAGCACCCCCTCTCGCCCGATCAAAGATCGGCCACTACTAAACATGATATCGAGTTTTGAAAAAATATGTGCTCTTAAACCGGTTATTAGCCTAGAATTACTATGTGATGCGCACAGCATACAAGTATAGACTAGATCACCTAATTTGGAACAAAGCATCGTATATCCATTTGTTTTGAAAATGGATTGAAATTTGCTACTCACAAGTAGGCTAAAAACACGGGTTTTGACGAATTATTCCAACTCAAGCAACCCAACCTTCACCCACAGGCATTCAAGCAGTTTAATCACATAAGCACATAGCCTCATGGTAAGCATGCTATCATGGCAGTCACTCACACACATGCAAGGATGCTAAAGCATAAACACTTACCGGATACTCCAAGCCAAAGAAAGAAACTAATTAGAAATCATGCATGAATCCTAACTATACTGAAATGCCTAATGCAACACATGAAAAATGCAACTACAATAGGCTCGGCTATTCTAAAATGGCATATGATGATGCTACAGCTAACACGTATTCAACTTGGAATTGAAATACAATGCAGTTAGTATGATGCGCCGAGCTCGGTGCATGCAAGACAGATGAATGGATGCAAACATGCGAGCATAAGTATGCTAATTGAAACGTGCCCTAACCTAACCATCATAAGCTAGTAAATAAAAGGGAGAAAGACGTGGGGTTGGAAGACATACATACACTCACGCACTCTTATTACATAATTGCCCTCGCTTGAAGGGTCCGAATAAATAATACAAACCAAACAAATGATTAACTACTCTAGCTAATTAAATATTACAAAATTTCTAATTAATTAACAAATTAGTTGCAAAAAAAAAGGAAGTGGCCGCAGCCCCGCCTCAGGATGATTGGATGATGCATGCTCGATTTGCCTCGCCCGGAAATCCGTTGCCATGCCACTGTTGCCTCTGTTTGCACTGTTCTACACCTCTGAGGATTGTGAAAATCTTAAGGCACCTCTGAACTACTCCCTGATCATTTTGGGATGCCACCGGCCAAGGTAAAGATCCATTGGCCATTGATAAATGGTCATCGACTAGTTGTGAAGCCATCGGCCAGACATTTTTGGTCGGTCGGCACTGTATGTAGTCGGTCGGCCAAATCTTCCTGCAGAATCCTATTTTGACAACAACAGAGAACAAACAGTGCATGGCAAGGAAATTTCAAAGCAATGTGTGCATGGCCACTCTCCCTATCATTCTATAGACTCAAGGGAGTGTGGCCCTCGGCCCTCGGGCCACCAACCACGCATTTCGATGCATGATGGCCAAAAGACCAAGCTTGCAAATCAATGTAAATGAATGCAACAAATGAGTGAATGCTTCACGCCCTATCATGTTGAGATCAAGGGCGTCGGCGACCGAGGATTGAGACGTGTTTCGTCACTTTGAGTACGAACACACCTCATTCCTCATGTTTAGTTTGACACCCCAAACCAAACATGATGCAATGTATGTATGCAATATGGCTCAAGTGTACAAAATGGCATCAAGTATGCCATATGAGGCTAAGTTAGCAAAACATGCCAAATGCAATGCAACCTATACATGCAAATATGTAATATGCCAAGCATGCAAAATGCAATGTAGCAAACATGGAAAAATATGCAATGGAACTAGCATGTGCCAACACATAATGAACCAAATATGCAACAAACGTGCGACGAATATGCAATGGTGGACTTAAACTGCAAAGGGCAGACCTCAGCCTTGCCATAAACAGTGGCCAAAAGTTATAGAAATGATGGACAAATGCTCATGCAAAAATGCACACCAATGGGCCTAAAACTAAGGCATAAAAGGGAGCATTCCACTACAACTATCATGACCACACATGGCATGGATTATGCAACCAAAAACAGAGTTTCAATGCGTCAAAATACACCCCAAAACCCACTGATATGGCAGCCCAAGGACTTAAACAAAAAGGCATACACCAAGGACTCAAACATGGAGCATAGGACCACAACTCTTCAAGGCATTAAAAGGGTAACAAATGAAAGCATGTAAGCATAAAACATGGACTGAAATGGCATGATAAATGATTCCAAATCACTAAAATAGCCTAAGTAATGCATGCTAAAGACTCACACACTCGAAGCCAACAAGCTAAAATGCAAAGAGGCTATACAAAGTATGGAAAGCATGACCAAATCAACACCCAACTGAGCTTAAACATGATAAAACATGACCAAAAACTTCACAAAGCTAAGCCAAAACATGCAAGCATGGTGATCCAAATGCAAAATGCATCTCTAGGCAAAATAGAGGAATGCAAGGCAAGTGTATGGTGCATGCAAGGGGCCGATGAACCAACATGGAACAGAGGTAAAACATGCTAGATAAACACCAAATAACCTCTGAAATGGAGTCAAATAAAGCTATGCACACATGCTACCTTTATGAGCCAAAAACACAAACAAATGAGGCACAAAGAGAGAGGGGTGTCCCTCCCCTATACAAGACCTCAAAGCCCCTTCACCACCACTGAAAATCCTCTGGATTTCAGTGGTGAGAAGGCCAATACATGAAAGTTCCCAAAGCTCAACAAAAAAGGCACAAAAGAGGCCAAACAAGGCCTAAGAGGGGGAGGTCGACCCCAAACACAAAAATGACCTTAATGAAACATCTTAAACATGAAAAATCAGAACTTTTATTAGTTATACACAAAGCTCAAAACAACATGAAAAGTAGGTTAAAAGCTAGTGCAAGAATGGGGAATATAAAGCAATAGTGCTCACCCTTGAGAACACTTCAAGAACCAAAACTCCAGCCCCTTTTTCTGATCAAAACCAACTCAAAAGGTCCAAGAACAACCTCTCAACACCTCAATAACCAAGGTATGGTGTAACACTAGGTGTCTTAGTGCAAAACTAAGAACAAAACTCACTTTTGGACACTCTAACACACACACATGTAGAGAGAGAGGGAGATATAGAGAGAGAGTGGTGTATATGCCATATATATCTCTGATTTGCTAAACCTCTTCAAAGGAGAAGAGAGGCCTTCTTTTATAGAGCAAGACAAGGGCCTAAACTTCTTAGAGAAGCTAAACAAAAGGGGCCAAAGGGGGTCAAGCTTCTTGAGGAAGTTAAGACAAAGGGTTCAAGGTTCCTGAGGAAGCTAAGACAAAGGTCCAAGCTTCCTCAAGAAGCTAGAGCAAAGGGTGCAAGCTTCTTCAAGAAGCTTAGAACAAAAGGGTGCAAAGGGTGCAAATCCTCCATACACGTGTATGGAGGACAGATCTGTGTGCTCCAGCTGGCACAGCTGGCATGCATATTGCCTAAAAAAGGCAAAAAAGAAGTCTCGGCCAGAAAGTATGGCCGATTGACCAAATTAAAGGCTAGCCGACCATCAAAGGTGCCGACTGGCCATCACCAATGGCCGGTGGCAAGAGAACATGGCCGGTGACATCATGCCTTGGCCGGTGGGATCCGGGGATGGCTGACAAGCCATTCTCTGCCCTTAGAAGCAAAAACTAACAAGTTCTTGGTCCAAAACCAAGCACTGAACAGTCCAATTAAGAGATCCTGAGGCAAGGCGTGCGGCCGAGACCTCCGGGAACTCAAAACGAACACGAACATGAATGATCATCTGGTGTTCAAACGATGACGTCTAAGTCTTGAGGACGGTCAAAAATGGGGTGTCTACAATGATACTTCTACTAAATTGTGGCACAAGCGGCTTGGCCATATGAGTGAAAATGGGCTACAAGTTTTGTTCAAGAAAGAGCTTCTACCCAGTTTGATAGGTACACATCTCAAAACTTGTGTTCATTGTTTGGTGGGTAAACAACATAGAGTTTCTTTTCATAAAAATGTTGCTTCTAGAAAAGAAAATGTTTTGGAGTTGATTCATTCGGATGTTTGTGGTCCTTTGAAAGTTAGAACACATAGTGGTGCACCTTATTTTGTTACTTTCATTAATGATTATTCAAGGAAAGTTTGGACTTTTCTACTAAAAGCTAAAGATCAAGTTCTAGAAGTATTTAAGTATTTTCAGGCCATGGTTGAAAGAAAAACAAGGCAGAAATTGAAGTGCATCCGATCAGACAATGGTGGTAAATTTATTGGGCCATTTGATGAGTATTGTCACAGCCAAGGAATTCGGCACCAAAAGACAGTTAAGAAGAATCCTCAACAAAATGGCATTGCCGAGAGGATGAACCGCACCATTGTGGAAAGAATAAGGTGTTTGCTTTCACAAGCTAAATTGCCAAGATCTTTTTGAGGTGAGGCAATGAAGATAGCGGTTAATGTGATCAATTTATCTCCTTCCTATCCTTTGAATGGTAATGTTCCAAAAAGAGTTTGGACCGGCAAAGATGTGTCTTATGAGCACTTGAGAGTGTTTGGTTGCTGAGCTTTTGTTCACATTCCAAAGGATGAGAGGCCCAAGCTTGATAGTAAGTCAAGACAATATATTTTTCTTGGCTATGGGTGTGATGAATTCGAGTATAGATTGTGGAATCCAGTCGACAAGAAAGTCATTCGAAGCCGTGATGTTGTGTTTCTTGAAGACCAAACAATTGAAGACTTTGGCAAAGGTGATCAACCGGAGCCAAAACTAGTGATCTCATTGACATGGATCCATCTCCTTCATCTTTAGTTGATGATGAAAATAGGGGAGATGTGCAACCACCTATTGAAGATATGGAGGATGATGCTAATCCTAATGAAGTTGAGCCAGAAATTGAGGAAGAACATCCAATTCAAGAACTGCCACCACAACTTGATTTGAGAAAATCTACAAGGGACCGACAACCTTCAAGAAAGTATCCTCTTAATGAATTTGTGTTGATTTCCGTTCAAGGAGAGCTTGAGAGCTACCAAGAGCATACAAAGAAAGATGATTAGAAGAAGGCAATGGAAGAGGAGATGAATTCCTTACTTGAAAATCACACTTATGATTTAGTGAAGTTGCCTAAATGGAGGACAATTTTGAAAACTAAGTGGGTTTTCAAATTGAAGAATGATAGTAAGAATCTGAGGTACAAAGCACGTCTTGTTGTGAAAGGCTTTGGGCAAAAGAAAGGTATTGAATTTGATGAAATCTTCTCACTAGTTGTGAAGATGTCTTCTATTCGGGTTGTACTTGGTATGGCTGCAAGTATGAACCTTGAAGTTGAACAACTTGATGTGAAGACCGCATTTCTTCACGGTGATCTTGAAGAAGAAATTTACATGGAGCAACTAGAAGATTTTGTGAAGAAAGGGAAAGAGAACTTTGTTTGCAAATTGAAGAAAAGTTTGTATGGCCTCAAGCAAGCCCGCCGGCAATGGTACAAAAAATTTGACTCTTTCATGCTGAATAATGGTTTTTCTAAAACCACTTCGGACCATTCTGTGTTTGTGAAAAATTTCCTGGATGGGAAATTTATTATTCTTTTTCTTTATGTTGATGACATGTTAATTGTGGGTCAAGATTACACTATGATTAATAGGTTGAAATTGGAGTTAAGCAAGTCTTTTGCTATGAAAGATTTGGGACCGGCAAAGCAAATACTTGGTATGAAAATTATTCGTGATTGCAAAGACGGACTGATTTGGTTGTCTCAAAAAGTTACATTGAGAAAGTTCTTGAGAGGTTCGACATGGATAAAGCAAAGCCGGTTGGTTGTCCACTTGCGGGTCACTTCAAGTTTAGTTCGAATCAATGTCCTACAAGTGAGAATGACAAGGAAGAGATGCAAAAAATTCCTTATGCTTCAACAGTTGTGTCGCGACCCGAACCCGCCTCTATGGGTTAAGGTCATAACCGGCCAGTAATCAGGAGATTACCTACGGCCTCAGACCAAATAAGACAAAACTCATCAGAGTAAAGGGGCCAAACGGAAGCAAATTTAAAACTTTGTCCATAGAGCTGTGCTTATATGCACATCATAACATTCCACACATAAATGTGTTAACAACTCACATCAGAAAATACAGTAACGTAAAGTTCTGTACAGACAGGATCATTCAAGTCTAGGTCAGCCAATCAAAACTATATACAGACGTAAACCAAAGTCCTCGCCAATATGACAAAACAACATAAGATAACATAACAAAAGGGCGAAGACGTGTCTCATGCGTGAGACGCAAGGGCTGACTCTTCAAAACCTTAGTTGTTCCATACAGACTTCACTGAGGCTGGGTCTGGACCTCTCTTGGCTCATCTACAAACACATGAATGAGTGTGAGTGAAAGCCCAGTGAATAATATCAAATAAAGAAGATACATTGGAACAATATACATCAGACGGCCTTGGGCCCAATTCACATTTCTATCTAATACATACGTATATCAATTGACTGTAATTCCAAACGCATCGGATAGCCTCAGGCCCAATCTATTCGTGTCAAACTGGCCCTTGGCCCATTTGCCTTTCATTTATGTCAAACTGGCCTTTGACCCATTTATTCTTTCATTCATACCAAACTAGCCTGTGGCCCAATTCATTCCATCACTCGGATCATACTGGCCTCTAGCCCATTCATTCTATCATTCAGATCATACTGGCCTCTGGCCCATTCAGTCTATCATTTAGATCATACTGGCCTCTGGCCCATTCATCCTATCATGTCAAACTGGCCTTTGGCCCATTCATTCATTCATGTCAAACTGGCATTTGGCCTATTCATTTGGCATAGCAAACATTGTCCACCAATCGAACTAAGGAACTTATAAAACTTACATAGACGTAAGCAATTGGACAACAACATATTTCAGATATCTTTGTTAAGATATTACTCACAGTGATCGGCTGGTTGATTTGCCCTGGAGCTTGACCCTACACATCACATAACACATATGGGTCATAACCGATTCAATCCGTTCTTTAATTCACATATTCCTCTTTAAGCTTCATTCTTATCTTCTTATCTCATTTACAATGTTTAATGCATGCCTAAGAGTACTTAGAAGTGGAAGGGAACGGAAAACGAAACACATAATACATTTTCAAAATTTCAGAAATAGGCGTTCCCTAGTCAAGCATGGACTTCCTCGCTCGAGCGGACCCCTGAGGCCTGCAAAAGTACTGGTTATGTCATTTTTACGCTCAAGCGCGAACTCGTACGCTTGAGCTAAAGGCCCGTCTACATGGCTCCCTGCTCGAGCGTGAACTTCCCCGCTCGAGTGGACATCCATGTCTGCAAAAATACTGGGAGCCCGTATTCTATGCTCGAGCGGCAGTTCCCCCGCTCGAGCGGACGTCAAGAAATCTGGGTTTTCCAGAACTTGTTCTTGAGCTTCAACTTGATATTCAAAGGCTATAAACACATGATTTTGGCTCAAACTTCACAGATACATGCACTAACATGGTACAGACACCAAATCACAACATTATGAAGCCCAATTTCACAAATTAACCACATGCATCTCCCAACTTTCATCAAACTCATTTCCAACATAACAAACTCATGCATTCATACTCATACTCTTATGAATTGTACATGCATGTGATATATATCTCTCATTCTCAACTTAGATGATGAAGAGATGGTAAAAAATATGAGCTTTAATTAAAATCTCACATGGATTATACATCTTGTGCTCAAACATGCAATTTCAAAGCAATTTCTCACATGCATGCACATATAAGCTTTAAATTCAACAAAACCAACTCAATTTTATCATGATCAATTCATTTTATGTTCTTTATCATCATTCAACTTTGAATTCACAAAGTTACAAGCTAATATTCATAAATTCACTCACCTAGGCGCTTCAAACACCCAAGCTCTAGCCAATTCTTAAGTTTAATCTTCAAGATTTTCACAAACTTGAGCCAAACACAATTCTCCTCCTTTCTTCCTCTCTAGCCGACCCTCTTTTTTTTTCTTAGAGTAAAAAATCAGCCAAATTGAATTCTAAAGAGAGAATTTGAGTGAAAGTGGCCCACTAAATAAGTTCCTTTAATCAAAATTCTTAATATTTAAATAATTGAGCACTAACGCATTAATTCAATCTAATTAATTTGATCCGTATCGATTTCCAATTAAATTTCACCGTAGGCTCTAAAAATTATGCCAATCACAATGGCACCGTCAATTTCGATTTCTGTGGCCGATAAGGCCTTCAATTTAATTTCCGAAGCAGATAATCAAAAAGATATTCCTACGGTGAACAGATAGAAATTCAAAACCACATATTTTCACATAATGGTACACAAAATCATATTAAACACATAATCACACTCATAATAAGGACCAATTAGCATAATAAGGAACAAAGTTATCACAGTCTTCCCCCCTTTAGGAAGTTTGGTCCTCCAAACTTAGTTTACCTTCGTCGGAAAACAAATGTAGATAGCGTAGCCACATTTCATCCTCTTTTTCCCACGTGACATCCGTTCCATAGTGTTCTTTCCATTCCACTTTCACCATTGGGATGGACTTGCTTCTCAATTGTTTCACTTGCCGATCAACGATTCATTCCAGCCATTCGGCGTACTCCATATTTTCATCAATAGCTACCCGGTGATAATCAATCACATGAAACGGGTCTCGAAGATAACCCCTCAACATCGACACATGAAACACATTATGGATTTGCTCAAATCCCGGTGGCAAAGCAATTCTATAAGCAACTGGTCCAAGTCTTTCTAGAATCTGAAACGGCCCAATGTAACGGGGCGACAACTTGCCCTTCTTTGCAAACCTGACTTGGCCTTTCATCGGAGTCACACGGATAAACACATGGTCACCAACCTCATACTCAAGAGGTCTTCTTCGAACATCTGCATAATTCTTTTGTCGGTCCTGGCCTGTTTTGAGCCTTTGCTGAATAGTTTTGATCTTTTCAGAAGTGTCTTGCACAATTTCAGGCCCAAGTAAAGCTCTATCCCCGACTTCTGTCCAACAAATCGGTGATCTATACCTTCTACCATACAAAGCCTCATATGGTGCCATACCGATGCTGGAGTGGAAGCTGTTGTTGTATGCAAACTCTGCAAGTGGCAAATAGTCTTCCCAACTCCCCTGAAAATCTAAGGCACACATTCTCAGCATATCTTCTAACCTCTGTATGGTCCGTTCTGATTGCCCATCTGTCTGTGGATGGAATGTAGTACTAAATCTCAATTCTGTTCCCATAGCTTTTTGCAAACTCTGCCACAATCTAGATACAAATTTCGGATCTCTATCCGACACAATAGATACCGGAACTCCGTGTAAATGGACAATCTCATCAACATATATTGTAGCCAGTCTATAAGCATTAAATGTAGTTCTAACTGGTAGAAAATGCGCAGATTTAGTCAGTCTATCAACTACAACCCAAATAGAATCCATACCTCGAAGTGTTCGGGGTAGACCAACAACAAAGTCCATAGTCACATGCTCCCACTTCCATTCAGGAATGGGGAGAGGTTGAAGTAGACCGCCCGGTTTCTGATGTTCAGCTTTAACTTGCTGACACTGAAGACATTTGGACACATATTCTGTAATTTCTTTCTTCATTTTAGGCCACCAATAACTTTACTTCAAATCTGGATACATTTTATTGTTACCCGGATGCATAGCAAACACTGATTTGTGAGCTTTATCTAAAATCCTTTTCTTTAGTTCTGGAATATCTGGGATACACATTCGGTTTTGAAATCTCAACACTTCATTTTCAATGCTAAACTCTGCTTTAGGGCTTGTCTCAAATTCATCAATCATTTTCTTGAGGAATCCATCCTCTTTCTGTTTTTGTTTGATTTCATCAATGATCGCCGGCTCGGCTGTAATAGCGGCTATCAATCCGCCCTGTTCACACATTACTACTTCAATTTCAGACTTCTCAAAATCTTGC
Organism: Camellia granthamiana; assembly: GCA_036172215.1. Lineage (NCBI taxonomy): Eukaryota > Viridiplantae > Streptophyta > Magnoliopsida > Ericales > Theaceae > Camellia > Camellia granthamiana. Next base: position 104,300,948 of record CM069912.1, read on the forward strand.
AAGATCTCTTTCTGTTTAGTAAGCAAACAGGCCGTACTTCCTGTTGATTTTCTGCTCAAGGCATCAGCAACTGTATTAGCTTTCCCGGGGTGATACTGAATCTCAAGATCATAGTCTTTTATCAGTTCCAGCCATCTCCTCTGGTGCATATTCAACTCCTTTTGCGTAAAGAAGTATTTCAGACTTTTGTGATCCGTGTAGACTTCACACTTTGCCCCATATAGATAATGCCGCCAGATTTTCAAAGCAAAAACAACTGCAGCAAATTCTAAATCATGTGTTGGGTAGTTCTTCTTGTGTGGTTTCAACTATTGGGAGACGTAAGCAATAACCTTTCCGTTCTGCATTAATACATAACCCAAACCTTTATAAGACGTATCACTGAAAATTACAAAATTTTTCGTACCTGTGGGCAATGTCAAAACTGGTACAGTGGCCAATCTTGTTTTCAATTCATGGAAGGCAAATTCTCTCTCATCGTTCCATTCAAATGGTTGCCCTTTGCATGTCAGTTGGGTAAGAGGCACTGCTACCTTTGAGAAATGTCTCACAAATCTCCTATAGTACCCAGCTAAGCCCATGAAACTGCGCACTTCTGTCACATTAGTCGGTGCAGGCCAATTTATAATTGCCTCTATTTTCTGTGGGTCCACTGAAATTCCCTCCTTGTTGATCACATGCCCTAAAAAGATAACCTCATCCAACCAAAACTCACATTTCTTTAGTTTAGCAAACAATTTCTTTTCTCTAAGTATTTGCAAAACAGTCCTCAGATGTTGTTCATGTTCAAGTCTATTTTTTGAGTATATCAATATATCATTAATAAAAACCATGACAAATTCATCAAGGTAGGTTTTAAAAATTTGGTTCATTAAGTCCATAAATGCTGCCGGAGCATTAGTCACTCCAAATGGCATAACAAGAAATTCAAAATGTTCATACCTCATTCTGAATGCGGTTTTCTCAACATCTTCTGCCTTCACTTTCAACTGATGATACCCGGATCTCAAATCAATCTTGGAAAACACTTGTGATCCCTGCAACTGGTCAAACAGGTCATCAATACGGGGTAAGGGATATTTATTCTTTATTGTTACCTTGTTCAATTCCCGATAATCGATACACAACCGTAAGGTTCCATCTTTCTTTTTCACAAACAACACCGGTGCACCCCATGGTGAAGTACTAGGTCGGATAAAACCCTTGTCAAGCAGGTCTTGCAACTGTTCTTTCAATTCTTTCATTTCGGCAGTAGCCATTCTGTAGGGAGTTTTGGAAATAGGCTGGGTGCCTAGCATAAGCTCAATTGTAAACTCTATCTCCCTGTCTATCAATTCCCCTGGTAATTCATTTGGAAACACATACGGAAATTCTCTAACAATAGGGATATCATTCAATTCAACATTTACATATTGTTCAGACAACACATAACACAAATAACCCTGGCACCCTTTCCTGATCAGTTTACATGCTTTCATTGCAGATATCAAGTATGGTGGAGGCACTACCCCGTTACCCACAAACACAATTTCTTCCTGTTCTAGTGGCCTAAATACAACCCGTTTTGTCACACAATCAATAGTGCCACAATATTTAGTTAACCAATCCATGCCCAGAATTATATCAAAGTGCCTAAAGTTCAAGGGTAACAAGTCCACATATAGAATGGCATTCCCAACACGCATATCACAAAAACGATATACAGATTCACACAATACAGATTCCCCGGATGGAGTAGATACACATAGAAGATATGGCAATAATTCTAGAGGTCTACTCAATCTAGATGCAAATGCACATGTCACAAAAGAGTGTGTTGATCCGGAGTCAATTAACACAAAGGCATCCTGATTGCATATAGAAATAGCACCTGAGACAACTGCGTTGGCATTCCATGTATCGCCCGGAACAAGCGCAAAAACTCTCCCTTGCCTCACGGTATCTCCGGTGGTAGTAGATCTCATAGTATTTCCCGGCTTCGGGATCGATGCAGTGGAACTAGCAGCTAGTTTCCCACTGTTCTGATTACAATCTCGGACCATGTGCCCTTGTTTATCGCATTTGAAACAGGCTCCCGACACACGGTAACAAACCCCACGATGCCTTTTACTAAAAATATTGCACATAGGAGATGTATCTCGGGAAGAATTCGAACTATTTGAGGAGCCCATGTTTTGCTTCTTCGAAAATTTCTTCTTTGAAAAGAAGCCTTGCCTTTTGTTGCCTTTCCAGTCAGTTGTTGACTTAGTCTGTCTAGCTATGTTTGCTTCTGATATTATGGCTCGGTCTAGCACCCCAATATAGGTTTCCAGCTTCAAGACATTCACCCTTTCTAAAACGTCACTTCGAAGCCCACCTTCAAAGTGCCTCGCTTTCTTATAGTCAGTATCAATCACATGTGGTGCAAATCTGGCTAATTCAGTGAATTTGGCCTCATACTTGGCTACAGTCATACTGTCCTACTTAAGTTCCATGAACTCTGACACTTTCCTATCCCGGACACACTGCGGGAAGTACTTGTCATAGAAATTTTCCAAAAATTTCGTCCAGTCAACATCTTTGTGATTCTCACGCATCAACATCCACTATCTTTTTGCTTCATCTTCTAGCATAGAGGTGGCTAGAAGCACTTTCTATGTCTCCGAACAGGGGAACACTTCAAATAGCTTTTCTATGCCGAGGACCCATGCTTCGACTTTCAACGGATCTAATCCCCCGTGGAACTGTGGTGGTTTTATTTTCTTAAAATCTTTGGTGAGAGCTATTATCCGATCATCATTCTGATTATCTGGCACAGGAGGTGCCAGAGGTGGAGGATGTGGTTGCTGCCACTCTTGTTGCCACTCTTGTTGTTGCCTCAATGTCTCTGCCATTTCCTGGATCAACCTTTCTATTCTATCCATTCTAGTAGTAGAGGACTCTTCTATCTCATCACCTCTGGTTCTCACCATCTAATTAGACTTGCATTATATTTTATACAGAAATTCACAGGTATGCATATAACAAGGGGCATACATATTCAAATAATTTACAATGCAAGCAAAGCACAAACTTATAACATATAATCGTTCACATAGAAACATTTAAGCATATTCTAGATGCTTTCAGATTCATATTTATAACATGAATGCATCCTAGATCTTTTCTAGACACTTATTGCTCTTTTGGACAAGTGTGTGAGTTATTAACTCGTGCTCTGATATCACTCTGTCACGACCCGAACCCGCCCCTATGGGTTAAGGTCATAACTGGCTAGTAATCACGAGATTACCTACGGCCTTAAACTAAATAAGACAAAACTCATCAGAGTAAAAGGGCCAAACGGAAGCAAATTTAAAACTTTGTCCATAGAGCTGTGCTTATATGCACATCATAACATTCCATACATAAATATGTTAACAACTCACATCAGAAAATACAGTAACGTAAAGTTCTGTACAGACAGGATCATTCAAGTCTAGGTCAGCCAATCAAAACTATACACAGACGTAAACCAAAGTCCTCGCCAATATGATAAAACAACATAACATAACAAAAGGGCGAAGACGTGTCTCGTGCGTGAGACGCAAGGGCTGACTTTTCAAGACCTTAGTTGTTCCATACAGACTTCATTGAGGCTGGGTCTAGACCTCTCTTGGCTCACCTACAAACACATGAATGAGCGTGAGCGAAAGCCCAGTGAATAATATCAAATAAAGAAGATACATTGGAACAATATACATTAGACGGCCTTGGGCCCAATTCACATTTCTATCTAATACATACGTATATCAATTGACTGCAATTCCAAACGCATCGAACGGCCTCAGGCCCAATCTATTCGTGTCAAACTGGCCCTTGGCCAATTTCTCTTTCATTTATATCAAACTGGCCTTTGGCCCATTCATTCTTTCATTCATACCAAACTGGCCTGTGGCCCAATTCATTCTATCATTCGGGTCATACTGGCCTCTAGCCCATTCATTCTATCATTCAGATCATACTGGCCTCAGGCCCATGCAGTCTATCATTCAGATCATACTGGCCTCTGACCCATTCATCCTATCATGTCAAACTGACCTTTGGCCCATTCATTCATTCATGTCAAACTGGCCTTTGGCCCATTCATTTGGCATAGCAAACATTGTCCACCAATCAAACTAACAGACTTATAAAACTTACATAGAAGTAAGCAATTGGACAACAACATATTTAAGATATCTTTGTTAAGATATTACTCACAGTGATCAGCTGGTTGATTTGCCCTGGAGCTTGACCCTACACATCACATAACACATATGGGTCACAACCGATTCAATCCGTTCTTTAATTCACATATTCCTCTTTAGGCTTCATTCTTATCTTCTTATCTCATTTACAATGTTTAATGCATGCCTAAGAGTACTTAGAAGTGAAAGGGAACGGAAAACGGAAAACGAAACACAGAATACATTTTCAAAATGTCAGAAACAGGGGTCCCCCACTCGAGCGTGGACTTCCCTGCTCGAGCAGACCCCTGAGGCCTGCAAAAGTACTGGTTATGTCATTTTTACGCTCGAGCTGAAGGCCTGTCTACATGGCTCCCTACTCGAGCGTGAACTTCCCTGCTCGAGCGTACATCCATGTCTGCAAAAATACTGGGAGCCCATACTCTACACTCGAGCGGCGGTTCCCCCGCTCGAGCAAACGTCAAGAAATCTGGGTTTTCCAGAACTTGTTCTTGAGCTTCAACTTGATATTCAAAGGCTATAAACACATGATTTTGGTTCAAACTTCACATATACATCCACTAACATGGTACAGACACCAAATCACAACATTATGACGCCCAATTTCACAAATTAACCACATGGATGTCCCAACTTTCATCAAACTCATTTCCAACATAACAAACTCATGCATTCAAACTCATACTCTCATGAATTGTACATGCATATGATATATAACCCCCATTCTCAACTTAGATGATGAAGAGATGGTCAAAAATATGAGCTTTAATTAAAATCTCACATGGATTATACATCTTGTGGTCAAACATGCAATTTCAAAGCAATTTTTCACATGCATGCACATATAAGCTTTAAATTCAACAAAACCAACTCAATTTCATCATGATCAATTCATTTTATGTTCTTTATCATCATTCAACTTTGAATTCACAAAGTTATAAGCTAATATTCATAAATTCACTCACCTAGGAGCTTCAAACACCCAAGCTCTAGCCAATTCTTGAGTTTAATCTTCAAGATTTTCACAAACTTGAGCCAAACACAATTCTCCTCCTTTCTCCCTCTCTAGCCGACCCCCTCTCTTTTTCTTAGAGTCAAAAATCAGCCAAATTGAATTCTAAAGAGAGAATTTGAGTGAAAGTGGCCCACTAAATAAGTTCCTTTAATCAAAATTCTTAATATTTAAATAATTAAGCACTAACGCATTAATTTAATCTAATTAATTTGATCCGTATCGATTTCTAATTAAATTTCACCGTAGGCTCTAAAAATTATGCCAATCACAATGGCGCTGTCAATTTCGGTTTCTGTGGCCGATAAGGCCTTCAATTTAATTTCCGAAGCAGATAATCAAACAGATATTCCTACGGTGAACAGATAGAAATTCAAAACCACATATTTTCACATAATGGCACACAAAATCATATTAAACACATAATCACACTCATAATAAGGACCAATTAGCATAATAAGGAACAGAGTTATCACAAGTTGGTTCTTTTATGTACGCCATGGTTTGTACAAGGCCGGATATTGCTCACACCGTTGGTGTAGTGAGTCATTTTCTCTCTAATCCGAGTAAAGAACATTGGGTAGCAGTCAAATGGATTCTAAGGTATCTTCGAGGGACTTCGAAGGTGTGTTTGTGTTTTGGGGATGGTAAGCCGATGTTTGATGAGTTCACAGATTCTGACATGGCCGGGTGATGTTGATTCTTGGAAAATTACAAAAATGTGTTGCTCTCTCAACTACCGAAGCTGAATTTATTGCCATTACGGAAGCTTGCAAAGAAGAGTTATGGTTGAATTTTTTTTTTGCAAGAGTTGGGTTTGAAGCAAGAAAAGTATGTGCTTTATTGTGATAGTCAAAGTGCTATTCATTTGAGTAAAAATTCTACTTTTCATTCGAGATCGAAACACATTGATGTGAGATACCATTGGATTCGTGATGTGTTAGATTCGAAATTGTTGCAACTCGAAAAGGTTCACACATATGATAATATTTCAGATATGTTAACTAAGACTTTGTCGAGGGACAAACATTTAAAGTGTTGAACTTTGGCAGGTATGGTTGATATCTCCACCTAAGTCGATAGGGGGAGAATTGTTGGGGTATATCTCCTTATTGGAGTTTGAGACCCAATTGGTTTGTTAAAGAATTTTAATTTGGTTTGGTTTAGGTATAATATATTTTAATATATTATATCTAATTTTTAGAGACCCAATTCAGTTTGATAACCATTAGGGTTTTGATAACAAAACTCAAGAATCAATTATATATATATATTTATATTTGGTACTGGTCTTTTTTCCAAGAAAAAAGGAGATGCTGCGGCTGCTATAGATCATTGGTCAATTTCTTCGGTGACCGTGCGGGATGCTATAGTTGATTTCATGCTTTGTGCTTTGATTCTGATTAAAGCTTGGAAGTTTATTTTGGATTTAGCGGCAGCGTGGGATTGATTTGGGTCTATTATTTTTGGTATTCTACAATTCTGGTTTTGAAGATTTTTGTTCATCTTTTTGGTGAGGTCTTTCCTCTTGTTTATTTGTGATTATTTGGAATTCACGTAAGGGTGGTTTTGTGAGACCATTCGTGTCTCATTTGTAATCGTTTGGAAACTTATTTGGTTGATAGTGGAATCGGATTTCGATTCCATGGACAAACCTCACATTGAGGGAACCACGTAAAATTCTTGTGTTGCTTTTGATTTAATTTTTTCGCATTAATTTTTATTCCCATTGATTGATTTACTTGTGGGAAATCATATTTTCCCTAACAATGTGGCCTATGGTTTAACGTGATTCTTTCATAGACTTGCCTCTGACAAAAGCTTTTCCCTTGTACAAGGGTTTTGTAAGGTTAATCTGTAATGTATTAGAGCTGGTTTGCTAGTCAAAAGCTTTTTTATTTCACGTGACTATAAAAGAAAGTTACATCAGCTTTAAAAAAAAAAAAAAAAAAAAAAAAAAAAAAAAAAAAAAACACACTGCAATAGGAGTAAAACCGGTGAATTTGACATTTTTTAAATTTTTTTTCCCTTCTATTATGCTTCTATTGTTTTAACAGATTTTTGAGTTTTATTATTTTCACAGATGTGGATATATTTTCAATTAAGTTTCTGGTATATGTTTCCTATGTGTATATATATTGCTAGTGTTTGGTTTATGTTTGTTTAATACAAACTAGAGGTCTGTGTACAAAGATAAGCATGTAACAATAAATTGTTGATGACTATTATTGATGTCATTTACATGGGTGTATTAATGAATTTAGAATGAGTTTTATTGTAGCAATCCCGGTTTCAATATTATTATTTTTTTTTTATGTTTTTCCATTTCGATTGGGCCGGTCGGGGGTCGAGGGGGCAGCGCCCCTTCGCGGGGGTCCAGGGGGCAGCGCCCCTTGGCGGGTCCAAGGGCAGCGCCCTGGCGGGGACTCAAAGAGTGGACGAAAGTGTTGTACCAAACAACGTCGTTTGGTGTGTTTGTTGGAAGTCCCACATCGATTACAAGATACAAATTAAGGTGGACAAACTTCTATATAAGTGCAAGTGCAGAGGGTTAGCTTATCAGCTTCTATGGTTCTTTCTTGGTTTAATGAGCCATTACAAGCCGAGCTCAAGTTATAAATTTTAGTTGTGCCGAGCTGGATTTTGGCCATAGTTCCATTGGGATTTTGGCCATAGTTCCTTCGCCAAAGTTGTGTAAATTCTCGAGGGCTTTGTGGCGTGTGGTGGAGATCGAGTTTCATCTCTTTTCCATTTGAGCTCCAAATCTGAGGTAGGGATTCCTACTCATTCTTATGTGTTTTAACATAAATGTTGAGTTATTTGTATAGATGATTTGATTTGGGAACTTAAGGTTGGAGATGTACAATGTTGAAAACAGGGATTTTGTTCAATTGACTCATACCTGTGTGTTTTGGTTTTAAACAAATAGAGATTATTGATATTTTTGATAATATTTGAGCCTTTGGGTCAATATTGAGAAAAAGGAGAAACTGTTATGTTTGGGTGTATTTGGGTCATTACTGTAATTAATGACGATTAATACGGAAATATAAAATTGAGTTGGAAATAATAAAATCGACTCAATATGAGGTAGAATGGTGGAGTTGGATTCTTTAATCACTCACTTTGAAAATATTGAGAATAGATATATCTGTTGTAGCATTTATTTTCTGTCTAGAAATAACTGCTTTGGGCTATCGGTGGAGGATAGTCTTGATTGTTGTAGACGATGCATGATGATTAGACAAACTAAAACTAATCAATTGAATATGTCATTAAATATAGCGACTGAAATAATGCATTAACTTTATGTATTAATTGATTGTATATGATCTATGTTTATATACATGTGCTGTGTGGGAGGAGATATGGGATGTACTCCACGGTTTAGGGGAAGATAGGGGATGGACCTCTAAACCGGATTTTGTGTGACATTGATACAGCACTACAATGTGTATCAAGTGTTGATTATGGAAGTGTTTAAATTGATTTGATATAGCTCTAAAATGTATATCGTTATCAATTGTGAAATATAGAAGTGATTCCATGTTATGTTGATACAGCACCAAAATGTGTATCTTTCGTAAAGGGTGGAAATAGTTTATGTGTTATCGATACAGTATTAAAATGTGTATCCATCATGAATTTCAAAAGTGTTTTAAAGATGAGTCTTAATCTCATTAAGTTATTGGGCTAGGTGTTGAGCCTTGTTTTCAAACTCGAAATTGAAAAAGAAATGGGAAATGAAATGTAACATGGACTTAATGTCATGAAACCGGAAATGTTAATTTGAGTCTTTATCTCAATTGAAATGGAAGTACTGTTGATATGAGTTATAATCTCACTTAAAGGGTATGGCCAGGTTCTGAGCCAGGATTATGAATCAAGAAATGGTAATTATTATGAAACATGGATACATTTATCATGTAATTGAAATGGAGTATGAATGGATATATGTGAGTCAAACATTTATCGAATGCTTACGTTTTAGTTATTGCCCATATTATGTTTAGCATATCTCTACTGGGCTGTTAGCTCACCCTATATGGGAATATCATTTTCAGGTGCAGGTGAGATGTTACCTCCAAGGCAATAGCATGGATGGACTCTCTGGAAGCAAGAGTTTCCTAGTTATGTTTTATGTGTGCATGAGTGTCATTTGTAAAGCCAAGGGCTTAATGTGTAATGAGCGAGACTCTATTTGTGTAACCAAGCAATGTCTTGGAAAGATGAAAGCCTATATGGCATTTAATTACTTGCTAAACAGTGAACTCTGATATATGAATTTATGATGTTTTCTTATATTTATTTTGCATATGAGTTATCTTTATTGCAATATTTGGGGGCGTTACATTTATGACATCTATGTAACTATTAATGGATCTCTTGTGGGGTATTATTTAGAAAAGTATATTTCATATGTAAATAACCTTTTTGTTTGATTGTAATAGTCGTATTAACAATCCTTAACAAACATGATGATTTAAATAGTGGTGTCGTTCCATTTAATTGGAAGTAGATTGAGACATCTTTGTTGTTGATTATTATTTTGTTAATAATCAATTGAAAGTTATTTTAAAGTAACTTTAAGTTTTGTGACATAAATTGTCATCAATCATTATTTTACTTGTGTAGTAGAATTTGTTTAACCATGAACCATAATATTAATGTGGGGGTTTATCTCTTGAATTATAAGAGATAATTCAATTTACTTTTGTCACACATATTTTTGTCATAGTAACACTTGTTCATTAATGAGTTATGTTGTTTGTGCTAATTTATGTATTATCACAAATGTGTGGAAGAGAAGCAGAATTATCTGCTAATTATGATTTCTGACATGTTATTCATAGAAACTCGAACAAGAAGTATTCGAATTTAAGAGTTTAAATATTGTTGGAAAAATAATAGTACCAAACTATAAGGAAAATATAATTTAAAAATATGTAAATGGTTTTTTGGACAAAACCAAAACTAAAATAAATTGACAAAACAACTGAAAAAAACTTACAGTACATAAATAAATAAAACCTGATCAAGTCGAGTGTGTGATATTCTTTCCTTAAGACAGATTCGCCCTCCCACCGGTGCTTAGGATTTAATGGACGTCTATCTCCCAGGATACAACGATCAATATCTTACACTAGCAACACTACTATTGCAAGCCTAGCGAACTTTGCTATGCATGTACTCTCTTAATAGGAAAATTAGACTCAAGAAATATGAAGAATAATGCAAAGTGAAGAAGAAAATGACAATTCCCACTCCAAAATGAAGTGATGGGGATGGAATTTATGGATTGCTCCATAACTCTTTAGAAAGGTTGTGACCCTTCAAAAGGACACACCCTTCTATCTCAAGTGACACAACCATTGGAGTAAATTTAAATTCAAATTTTCCAACAATCCCCCACATGAATGAAATTTACGGAAAGGACATGCAACAACATGCAGACAAAGAGAGAGTACATTAAGGAAATACCGTGCATCGGGATAGGCAGCTTTTGGCTTTGAACCTTTCCTAGTGAAAGCTTATCAGACTTACTAGCTAATCAGTGGACGTGATGCCTTGATCTGTTCAGCTGTTTGTGTAAGCCAAGACAATGGAATTCACACAGAATATCTCCAGACACAGTTTAGTTCTCATGGTTATGCCCGTTTTGGCCTTGGGCCAGTCCTGGTGTTTCATGAGGGCTTTAGAAAATTTAGCCTTATCAATTCTCATAGAAGCGACCCCTTCACACTCATATAGGTGATCCTTATTTCGAGCCTCTTAAATACTCCTCTTGAAAGATACCCCTCTAGGGTTTTCAAGATATAAGTGATCATTAAAAGCATAGTTTACCCTAAATCTCCTATATACAACACATGTTGCAGATATCATTCTCATCATAGGAATGGATAGGAGACAAACTCCTTTAGTGATTTTTGGCGAGCCACACATAACTTAGTTGTCCCTTTGAACTTAGTTCTTGGGATCTCCAGTCATCTAAGTAGGGTTACCATTATGATGACTTTGATGTAATAGGCTTTAATCACATTCCCCTCGATGAATTTTCGCTCATTTGCTCTCTGGTCAAACTTTTTGTTTAGCGGCCGCTATTTTTCGTTTGACATTCTCAATTATATATCATTGAGTAGTTAGTGGATCCATTATATTATCCTTAGACAAAATTCGTAACTAAAAGCAAATGTCACAGGGTATTAAGTCTTTGATTACATCGAGACTTACCATTACTCTATGTCACTCCCATTTTTTAAAATAATAAACATAGAGTTGTTCCTTAGGAGTTAATGAATTGAGATTCTTTGTGGACCTACAATCAGAACCGTTACTTTGGTAAAATCCTCCAAGCACCCCCACATTTTAAGCATTCCAAGGACACTTAATTTCTCTTGGTGGTATATAATTACACAAACATATTAATACACCCCCACAATTCTGAGATAAATCAAAATATGTCATTAATTGGCGTGTTTGAACTAAATAACAAGATGTAAATTACTTTGTGAATATAATCACAATACTAATTTGTCTAAAATATAACTAGACTTCATAACTTGCTTTTGCAGTACAAAGAAGAAATGACTAATACCGGTTATGGCCACAACACTTTATCAAATAACATTTCTTTAGCCATGATTAATTTCTTTTTGTTTACTGCAACCCTTAATTCCAATCTCAACATGAAATATAAATATCACTGCATAAATACATTTACATCTTATTTGTCTTATCCAGTGTTCGTGACTACGTTGACAATTACCAAAGTGTCTTTCACCCATGAAAACTGTCCAGACAATTTCTGAACAGATTCAGTTATCTGTTCTAATTTGAAACAGCACCTATTCATTCAAAAAAACCACCTGTTCAGTTTGTGTTTCATACCTGTTTGGGACTGGTTGTTTGCTTATAAATTCCATCATTTTCCAGTAGTTTTGTGTGTCGAAAAACAGTCTGAAAAATACAGTTTTGCTGTCCATATTTTTATCTTTGTTTGCATTTATTCTTCATATTATTTTAGGAAAAAATTCAGAGAGTTTAGAACACAAGGTCTAGTTCGCCGGACAAATTTGTTTGGAGTGCTACTACAAATTTGAGAAGATCATTGTATCTTGGGAGATAGATGCCACATAACTGTAAGCACCGTAGTGGGGCGAATCTGTCTTAAGGACAGAGTGTCACACACTTGACTTGATCTTTTATTTTTCATTCGGTTTGATAAATAAATTCTGTAAGTTATTTATTTTATTTAATTGAATTTATTTCAATTTATTTATTGTACATAGAAGATTATTCCTACAATCTTAAGACAAATTCGATTTATTCTGTTTACAAAAATTTTCGTTTATTTCTTTTCTTCTTTCTTCTTCTTACAGAAATTATTTTTTGTGATTTTACAAAATAATATTTTGGTTGGAAAACAAATAGTAGTAATATACTATTTGACAAATAGTAGTAATATATTGGTGTCATTAACAATTCAGAATATTTATTTGTGGAATTTTGTCAGAAATTATTTTTGGTTTTCTTAATTTATTTATGAGTGTTCATTAATTAAAAAATTTTGTTTTAGTTTTTTTTTTAAAATTATTGAAGTGTTACATAAATTTAATTTTCTGTGTGGAATTAATTTGGTTAAATAAAATTTTATTTTATTTTCCAACTTAATTGAAAAATAAAAGTTACATTCTTATTTATTTTATTTTTACAGAATTTAATTCTGTGAATTTGGATTAATTTTCTATATAGCATAAATTCTAATTATAATTTTGTTTTATAATTTAGAATTCATGGCTACTGAAACTAATGCCCAAACAAGTACCAGTGTGGTGGTTGCAATTCCACCCACCCCCTCTCCTGTGGTGACAGTACCAATAAATCACGGTGAGAAGCCAGAGAAGTTCTCTAGAACTGATTTTAAAAGATGGCAACAGAAAATGTTGTTTTATCTTACAATTTTATACCTGGCTCGTTTTCTCCGTGAGGATGCTCTTATTTTGGAAAAGGATGAAACCGACCGGCCAGTGGTTGCTGCGGTCGATGCCTGGAAACATGCTGATTTCCTTTGCCAGAACTACATCTTGAACGGACTTGACAACACATTATACAATATCTACAGTCCTATCAAGACAGCAAAGGAACTTTGGGAGTCTTTGGAGAAAAAGTACAAAACGAAAGATGCCGACTCAAAGAAATTTATGGTTGGCAAATTTCTGGACTTTGTGATGGTTGATTCTAAGATTGTGATCAGCCAAGTTCAAGATCTCCAACTCATTCTACATGACATTCATGCAGAAGGTATGCCTCTCAGTGAATCCTTCCAAGTTGCACCCTTAATTGAGAAATTACCACAAGGCTGGAAGGAATTCAATAACTACCTCAAACACAAGCGCAAAGAAATGTCTTTAGAAGAATTAATTGTGCATTTGAGGATTGAGGAGGACAACCGTAATTTTGAAAAGCGGCTAGTAAGCATCCTATGGAGTCTAAGGCAAATGTGGTGGAACATGCTCCAAGAGCAAAGAAACGGAAATTTTCTGGAGAAAGTTCATCACAAGGCTCTAAAGGAGGGGAAATCAAAAAGTACAAGTTTAATGGCAAGTGTTACATCTGTGACAAAAAGGGACATCGGGCCAAAGATTGCTGTAGCAAAGGCAAAACTAAAAGCAAAAGAAGAACAAGCAAGAAGCCTACTCAAGCTCATATGACCGAAGTGGACAATATTTCCAATGGTGTAGATGACATCAATCTTTCTGTAGTTGTTTCTGAGGCAAACCTTGTCGAAAATCTTAAAGAATGATGGGTGGACACTGGTGCTACTCGCCATATCTGTGCCGACAAAAAGATGTTCACATCTTATTCTATAGTGGACAATGGTGAACAACTTTTTATGGGCAACTCTTCAACTTCCAAAGTTGAAAGACAAGGGAAGATTGTTCTCAAGATGACATCTGGAAAGGAACTCACTGTCAACAATGTGCTTCATGTACCAGACATTCGCAAGAATCTTGTTTCGGATCTTTGTTGAGTAAGAATGGGTTTAGGCTAGTGTTTGAGAGTGATAAATTTGTACTTACTAAGAATGGGATGTATGTAGGAAAAAGTTACACGTCTGATGGCCTTTCCAAGATGAATGTAATGACCGTTGTACCCGCAGTTATTAATAAAAATACGTCTTCTTCTTACTTGCTTGAGTGTTCAAATTTATGGCATGGTAGACTTGGACATGTTAATTATGGATCTTTGCATAGGTTAATTAATATGGAATGTTTACTTAAATTTGACATTGATTCAAATCATAAATGTGAATTTTGCATTGAGGCAAAATTATCCAAAACTCATTTTCATTCAATTGAAAGAAGTACAGAACCACTTGAATCAATTCATAGTGACATTTGTGATTTTAAATCAATTCAAACTAGAGGTGGGAAAAAATATTTTATCACTTTTATAGATGACTATACTAGATATAGTTATGTTTATTTAATTCGAACCAAGGATGAAGCTTTGGAAACTTTCATTCAATATAAGAATGAAGTTGAAAATCAACTTGGTAAGAAAATCAAAAAATTAAGAAGTGATAGAGGTGGTGAATATGAATTCCCTTTGCTTGGCTATTCGTGTTTAGCGCGCTCTTGCTTACCTTGCCCGAGCTTAAGCGAAGCGATCTGTCTTTTCTGCTTTAAGATAGATTTTGGTGAATATGAATCACCTTTTGGTGAGTTTTGTAAAGAATATGGAATAATTCATCAAACCACCGCTCCTTACTCACCTCAACAAAATGAAATTGTTGAAAGGAAAAATAGGACTTTAAAAGAAATGATGAATGCCAAGTTAATAAGTTCCGGATTACCTCAAAACTTGTAAGGGGAAACAATACTTTCTACTAATTATATTTTAAATAACGTACCCCGAAAGAAAATGAATCAAACACCTTATGAATTGTGGCATGGAAGAGTACCATCCTACAAATACTTAAAAGTGTGTGGGTGTTTGGCTAAAGTGGCTATTCCTAGTCCTAAAAAGACTAAGATAGGTCCTAAAACTGTTAATTGCATTTTCATTGGTTATGCCAAGAATAGTAGTGCATATCGGTTTTTGATTTATAAATCAGAACATACCGAAATGCATGAAAATAATATTATTGAGTCTCGAAATTTATCATTCTTTGAACATGTATTTCCAAATAAGACTGGACAAGAGACTAGTACTAATAAAAATCTTTTGATGCTATTACTAGTAATGATCAAGAACAAGATCAAGAACAAAAGCAAGATCAAATTAATGAAGAGGAACCTAGGTGTAGTAAACGTACTAGAACCTCAAAATCTTTTGGTCCAGATTTTCTAACATTTTTGTTAGAAAATGAGCCTTTAACTTTTAAAGAGGCTATGTCCAGTCCTGAGGCTCCTTTATGGAAAGAAGCTGTCAATGGTGAAGTTGAATCCATCTTGCAAAATCACACTTGGAAATTGGTGGATTTGCTACCAGGTTGTAAACATCTTGGGTACAAGTGGATTTTCAAAAGAAAAATGAAAACGAATGAATCAATTGACAAATACAAGGCAAGACTTGTAATCAAAGGTTTTAGACAAAAAGAAGGTCTTGATTACTTTGACACATACTCACCGATTACTAGAGGAACATCCATTAGAATGCTAATTGCCATTGCATCTCCATACAATCTAGAAATTCATCAAATGGATGTGAAAACCTCTTTCTTAAATGGTGAGTTAGATGAAGAAATTTACATGGAACAACCATAAGGTTTTTCTGTTCCAGGAAAAGAAAATAAAGTGTGTAAATTGGTTAAATCATTATATGGTTTAAAACAAGCGCCAAAGCAAGATATGAGAAATTTAACAAGGCAATGATGTCAAATGAATTTAAAATTAATGAGTGTGACAAATGTGTTTATATTAAAAACACAGACGAAGGTTATGTCATTGTATGTCTTTATGCAGATGATATGCTCATCATAGGTAGTAATAATGAAATGATTAAAACTACCAAGAAAATGTTGAATAAACATTTTAACATGAAAGACATGGGCATTGCTGATGTAATTCTTGGTATGAAAATTACCAAAACATCAGAAGGTTATACTTTGTCACAATCTCATTATATTGAGAAAATACTTGACAAATTTAGCAAAGATGACAATCATCTTGCTAGAACACCTGTGGATATTAATTTGTTTCTTCTTAAGAATGTACAGGAAAGTATTTCTCAATTAGAGTATGCCCAAATTATTGAAAGCTTAATGTACTTGATGAACTGCACTCGCCCGAATATAGCTTATGCAGTAAGTAAATTAAGTAGATATACGAGTAACATAAGAGTAGAACACTGGAAAGCAATTATAAGGGTTCTTAGATATCTCTGATTTACTCGTAATATTGGGCTTAATTACACTAGATATCTAGCAGTACTTGAAGGATACTGTGATGCAAATTGGATATCAGATACTAGAGACTCAAAATCCACCAGTGAGTATCTCTTCACTCTTGGTGGGGCGGCTGTATCTTGGAAATCTTCCAAACAGACTTGCATTGCTAGGTCTACTATGGAATCAGAATTCATAGCTTTAGACAAAGCAGGGGAAGAAGCAGAATGGCTTTGCCACTTCCTTGAAGATATTCCAATGTGGCCAAAACTGGTGCCTGCTATTTGCATACATTATGATAGTCAATCAGCAATAGGTAGAGCACAGAGTCATATGTATAACGGTAAGTTGCATCACATTCGTCGTCGATATAACACGGTGAGACAACTACTCTCTAATGGAATTATTTCCATTAAATATGTGAAGTCTAAAGACAACATAGCGAATCTACTAACCAAAGGGTTAGCAAGAGAGTTAGTTAAGAATTCATCAAGGGAAATGGGACTTAAGCCTATTAAATAAGAGTTACCACAATGGCAACCCAACCTAGTTGACTCGAGATCCCAAGATCTAGGTTCAAAGGGACAACCGAGTTGTGAATGACTGAGAAGGATCACTGGGGAGTCCAACTCCTACACATTTCTAGGATGAAATAGTGATGTCTGCAGCATTTTAGGTTAAGTAAAATTTTAATGATTCTTATATCTAGGTAAACCTAGTGGAGTATCACAGGATACTTTTCATGAGAATCACATATGTAAGTGTGAACTGGGCCGGTTCTATGAAATTTGTGAAGGGCTACAATTCTCTAGAGCACTCATGAAAGACCAGGTTGTTCAAGGCCAAAATGAACACAATAGTGAGAACTAAACTGTGTCTGGGGATATACTCTGTGAGTTCTGTTGTCTTGGTTTACACAAACGGCTGAACAATTCAAGAAATCATGTTCACTGGTTAGCTAGTAAATCCGATAGTGTCTTACAATGGAAGGTTCAAAGCCAAAAGCTACATATCCTTGCAGAATATTTCCAATTTCTGTACTTTCTGTAATTAGATCATGTTGTTGCATTTTCTCTCCGTCAAATTCCATTCATGTGGGGGATCGTTGGAAAATAGGTTTTATATATGCTTATTTTGGGCCATCTTTGAGCCCAAAATTGAGTGGGCCCCAAACGTCTTTTGGGGTGAGTCCGAAGAGATGATGTAATCCTTGCCGCATGGCAAGTCACACGGTGATGACAGTTTGTCAAAACCATTTATGAGTGAATGGGAACTTGACATCATTTTCGGGTTCGTGGAATTGGACATTTAAGTTTTAAATGTGGGTTTTCTTGTGAGGATTGTCCCACATTGAAACTTGAAGAAAACTTATGTGTGTATATAAGTTTTAGGTGTACAACCTTGGGTTGGGCCTCAAGGGGCACCCCAAGTTTGTAGAAGGGAGGAGTTCTGGACAAAGTGAACCTTAGCCCAAACCACCACACACGCGCGCACGCTGTCGCCGTTGTCCATCCGGCCGAACCGAGCCGTGCCGGCATTGGTGTGGGTCGGGTCGGTTCTTATATTAATTTTTGAGACAAAATTTATTTGAATTTTTCAATTCAAATTTTGTGCCAAAAATTGAATTAATTTTCTGTCCATTTTGGTCTCCTTCAGTCTAAAAATTCCAACAGGTTAACTGCTCATAATTACTATAGTTACACAGATTGAAACTGCACAGTGTACTGTTCGGACAGATCATACAGTCCAAACAAGTCTTATATCTGTTGCACCTGGACATATTGAATATGCCCAAACAGATCTGTTCAGCAGTTATATAACTGCCCAGACAGATTTAAATCTGCCTAGCAGTTCCAACAGATATGTTCAGCAGTTATCTGTCTCAGAACTATCCAGACAATTTCTAGACAGATTCAGTTATATGTTCTAATTTGAAACAGCACCTATTCATTCAAAAAACCACCTGTTCAGTTTGTGTTTCATATCTATTCGGGACTGGTTGTTTGCTTATAAATTCCTGCATTTTCTAGCAGTTTTGTATGTTGAAAAATAGTCTTAAAAATACAGTTTTGCTGTCCACTTTTTTATCTCTGTTTGCATTTATTCTTCATATTATTTTAGGAAAAAATTCAGAGAGTTTAGAACACGAGGTCTAGTTCGCCGGACAAATTTGTTTGGAGTGCTACTACAAATGTGAGACGATCATTGTATCCTGTGAGATAAACGCCACATAATCATAAGCACCGTAGCAAGGCGAATCTATCTTAAGGACAGAGTGTCACACACTCGACTTGATCTTTTATTTTCATTTAGTTTGATAAATAAATTCTGTAAGTTATTTATTTTATTTTATTGATTTTGTTTCAATCTATTTATTGTACACAAGAAAGAAGCAAAATTATCTGCTAATTATGATTTATGACATGTTATTCATAGAAACTCGAACAAGAAGTATTCGAATTTAAGAGTTTAAATCTTAATGTGGATGTACAAGTACTTTTTCTTAAAATGCATTGTACAAGTATTTTTCCTTGAATGCATTTTAAAAAATTATACAATTAAATGAGATTTTTGAATTGTTTGATTATTGGGCAAAATTTTTATGAAGATATGGTTTTGTCAAAGCTTTAATTGTGACTTGTGATAGTCATAATTATTCTGGAATTCATAATTTCTCTTCAGAAATTCATTTTTCAAAGCACACCATAGTCAATAAGTGATGGATGGTTTGATTTATATCAGAATTTTGGGAGTGTATTGATATTCTCGTGTGATAATATCTTAACAAGGAAATTAATTTTTCTTATACTACTTAAAATGTGGGGGTGCTTAGAGGATTTTACCAAAGTAACGGTTCCAATAATAGGTCCACAAAGAATCTCAATTATTTCTACAGAACAAAGTTGGAGAAGAAGCAAAAATAGTTTCCTTAACTCCTAAGGAACAACTCTATGTTTTTTTTTTTTAATTTGAAAATGGGAGTGACATAGAGTAACGGTAAGTCTCAATGTAATCAAAGACTCAATGCCGTAGGACATTTGCTTTCAGTTGTGAATATTGTCTAGGGATAATATAACGGATCCACTAACTACTCAATGATATA
This sequence comes from Camellia granthamiana, assembly GCA_036172215.1. Classification (NCBI taxonomy): domain Eukaryota; kingdom Viridiplantae; phylum Streptophyta; class Magnoliopsida; order Ericales; family Theaceae; genus Camellia; species Camellia granthamiana. Next base: position 104,320,660 of record CM069912.1, read on the forward strand.
TAACTGAGAAGGTCAAAAGAATAATAGCGACCGCTAAACAAAAAGTTTGACTAGAGAGCAAATGAGGGAAAGTTCATCGAGGGGAATGTGATTAAAGCCTATTACATCAGAGTCATCATAATAGTAACCCTATTTAGATGACTGGAGATCGCAAGAACTAAGTTCAAAGGGACAACTAAGTTATGTGTGGCTCGCCAGTAATCACTAAAGGAGTCTAACTCCTATCCATTCCTATGATGAGAGTGATATCTGCAACATGTGTTGTATGCAAGGAACTCAGGGTAAACTATGCTTTTAATGATCACTTATATCTTGAAAACCTTAGATGAGTATCTTTCAAGAGGAGTATTTAAGAGACTCGAAATAAGGATCACCTATATGAGTGTGAAGGGGCCGCTTCCATGAGAATTGATAAGGCAAAATTCTCTAAAGCACTCATGAAATACTAGGAGATGCCCAAGGCCAAAATGGACACAACCGTGAGAACTAAACTGTGTCTGGAGATATTCTGTGTGAACTCTATTATCTGGGCTTACACAAACGGCTAAACAGTTCAAGGCATCACGTCCACTGATTAGCTAGTAAGTCCGATAGGCTTTCACAAGGGAAGGTTCACAGCCAAAAGCTACCTATCTTGATGCAGGGTATTTCTTTAATGTTGTCTGCATGTTGTTGCATGTCCTTTCCATAAATTTCATTCATGTGGGGGATTGCTGAAAATTTTGAATTACAATTTACTCCAATGGTTGTGTCTCTTGAGATGGAAAGGTGTGTTCTTTTGAAGGGTCACAACCTTTCTAAAGAGTCTTGGAGGAATCTATAAACTCTATCCCCCTCACTTCAATTTGGATAGAGAATTAGTCATTTTTTTCTTCATCTTTGCATTTATTCTTCATATTTTCTTGAATCTAATTTTTCTATAAAGAGAGTACATGCACAGCGAAGTTTGCTAGGCTTGCAATAGTAGTGCTGCTAGTGCAAGACATTGCTCATTGTATCTTGGGAGATAGACATTCATTGAATCCTGAGCACCGATGGGAGGATGAATCTGTCTTAAGGAAGGAGTGTCATACACTAGACTCGATCAGGTTTTATCTATTTATGTACTGTAAGTTTTGTTACATTATTATAATAGATTTATGTCAATTTTGGTTTTGCCTAATAACCGTTTACATGTTTTTTAAAATTATATTTTCCATATAGTTTGGTACTATTTTTCTAACAGGGTACAGGTTCTTCCTGTAGGAAGATATTGAACATTGGATTGAATTTGAGAGAGTTTTGATCGTCATGGTGGTCTACTCTGCCATGGAACTCTTGTTGATCGTATTGTTTTGCATCTGGAGTCACACTTGCATATAAATAAAAGCTGGCGTAATTTTGAGAGATATTGGACATTGGATTGAATTTTTGACAGAAATTTTTGCAATTTAGTAAGTTGTTCAATTCTGATAAAAAGGCATCTCTCCACTCAATGATCAAATGATGCATTTAAGAAGTTAAGAATTAAAGAAGCAGATAATTTGAACTTTGTAACAGATGAGAGAAGGCATAATTCTCAAAATTCATTAGTTACCAAAACAAATTATTCTATTTTGGTAAATGCAAATGTACGAGCTATCTTCAAATAGGAGATTTTCATTTTCCTTCCTAAAAAGAGAATAAAAAAAATTCAATGTTAACATACAAGTTTAAAACGAGAAGGAAAATTGAATTCACAGCGCCCAAAAAGGAAAGATCAGCTCGAACTTGAAATCACAGAGAAGGGCCCCAAATTCAACAACCGATTGCAGAGCATACATTGTTTTAAAAAAAAAAAGGATAAAGTTACCAACTTTAAACATAAAAGATAAAAAATAAAATAAAATAAAAACCGATCAAAGGATCAACGCCTAAAAATAGCAAGTAGAAAGATCAAAAGCAACAAGAATTCTCTGCTATGGACTGTTCGATAGAGTTTTGCTCATCATGGTGGTCTGCTCTACCATGGAACTCTTGTTGATCATCCTGTTTTCCATCTGGAGTCACATCTGTATATAGCCAAAATAGTTTCATAGTAAAAATACGATATGATTTTCTTAAATTAAATTAAAAATCAGATCTTGTAATTTGGAAGGCAAAGAATCTCATGGTGGCCCCAAATTGAATACATGGTTTGCTTCATTTATGAAAAAATCTAGAATTTTTTAAAACTCTTTTGGAAAATCTAGATATGTTTCATGTTTTCATGATTATCGATTTCGATTTAGGTAATCCAATTAAAAATTATATAACCATAATTAAAATATATAGAGAGAGAGAGAGGGGGAGAGAGAGAGAGAAAGAGAGATCACAGAGAAAGAGAGATCATAGCAACGACAAAAAATTTTTTATGTGAAAAAATCACAGGTCCTTAGCCATACAAATAATATACTATGAAAGAAAAACAGTATAAAAGATATCTTACAAAAAGTCACTCCGCAGTACACGCGTTTGCTCAATCTACAAGTAACTCCACTTTCTCCTCCACCAGATATCCGCTTGCTTCGGAATCCGCCAAAGACTTCTTACAATCTTGGAATCCACCAAAAAGGTTGTCGAATCGCCACGACGCCTGTAAAATCCAAGCTCTGTGTAGAATAATTTTATGGAATAGATTATTAATTAAATTAATTTATATGCGTCATTTAGTAATATCAAGGAATTAGTTATGAGATGGCATTATAATTTCTATTACTTAGATGGGTAATTTTGTAATTTCAGAAAATTAGGTTAATAAGCCCACATGTCGTGGCTTTAAGTCCTGGGAAAAACAAAATAGGGGCTGGTGAGGGTTTTTGAAGTAGTAAGGGTTTGAAAAAAAAGTAAAAGAAAAAAAAAAGAAAAAAAAAGAGAGGATTCAACGGAAGCGACGGTAGGAATTGAGGAGAACATTCTTGATGCTCATTGATTAAGGTACCTTTCTGCACCATTGTTTATTATATGTAAATGGATCAATAGGCAGTCTAAAGGTCATGGAAAAAGAAAATCTGTGGGGACACCTAATAGATATATGGTACAATGTGTATAGTGTATTGTGTGGGTTGTTGATAACAGTGCAATCTATTGTGTAGGTGTAGTTTTGACAATAGAATTTGGTATATTAGATAAGGTGTGTTTGGCTATTAAATTGGGTGGATTGATTTGGTGTCTCTTGGATTTTAAGCACTGCATATATATATATATATATATATAATGGGTTGTTGTTGATTTGTGAAAGACATCAAAATATTAATTTATTTGAGGTTCCATTTATTTGGTTTGTGTGATTGAATTGGTGGAGCTGGGTGTTTGGAGTTAGTGTAGTGGAATATTATTTTAAGCGTTTGAGGAAAGTAACCCTCTATCACTATTGGTACATTTTTATTCCTATTGAATCATTTAAAATTACAAATATTTATTTATAGCCTTCATTTTTTCTTAAAATAAAATATGGGTTCAGTATAAAACAACATCAAATATTATTATGAAAATTATTTGAATATTTTGTGAAACTATTCTGAAAATTGTACCAAATGTTTATTCTGAAAATATCGAATATTTTATTTAAAAGTTGTATATTGTTTGAATTTTGAACATCACTCTAGTCTGAATATGATTTGGAGCCTAGCCAATGGGGGTTATTTATTGGCACATAAACTAGTTTCTTTTGGGGCTTCACCACCGGTCTAGGTGTGGTTCTGGGTCTTGTCATGGGCTAAGTGACCATAGTCACCAAGACTTGGGTTTTGTGAATCGAATCATTGAACTATCTGAATATCGAACCATCGCTTTAAACAACGAAATTTCTTTGAATTATCTCATTGTCTTTTCAATTAAAATGTATTGTACATTATTTATTTTTAGCTATGAAACCATCATACAAATAATTGTTCATTTATTGAATTGTGGCAAAAATTGGTTATCAAGTATTTATTTTTTTGTATACTTGATCTACCTAGTAGTGATGGTTGGTTATTTGTTGGGTTGTCTAGCTTACCCTTATTTTATTTTATTTTTTTCAGATTCCGAGGAGTAGAGCTGCATGGGTTTTTTACTTGTGGGAGTGCCGAGAGTAGGACTATGATTTTAATTTACTTTGGGTTACTAATTTGTTAGTGGATTATGGTAGTGGACTTGGTAGATAATTTCATATGACAAGGATTGTTTAATATTTATGGATTTTGGCATTATGATAATTAAAGATTTAATTTGTGTATTTTATATTGTTGGTTTATTTGATTGGACTCTTAGCCTTGCCTGTTCACTTAGATGAGTGTGCAGCGTTGTCACGGGGCTTGGGGCGTGACAATTTTGTGGTATCTGAGCTAAGTTATAACTTTAAAGGCTAGTATAGACTAGTGATGAGATTGGGTAGATATAGGATTGGGAACGCTTATAATTTGGTATAATGTTAATTTTATTTACATGTTATAGGGACTTGAGAACGGAATAAGATGAGGTTTTATTATTGATGCATATAGGTTACAATGGAACATGAGGAGACATTGGCAAATATGGCTAGGAATACATGCTAGGCTCAAACGAATCGATGGACTGGTAATAACAACCGGCGATGGAATGTGACTAATAATGGTAGTGGTTCTCAAGCAATCGAAGGAAATCAGGGGCAAGAGTTGGGATAACAAGAACAAGCTGCAATCCCCAATCCAGTTGGGATGGTTCAAGTGTTTAAGACTTTGGCTGGGGTGGTGCAACAACAGACCACCATAGGGAATAACTTGACTAGACTTATGGAGCAACAACAACGGATGCAGCCAGGCATTGGGCCACAACCGAGGCCACGTTGTAACATTACTGAGTTTAAGAAGATAGCCTTGTCATTTGACAGAGCCACAAACCCTTTGGAGGCTGAAAAATGGTTGACAAAAATGGAAAAGTTGTTTCCCATTTTTGAGTGTACGGATGATCAGAAGGTGACCTATGCTGCGTTTATGCTACAAGGGATAGCTAATGATTGGTGGCAAATAGAGAAGCGCATACATGAGCATGATGCCAACCCATATACATGGGAAAGATTTGAGAATGCATTTAATGAGAAATACTTCCCTAGGAGTGTTTGTCTACAAAAATAGAGGGAATTTTCGAAGTTGGAGCAAGGGAATAAGACATCTACAAAATATGAAGCCGAGTTTATGAATTTGTCTAAATTTGCACCAACATTTGTAGCAGACAATGATAGCAGAGCATGAAAGTTCGAAGGTGGGCTAAGAACGGACATTATGCAACATGTGGTTCCTTTCGAGTTACCTACTTTTGGAGCAGTGTTCAATAAGGCGTTGTTGGTTAAGAGTGGCCTCACTAGGGCCCAAGAAGAGAAAGAAGAGAAGTATAAGAAGAGACCTAGTTCTTCCAACTTCCAAACTAACAACAGCTCGAAGGGCAATACTAAGAGACAAAACACTTCTTTTGTTGTGAGTTGGGAAAGTCGAACTGTGGGTGGTAGTGTTGATAAGCAAAATGATCAGGTACAGTGCACTAGATGTAATGGGTTCCATCGGGATAATGAGTGTCATTGGAATACTGGGGCTTGTTTCTCCTGCTGGCAACAAGGGCACAAGATAGTTGATTGCCCTAACCGAAAGGGTCGTGAGACTGAACAGAAAGCATGGACAAATAAAGGAACATCAACAGACAGAGCGTCTTCAGGAAATCAAAAGAAAAATGGAGGTCATAAGCCAAAGACTTAAGGCCGAGTGTACACACTCATGCAACAAGATGTTCAGCCTTCTAACAAGGCGGTGTCAGGTACTATTTTAGTGTCTTCTGTTTATGCACTTGTGTTATTTGATTCTGGCGCTACAAATTCATTTGTGTCTATGGGATTTGTTGAGAAACATGGATGGAAATGTGTCTCTAGAGAGATCAACTTATGTGTTGAAACCTCGATAGGAGGTGTTATGGTTATTGACTTAATTTGCAAATCTCATGTGGTTAGTATAGATGACAGGAAAATGCTTGTAGACTTGACTATTTTAGATATGCGGGACTTTGACATAATTCTTGGAATGAATTGGTTGGCAACCAATTATGCTTCTGTTGATTGTCGAGGCAAAAGGGTAGTATTTCAGATTCCTGATCAACTGGAATTTTGTTTTGTGAGTAGTAGAGTTAACACTCTTCCTCTGGTGATCTCAGCTTTGCAAGCTAGACGGTTGTTAAGGAATGGTTGCGAGGGCTATTTAGCTTCTGTGAGAGATACCCGTGAGACTGAATTAAAGTTAGAGGATATACTAGTTGTGAAGGAATTTCCTGATGCTTTTCCTAAAGACTTCCCGGGGTTGTCACCAGATAGAGAGATTGAGTTCGCTATCGAATTGATACCCGGCACAAGTCCTATCTCCAAGGCTCCATATCGGATGGCACCAGCAGAGTTAAAAGAGTTGAAGGAACAATTACAAGAGTTACTAGATAAGGGCTTTATTAGGCCTAGTGTTTCTCCTTGCAGTGCACCCGTTTTATTTGTGAAGAAGAAGGATGGTAGTTTTCGCCTTTGCATTGATTATTGAGAGTTAAACAAGGTGACAATTCAAAATAAATATCCTTTGCCTATAATAGATGACTTATTCGATCAATTGCAAAGAGCACAAGTCTTTTCTAAGATTGATCTTTGTTCTGCGTATCATCAATTGAAGGTTAACATGGAGGATATAGCTAAGACAGCCTTCCGAACTAGGTACAGGCATTATAAATTTTTAGTGATGTTGTTTGGATTGTCTAATGCGCTTGCAGCTTTTATGGATTTAATGAACAGAGTATTTAAACCCTTCTTAGATCATTTTGTGGTAGTTTTTATTGATGACATTCTTGTGTACTCAAAGAGTAAAGAGCAGCACGAAGAGCATATAAGAATAGTGTTGCAGGTATTAAGGGAGAAAAAATTATTTGGTAAATTAAAGAAGTGTGAATTTTGGCTAGAGAGTGTATCATTTTTGGGTCATGTGATATCTAAAGACGAGGTGTATGTTAACCCCAAGAAAGTAGAGGTTGTGGTAGAGTGGAATAGGCCCACTAGTGTCATTGAAATTCGTAGCTTCTTGGGTTTAGCAAGATATTATAGAAGGTTTGTTGAGGGATTTTCTCGAATTTCTATGCCTTTGACTCGTTTAACACAAAAAAAAGGTTAAATTTGAGTGGTCTGATGATTGTGAGAAGAGTTTCCAGGATCTAAAGAGTCGATTGGTGTCTGCTCCAGTACTTATAGTTCCGTCCGAGGATGAAAGTTTTACCATCTATAGTGATGCATCGAAGATGGGCTTGGGTTGCGTCTTGATGCTGAATGATAAGGTAGTGGCATATGCATCTAGGCAGTTGAAGCCATATGAGCAGAATTATCCCATGTATGATTTGGAGTTGGCTGCAGTGATGTTTGCATTGAAAATCTGGAGGCACTACTTGTATAGGGTAAATGTGAAATATTCACTAATCACAAAAGTCTGAAGTATATTTTCACTCAAAAAGAATTGAATATGAGACAAAGGCGATGGTTGGAGCTATTAAAGGACTGTGATTTGACTATCAATTATCATCTAGGAAAAGCCGATGCAGTGGCAGATCCTTTGAGTAGAAAGATCCCAAGTAATTTGGCTACCTTAATCACTGACCAAAAGAATATCTTGGAGGACTTGCGAAGGTTGAATATCGAGATTAGATGGCACAACCATGGAGTGCAGTTGGCAAACCTTAGAGTTTAACCCACATTGATTAATAGAATTAAAGATGCTCAGGGAAGAGATCCACAGTTACAAAAACTTAAGGCTGAAATGGAAATAAGGCTACAGATGGAATTTTGTAAGCATGAAGATGGAACTTTGAGATTTGGAGAGAGGTTATGTGTGCCTAATGATTTAGAACTCAAGAGACAAATCCTGAGAGAAGCTCACAATTCAGGGTATACTGTACATCCAGGGAGCACTAAAATGTATAAAGACTTGAAGATGAACTTTTGGTGGAATAATATGAAGAGGGAAATTGCTCAATATGTTGCTCAATGTTTGGTATGTCAACAAGTGAAAGTTGAACATCAGAGACCTGCAGGTAAGTTACAATCTCTTCCTATTCCCAAGTGGAAGTGGAAACATATTACCATGGATTTTGTAACAAGGTTGCCTAGAACCCAAGGTGGTAACAATGCTATTTGGGTAATCGTTGATCGGTTGACAAAATCAGCCCAATTTCTGGCTTTTAAGGTGGGGTTCTCCTTAGAGATGTTTGCAAAATTGTATATCAAGGAGATTGTGAAGTTGCATGGCATTCCAGTGACCATAGTGTCTAACAGAGATAGCAGATTTGTATCTATGTTTTGGAGGAGTTTGCATACAGCTTTAGGTACTAGTTTGAATTTTAGCACCGTCTTTCATCCTCAAACTGATGGACAATCAGAAAGAACTATTCAGACCCTAGAAGACATGTTGAAGGCTTGTGTTATTGATCTTAAAGGTTTTTGGGATGAGCATTTGGCCTTAGTGGAATTCTCTTATAATAACAGTTATCATGCCAGCATTCAGATGGCACCATATGAGACTTTATATGGACAGAAGTGTAGATCACCTATATGTTGGGATGATGTAGGCGAAAGGAAGTTGTTAGGGCCTGAGATTGTGCAACAAACAGTGGACAAGATCAATCTTATTAGAGAGTGGCTTCGCACTGCACAGAGTAATCAGAAAAGTTATGCAGATAACAAGAGACGCGATTTGGTGTTTGTGGTTGGAGACCACGTGTTCCTTAAGGTGTCTCCTACGAAAGGAATAATGACGTTTGGTGTTCGTGGTAAACTGAATCCTAGATTTGTTAGGCCATTTGAGGTTTTAGATCGAATTGTAGAGGTAGCTTACAGACTTGCCCTACCACCTTCACTAGCTGGAGTTCATAATGTTTTTCATGTCTTAATGTTAAGGAAGTATATACCGGATCCCAGTCATGTGATTGATCACACACCGTTGCAGTTTAAGGAGGATTTGACATATGAGGAACACCCTATACAAATTGTTGATAGAAAGGAACAAGTTTTGAGGCGTCGAATCATTCACTACGTTAAGGTTCAATGGAGCAAGCACTCAGAAAGAAAAGTTACTTGGGAATTCAAGGAGGAAATGGGACAAAAGTATCCAAAACTTTTTGAGACTCCAAGTATGTCAAATTTCGTGGACGAAATTTCTTTTAAGTGGGGAAGAACATAAATTCAAGTTATGTGTAGAATAATTTTATGGAATAGATTATTAATTAAATTAATTTATATGGGTCATTTAGTAATACCAAGGAATTAGTTATGAGATGGCATTATAATTTCTATTACTTAGATGGGTAATTTTGTAATTTTGGAAAATTAGGTTAATAAGCCCACATTTCGTGGCTTTAAGTCCTGGGAAAAACAAAATAGGGGCTGGTGAGGGTTTTGGAGGCAGCAAGGGTTTGGAAAAAAAGTAAAAGAAAAGAGAGAGAGAGAGAGAGAGAGAGATAATTCAGAGGAAACAGTGGTAGGAATTGAGGGGAACATTCTTGATGCTCATTGATTAAGGTACCTTTCTACACCATTGTTTATTATATGTAAATGGATCAATAGGCAGTCTAAAGGCCATGGAAAAAGAAAATCTGTGGGGACACCTAATAGATGTATGTTGCAACATGTATAGTGTATTGTGTGGGTTGTTGATAACAGTGCAATCTATTGTGTAGGTGTAGTTTTGACAATAGAGTTTGGTATATTAGATAAGGTGTGTTTGGCTATTAAATTAGATGGATTGATTTGGTGTCTCTCAGATTTTAAGCACTGCATATATATATAATGCGTTCTTGTTGATGTGTGAAAGGCATCAAAATATTAATTTATTTGAGATTCTATTTATTTGGTTTGTGTGATTGAATTGGTAGAGCTGGGTGTTTGGAGTTAGTGTGGTGGAATATTATTTTAGGCATTTGAGGTAAGTAACCCTCTATCACTGTTGGTACATTTTTATTCCTATTGAATCGTTTAAAATTATAAATATTTATTTACTGCCTTTACGTTCTCTTAAAATAAAATATGGGTCCAATATAAAACAACATGGAATATTATTATGAAAATTATTTAAATATTTTGTGAAACTATTCTGAAAATTGTACCAAATGTTTATTATGAAAATATCGAATATTTTATTTAAAAGTTGTGTATTGTTTAAATTTTGAACATCACTATAGTCTGACTATGATTTGGACCCTAGCCAATGGGAGTTATTTATTGGCACAGAAACTAGTTTCTTTTGGGGCTTCACTGCCGGCCTAAGTGTGGTTCCGGGCCTTGTCACAGGCTAAGTGACCGGAGTCACCAAGACTTTGGTTTTGTGAATCAAATCATTGAACCATTTGAATATTGAACCATCGATTTGAACAACAAAATTTCTTTGAATTATCTCGTTGTCTTTTCAATTAAAATGTATTGTACATTGTTTATTACGACAACCCTCACCTCTGATTAATGTTAAACTGTGATTGAGCATGATGAGTAATTGATTAAGATGAAATCCTGAATTGATTGCATGAGTGTGTTGCTTTAATTACATTTCTATCTGTTTGTCGTAGAATGATCTGTTCATGTTTCATATTGCGAATTGAGAATTGAAAGCCTTATCGGCGACTGATTCCGAAATTGATTAGCGTTATATGCTAACTAGGATTAATATGATTTTATGGTAGATTTAATTAAAAGTTGATTTAGAATGATTAAATTAGAATAAATAAAGTTATATTACATTAGTTTGCATTTACTACCAAATTGCCATTAGTGGGCCACTTTCAAAAGCATCTTGAGGCTTAATTCATACATTTTGATCATTCTTCATCCAACTTCTAGACCAAACCGAGAGAGAGAGGGAGAGTAGGAGGAAAATTGATTTCATCAAGAATTGGCTTGGAAAATTTGAGGAATTGAAGAAGATTTGCAAAAATTGGGCTTCTACACTTCGAATTCAAGACTTAAGGTAGAAATTCATCCTCTCCATTGTGAATTTAAGTTGTTTCTTGCATGGTTCATGGAAATATTGGAGATCAGAGTCAAGTTATAGCCTCAAGAGTTGAATTGAGAAGCAAGGTGTGCATGCATGTCCATATCATTGAGTTTTGAGATCATTTACATAAGAATTTCCACATGCATGTTCATATTTTGGTTGTAGTCCATGAATTCACCATGTTTTAGAGTTCAAACTTGCATTTGGTTATGTTCGGAGCATTGGAGTTCTTAGGAACTCATGCATGTGATGTTCTTGCATTATTCTTCAAGTTTCATTCAAAATGGTGTTCAATTGTCACACCTTTGGGCTTGATTTCATAAAATGATCTTTGAAACATATTGTATTATGGGTTTCTAAGTGTTTTCCAGAAAATTGGCCCAAAAGGATGAATTTTGATATGTTTAATTCTTGGTTTGAGCTTTGGGAGCAAATCTGGAAATTCCAGATTTTGGCTTCCATGCTCAAGCGAAGGATTTCACGCTCGAGCGACCATCTTTTTGTTCAGAGCCCTACTCGAGTGACGGAATGCTGGCTCAAGTGTAGATTGCAAGCTCTCAGGTTTTTGTGCACGCAGACGCACGCTCGAGCGACGAGACCTACGCTCGAGCGAAGAACTGTGTCTCACGTTCGAGCGAGCATCGAGCGGGGATTTTCAACAACCAGTACTTTTGGATTTTTATAGACCGCTCGAGCGACCCCTCTGTTTTGGTAAGCTTGCTCGAGCGAGACCCCTATTTTCAGTAAATTTTGAAAAGTGTTTCAAAGTGTAATTTTTGCATCCTCATCCCATCCTAGGCATTCCTAGGCCATGTTTAAGGCATCTTAATGAGGATAATGTTATAGAACCACACCAAGTCAAGATAGGGGCCAAGTTATTAAATCCAATGTGTGTAACTTAGTGTGTGTTCGTTCTATAACTGTGTAGGGTTGGCACCCAAGGACGCTAACTAGCCTGTCTGTAGCCCAGTAATCTGTGACTAACAATGTTGTAAAGATACGTTCAACTATAATTATTTCTAAACGATTGACTATACTGCTTTCTGAAACGACATTACTTACTGAATGAATGTTTGTCCTATTTGTAAACTGTACTTGTGGCATCCATAGCAACTAACTGTTACTGTACTGTTACTGCTACTGTTACAGAGATCTCTGTCAGTTCCAATGTATAAAACTACTACTGTTTACTGTTATGGTGGCCATCAACTGACTGTTCGGTCTATTAAGACCTACTGTACTGTTTTGCTATTGGACATACCACGTATGACTGTTATGATTTCTAAATGACTGATATGGCATGAAATATGAGCCACTGATTGAATAACTGATTCACTGATGCAAATGACTATTTTAATTAATGAAAGGACATTCATTCTTAACTCTTTACGCATTAGTTATTCACTGGGTTTTAGCTCAGTGTTTATTTATGTATGTAGGTGTCCAGGCACCGGACCGGAGCTAGGAGCGTTGAGCTAAGCTTATGTTTTGTCAAGCCAACCATTGTGCCTCACTTCAAGGTTCCAAGCTCGTTCAAGCTAAGGCTGTTTTGGGGTGTCCCAGGGTCACCCTTTATCTCTGTTTTGTAATAAATGTTTAAGGCTTTCCGACTGTACAATAATGTTGAAGGGATTTGGTCCCTAACCCGGATGTCATGTGTATATGGCGTATGTATAGATGTTTTGGTTATGAATGTGGCTTGTGCATAAAAGTCTTTTTGCATTCAGGTTTTCACAGCTCATTGGACATCTTTTATTTACTGTTTGGCTTCCGTCAGCCCCTTTACTCTGTGTTATTGTCATTACTGTTAAGCAGGCCTTTGGTAATCATGGATTACTGGCTGGTTACGATGCTAAACCCATAGGGGCGGGTTTGGGTTGTGACATTTATTTTCAGCTATGAAACCATCTTACAAATAATTGTTCATTTATTGAATTGTAGCAAAAATTGGTTATCGACTATTTATTTTTTTGTATACTTGATCCAGCTAGCAGTGATGGTTGGTTATTTGCTGGGCTATCTAGCTTACCCTTATTTTATTTTATTTTTTTTCAGATTTCGAGAAGTAGAGCTGCACGGGTTTTTTACTTGTGGGGGTGCCGAGAGTAGGAGTATGATTTTAATTTACTTTGGGTTACTAGTTTGTTAGTAGATTATGGTAGTGGACTTGGTGGATAATTTCATATGACAAGGATTGTTTATTATTTACGGATTTTGATATTATGATAATTAAAGATTTAATTTGTGTATTTTATATTGTTGGTTTATTTGATTGGACTCTTAGCCTTGCATGCTCACTTAGATGAGATTGTGGTGTTGTCAGGGGTTTGGGGCGTGACAATGCCAATAACTCCAAAATCCACCAAAGCCTACAATCTTGAAATTTACTAAGAAGATTCACTTTAGAAAGGTGAAGGACTTTTACAACTTGATGATGCACTTGAAACACCTACGAACTAATAAATCATCAAACAAATGAGAGATACAAATATACAAGTTCTCTCTCAAAAATAATTCTCTCGTAGAAATAAACTCTCAAAAATTTAATAATATTGAGCTCCAGAAAGGTATGGGAGATAGAAAATAAGCTGGGAGAGATGTTCGAACAATTAAGCAAAGCAGTCCTTAAATAGGCGCGATGGTCATAATGACTAGTCGTTGTTGCAGTCTTTTTGCTCTGTTTTTGTCAACTCTTTCGGCCCATGCTTAGCCACCTTGCAGGCTGCAGAAACAGCCACCTTTCCTTATTTCCAAGTCCTCTTTCAAAGTCCTCTTTCATCAAAATCTTAAACCCTATGCTTTGTCAATCATTCCAAAAACATCCAGCCCCCCATTTTTTTTGCATTCTTCAACTCTGAAAGTTCATCAACACAAACAACATCATCTCCATCATCTCCAATGGTTCATAGCTAAAATATATAATTAAAGATATAATTTAGAAATAAACATTGTAAAACATAGCAATGTTGTTCCAATGGTTAAATTGATTATTTTTTAGTTTTTCATACAACATGTTCGTGCTGGCGATGTCCTGACGGATGTCCAAAACATGTTTCTACCAATACAAAACATATCTATTTCTTGATATTTGATATTTTTTGAGAAACACATCAGAACATCAGCCACCAAATATCTCTTTCTATTGACATTATGTCTTGAACAACAAGCTGTTTCACTCGAAATCAAACACAAATTTCCTACAAAGTTTGATTGGAAAAATAGTAAAACGATAAGACAAAATAAAATAATAAAATCAAAACAACTTGAATCAATAATCAAAACAAGTTTTGTCAAAGAGATATTACCAAAACATACAACTCATTAATTTCTTAGAATAAAAATGCCGACAATTTATAATCTATTTTTTTCAACAAGTCTGCAAAATTATCAATTATGGCTTCAAGTCAACTGACTTTTATCTTTATGATGGCCCATGTTAATTTGGTTATGAACATAATAGGGCTATTTGGTGTACTTTATTATTATTTTTTTTTAAGTTAAAAATTAATAACGAAAAAATTAAAAGTCAAAACACTCCTTATTTTCCGAAAAATTACTTTTCTTTAGTTTATTTAATTTATTTCTGTCTAAAGTTATAAGTATAGAAGCTGAGCAATGATCACCAAAACTCTACTCCCATGTCATCCTATGTGAAAGAGAGGGAAAAAACAAAAATAAAAACAAAAACACACATGGATCAATCATACATATTTGAAAGTCATGGGAGTCTCCAAATTGGGAGTCTCAAGCTTTTTCCATAGAAGCTAAATCGCGTTGTCAAGTGATTTGGCAAAGATCAACTACAGTTTAATCTGATTATTAAGCATAGAGATTTTCAATCATTTCAAATTCCCAATTTTGTGAGATGGTCAATTGTGTCATGTCCATTCTTCAAGATTTGGAGCAGAGTCAATCAGGAAAATTAGTATGTGGTTCGGGCTCACTCCGTTGATTTTGTCCCGATCAGATCAGCGAAAATTTACAAAGCTCAAGATGGAGGTCTTACATATTTTTATTTATTTGTTTATTTTTTAAGTGAATCTTGACAAAGATAGGGGTGATAAACCAACCGAACAAGCCAAATTAAAAAATAATTCAAGTTTGGTTTGAAAATTTTAACGAGTTTCAAAATTTGTTCAAATTTGATTCATTAAACTTTTGAGCGGATCTCAAACAAGCTTTTGTCGAGCCGAACTCGAACAGTTTGGTTTTTTTCTATTGTTTTAACGAGCCGAACAAGTAATTGATTGTTTAAACTTTGTTTGAAAACTTTAATGAGCTTGGAAATATGTTCAAACTTGACTTGTTTACTTAACGAACTGTACTTGAACAAAATTTTACTAAGCTGAACAGAAGTCGAACTTGAGCTGTTTGATTCATTTATCACCTTAGACAAAGTAAGACATTGAGTCCATTTTTTTGAATGTCCAGTTATTTTTTAGGGTAAAATTAAATTAATTTATCATTTGAATGGATGAGGAGGGGTTACTTTACCTATTTATGGTTCAAATATAACTAAAAATCTCTCATGTGATTTTAGACTAAAATGTTACTGTTACTTTTTCCATTCAAACTAATGGGAGAGGTATCACACACAATTTCTTATAGTGGATCTAGTTTTCTAAAAAAATAAAGTGAAATTAATACAACAAAAAGATAATTTTACCCTATCTTATCCAAACCTAAAAATAGATTAAGATGTTAAATAAGTTATAATTAAAGATTGATCTAAAATATAATTAAAAAAATTTGGGTGAAGTACCAATAAATCTCAAATAGTGATCTTATGAACTGTTTGGTCCTCCATTTTTCTTATGGATTCAAACGTCTCATTCTAGTGTGAATTGCATAAATGGCCAACCATAAATGCGCACGTATTATGTGTTAAAGGACAAATGTGAGTTTTTAATAATATTGAAATTACTAAACGCAATATTTCAAAAAAACTCCGTAGTGTATTTTTTCCAAACGTAACACTTCAATGCAACACTCTGATGTAACTCATTAAAAAACTCCTTAGTATACTTTTTTTTAAACGTAACAACGTAACATTTCAAAAAAAAATCCTTAGTATAACCATTCTCAAACGCAACACTCCAATCAATATAACACAAAAAAAAAAAAAACTAGTATACCTTTCTCAAACATAACACTCAAATATAACATACTAAAAAAAAAATTAGTGTACTTTTCTCAAACGTAATTACATAACATTCGAAAAACTCCTTAGTATATTTTTACCAAACGTTACAATCTAATCAATATAATACGCAAAAACTCATTACTGCACCTTTTTCAAATATAGTGCTCTAATGTAACACTCCAATATAACATTAGAAAATCACACTAACAGAAATGTAGATTTTCACGCTCGACAACTAACACTTCACCCACCAATCCCTCTAAAAAGAATCTTCCACACCTTACATTTCCATTCTCATCCCAAAATTAATTAAAAAATTGAAAAAATGAATCACAAAAAGACATTTACTTAAACTTAAATGGTACCAAATCAAATAAATACAACTTTCCAAAAAAAAAAAACAAGGACATAAGAAAACTCTTAGGACTAAATGGATCAATATTCCTCCATATGAGATTTATGAATAAATTTTCCAAGAAAAATTCGATTAACATGTTAGGAATTACAATAAATAAGAAAGAGTCTAAGATTAATTGCGATATAAAATCTATCTATCTATCTATATATCTATATATTATATAAGGAAAAAGGTCTTTTTAGTGAGGAGCCTTGTGAGACTTTCAATATCTCATATTAATTTTCTTCATTTTCTTAATTTAAAATAATTAAGAAATTCCTCCATTGGCTAGCTTCTATTTAGGGATATTTACCAATAAATCCCATCCCACAAACAATTGCACCATTTGGTCCCATCATTGTGTCTGTTGCTCTCATTGGTCCTATCAGTGAGAGAATATAGTCTTGTTGATCCTTTTTTCCTTATTTGCTAATATGTATTGGTCAGTTATACCCTTTTTTCACGTGGGTTTTTTTCTTTTCTTTTCGGTGGGTTTTCTTCTGTATATGGAAGTGCAATATGTTCCTTTTCATTGTGTTAGGGTTTTGCTGGCTGATGTGACGGTGTGTTCTGCTCATTGGTGTGTCTGTGGACAGACTGTGGTTCCAGTTTTGCCGACAATAAGACTCGTGTGTTGCAGGTATTGTTCTGTTCGTGTTGATCCCCTTTTTCGTCTCAGTTGTGTGTCTACCTTACTCGCTGTGTCTTCGTGCTGGGCACATTTGTATTGAATATGTTCGACTGGTTATTCAGATGACACATCATGCGATTTGTACACCCACGATGTGTTGATCCATTGCTGATTTGATGTTCATTTGTTACACTTTGTTCGTTTTTTGGGTAAGGCAAGGGTGTGGGTGGGTTGTTCACACCTATTCGTATGCAACATCCTACTGCGATGCATTCACTGTAATCTGAAACTGTAACGCCCTCAAAAATGTAACCTATTAAATATAAAACAAGACATGCATTATTAAAAGAAACATTATATTATTTCAATCATCAGAGTATTACGAAATAAAACATCATAATAAATGCCCTACGGGCTTACATCTTGCCAAGCCAATACTTGGACACAATTCCATGAGTTCTAACTCAAAACAAATAAAGCCCTCGGCTTGAATGTTTACATAGTTCAGATAAACAAATAACACAAATAAAGCAAATCTTCAAGTCCAATTCCTCACAAGCTAAGTCTTTGGAGGTTGTGAACCACCTGAACCTGAAAATGAAGTTCCCATATAGGGTGAGCCACAGCCCAGTAGAGGAATACTAAACCAAGCATGAGAATTAACTAAAGCAGTAGCACCCGATACATGGTTAACACAAAATATTCAGTTTACAATATTATGACACGAATGTCTACGTTGTCTATGACACATGGTCTATGACACAATACACTTTTCATTCATACAGACATGGCTCAGAACCTGGCCAAACAACTCAACAGGGACAACAAATCAGGTTAAACCTTTCTTATAACAAATTAAACACACATGCTGGTGTTATAACAAATCTCAATCAAATCCACTTCCATACTTCCCAACTGACACACATGGTGGTGATGTATCATATCAACAACAAATAGAAATATTTCTATTATCAATAAGCACACACATATGTGATGCTAATGGAGTCCATCCCCTATCTCCTCAATCCGGTTTAGAGGTCCATCCCCTATCTTCCCCTAAACCGTGGAGTTCATCCCCTATCTCCTCCAAAACCAAATGCATATGCAACATAATCAATACTTGCCATATACAACACATAATCAATACACGAATGTTCTGTATTAACCTAACAGTCAAATAAATGACTCAATTTCAGTTATACCTAAGCCGCATGCAAGGTCTACAACAATCAATGGCTATCCTCCACCGATAGCTCAAAACAATTATTTCTAAACAAGAAATAAATATAATAACACAAATAATCTCAATTTCACAGACGAGTGATTAAATATCCAACTACATCAATTTATCTCCTAATCCCCCAATTTCATGAATTAAACCCAATAACACAATCTTCCCTTAAATTAATTATATAAATTAATCTATGACAAACCCTAAGGTTTCTCCCAAAATTACCAAACTACTCCCACATACCAAAATACCACCACTTAGGATTAAAACGCATAAATGGAGTAGGAAATCCCTACCTCAAGAAAGAACCCAACAAGATGATGATGAAGAAGGTGCTCGAAACTCCAGAGTGCTCCAAACCGACAACTGCTCAGATTAAATGGAAGCCCCCACTCTCCTCTATCTTATTTGTAAAAGAACTAGGGTAGAAACACACCCTAACTAGATCAAACCTAGGAGAAAAGGTGTTTAGAGAAGAAGAAAAGTCGGACTTTAGGGTTTGAGATCAAAAAGAATGAAAAACTGCCCTAAAAATCCCGCTGTTACGTTTAAATACTGGACAGGCTCGCTCGAGCGAAGACCTGGTCGCTCGAGCGACCAGACACAAGAAACTGACCTCGATCGAGCGAAGAGAAGCTCGCTCGAGCCAAAGACAAACTAGCTCGCTCGAGCGAAGAAAAGCTCGCTCGAGCCAACAAACACTGCGTTCAGGTCTAGGTACTGGACGCAATCCTCGCTCGAGCCAAGAAAGGCTCGCTCGAGCGACTAACCAAAAAGGAAGACCTCGCTCGAGCGAAGATAAGCTCGCTCGAGCGACCAAGCCAAAAACTGAACATGCAGACTTGGTTTCTAAACCCAACCAATCTGCAACCAACCTGCTAAACACATCCTATAACCCAAGAATAAGGAATTTAAAGGACAACAACAACAAATATAGCAGCAGAATCCACGGAACGTAAGTCCGGATGCAATAATCAAATGGGAAAAGACCGGGGTCGTTATAACCTCCCCCCCTTAAAAGAATTTCGTCCCCGAAATTAAGCATGAGTTTGTAAAAAACAAGTTTTTCTTAATTCCCAATGATATATAAAATAATAATCAACAACTTGACCAATATTGGTCACTTCATCTCTTATCAAGAGGTATCTCACAATATGTATAAACCAACATATATTTCAACCTGCATCAATGTTATGCATTATTCCTTTCAATATTAACAAATTCCATATCATATTCAATCTCATGATATAAACAACATATTCAACACATAAATGTTATATTCTACTCCCATTATGAGGCAAGTTTCAAAATGCTAACATTAAATCCCAAAACATTCTCAATGTTTTCCAACTTAAGACATATATAAAATTCTCAAGTTCCGCAATATTATATAATCTAAGTGCAAGATTACAAATCAATAAACAAATCCGGATATTTCTCACGGACTTCCAACTCACGTTCCCAAGTGGCTTCCTCCACTCCGTGATGCTTCCACAGAACTTTCACCAAAGGGATGGTCTTGCCACGCAAAACTTGATCCCGCCTATCCAAAACCCGTACCGGTCTCTCCTCATACGAGACATCCTCATCAACAACTAAATCAGTCCAATCCAACACATGTGACGGATCTGGCTCATACTTCCGAAGCATACTCACATGAAACACGTCATGAACTCCGGATAACAGCGGTGGCAAAGCTAAACGATAAGCAGCCTCACCAATCCTCTCAAGGATCTCAAAAGGCCCAATAAACCGAGGGGACAACTTCCCGCTCTTCCCAAACCTCATCAAACCTCGTTTGGGTGATATCTTCAGAAAGACATGATCACCCACCTCAAACACCAAAGGTCTCCTCCTACGGTCAGCATAAGATTTCTGACGACTCTGAGCTGTAACAAGCCTCCTACGGATAAGCTTAACCTTCTCCGTCGTTTCCCTCACTAACTCTGGACCCAACAAAGGTGCATCACCCACCTCGGCCCAACATACTGGAGACCTACACGGTCGGCCATACAAGGCCTCAAATGGTGCCATACCGATACTAGACTGGAAACTGTTGTTGTAGGCAAACTCCACTAATGGTAAGTGCCTCTCCCACGACCCACTAAAGTCGAGAACACAACCCCGAAGCATATCCTCAAGGATCTGAATAGTACGCTCGGACTGCCCGTCAGTCTGAGGATGATAAGCCGTGCTAAAAGCCAACTTAGTGCCTAAAGCACTCTGCAAACTCTGCCACAACCTAGCAGTAAAACGAAGATCTCTATCTGAGACGATCGTCACTGGGACCCCGTGCAACCTCACTATGTCCCGGATATATAAGTCGGCAAGATGATCTACCGAATCTCTAACACGCATAGGAATGAAGTGCGCTGACTTCGTCAACCGGTCTACAACCACCCAAATAGCATCACTACCCCGCTGAGTCCTCGGAAGACCCACAACGAAGTCCATAGTGACATGCTCCCACTTCCACTCGGCAATAGGCAAGGGTTGCAACAAACCCGCTGGCCTCTGATGTTCGGCCTTCACTTGCTGACAAGTAAGGCACTTAGATACGAAAGCTGCCACATCTCTCTTCATACCCCGCCACCAAAACTGGCGACCCAAATCCCGATACATCTTAGTGCCTCCCGGATGCACCGCAAGGTGCGAATGATGAAACTCTCGGAGTACCTCCTCTCGGCAAGACTCCGGCACAAACAAACGGTCTCGGTATCTCACACTCAGGTCGGGATACACCGCTAAACCCTTCTCAACCTTCCCACTGGAAATCTTCTCTCGGAGAGATTCTACCTCAAGATCACCCCTCTGAGCCTCTAACACTCGAGTCACAAGTGTAGGCTGAGCAACAACAGAAAATAAGGCCGCAGCCTCAACGGATTCACCCAAAAGCAAATCAAACTCCCCAAGTGCACCCAACATCTCCCACTCTCGGATGGCTATACTAGCTATGTCACCAACAGATTTCCTGCTAAGGGCATCGGCCACAACATTGGCCTTTCCCGGATGATAGTGCAACTCGAAGTCATAATCCTCAATAAACTCCATCCACCTCCTCTGCCTCAAGTTCAAGTCTTTCTGTGTGAACAGATATTTCAGACTCTTATGATCGGAGAATACCTCAAATTTCTCACCATACAGATAATGCCTCCAAATCTTCAAGGCAAATATTACAGCTGCTAATTCTAAGTCATGCGTAGGGTAGTTCTTCTCGTGAATTTTCAACTGACGTGAGCCATAGGCGACCACCTTCCCTTCTTGCATCAACACACAACCCAGACCCTCCCGTGAGGCATCACAAAAGACTGCATAACCCAACCCTCTCTCCGGAATAATCAAGACTGGAGCGGTGGTCAGTCTAACCTTCAATTCCTGAAACGACTTTTCACAAGTCTCACTCCATACAAATTTGACTCCCTTCTGAGTCAATCTAGTCAACGGTGAAGCTAACCTGGAGAAATCTTTCACAAACCGGCGGTAATACCCAGCTAATCCCAGAAAACTGCGGATCTCAAACACACTCTTAGGCTGTGCCCAATCTTGCACTGCCTCAGTCTTGGATGTATCAACAGATACCCCTTCCCCAGAAACCACATGGCCTAAGAACTTCACCTCTTCTAGCCAGAACTCACACTTCCCGAACTTAGCATAAAGCTTGTGGACTCTAAGTAACTCAAGCACCACTCTCAAGTGTTCCTCGTGCTCCTCCCTCGAAGGTGAATAAATCAGAATGTCGTCCACGAAGACGACCACAAAACGATCCAAGAATTCCCGGAAGATCCGGTTCATCAAATCCATAAACACTGCCGGTGCATTGGTGAGCCCAAATGGCATCACCAGGAACTCATAGTGGCCATACCGCGTACGGAATGCCGTCTTTGGAATATCCTCCTCTCTGACCCTCAACTGGTGGTAACCCGATCTCAAATCTATCTTAGAGAAACAACGGGAACCCTTCAACTGGTCAAACAAATCATCAATACGAGGCATAGGGTACTTATTCTTAACCGTAACCCGATTCAATTTCCGGTAATCTATACACAGTCTCAAAGCACCACCTTTCTTCTTAGCAAATAGGGCCGGTGCCCCCCACGGCGAAACACTAGGGCGAATGTAGCCCTTATCTAGTAACTCCTGGAGTTGAACCTTCAACTCAACCAACTCGGCTGGGGCAAAACGGTAAGGTGCCATAGAAATCGGCACCGTGCCGGGCACTAAATTAATCGAGAACTCAATCTCTCGATGAGGTGGCAAACTAACAAGGTCCTCGGGAAAAACATCCGAATACTCACAAACCACCCTCGGCAATACAATTTGGGTCGCATCACACTCACTACTCTCAAAGCTAGCAAGTAGACCACTAAGCTCACTCTGCCCTCGCGGATCATACCCCGGTGGCAAAACACTACCAACTCTGTCCCCCAGAAAATGGAAACGTTCTCCGTTAATAGTACAGCAAGTGACCCTCTGACGGTAGCAATCAATAAATGCCCGGTATGACGATAACCAGTCCATACCCAAAATAACATCGAAGCCCTTCATGGGCATAACCACAAAGGAAAAAGGGATTCTATGATCATCGACCTCTATATCACAACCCCTAACACCTTGTTTCAAAATCAACTCACCCCCAAGAGGTGACACTACACAAATAGGCGATGCTAACTGAGCTAACTCCAACTCCAAAATGGATGCAAATGCAGCAGACACAAAAGAATGAGATGCACCCGTATCGATCAAAACACTAGCAACTGAATTGCAAAACAAGAAGGTACCTCTCACAACAGATGGAGCCGGTACAGGATCCTGCGCGGTAACAGCATACACGCGCCCAGACGACCTCTGATCAACCTGCTCACCCCTCGGAGCATAAGACTGCTGCACAGACTGGGACGAAGAAGCCCCCTGATTGGCCCTCGAGGCCTGAACTGACGGAGCAGGCAGCTGACTCTGAGTCTGCCTCGAACCAGATGCACCAGACGTGGCACCCAACTGTGGGCAAAACCTCTTCATGTGCCCCGGCTGACCGCACTGAAAACAAGAGAGCGGCTGGCCTCTGCCCTGACTCTGGCTCTGAGATCGAGCCGAAGAAGATGCTACTCTCTGAACTCCTCCCCTCTGAGGACAAACTGGAGACTTGTGGCCCAGCTGACCACACTTGAAACAGGTAATGTCTCCCTGACTGCCTTTCCCAGAACTAGCACTCGGCACTGGAAAAGTGGATCTAGAAAAACTACTCTGAGGCTGCTGAGGAGTGAAACCTCTCTGCCTCCTGCCATCACTCTGGCCATCCTGACTCCTCTTGGAGCCTTTCTGCCCTTCCTCCTCCTCCTGCATCATAGTCTCGGTATGGGCTGCTGCATCAACCAATCGCCCAAAATCCCTAATCATAGATCCGACAACTCTCAGCATGAGGCCACGCCTCAACTTCTTCTCAAACTCAATACACCGGCGCTCCTCAGACGCCACTAACTCAGGTGCGAACCTGGACAAACTAGTAAATGAGGCCTCAAACTCAGCCACTGATGAACTATTCTGCTTTAGCTGGCAAAACTGATCTCTCAACTTCTCCTGAACAGCTGGAGACAGGTACTTCTCCTGAAAAGCATCAACAAAAGCCTTCCAAGTACCTCCAATACGACCTTTGGTGAACTTCCACCACTGACCCGCATCCCCCTTAACCTGGAAAGATGCCAAGGTCACCTTCAACCCCTCGTCTTCGATGCCAAGCATCTCAAACGTTTTCGTTGTCTGTTCGAGCCATTCATCTGCTTTAAGCGGCTCTTTTGGATCACCCACAAATTCATCCGGATTAGACCGGAAAAACTCCCTCTTCAGAAAGGAGGGTCCTGCATCCGCAACAACAACCGGAGCCTGATTCTGAGCTCGGAGAATGCCTACTGACTCCCTGAATGCCCCTGCTATCTCTCGGGCTAAAGCGCCCATAGCCTGTTGGCCTACTGGCTCGGCCACATTGGCCTGGCCAACACCCTCCTGGACTGCCGGAATTTCCTCCGGTATAGGCACTTCCTGCCTGGCCTGCCTACCACGCCTACCACGACCTCGTCCTCGTCCTGACATCCTAATAAAGGAAACAAAGACGTTAGCACTCTAAATAATATGCCAAAACTATGACACTCGCGTCCTAATACATTGGACAACAATAAATCACACCACGTAAGCACATAATCACATAAGCACCTACGAATTTCATTCCTGGATAATGATAGTCCCGAGGCGTCACTAAAGTTCCGATTGGAAACAACATTGATCAAGTGCCTTTCCAACAAGACTTTCAGAGACTCAAGGGTCCAATCAACATCCTAGAAACTACATTCCATACCCACATAGTCACATAAACATGTTATCATATAAGCATGTAATCATTACACTAAGTCTCTATCAAACGAGATGAACCCATTGTGATACTAATCACTTCCCACGTACCCAAAGTATTCAAACCCGGTACGCTCTGATACCAAGTTGTAACGCCCTCAAAAATTAACCCATTAAATATAAAACAAGACATGCATTATTAAAAGAAACATTATATTATTTCAATCATCAGAGTATTACGAAATAAAACATCATAATAAATGCCCTACGGGCTTACATCTTGCCAAGCCAATACTTGGACACAATTCCATGAGTTCTAACTCAAAACAAATAAAGCCCTCGGCTTGAATGTTTACATAGTTCAGATAAAACAAATAACACAAATAAAGCAAATCTTCAAGTCCAATTCCTCACAAGCTAAGTCTTTGGAGGTTGTGAACCACCTGAACCTGAAAATGAAGTTCCCATATAGGGTGAGCCACAGCCCAGTAGAGAAATACTAAACCAAGCATAAGAATTAACTAAAGCAGTAGCACCCGATACATGGTTAACACAAAATATTCAGTTTACAATATTATGACACGAATGTCTACGTTGTCTATGACACATGGTCTATGACACAATACACTTTTCATTCATACAGACATGGCTCAGAACCTGGCCAAACAACTCAACAGGGACAACAAATCAGGTTAAACCTTTCTTATAACAAATTAAACACACATGCTGGTGTTATAACAAATCTCAATCAAATCCACTTCCATACTTCCCAACTGACACACATGGTGGTGATGTATCATATCAACAACAAATAGAAATATTTCTATTATCAATAAGCACACACATATGTGATGCTACTGGAGTCCATCCCCTATCTCCTCCCAACAAATCCGGTTTAGAGGTCCATCCCCTATCTTCCCCTAAACCGTGGAGTTCATCCCCTATCTCCTCCAAAACCAAATGCATATGCAACATAATCAATACTTGCCATATACAACACATAATCAATACACGAATGTTCTGTATTAACCCAACAGTCAAATAAATGACTCAATTTCAGTTATACCTAAGCCGCATGCAAGGTCTACAACAATCAATGGCTATCCTCCACCGATAGCTCAAAACAATTATTTCTAAACAAGAAATAAATATAATAACACAAATAATCTCAATTTCACAGACGAGTGATTAAATATCCAACTACATCAATTTATCTCCTAATCCCCCAATTTCATGAATTAAACCCAATAACACAATCTTCCCTTAAATTAATTATATAAATTAATCTATGACAAACCCTAAGGTTTCTCCCAAAATTACCAAACTACTCCCACATACCAAAATACCACCACTTAGGATTAAAACGCATAAATGGAGTAGGAAATCCCTACCTCAAGAAAGAACCCAACAAGATGATGATGAAGAAGGTGCTCGAAACTCCAGAGTGCTCCAAACCGACAACTGCTCAGATTAAATGGAAGCCCCCACTCTCCTTGTAACAACCCTCGTATTGATTACTGATTAACCACTGAATTATATACTGATTAATGCTAAACTGAACTGATAATGACTGATAAGTGAATTGGAGGAACTACTGAATAGACTGATTGAAATCGAAACTGAATTTGAACGAGTTTATACGTTGCATTGCATGTTGCATCTGTTGATTGATTGCTTATCTGTTAGAATTTATATGTTTAAACTGCTAATTGAAGGCCTTATCGGCGGCCGATTTAGGAATCGTTTAGTGTTTTGTAATCAGGAGAATATTTGTGATTTAATGGTATATTTATCTGAAAATTGATTAGGAATGATTAAATTAGATTAAATTAAGCCAATTAAAGAGTTCGTCTTATTTACGGATTTGCCATTGAGTGGCATTTGTTTATTCTTATTGCTTGAGCCTTATCACCTAATCAAACATTTGATCAGCCATTTTCCTTTGCTTCCACCGAAATTAGAAGGGAGTTAGAGAGAGGGAATTGATTTTTCTTCACATTTTGCTTGATTGTGCTTGAAACTTAAGAGGATTTGAAGTGTAATTGGCAAATTAAGCTTGTTAGACTTGAAATCAACACTCTAGGTAAGGAATCCATTGTCTTCTTGTCATCTTGGAGCTTCATTTTGCATGATTCTTGCTCAATTGTAGAATTAAACCATGTTTGAGTCCATATAGGTTGATTCATGCTAGAATTCATGCATGCATGTTGAATTTGTGGACTTTTGAAGTTGAATTCTTGAGAATGATACATGCATGTCCATGTTTTTATCATAGTCCATGTTTTCAAGTTGTTTTCAAAGATTGGAGCTCAATAGAGCAAGATTTGAACCTTGATTTTGGTTTAAAGTTCATGCATTACATGTTTAAAGATTGTTCTTGAAATTGGGTTTGAATGATGGTTTTAATTGACCAACCTTTGGGGCTTGAATTCATAAATTGAGCTTTAAAACTTGTTGTACTATGAGTTTGAAATGTTTTCCCAGAATTTGGGCCCAAGAGGTTGAGTTTTGGATGGTTGAATGCTTGGTTCGAACTTGGGAGACAAATCTGGAAATTCCAGATTTTGCTTCCTCGCTCGAGCGAAGGATTCCTCGCTCGAGCGAGCACCTTTATTCAGGGCTCCGCTCGAGCGAGCATCGAGCGTGGTATCGCGCGTAAAAATCGAGCATCCAGTACTTTTACTGTTCATGCAGGTCGCTCGAGCGAAGGATTCCTCGCTCGAGCGAAGCCTTTGATTTTGGAAGCTCGCTCGAGCGAAGGAAGGCTCGCTCGAGCGAGGCTCCTATTTTCAGCAACTTTTGAAAAATGCCTTCCAAGTGTATTTTTGCATCCTCATCCCATCCTAGGCATTCTTAGGCCTAGTTTAAGGCATCTTAATGAGGATTTAGACATAGAACCACACCGAGGAAATTAGGGATTTAATTATCACTCTTCCCAACTGTGAAACTTAGTGTGTGTTCTATTTATTGACTGTTTAGGGTTGGCTTTCGGGGACGCGCTCTAGCTGCTATTAGCCCAATCTCTGTGAGTAACAGATTGTGTAAAGATATGTTCAAAATGGTTATCTTTTGAATACTGAACTGAATTGTTTATTGAACTGATATAGTTTATTGAATGAATGTATGTCCTGTATTGTGAACTGTATTGTGGCATCCTTAGCATTGACTGTTACTGTTACAGAGCTCTGTCGGTTCCCTTGTGGAACCATACTGTTTACTGACTGATGGCCATCACTACTGTTGGGTCTGTTAAGACCCGGTCCTTCTGGACCTACTGTTTATAGGCTATTGGATGTACCACATATGACCGATTGACTGAATTACTGAAAGACTGAAATACTGTTTAATGAATTGTTTTCATTACTTTAAGGACATTCATTCATAACCTCTTTACACTTATAGTTATTCACTGGGCTTTAGCTCACTGTTTATATATATATGTAGGTTCTCAGCAGCCAGACCGGAGCTAGGAGCGTGGGTTAGTCCCCCAGTTTTGTCAAGCCAGCCTATGTGCCTCACTGCGAGGTTCCGAGACGCCATGCTATGGCTTGGGGTGTTTTTGTGTCCCCCACCTGTCTCTTGACTGTTTTGTATAATTGTATAAACTGTTTACTGTTTTACTGCACTGTTATCGAGGGAATAGATCCCCGTACTGAATGTTGTAAATGATTGTATATAGACTGTACTGTTCGAACTGAATGAATGCATGAAAAATGTTTTTGGCATACAGATTTCCACAGCTCAATGGACACTAGTTATTTACTGTAATGGCTTCCGCCAGGCCCTGTACTCTGTTTTACTGTATTACGGTTCTGCAGGCCTTCGGTAATCTCGGATTACTGGCCAGTTACGGTGCTAAACCCATAGGGCCGGGTTTGGGTCGTGACACTCCTCTATCTTATTTGTAAAAGAACTAGGGTAGAAACACACCCTAACTAGATCAAACCTAGGAGAAAAGGTGTTTAGAGAAGAAGAAAAGTCGGACTTTAGGGTTTGAGATCAAAAAGAATGAAAAACTGCCCTAAAAATCCCGCTGTTACGTTTAAATACTGGACAGGCTCGCTCGAGCGAAGACCTGGTCGCTAGAGCGACCAGACACAAGAAACTGACCTCGATCGAGCGAAGAGAAGCTCGCTCGAGCCAAAGACAAACTAGCTCGCTCGAGCGAAGAAAAGCTCGCTCGAGCCAACAAACACTGCGTTCAGGTCTAGGTACTGGACGCAATCCTCGCTCGAGCCAAGAAAGGCTCGCTCGAGCGACTAACCAAAAAGGAAGACCTCGCTCGAGCGAAGATAAGCTCGCTCGAGCGACCAAGCCAAAAACTGAACATGCAGACTTGGTTTCTAAACCCAACCAATCTGCAACCAACCTGCTAAACACATCCTATAACCCAAGAATAAGGAATTTAAAGGACAACAACAACAAATATAGCAGCAGAATCCACGGAACGTAAGTCCGGATGCAATAATCAAATGGGAAAAGACCGGGGTCGTTATATTTTCCATGCCAACACATGCATCTAGGTTTTATATAATTAAAACCCCAATTTTTGTAAAATTGCACAAAGGCCCAAAGTTTTCTCAAAATTACACCACGACTCCCAACATATCAAAATGCTAAAATTTAATGACAAAGCTCATAAAGAGGAGTAGGGTATCCCTATCTCGAAGTTTGAGCCAAAAAGGAGATGAAGACCCAACGACCAACGTGCTCCAAATCCAAAGATTTTCAGATTATATCGAAGCCCAAGTCACCCTCTATCTTTTTAACAAAGGACCTAGGATAGATTCACACTAGGGGGAGATGAAATCTTAAAGAGAAAACAAGTTTAGAGAGAGAGGGTCTCGGATCTAGGGTTTGGAAATGAGAAAAGATACAAAAATGGTGTTTTTCCCCGCTGCTGCTGCTGCTGTTATACAACAGGCTCGCTCGAGCGAAGACTTGGTCGCTCGAGCGACCAGACACAAGAAATTGACCTCGCTCGAGCGAAGGAACTCTCGCTCGAGCCAACATTTCAAACCCTCAGGTCTGCAACTAGATGCACGCTCGAGCGACAAACTGCTCGCTCGAGCGAAGAACAAACCAGCTCGCTCGAGCGAAGAAAAGCTCGCTCGAGCTAAGAAATGCAACTCTCAGGTCCAGCCTAGATGCAATCGCTCGCTGGAGCGAAGCCACTCTGGCTCGACCCACCAGACACAAAACTCCTCTCTCGCTCGAGCGACCAAACCCTGGCTCGAGCGAAGGACCAAAAACACAAGCTCGCTCGAGCGACCAACTCCTCGCTCGAGCGAAGGTCCAAAAATCTGGACAGCAACAAGATAATAATCAACTACTAACATCCGCGGACACATGTCCGAATCACTGTACAACAAGGGTAAACCCGGGATCGCTATAGTATGCCTTATTAATGATGAGATTAAAATATAATTAAAAATAAAATTATTAAATTAAAATGTAATTTATTAAATTTATTACTAAAAATTTGAGGACAAAATATAAATACAGATCTAGTTTTGGTTTTTAAATTAATTTTGTAAAATTATTCGGATAAAAATGCAGCCGATAAAATTAAAGAAAAAATTGTAAAAAGTAATTTATTGTAAGAATATGTCTCATGGCCTTTGTCACTAAGGTGGGTAAAAAAGTTCTGCTAAAAAAAAATAAAAAAATTTATTTTTTGTCTTTAAACAAATCACACCACTCTTATTGGCTCCGTTTGGTAGACCTGTGAGAAAGTGATTATAACTTATAATTTAACAGCTTATAACTTATAACTGTGAACATAAGCTGATTTTTGACTTATAAATTAAGCTTCTCCTCCCACACTCAAAAAATAAGTTGATTTTTGACTTACAAAAAGCTATAAACTGTATTTTTAAACTGAACCAAACGCATCAAAATGACTTAAATTAAGCTAAAAGTTGAAATAAGTTGGAAATAAGTTCTACCAAACAGAGCCATTATCTTTCTTCTTTCTCTCACCTTCCTTGTGAAAAGATTACATTTTAATATAATTGAATTTAAATTTGTCTAACCCAAAAAAAAAAAAAAAAAAAAAAGAAAATCCAAAAAACTGCATTTTCCACATAACCACTTTTTTTTTTTTTTTTTTTTGAAAATGATTTAACATAATTTTTTTTTTATGATTTATGTTACAAACTTTTAGATGTTATTATAAATTTGGACAAATTACACTAACCGTTTCTATAGTTTGGGACTTGTGTCACTTTGATCACTCATTTTTCAATTGTGACATATTTGATTTTGAATTTGAATCTTGTTCCAAATAAGGATAATTGAAGATATCATTGCTCAATTTTAAAGGCAAAGTCGTTAATTTGATAAAATATAAAACTAATTTGACAAAATAAATGTTAAAAAAATATTTTTAAATTTTTAAAAATAATTTCTACCCACTAAACATGAAATTATGTAAAATTGATAAAAAAATAAAAACAACTACCCATTACATGATCATCATCTAAAGACATAATAAAAATTAATTTGGTAAAAAAAAGAAATGCCTAAAAGATTTATCAATTTTACATAATTTTAATTTTGGCGGGTAGAAGTAATTTTTAAAAATTTGAAAGTATTTTTAACATTTATTTTTGTCAAATTAGCTTATATTTTATCAAATTAACAGCTTAGTTCTCGAAATTGAGCAATGATATTTTCAATTGTTCTCATTTGGAACAAAATTCAAAATTCAGGGTTAAATATATCACAATTAAAAAGTCAAAGATCAAAATAACAGGCCCAAACTATAGGACTGTTAGTGTAATTCATCTTAGTCCTCGTTTGGTTTTCTTATTGGGGTTAAAAAAGCATAAAATGACAAAATAAGCTATATAAGCTAATAAGACAAAATATTACTTTTTATTCATAATTATTACATTTTTTCTCTCACAAAAATAAAAAAAACTCCAAAACAAAAATTAACCGAAATTAAAAAAGTTAGATTAAAAAAATCTCAACACAAAAAAATTAACTATATTAACAATGTCAAATGATCTCTTATAAATTTTATTGTAGTAATGGGTGAATATTGAAAGATTAATGTTTGGGAGTACTAAAAAGAGAGTACTAAGAGGAACACTAATGGAATGACTCTCTCTTGATGTGATAGTTGTTTTTTTTTTTAATATTTTCTACTGCATTAGTACTTTTAGGGGTCTTTTGAGAATAATGAGAAAAAGTCAATTTTTAATTTTTTAGATTTTTTAATAAAAAAAGTCAACTTTTTTATTCAAAATAATCCAATTTTTTTGTTAAAAAAACTAAAAAAAAAGTCAAAAAATTAAAATATTAATTTTTTATTAACTTTTTAAAACACTACTTAATAGTGTGTTTTACTAACTTCCCAAAATATCACTTAATAATGTGTTTTTTAAGTGGTCTCAACCACTTTTGATATTGAATTACAAAATAAAAAATTTTGGGAAGAACAAATCCACGTGGGATCTGCCGCCACACATTGCCTCCCAAAAGTTGTGGGACAAAAGTAGGTGCACATTGGGAACAATTTTTTTGGGTTTTTTTTTCCTTCGTTAAAAGATAAATTGATTACAAAGCTAAAAAGAATAAATTTAAATAAACAGAAATGTTTTTTGCCCTGATTTTCCCCGCCCCTAATGCCCCGATTTTCAGAAGAGAGAGTGAGAGAGAGGGGGAGAGGAGAAGGCTCGCAGAGGAGGCTCGCAGCCCTCCGCCGGCTGTCGCCTCTGTCCTACCGTCGCCCTCCGCCCGCCCCGCCTCCCGCCGTCGCCGATCGCCATGCTCGTCACCTCTGCCATCGCTGATCGCCATGCTCGTCGCCTCTGCCATCTCCGAAGGCGATCGCCATGCTCGTCGCCTCCCGCCTCCGCCTCTAGCTCCAACCCATTTTTTAGGCCCCCTCCAGTCCCCCTTCCCCTCCCCCTCCCCCGCCCCCGCCCCCGCCGTCTTCTTCTTCGTTCTTCTGCTGAAAAAAAAAAAAAATTAAAACCACGAAACGACGTCGTTTCGTGGTTTCAGGGCATTCGGGGCGCTAGATTTCGGGCTCTCAATCACTTCTGTTAAATAAAATATCACATTAAATTTCATAATCATTTTATTTTTTCTTTTATAAACATCATATCTAATCACAAAAAAATTTAACTATCTTCTTAAACATAATTTTTTTTCTCTAATAATATCTTACAACTAAAAAATTTTATAAAAAAACTCACTTCCCAAACACCCATAAATAATAAAATAAAAATGATAAGGTGATTGAGTTACATAATATATATATATATATATATATTTGAGTGGGAATAGCCCGGTTTATAGAAATGAAATAAAATAAAATAAAAATAATGACCCGTGAAATATTAAAAAAGTGTTGTGGATTTGAAAGTGGTAGTAGAGCATCTCTTGGTGCTTTGCTCTTCAATTTGGAAGAATAGAAAAAACAAATGACCTGAAAACAAATGACCTGAGAGAGAGAGAGAGAGAGATATGAGTATGATTAAAAAAAAAAAATTTGAGAAGGATGATGGGTTTAAAAAATCAATTGTGGAGGATGGGTTGTGATTAAAAAAAATTGAGAGTTTGGGATGATGGGTTTAATAAATCAATTGTGGAGGATGGGTTGTGATTAAAAAAAAATTGTGGGTTTGGGATGATGGGTTTAATTAATCAATCAATTGTGGGAGAGAATGGAAATCTGAGAGAGAGAGAGAAAATGAGATGGGGAGCAATCAAGATGGGTTTAATAAAAAAAAATTGAAGAGTGGTGATATATATGAAGAGAGATTAGATTTTAGAGAGAGAGAGATGGAGAGAGAGAGAATGGGGACGGGGCCATTCTAATTTGGCCGGACAAACAGCCATCGAAGAAGAGAGACAATAAATGAGGGCGAGAGTAGATGAGAGGTGATGGTGGTGGGGTGGTTGGTGGTCGTGGTAGTCGGTGGGAGTGTCGCGACAGGAGAGGTGGTGGTAGTCGGTGGGAGTGTCGCGACAGGAGAGGTGGAGGACGAAGAGAGGAGAGGCAGAGGAGAGAGGTTTCGACTTAGATTTTTAGGTGAGAAAGAGAGCAGAGAGGTTTAGCTGATGATTTAATTGGAGAGAGAAAGCATTTGGGTTGGAAATTAACCATTGAATTTTGGATGACACAATCTGAATTATTTAAACAAAATGTACTATCTTTGATATATTTTGGACATTTTTAAAAACCTTCTTCTCATATTATGTAGATTTGAAGAGTAGATTATCAAGTATTGGAAGGTCATCATAAGCCCTATGCTTAGGATTTGAATAGTTCACTTTTAAGTATTTGTGTGTAGATAAATTTTATAAAAGAAAATAAATTTATTGATAAAACGTAGTCACATAATTCTTGTATATTTTTTTAAAGATGGATACATTAAAATTATGTAATTATATTTATCAAATCAATATATTTTTTTCAAGAATAATCTAAACACAAGTATCTAAAAATAAATTAACCAAATAGTACTTGAGGTGGACTCACAAACCAAAAATTCCACAGTCTAATCCTATAATCGTTTAGAGACATGCCAAGGGATATGTACAGAAGCATATTTCGAACATTTATTTATATCTTATATTGTAATAGTCTAACATAAAATGTTATTAATATTAGGAATGTAATTCAAATTGAATAAGTTTTAAGGTTAAACTGCACTCTCTTTTTGAAAAAATTTATCTTCTTTGGTTCCAATTTTTTTAAAATTAAGTTTTTTTTATTTTTCATATATTTTTATTTTTAATAATATTTTTAATATTATAAATATATATATTTTTTACTTTTTAGATACATTTAACATAAATACAATTGAAAAATATGATATTTATGAAAAAATCTTTAAAAAATTAATTCAATACCAAAAATAAAAAATCAATAAATTTTCATATTCTTATGTTTTTATTAATTTTTTAAATATTTTCTTACAAATATTTTATTTTTTAGGTGATCTAATTATTTAAAATACTAAACAAATCCATTAAAAAAAAATACAAAAATAAAAAACTCAATTTAAAAAAAATTGAATTTAGAAAATTAGAACCAAACAAGTTTGTTAGAATAAATTCATACGGTTGTGATTTGTGGCACTAATTTGTTGAGCACTAATGGCACTAATTTCTATATCAGATAAAAAAAAAAAAAAAAAAAAAAGTTACCAAAACAGGAAATTAGTGCCATTAGTGCCAACAGTTTTAGTGCCACAAATCATTTTTCAAATTCATATTAGATCAAGTCTATATAAAAAGATTTTCAAAATTTAAGTCCCTCGGTTATTAAATTGGGAGGTAGTTTCTTTTCGGTCCATAATTTGGATTGAAAATCATTGTTTGAGACTATGAATCCTACCATGGGTCCCATTTCAAAGTCGAATCATTCATTTTGTTAAGTACTTCTTGTACATCATCCACACAAGAAAATTAGATCGATTCGAAAATTATTTTTTCGCTTTGTAATAAATAAATAAATAAAACAAATGATCTATTTTAAAAACATAATTGTTTTTGTTGACAAATACGATAAATTAAATAAGTTATAATTATCAGATCAACTTAATTATTATTTTTTAAATGATATATACGAAATACCCGATAAAATAAACCATTCGACTGATTAAACCGATACACTTGATGCACTTCACAGTCTCGAACAGTTCCATGCAATCCATATGAACCAAGGACAATTCATCTCCTTTAAATTTGAGAAGTGACATACTTTATATGTTTTTTTCTCACGCCTCAAGCTTATCCCAAATCTTTCCATGAGCCGTCTTGCTTGTCCTTATTAATCCATCAACTCGATCAATGCTCATACACCTGTTACTCTATATCCAAATTAAAAATGTTAGAAACACTAGTATTTTACTAATTTTTTTACCACTTGATCTCTTGAGCAGACTGTATTATTTGCAAAAATACTGAATAGGTCAGATGTACGCTCGAGCCAACCCTTGATCGCTCGAACAACTGGCAAACATACAGTAAGTTTGCTCGAGCCACTAATTGGTTGCTTGAACAGTCTGTAGAGATTGTAAAAGTTCTAAAAGCTCGCAAAGTTCGCTTGATCCACCACTTTGTCGTTTGAGCGATCGGTGAAAAATCTGAATTTCAAAACTGAAAGTTTGAATTCCCAAATACCATTTCAAAATTTTGGGTCATGCATGGCTTATTTAAAAATATGAAAATGCTTTGGAAAATTCCGATACATGACCATTTATAAACCATTTGCTCAAAAGCTTATTAATTTACCAAAACTTAATTTAAATCTTCATGAATGCAAAGAATTTCCAATTCTTTTCTCTTGATTTTAAAGTATGAAATTAATCATGTAGTCCATGAACTTTTCTGAAATCATGTGCAACTTAAAAACTTTCATGCATGCAAGAATTTAAAATCCAAACCCAGAATGATGAAATCAAAAATTAACTTTCATGAATATTGATGTAGCTCAATTTCCTACTCAAAACCCAATTTCTTCATCATATTGCTAAAACCTTTCAATTTCATGAATATGATTCCAAAACTCTCTTAATCTCAAGTATAGTATGGTGATTCCACATAAATTGAATATAAATTTCATACCTTAAGTTTTAATTCATAAAGTAGTAGTGATTTCTCTCTAATTCCTCTTGTTCTTCCTTCAATTCCCAACACAATGTGGGTTTCTCTCTCTACACTCTTGAGCTCTCAAATTCACTCTCTTTCTAAACTTTTTCCAGCATAAATGAAGGACTGAAGCATGAGCTCCCTCTCTTCTTCTTCCTTTTTTTTAAAATTTTTTTTTTTTGGCAACCCTCTCTTCTTCTTGACTCACATATAACACACACACCTCAGTTCTTAATAATGTCCCATGTGTGTGCACACACTTGCACATCTTCTTTGAGCTCCAGCACAACAATGACATGCACACATACACACTAAAATACTTCCAGCACATCACACTTAATTGGGATTAGATTTGCACTAATTATGTATTATCTTAATTGAATCACACTTAATTAATTTTGACTAGCACGCAACTTAATTAATCAAAATTTCCAAATAACTCAATTAGTCTTATTAACCTCAATTAAGGCCCAATTAATTATATTTAGTTTTACCAATTTGAATCAGATTTTTAATCAAACTCTCAAAAGGCTCCAAATATCAAATTAAATTTATTGACAATATCAATTTTGGTTTCTTAATTCATTAAAGCCTTCAATTTCAGATCAGACTCCAAATTTCTCTCAATAAATTACATATACAAATTAGACATCTCACAAGTAAATTCAATTCAAAATAATCACAATTTTCAATTCTCATAATTTAATTAATTTAAGGGGTTGGATTCCCTCTAGTCCATAATCGAACTGGAGGATACTATTGGGCCAATGGGGGCCTACCACAGGTCTCGTTTTTCGATAATCTGAACCGTCAATGTGTAGAAATTGTCGAGTATTATATGCTTATAAAAAATCACATTGATCGGATATCGATAGTTATGTGATGAAATCAGTTTTGTATAAAAACAAATGGACGGTGAAAAAATAAACAGTTGATAGAAATCTGGTCCGATGAGATAGCTATTGATATCCGATCAACGTGATTGTTTATAAGTATATAGTACTTGACGAGTTCTACACATTGAACGGTTCAGATTATCGAAACAGGACCTGTAATAGGTCTCCACGGGCCCAACAGGGAAGCCCAACCCTTAATTTAATTAACTCGAATTAGGACTCAATTAATCACATCTTAATTTTACTAAACTGAATCAAATATTTAATTAAACTCCCATATGGTTCAATACTTAAAATTAAACTGATTCAACTCACCAATTATACCTTCTTAAGCCATTAGGCCTTCAATTTCTAACTCTGAAATAAATCTTTAACAAAATCATATAAGAATCAAACTCAATAATGCTCATCAATTTCACAATTAAATTAGAATAATATGGAATTAAAATTCAAATCTCTTTAATTAATTAAATGTAAAATATTATACGTGGTGGGATTGTCATATTACTGTCCAAACCCCGTAAAGCCCATC
Organism: Camellia granthamiana; assembly: GCA_036172215.1. Lineage (NCBI taxonomy): Eukaryota > Viridiplantae > Streptophyta > Magnoliopsida > Ericales > Theaceae > Camellia > Camellia granthamiana. Next base: position 104,358,448 of record CM069912.1, read on the forward strand.
ACAAATTATGTTTCAATAATTTAAATTATTTATTTTATAAGGTCATTCGTGTATATTATTCATAATAAAAATTATGTCAATTCAATAGTTGTAGCCACGGATTTCGTTTCGATAATCCAAACCGTTCATACCGTTGGATTCTTCATGTATATCATTCATACAAACAATTAAGTAGATCTAATAATCGTAGTCACAGATCCCGTTTCGATAATCTAAACCGTTTACTTTGTAAAGTCCTTTATGGATATCATCTACATTAAAAAAAAAGAAAAAGAAAAAAAAAGGTTGATTCTATAATTTGACCCTATTCAATTTGCCATATTTGTCTTTCAAAAAAATTGACGAAGTGTGTTTTTTAAAATAAACTATTTATTTTTTTAGTAACAAACACTATAAATTGGATATGTTATAATTATTTAATCAACCAAGTTTTTTTTTATATGGATAATATGCACAAAAATCCTACAAAATGAACCGTTCATATCATTGAAATGGGACTCAAGACGACTTGAACTCGAACACCACTTTTCAATCTCAATCTAAATTGAAGGGAAGTACAGCCCTAATTTTATGAGTAATGTCATGACCCCAAAAAAATGATCAAATATTCTATACGACACTCGTATGGGTGCGGGGACATGCTAATGTGAATATTGTTTAAAATATTTGATAATTGATTTGGAATCTCTAACATTTTTATAATTATATTATTTAGATCCTCAGAAATCTATTATTAGATAAATTTTGCCTTTTCATTTTTTAAAATCCCTTTAGTTCGCTGTTTGAAATTTACAGTCATTCAACTAAAGCTATGCTACGTTACATCACAAACAATAGGACAGAATGACCATTCCTTAATTTTTCTCATGAAATAATTATTTTTCAAAAATGGTAAAAGATTATTTTATTTGTAATCATTATTTTTTTAGTCTAAGGAAACATAAGAATAAATAATTTGATAAAATAATTATTTAATTACACTTTATTTTGGTGAACCAAATATAATTTAGGTCTCGTTTGACAATTTTCAATTTTAACCAAAAAATTAAAAAGTGACTATAAATTATTACATTACTTTCTCTATTTTTTCACACATTTTTTTTATAAATAAAATAATTTTTTCCCAAACAAGGCTAAGATAGAAGCATTTGAAGACTAGATGGTCAAGTTTTGGACTCATAGGTCCATCATAGCTCCACGTCCAAGATTCAAGTAGTTGATCCTTTAGACGTTTATGTGCAAATCATATCATTCAAGTAGTTGATCCTTTAGACATTTATGTGCAAATCATATCATTCAAGTAGTTGATCCTTTAGACATTTATGTGCAAATCATATCATATTTGAATTTTTTTTTTATTGAATCGATAAGCGCGTAACTATATAATTCTCAGTGTATTCTCTTTAAAAATAGATAATAAATATGATTTTGAAAATATATGTTCATTTTTTTAAAGAAAAATATATGGCTATATTGGATCAATATGATTTTTTCAAAGATGATCTACACATTTACTTAAAATTAAATGATTTGAATCATCCAAATAGAATTCGTATTTGACTCACAAACCCAAAATTAGAAGAGTATAAAGGACTAGAGACAAGTCAACTTTACGAGGATATGTATGTAGGTATATTTTGAACATTTATTTTATCTTGTAATGTAATATTCTATCATAAAATGTTATTAACATTTAGGAATGTATTTCAAATTAAATAAATTTCAAGGTTAAACTGGATTTTTTTATTACTCATTCACCTGAGAGATTAAAAATTTTCATTATTATAAAATGTGATTTTTTTTTTCTTTCAAATATGATTAAAGATTAGAATATTAAAATATTTAATTTGGGTATAGGGGCAACCATATATCTCACATTCGTACACTTTCGCGTTATTTCATAGACGAACCTAAAATGCCATTTGTTATTTTCTCTATAGGTAGGATTTTTTTTATTATACAAATGGAAAGATTTTTTTTTGATATCTGCCGGAGATAACCTTTCATTAACTAAATTGAAATGAAAAAAAGTAGTTATATATAATTTTTTTTAAAGGATGACACATTTTGCAAATAATGTGGCCTATTTGATCAACCAAGTTAGTTGATGGTGACATTAAACTCTTTGAACTAATTTGATGTAACACCACGGCTAGTTGGCCAAGTAATTATATAATACCACTTTATGGTGTGAAGATCTTAATTTCCTCTCTTATTCCTTCTGAAAAATCTAGAAACCCTCTAGATGTTGATTTGTGATTATGTAACAATTTTAAACAGAATATAACAATCCTAATCAAACAATCAAGAGAAAGAGACACAAAGATTTTACGTGGAAAAACCACAATTGGACACCTTCCAATTGTGATAAAAAAACCACGGGCAACTGCCACAAGACAATCCACTAAGAAGATTTAAAGGAATTACACAGGTATCACTCTCAATTATCTAGCGAATCCACAACGCCTAATTGAACCAACCTCTATGTGCCTCTTCCAACCTCATCTTCACCACGGAATTGTCTTTCTGATGAGCCACTCCAGATTCCACCAAAGTTTCAGGCTCGAATTCTTCAGAATCCACAACTGAAGAACAACTCTCTCTTTTGTGTATAACAAACAAGCCTTTGATGTACTCTCTTTAAACCATGAGTTGAATACTCAATAAAAACATCAAAGAAAACTTAAAAAATATCTCCAGATATAACCCTTAAGAACCAAAAAGAAGATCTGGAGAGATTCAATGAATGAATCAATGAATAGCCTAGACTTGGGAGAAACCCAACTATTTATAGAAAACCAAAACAATCCTAGTTGGGAAAGAAAACCAACTTCTTGTAGAAAACCAACTTCTTGCAGAACTCCAAAGTAATCCTGTTTTTGAAGGAAACCAACTTCTTAAAGAACTCTTGTTACAGCTTTGGTTTTGATCCATGGAATTTGACAACAAAAAATCCTAACAATCTCCCCCTTTGTCAAATCCTGGATAAAACCAATCTAAAACAAATTTCCTAACAAAATCTCTCAAGCAGCACCACCAACTATGAACCAACACTCAAATCCATGCTCTTGAACAATTTTCCTGAAATAAAACAACCACACACAAGCCAACCAAAATATGTGGAACTGGATTAAATAACAAAATATAAATCCATCCATAAACAAAAAACTAACAATCCAACTGTACCAAAGAAGGATATAAGCAAAAGTAAAAACACTGTACCATCAACCAAACTACTGTACCATCAATAGACATCAAACACTGGTAATGATGAACCAAACTCCCCCTCATTAAAAATAACCACAAACACTGAAAACAGTGAACAAGAAGAAAAATGACAAAAAGTAATATGGTGGAGCAAGCAAGGAATTTCAGATTTGTACCTTGAAACACACAAGATTATCCAAGAAACACAATTACTTGAAAACACAATGTGCACAGCCTCTAGAAAATTCCTCATAAAAGAAAGTGATGCATTATGTGAAAAGCATAGATCCCATGAGAAAAGTGTGTGTGTGACTCTTGGAGTTCGACAAACACTAGATTCAAATCCTAGTAGTGATATGAAAGCTGGACCTCCGATAAGAGAATCTTAGCATAACTATGGAAAGTCAAACCACTAGGAATCAAGGGGTATTTGGTGAGTAAAGACGAAGGCTCCCCCTCAATCAATGAATCCCTTTTTTTTTCTTTTCTTTTTCACATTTTTTTTCTTTTCTGTCTTTTGCACATTTTTTCTTTTCTTTCTTTTGCACATTTTTTTCTTTCTTTTGCATAGTTTTTCTTCTTTTTTCTTTTCTTTTGCACACTCATCGGCGGCTAACACGCTCAAGAGTATGGAAACCGAACCAGAGAAGCATGGATATAATAAGGATGGCCTGGTTGGTGACTCTGAGGTAGCCTTTTCCTCATGCCTGGACTACAAAGAACAGAGGGGAAAGCCGTGGAGATGCAAAAAGATGGAAGGTGGTTAAGAGACTCAACATCACCCATGATATGCTAGTATAGGTCAATTCCTCTAGAAAAGCAAAAGATACAATGCCAGAAGTCCATAGAGAAAAATAATCACTAAGGCGGAAGACTCCAAAATTTGCTAATCCAAAAGTGTGTACAGAATGAGACATACTAATCAAAGAACACACACTCCAAAATGAGTAATGACCATAGAAGGCACACACATATTAACATGTAATGGTTATTCTCATCAATTCTAATATGCACCAAAGACATCTCACAAATTTCAAGCTTGCAAAATCATACTAAGAAAATCTTTTTGGGTTTTTATTTTTTTTAAAACAAAGCAAGACAAAAAACGAACATGCACACAAATCAAACAAGATCTCGTTCTAAAAGAATTTTTTTATTTTTTTTAAAATAGAACGACCCGCTCTGATACCAATTGAAAAATCTAGAAACCCTCTAGATGTTGATTTGTGATTATGTAACAATTTTAAACAGAATATAACAATCCCAATCAAACAATCAAGAGAAAGAGACACAAAGATTTTACGTGGAAAAACCACAATTGGACACCTTCCAATTGTGATAAAAAAACCACGGGCAACTGCCACAAGACAATCCACTAAGAAGATTTAAAGGAATTACACAGGTATCACTCTCAATTATCTAGCGAATCCACAACGCCTAATTGAACCAACCTCTATGTGCCTCTTCCAACCTCATCTTCACCACGGAATTGTCTTTCTGATGAGCCACTCCGGATTCCACCAAAGCTTCAGGCTCGAATTCTTCAGAATCCACAACTGAAGAACAACTCTCTCTTTTGTGTATAACAAACAAACCTTTGATGTACTCTCTTTAAACCATGAGTTGAATACTCAATGAAAACATCAAAGAAAACTTAAAAAATATCTCCAGATATAACCCTTAAGAACCAAAAAGAAGATCTGGAGAGATTCAATGAATGAATCAATGAATAGCCTAGACTTGGGAGAAACCCAACTATTTATAGAAAACCAAAACAATCCTAGTTGGGAAAGAAAACCAACTTCTTGTAGAAAACCAACTTCTTGCAGAACTCCAAAGTAATCCTGTTTTTGAAGGAAACCAACTTCTTAAAGAACTCTTGTTACAGCTTTGGTTTTGATCCATGGAATTTGACAACAAAAAATCCTAACACCTTCCTCCACTTAACTCCACCAACTCCAGCTAGTACCTTGTGATACATGCGCGTGCACAAAAAATAAAAAATAAAAAAATAAATAAAAACTAAGTTGATGGCATTCCTGTTTTGTCTATTTTCGAACTTTCTGTTTTGTCTATTTTCTTTATGATTATACAATTAATTGTAAATTTATAACAGAAGAGAAGTTAAACAAAAGAGTATATTCAAAGTTCACGTTTAGTCATGGTGTAACATTAAGCCTTTTTATTTTTTATTTTTTATTTTTATGAACTTTTGTTAACACGAAACACATATTTAAAACACATGTTAAGAATATTTTTTTAAAAAAAATACGTTCTTAAATATATATGCTTTTTTTTTTGGCATAATATACAATTTTTTTGTACTCCTAAACATAGCAAAATCCTTTATTATATTATGCATATATCAGGAAATTGTAGTATTTTAACTTATGTGTCATCATTTTAAAATATTAAACAAATGCAAACTTCAGTGTGTATATTCTCCTAGGGATAATAGTCCTTATATTTTTATGCTTGTATTTAGTCTTTGTAATTTCAATTAATTCAATTTTAATCCTGAATTTATGAGGTTGCCTCAATTTAATCTAATTGAATACAATTGTTCGCATTTTTTAATTAAAAATACGCACATGAATGATGTGTTGTGATTTTAAGTGCAAAGTTATAAATTTTCTCAATTTAGTGAGTTAATCTCAACAAATTTAGTGATACTTTTTAGTCAAAAACACTAATGGTATTATCAATTGGATCAAATTAACACTAAATTTAAAATTAAGGGTCAAAATTGAGCTAATTAAAAGTGTAGAGACTAAGATAAAACCAAAAAAAAAAAATAAGAGTAGAGATTACCGGTATAATTTTTCATAAAATATTAGTCAAATGAATCATTCATAAACCAACTTAGTTGGCCAGCATGATTTTTCTAAGGGCTTAGTCTCTAGGTGGAGCCATTCGTTGCTTTACAAACGGTGAGAAGGCTAATTTTTATAGGTATTAATCTAACAATTAATAACTCACTTTTGCTGATAAAAACAAAATAAATAAATAAATTATACATAAGATCCTAATTTTATAACCAACAAATTGTATGAAATAGTTAAATGAATATCAAGAAATGATTGATACAAATTTAAGAGCGGGCCATAACTCCAATTTCAATATTTTTAAGTCCATCAATCCCTAAATGTTGGTTTGGAAAGAACTTTTTTAACTTAATTTTTTGATTTTTTAGTTAATTTTGGAATTAATTTTTTGGTTCTTTTGTTTTTTTTATGAGAAAAAAAATGAAATAATTATAATTTGAATGTAAAATTTTATTTCATTGATTTATTTAACCTATTTTATTTTTTTTGTGTGTTTTTTAATCTCAACTCACTTCCAATTTACGTGCCAAACGGCAACTAATGAACACAACTTCACACTGACAAAAATATTTTTAGTTCTCCAAGCGTTCTTCTCATGATCCTACTAATCATCTCCTTATAACAAGAAACCTTCTAGAAGCTTTTTATGTGTGTGTTTTGCGAATTTTAAGTTCTCATAACTTGAATTTTGTTATCCACTTATGAATACCATTTATATTTTTGGATTCGCTTTTATGAAATCTTTAAAACAAGCTCTATGTTGAATATGGAAATAAAAAACTATAAAATATAAAAGGATAGATGGGTATATCTCAAGTTTACGTGCACTTTCAAATTAAAAATAAGGACAGATAGATCTATTTGGACTCTATTTGTGCACTTTAAACCTATATGGGGTCATTTGTGCACATTTAAATTTAACAAAAAAAAAAAAAAAAACTCAAAAACAAATAGTTCTAACTGGAGTCTATCTACGCACTTTTAAATTAAAGAAGGGGGATAGATAGGTCTATTTGGGATTTATTTGTCCATTTTAAACGTTTCTGGTATATTTTCCACTTTAAATTAAAATTCGGGAAAAAATAGTTCTATGTATGCACTTTAAATTAAAAAAATTGGGACAGGGTCTATCTGGCATTCATCTGTGAACTTGTAAATTAAAAATGGGAATAAATAGGTCTATATGAGATATATATATATATATGCACTTTTAAAGTGAAAAATGTGAACAAATAGGTTTGTCTACTAGCTATTGTGCTATTTGTGCATTATATGTGCCTATCTATGCATTACCTATGCTATCTGGGCACTTTGAAATATTTTTTAAATTGAAAAAATTGTAGACAAACATATATATGTTTGCTTTACAAATTAAGAAATGGAGTTTGATTTTTATGTGTTGCAGAAACTTCGATAGGCCATAATTTTGTGCTCATTAGTCCGTTTTTGAGTTTTTGTTTTTTGATTTTATGTATTTTTTGTGAAATCTATCCCACTGAAACAAACAGAGGTGGTTTTGCTTACTCATTTTTTTCCCAAAAAAAAAAAATATATATATATTTTTTGACTCTCAATTTATATTTTTTTCGCATAAACCATCTAACATTAGACCAAAAAATCATGTCATTTGGTGCATGGTGAGGAAAATTGCAATTCTATTGTATTGATGTATAGTTTTTATGATACTATATATAGTTGCATTGTCATGAATTTCCTTGGCCTTGACATGCTTTGAAATAGATCTATTCGTTATTTTTCTATAGGTCTATTTCTTGATTTTTTTTTTTTCATTTTTAATGTTGATCTTTATTTAAAGATCTTGAAAAGACGAACACAAAAATATTAATTTTATTAGAAATTGATATGTGTAGTTTAAAGTTAAAACATTTTAAAAAAAATTTAACACTACACATAAAAAGGCAACTATGTCAAAAAAATTTCTTTGCCATAAAATGTTTAGACTTGCTAACCAGAAAGTGTTGTGCATGTCACCTTCTAACTAAGAAAAACCAAAATTTGGGTCTCTGCCACAAAACAATCAATGCGCGGGACTGTTGACCAATGTTTCCTACATTTATTCATTTTTCTTGTGACTGTTTAATAACTAATGTAAGTAAATTTCTCTTTTATAAAAATTTAATTTATTTTGTTTGATACACCATTTTCTAATCTCGTTTTGCTACACTTATAGTCTTATCTACAATATTTTTGACTTCTTCCTTGCATCTTATATATGGACATGAGTACAACGCTGAGCAAAAGTTATAGAATTATGGCTTGTCTTTTTTGACATCAAAGATCAAATAACTCAATTTTTTGATTACCAAAATAAAATCTATAATAATAATAGAAAATACTCATACGCTCAAGAAATAACAAAAACTCTCTTATTGTGATTGTTAACATAATAACTCTTAATTTTGTTGGCTTCTGCTGCAACAATATTCATGTAGTGAGATTCTATTTCTGCATTATTTCAAGCTCATTTTTCTAGCTTTGTGTAGTAGATTCGTGAGCATTTTGGGTTTGCTCAATTCTAATGATATCGAACCATATATGTATTTTTAGGTGATATCTAGGTAGTATGTGGAAATAGATTTTACGAAATGCTTCCCCATTTGTTTTTGGCTCGAGATGGATTGCAAGCTTATCTCATAAAAATGTATCATCTCATTAATTTTTGTTGTTGTGGACAAACAGATCTCTTGCAAGCTTATCTCAATTCATGATTTGGTGAATGTACGTATTCTACAATTTCTTTAAATAAAGGTAACTTCTATCTACTGCAATCTTCAATTCTTGTTCTCAAACTTAAATGTACAAGTTTTAAACCATGTTTGATCAACTAATTGGATTAAAGACAAAATTCATTTATATAGTCAGAAAGGTTCTATGTAATTTTGGATTAAAATACAATTGTTAATTTTTCCATCCATATAGTAACGGAAGGTGTATCAAGCACACTGTTTTTTTTAAAATGACTTGATTCTAAAAAAATAAATTGAAATTAACACAATAAAGAGACAATTTTATCTCGATCTTCTCCAAATCTAAAATTAAATTAAGATGTAATTAAAATAAAATAAATATATAATTATGGATTGACCTAAAATATAATGAAAGTGTGATTTAAAATATAATTAAATTAACATATAAAATAAATAATTATTAAGGATTGATCAAAAATATAATTAAATTAAAATTAGATTAAGATGTTAGGAATTACAATAAATAATTAAGGATGTATGATTAATTGTGATCTAAACTATAATTAAACTAAAATTAGATAAAAATAGGAATTATAATAAATAATTAAGGATTTTAAGATTAATTTTGATTTAAAATATAATTAAATTAAAACTAGAGTAAAAAATTAGGAATTATTATAAATAATTAACAATTTATGATTGATTATGATTTAATTGAATTGATTTTAGAAATTATAAATTATGTGTATGAGAGAGGAAAAAAAGAATATATATATATATATATATAAAACATAAGATTTAAGATTATTACAATCATTTCATATTTATAATTAATGAAATTAACCGTTATATTTTGGTCCAAAATTAGACACTACAACATTTTCTTAGTTTAGTGACACTTGAAAGTGCCACAAAACTATTCTTCTAATGACATTTTTTGGTCTTGTGGCATTTTGAACAAGTGCCACTTCTATCGGTGCCACGGTAGATACGAGTGCCACGGTAGATACTTGCAAGTGTTACTGCACCATCATGGCTAAAAACTTTTAATGGCATTTTAATGTCATGGTAGATATTATTTGTGGCACTATCAAGCGCCATTAAAAAAAGAGTTAGTGACACTTATAAGTGTCATTACACCATCAACACTAAAACCTTTCAGTGACACTTTAATGTCATGATAGGCACTATTCGTGACACTATCAAGTGTCATTAAAAGACTTGCAATCTAAAAAATGCCACAATATGGATTTTTAATGACACTTATTATGCCACAATTGATATTTATAACACCTTCGTAAATGCCACTAAATCCAACTCATTTGTGCCATTAAATAGATATAAGTGCCATTGGAACTTATTTTAGTGACATTTTACAAAGCTACTATCATTATTACAAAATGCCACTTATATATTTTTTTCATTGACACTTTTAAAAGCTGCAATTATGCATACGTAAATACCTATAAAAATTGAATCAATTTTATAAACAATTAAATATTAATTGCCACATAATATATTAATTTGATAGCCATTCATCCTGTAATATTTTCATAATAATAAACAAATATTACCACCATAAGATCATCACATAAAAAAAAAAAAAAAAAAACCACAATCAATTATTTATTATTGAAATATAAATTTATTTATATTGCAAAAAAAATCCCTTGCCAAAATTATTAAATATTCTACCACACTAACAAAGTTAAAGCAAAAACAATTTAAAAGAAAATTATTCCAACCATAAGTTCTGAAAAGCCATAGTAATATGCATATTCCGAAGAGAAATTATCAAAAATAAAATCAGTTTCCAAATTCTCAACCTCACTTGTATAAATATTCTCGGCTAGCATCCATAACTTGTGAAATCTGCATCCAAAAGATAAACATATGAAGGTAATTAAAACTATATTAAGTTAATATAAATTTGTTAATAAAATTAGTATTTACGAAAGAAATATACCACAAATGGAGCAGGCCAAGCAACATGAGCTCCAATAGCTTGTCCAATTGTTTTGACAAGTCCATATGATCGGATCAAGGTCTCATTAGGTTTGATTGGCACTTGAACATGTACCTCCCAATAGTCAGGTCCTAGTTCTTCCCCTTCTACTTCTTTAGATGCATCTGTGCTTTTAAGTACTCCGATTGCAACTGTTTCTGTTGGCCTAATGATACTTTTTAGAACAACTATATCTCCCACCTGTAAATCAAGATTTAACTACTTAACTAATTGTATATTTAAAATTAATAAATAATATTTAAAAAAAAATAGTACAAACTGCTAGAGTGAAGATGATCACAACTGAAAGTGATATGGATTTCTGCGTAGATAAACAAGCCAAATGCTTTAATCACTTAATTGGTTCACTACACTACAACAAATTATATAAAAGTAACAACCGTAAAGCTTTAGACCATATCAAACAATAGCTTAAAAAATCAATAACAACCAGAAGCACCAATCAACGACAAGCAAAACCATGTCCATTATCAATATCAGGATCACCTAACCTCAACGATGTAAATCAAATGTAATTGTGAAAAATGACAATCACCTAATTACTTTCAAGCAATATTTTGAGAGAATCAGAAAGAGGCCATGCGGTAATAAATGATGGAGAGATGTCTTGTTAAAGCTTTAGAAGAAAATTAAATTAATTTTTTAAAAAAAAATAGCACAAACTTCGTCATGTCATGATTTAGACTATGTAGCACATTTTGTCTAGATTTAAATAATGAAATTATGTCCGCAATATTCATTCCTTGGTTAATTGTAAAATAAGTGTTGCATGCTATTCTAAAATAAAGTTGGAAGTAATGTGATATATATGCTTAGCTCTTAGTAGGTACCTGAGTAAGAGAAGTATCTTGTATCGATGACAAAGACCATGCTTGATGTCGAGCTGCTATGTCGAGAGGAGTAGAAGTTGTTGTGGCCTAACCAAATTTGAACTATTTAATTTTACAAACACACACACATAGATATACGTATGCATATATAAGTGTAGGAAAACATTAATAACTTATAAATTCTATTAAAAAATTACCTGATTATATGTGTTTGTCAAGTTATTCGGAGCAGGCTGAACATAGGAAATTTTGGACCTTAGCTCCGAATTTTTAGCTTCCATAACTTCCATTGTTGTGTCTTGGTTTGCTTTATAACGAGATGTATCTCTCCATAAATTAGACGGGGAGACACCTAATCCATACATGCGAACTCGTCCATGTTTTTTCTTTACCCATCACTTGTCCAAATGCATCATTTGGGCCCTTATTTGATAAATTTGCATTTAAGGTTGCCCTCTCATTTATTTCATCCTATAAGGTTGCAAAAAACATAACTTAATATATACATTTCAATAACTCAACACTATAATGTGGAAATTTTAACTAATCTACAAGTTCAAATGGACATAATTATTTGGTACATACTATCATTGCTTTCGTTGCCTCAGGGGTTCCTGTCTCCTTTGTATAACATACTTTAAACATGTGAGCACGAGTTGGAGAGTGTCCCAACTTATTTTTCTACAAAATAATATATTCCAAAATATAAATTATATCATTATGTCACATTATGTATACCTTATCATATTAAATATACAACATGAAAAGATGAATTAACCTGCTCCTTTCGAACACGTGGAAAACTTTTTGTTCCAGTAGTATGATTATACTTTCGCTCTGCACGACTTGCTTTGTTTTTTATCACTTTGTGCCTAAAATTACAAATGCATAAATTAATGGTGTCCAAACTACAGCAAGTAAAATAACATATAATGATTAGATCGAGTATACCTTTACTTCTTCGATGGCCCAATACTTAATAAGGTGTTCCCACTGATCAGCATATACTCTACTATCTTTATAATGCTTTTGTTCGTCAAAACTCAAGTGGTTCTTATAATAATTTTTCTTTATGTTTTGCCTTCCAGTCTTTTAACTTCTTACCAGAGCACTCATAACCCACTTCCTAGCATGACTTGGAAGATCAAACTTTGACTGAAGAGAGAGAGAGAGAGAGAGAGAGAGAGAGAGAGAAGAATACAATAATAAAAAATTAATCTTCCCACATAAAAAATAAAAAATAAACAAAATTATAAAGAGTGATGTTTTAATCACATTACTCATGTTTACTATTTTTCACATGTGATCATCTTTCGCACAATATGATGTCATTTTACCTGTACAAGTGCCCATATGTGATCTTTGTAATGTGTTGGGACTTTATGCCAATTCTTGTAAGTGAGTGGTGCATTTTTCCCATCACGCACAATAGTTTCAATGAACGATGATAACTTTGTTGCTAATTTGTCATCAGGTTGGCCAAGTTTGTTCCAATTGACTGTTAGACGCTCATCATCACGAGTACCCCAAATATTACGCATTTGCGTGGGACCTCTAGTTTTCTTTTGTCCACTAGCACCATCTACTTAAAAAAATAAATAAATCAAAATACTAATAATAAATTATATACGAAAAAATAATAACATTTTTATAAGGTTTGAACTTGCATACCTGCATCATCATTGGGGTTGACTATAATTTGGCTGTATCTCAGATGGAGTTGACTCACTAAACTCACCAACATTGCCGGAGCGAAACTTGATATGGGTCCATAGGATTTTTGCTTTATAGATGAATCCTAGTATGATTCAAGTAAAATAGACAAATGAAATTGTAAACTTAGAATGATCCAAATAAATTATTTGCAAATAAACAAAATACTTGAAGAAAATTAACCAAAAAAAAAATTATGAATTCACCTGTATTGCTTTGCTATCTTGGTAGTGACTAAATGTAACATATAGTGAATAACATATTTTGTAGCCACATATGTAAATCACATAGTTAAATTAAAAACGCATTATTCATTCTTCAAAAATTTACAAAAAACATCTTTTTCTTGTTTCTTTAATGAGAAACAAGAAGGAGGTAAGATGGTTTT
>CM069912.1:104372344-104897146 GCA_036172215.1 Camellia granthamiana
TGGTTGATGGATAAATTGCAAGTTGTGGACTCTTGCCCAGCCTACTCAGCTCACGGCTACTTCTTCCGACAGCGACTAGTCGATGCCCTTGATGAGGGATGGTGGTTCTACTGGATGTACAATTTGTCTGCGGATCGCATTGCTTGGCAGTGCCCTTGGCTCAACTTCCCGGCAATGAGCTACAGTATGTCCCGTTAGGCCAGGATCCAGTTGATTGGTCTGACTCACTATGTGTTCTACTTTCCTTTCCGATTCCAACGCCAGTTCGGCCATGATCAGCCTTGCCCGCCAGAGGGGACAGAGTACCTGGTTGCATTCGTGGTTCGAGGTGCACAGCTTGCCCGATATGCCACAGCATGGAGGACGAGAGAACTCCTGGCCCCCGCTCCTACTTTCAGTTGCACTTTCTCTGATGAGTGCTTCGATTGGCTCAATGAAGAGGCACAGATTGGGCCCAGCTTGCCATCGGCGGCTTCGATCAGCTCTGGGAGGGGGCGCAGGAACACCTGACTTCTCTATGCCCCGGATTTATTGCTTTATCAGTACTTTCAAGTTTTCTTTATGAATGTAATAAAAAGCAACTTCAATTTGTATGCAAGAGCAGGAAGACTTTGTATTGAAATCAATGAAATTGAAGGTTGTGGGTACTATAAATTTTCCGCTTTGGTCCAAAAATGGTCTAAGTTGAAAAAAGATTAATTTTGAACAAGGCCAACTTTTATTAAAACTTTTCAAAACCATTTTTGATATGGATCAGAACTGGACACGCCTGAGATCTGTCACTGAGATGCACAACCCCGGATCCCTGCAACTGGAAAGTTGCCCCTAGTCTGAATAGTACTGCACCGGAGATTACAATCGAAGCTCTTGGATGCTGAATAGTCAAAGATGACCTAGACGATCAAATGGACAAAATTGATCGGGGAAAAGTTTATGACTGAACTTCAGGATGAAGTTGCCTACGTATCCCAAAGATGGGAATCAAGCCTTACGTAGTTCAGGCTTAGGTTCACTCGAGTATTTTCACTCTCCTTTTACGCTGTAACTTTTGCCAAGGCCGCCCTTTGCGGGTTTTCATCCTTGCGAGCTCAGTTTTTATATTTTCCAGTTTTTTCAATGCTCTAACTGTTGCCTAGGTCGCCTTTTCGGGTTTTCGGCCTAGCGAGCCTCTCAGGGGTAATATTTCTTCAACTTATCCATGTTGATTGGTTGTGAAAATTCTAGGCCATCTAGATACATCAAAACCACAGCTCCACCTGACCAGATTGACTTGATGATATAAGGGCCAGTCCAATTGGGTCTGAACTTGCCCCTAGGGTCGTGGATGGGAGCTCGGTTGTCCTTGAGCACCAAATCTCCTTTCTTTAGATTCCTGGACTTAACCTTCTTGTTGAAAGCCCGAGCAATTCTGCACTGATAACCTTGAACATGGTACAGTGCTTTCAGTCTTCTCTCATCAAAGAGCATGAGTTCCTCAAACCTGCTCTGCTGCCAGTCTGCTTCGGCTATTTGACACTCGGCCAATACTCGCAATGACGGAACCTCAATGTCGATAGGTAGAACGGCCTCCATCCCATAGACTAATGAATACGGAGTCGCTCCAGTAGAAGTTCTGATTGAAGTCCGGTAGCCCCACAGAGCAAACGACAGCTTATCTCGCCAATCCCGGTAGGTTTCCACCATCTTCTGCAGTATGTGTTTGATATTCTTGTTGGCGGCCTCAACCGCTCCATTGGTTTGCGGCCGGTATGTGGATGACTTATGAAAAGCCACGTTGTATTTTTCCAACAAGTCAATCACTTCCTTCTTGAAGTGGGAACCATTATCTGAAATGACCTCGTTCGGGACCCCGTAGCGGCAGATGATGTTGTTCCTGATGAACTTTGCAACGTGCGATGCCTTCAACACTGCATAAGACTGGGCCTCAACCTATTTTGTAAAATAATCTATCGCGACCAGGATGAACTCATGCCCATTCGACCCTTTTGGAGTGACAGCCCCGATCACATCGATTCCCCAAACTGAAAATGGCCATGGCGAAGTCATGCTGTACAGCTTTGACGGCGGGATATTCATGCGGTTTGCATGGATCTGGCATTTGTGGCATTGCCAAACAAAGCCAATATAATCCTCCTCCATGGTGGACCAATAGTAACCTTGTCTGAGGATCTTCCGTGCTAGCATCACTCCGTTCATATGCGCACCGCATTCCCCTCCATGGATGGCCTCCATTAAACTCTTCGATTCTTCGGTATCGACACACAGCTTATGCATTCCCAAATGACCTCTCTTATACAGCTTACCCCCACAGATGATGAACTGAACGGCCATTCTTCTGATTGCCCTTTTATCCTTGGCATTTACCCCTGGCGGATATGCTTCCTTCTCCAAGAAAATCCAAATATCGTAATACAAGGGGTTTTCATCCTGAACCTCATCTATAGCAGCAATTCACTCGTAGGCTGGCGTAAATTTCTGGTCAATGATGACTGGACGCATCCGGACTCCGAACGGTATGTCTATCATGGAAGATAGAGTTGCTAAAGAATCTGTGAACCTGTTGTTCTCTCTTAGCAGATGAGCAAAGTTTAGCTTCTCAAACCGAGGAATTAACAAGTCCAAGGTCTGGTGATACATCATCATCTTTTCTTCTTTGACTTTCCAGTCTCCTTTTGCTTGAGACACAACAAGGTTTGAGTCCCCGATGACGTCCAACCGTCTTGCCCCTAGTTCCAGGGCTGCTTCTAGACTGGCAATGCATGCCTCATATTCTGTTTCGTTGCTCGAGACTTTGAATCGGAGTTTGAAGGCTAGAGGGATACAGGAATTGTCGGGTGCTATTAGTAACACTCATATCCCATACCCGTACTGATTTGATGCTCCGTCAAAGTACATCGTCCAAAATTCATCGTCGATGTGCAAAATGGCTTCATCTGGGAATAAGTACTCAACTGCTTCAACCCCTTCTACTGGATGATCAGATAAGAATTCCGCGACTGCTCTTCTCTTGACTGACTTGCGTGTCACATATTTCAGATCGAATTCGGAGAGCAACAGCAACCAACATGCTAGCCTACCCGTAAGTGCTGGTTTCTCAAAAAGATATTTGATGGGATCGAGCCGTGAAACCAACATTACGGAGTGAGCTAACAGGTAATGCCGCAGCTTCCTGGTAACCCATACCAAAGCTAAGCAAGCCTTCTCCAACGGTGTGTAGCGAGTCTCATACTCTAGCATCTTCTTGCTCAGATAGTAGATGGCTCCCTCCACTTTGTCCTCTAATTCTTGCGCGAGCATACAGCCCATTGTGGTCTCAGTCACTGAAAGGTACAATATCAACGGTTTCCCCGACTCTGGTGGTGACAACACGGGCGGGTTCTGTAAGTATTCCTTGATCTGTTCAAAAGCAGCTTGGCATTGGCCGTCCCACTGGAATTTCTTTCCTTTCTTCAGGAGACCAAAAAGTGGTTCACAAGTCAAGGTTAATTTTGAGATAAACCGTCTTATGAATTGCACTTTACCCAGAAAGCCTCGCACCTCCTTTTTAGTCCTTGGTGGTGGCATTTCTAAGATGGCCTTGATTTTGGAAGGGTCGACTTCGATACCTCTTTGTGTAATCAGAAACCCCAGCATTTTTCCCGTTGTAACACCAAACGTACACTTCTGAGGATTCAGCCGCAACCGAAATTCTCTGATCCTTTGAAAAAACTTTTGCAAGGCGGTGTAGTGGCCCTCTCTTTCTTTGGACTTGACAATCATGTCGTCCACGTACACCTCAACCTCTTTGTGGATCAAGTCATGCAATATTGTGGTCGCGGCTCGTTGATATGTAGCTCCAGCATTCTTCAACCCAAACGGCATCACTCTGTAGTAGTATGTCCCCCACGGGGTGGTGAAGGCAGTCTTTTCCTGGTCTTCTGGTGCCATCACTATCTGATTGTAGCCTGAGAAGCCATCCATAAACGAAAGCAAAGCATGCCCCGCTATGAAGTCCACTAACTCATCGATATGCGGGAAGGGAAAGTCATCCTTCAGACTAGCTCTGTTCAAATCCCTGAAATCCACGCACACCCTGATCCTGCCGTCCTTCTTCGGTACCGGAACTATGTTGGCCAACCAAGCCGGGTATTCAGATACCAGCAGGAACCCTGTGTCAATTTGCTTGGTGACCTCTTCCTTAATCTTGAGAGCCCAGTCCGGGCGGATCCTCCTGAGTTTCTGTTTAACGGGTCGGGCCTCAGGGTCAAGAGGTATCCAGTGCTGTACAATCTCAGGATCGATTCCAGGCATGGCTTCGTAGGACCACGCAAAAACATCTTTGAAATCTTTTAATAAAGCAACTAAGTGATCGCGTTCCTCTGAAGACAACGTGGACCCGATCTGGACCAGCCGCGGGTCCTCCTAAGTACCAATATTCACTGTAGTGATTTCATCAACTAAAGGTTTAACAAATCTTTCCTGCTCTTGTTCAATTAAGCGTTACAAAACCGGAGGAATTTCGTCCTCGTCGTTTTCATCAAAATTTTGAAAGTCTGAGTTAATGCAATAAATCAAGGGCACAGAAAAGTACTCAGAAACCACAGCTACTTGATTCTCATTAAGTACATCCAAATCGTCCGATTCTTCGGTTACAACAGACTCAAAAGAAAAAGAAAAAGACGACCTGGACAAGACTGTGGCATCCGGGTTATCATCCCCAGGATTACCAGATTTAGACTCAGTCGAGCTGGAACCTGATTCCGACTCACAAGACTCGGTGGAATCAGATTCCGGCTCACTACCTGACCCGGTGCTACTAGACAAAAATCTCTCTTCATACTGCCAAATGAGAGAGGGTGCGATAGATGCATCCAAAATAGTTGTTGGTAGGCCCGCAGCCGTTCCATTCCCGATCATGCATACCGAGAAGTTATCGCCCAAGCACTTCTGTTCGATCGGAGGATCTGAAAGTAGACACGCCAGCGCTACCCCATTTCATTTTCAGCGTCCTCAGACTGCACTTTCTTACTCTGCTCAGCCTCAGCCAATGGGTCCGTCTGCTCTTTGGCAACATCATCCCCGGATAACTGCAGATCAAAAAAGATCTCAAAACCTGGTATGCGCTTCCTCTCCGCGTTCAGCCATGGGTCTGGGAAGCCACAAAATGGAAAGTCCTCCTCCTCCCAGACAAAGCATCCGTTTAGGGTACCCTGAATGGGCCTATGCATCAGCTCAAAAGGCTTCCCAGCCTGCTTTGCTCTGGCTCTCCCAGCCATTTCCTTTCCCTTCCTTATCCAATCCTCTTTGGCGGGCAGATAACCCAAGCCAAAGCTATGGGGGTTGTGTGGCACTTTGGCCAATGCTACGACGCCCTTCCAGCCGCTCTTTCCCAATCCCATTCCGGGGATGTGCGGAAGCTTGTTCATGAGGTATACTGATTGAGCACTGACATACAACCCCTCATTAATAGCCATGATATTCTGCACTACCCGGGCCTCAGCCAGGGTAAAACCGGATAATAACACATCCTCCATACCATGCTCAATTTCCAAAACTGGCGTAAATACTTTCGGCGGTGGATGGATCGATGAATTCCCAAAAACAATGGCTACTCCCTTCCCATGGGGGTATTTCACCATCTGATGCAAAGTGGACGAAACAGCCTTCACCTGGTGCAACCACGGCCGCCCCAAAAGTAGGTTGAAGGTCGTAGGAACTTCCAAGACGTGAAAGTCTACCTCATGCTGTCCGGCCCAACCTTGGTCTGAATTTTCACTGTCCCCATGACATCTCTGCTCGTGTTGTCATACGCCCGAATCACCTAGGCTATCGGCACCAAATCCGTGGTCTTTAAACCGATTGCATACGCAGTCCTTGCCGGGCATACATTGATGGCGGACCCAGTGTCGACAAGCACCACGGGCATCCATTTGTTTCTACACTCCAGAGAGATGAAGAGTGGCTTGTTGTGATTCGCACCCTCAAGTGGCAATTCAACATCGGGGTAGCTCCTCCCGGAAAAACTAAGCCCACCAGCTGTTCGGGCGTGGTGTCTATTGAGAGCTTGGCCTTGTCCATGGCCGATAAGACAGCTTGTCGATGCACTCGCGATGCCATAGGCAGTCCCCAGACGGAGATGTCTGCCTGCATCTTTTTCAACTGCTTCAGTACAGCTTCTTCTTCGAGTTGCTTCTCTTTCTGTTTCTCCGCCTCCTTATCTTTCCCAGATGCTTCTAGCTGGTCTAGGTGCGGGGGCTTGAAATACCGCCCGCTCCTCGTCATATGATCGACCTCACCGATATACTAGGTATCGTCTGGCTTATTGCTCCCCCAATCCTCATCCGTGTGGGCAAGACATAAATCATCGTCCTCCCACCGTATTCTGTCGGCAGCCGACAGACACCTGTCCAGCTCCGGTATGATTGTACTCGCAGTACCTTCAGCCCACATGCTCACAGTATCTTCCGTCCTTGTGCCCACAGCACTTTCGGTCTCCACGGGGGCTTTAGCTTTCCTAATTCTCTCAGAATCCCCAGATCTTTCTTGTTCCAACTGCGTCAGTACAGCTGGTTGTTCAGCTTTCCCTACATTCACAATGCCCAAATCCCGAACGAAATTCTTAGTACTGGCGCGCTCCGACAATCCATTCTGACTTCCGGCCCTTCCAGCCACAATTGATATTCTCGCCCCTGCCAAGGCCCTGTCCCAACTGAGATTCTTCGACGACGTCTGGTAGGTCATCAAGCCACCCAGTAGCCTCTGCCAATTCCTCATAATCAAACCAATTGACCGCCGCGTCCCCTAGATCTTGGTCGTTGAAAAACTAGAGGTTGGCTAAGTCCTCTTCCACAGCCGTCAAATCATCTGTCCCTTGCTCGAATCCATCCCCTCGGATCGCACACAGCTCTGCCCTCTCTGGTAATTCAATATTTGGCTCAAACTGGCCTGCTGGCAGAATGTAATCACTCGGATCGTAGGCTTCCCCAGCAACACTCCCAGACTGCTCAAACTCTGATTAAACAATTCCATCCTCCTCTGAAATCTACTCTGTTCTGTCTTTGCCAGTCACCACCATTGGCTCGGGTTGGGTTCTGGAGATGTCCAACATGCACAAAGAGTCAGTGCAGTCAGGAAGGAGCACCTCCGGCTTAGGTAGGTGGGAAGGAGTGATATAGATGCTAGGATCGTAAGGCACGACCCCAGTCTGGATAAAGTTGACTCTTTTGGGAGGTGGAGCTTGGTTGTGTGTAGGGAGCGGGTTAGTTGTGACGTTGGGTTTTTCTGGAGGCAGGATCACCTGTTTGTCAATGAGATCTTGAATCTCATGACGCAATCGGAAACATTGGTCAGTGTCATGACCATGTTGTTGGTGATATGCGCAGTATTTGGCTGGGTTGTGAGAGGGGGGGAGTGGGTTTGGTAATGGCCTCGGCTCCAGGGGTTTTAGATGCCCTTTCCTGATTAATACCCCTAGAGCCTTGGACAGGGGCATATACAATGGGGTGATGGTTCTTTGGCCTCTGGGTTGGTATTTGGTGGTCTGTGTATTGCTTCCGGATGCACCGAAGAAAGGTGTGGCTGCCATGGGTCTTGGAAGGAGAGGGGGAATGGTGGTGACCATGCTCACCTCCGAAGCTCTTGCAGTTGCAGCGCCACTTGGGCCTGCATTGTTGTTGCAGTTAAAGGTTCTTCTGGGCTGCTCTCTATCTTGGTCAATCAGACCCTGTTTCATTGTATCTTCAATTTGTACCCCCATTTCATGCAGATCTGAAAAAGTGGGGAAGGGGAGCACAATCATTTTTTGCATGAATTTTGGCTGGAGATTGCGCACAATTATCCTGATTTGATCTTTGTCGGTAGGCCTCAGGGTCATCATTGAAGCCTTCGCCCTCCACCGAGTTACGAAATCCGAGAAGCTCTCCTTAGGCTCCTACCTTGTTGTTTCGAGATCTCGGGTCGTAATCTCAATTTGGGTATTGTAAGAGTATTGCGCGACAAAGGCCTCGGCCATTTCATCCCAACTCCGCTTGACATCATCCTCTAACTTCACATACCAAACAGCGGCCACACCTGACAGGGTCCGGCCGAATAATGAAAGCTTTTGTGGTCTGGTGAGGCCTATTGGCCGTAGTATATCTGAGAATAGCCGGAGATGTAGCATGGGGTCCCCAGATCCGTCGAAGTGATCAATTTGCGGCATTTTAAACCTACCGGCAGCGTCACAGCCACATCGGTATATCTGTCCTCGATATCCGGGATAGCCTTTACCCCTTGGGATTTCTTGAACAACTTCTTGAGCTTGCTCTATTTCAGTGCTGTGGGATCTATTTCGAACTCGAAGGGAGAGTCCGGATGATTGATAGGCGTATGTGCCTTAGATAATTGAGGTAGAAGCGGGGGCGGAGCTGGCCCCGTTGGAATGTTTGTGTCCTCCTAGATGGTCTGGACATTTGGCTGGATATTCTGGACAGTTGGTGTCTGCTGAGGTTGCGGGACTCCTGGTGGGGGAGGAGCTTGATGTGAGGCTGACGCTCCGTTCTGCTGTTGCAGTCTAGTGATGAGCTCGACCTGCTGGGCCATGACCGCAGCCTGCTGTTTGGCAAATTCCGCTTGGCGGACAGCATCCTCCTGCATTTGCTTCATACTCTCTTGGAGCTAGCGCATCATTTCTTCCATTCCGGCCATGTTCTGTTGATCCTGCTGACTGACTAGTATGTTTATCTCTATGGCAGAAACTAAGACCTCGGTTCGACTGTTCACTGCTAGTGTAGACCACTGATCTGGTGATCTCTGCTCAGACACACTGTGCTTTCTCGGCCTCCGCCTGATAATTGTGAGTAGAGAGTGGAACACTGGTTATCCATCAACCAGTTCCTCAAATCGATTAAGTCGGCGACCTCTTGTCCAAAGTGCTTGGGGGATATCTGCTTGGTCTGAAGCAATTGTGCTAAAACTGCCCCCCATAGCAAAAGATAAATAAAGCAATAAGGAAATAATTAACCAGACAAAATGGACAGCATAACAGCTTAAAATAAATACACAACACACAGTTGGGCATAACAACACACGGTCGATAAGCTGAATACACGCTGTCCTCAAACACTGATTTATTATCCCCAAATCACTGTCCCCAAAGCTGAATCTGATACCCGCAGATAACCGATTCTCAAACACTGAGCTAGTACTCGCGAGCCTGATGCCCAAACTCGCAAACTGATACATGCACCCCTTGTAGAGACGCACTCCAAAAGCACATAACAGATAAGTGAGAGCCAAAACACCCCTATGTTGGGGTAGGGTTTCCCTGTCCTATTTTGTCAGGAGCTAGGGTTTCACTACGCACGCAGCGGTTTCAAACAACCTATCGGGTAAGCAACTTGTCCTAGCTTGGGAATGGTTACTATGGATCCAAATATGCACTAGGTCGAATGGTCAAAAGGGTGCCTCATAAAACCGGGGTTTGCGTTCCCATACTGGCAGAGCCCGTAACCGGTAAGCCTTATGGCCGCAGCCTCTGGCAAACCGCTCAGGAATAGCATATGGCAAACACGGTGTCCTAGGCGCACCAATGCAAATGCAATGCAAAGAAACACATAAGTGTAGTCAAAACAAGATATCATGAGTTCGAGTCAAGTTCTCTAACTCCCCAGCAAAGTCGCCAGAAACTGTAGACGCGCCCTCGGGCCCTGCTATAGTTCGGACTCAATTCGTGTCATGGTCCTGTATCTAATCTCACAGAGTGCAATGCAAGACCGATAAATCATCAAAGAGTCCAAATCCGGCAAATCGTTTTTGAAAACAAATTTTTTTTTAAAGAAGTGCCAAACATGGACTGTTTTGCCAGATACAGAGTCACCACTAAAATATTTTATTTTGGAAAATTTAGGAAACCATGACTCATTGCCTAAGGCCACGTGTCCGTCATCACCAAAGTTGCCTCGGCTCGGGAACTTGGGTACGATTGGGAAAGGTCACTTCGTGAGCACCCCCGCTCGCTCGATCAAAGATCAGCCTCTACTAACCATGATATCTAGTTTCGAAAACATATGTGCCCTTATTCCGATTATTAGCCTAGATTTACTGTGTGATGCGCACAGCATACAAGTATAGACCGGATCGCCTGAATTGGAACAAAACATTTCATTTTTGTTTTTGAAAGCGGTTTGCTACTCGCAAGTAGGCTTAAAATGCATATTTTGCCATCCTCGGGTGGGCTTAGAAAACATGGTTTTGCCACTATCTAGTGGGCTTAAAACTCACAGTCAATGCATTATTCTAATTCAAATAATCCAACCTTCACCCACGGGCATTCAGGCAGATATATCACACAAGCAGTTAGCCTCATGGTTAGCATGCTATATGGCAGTCACTCACATGCATGCAAGGATGCTAAAGCATAAATACTTACCGAGTACTCCAAGCCAAAACAGAAGCTACGTTAGAAATCCATGCATGATCCTAACTATGCTGAAATGCCTAATGCAACACATGCAGAAATGCAACTAAGATAGGCTCGGCTATTCTAAACATGGCATATGAAATGCAACGGATAACATGTATTCAACTCGGAATTGAAGTACAATGCAGTTAGTATGATGTGCCGAGCCCGGTGCATGCAAGACAGATGAATGAATGCAAACATGCTATCATATTGTATGCTAATTAAAACATGCCCTAATCTAACCATCATGGCAAGGTATTTTCACATATGTATGCATGACTACTCTTCAGGGAGTGTAGTCCTCGATCCTCGTGCCACCAATCACGCATCTCAATGCATGATGGCCGAGCAGTTGAATTGCATGACTCAATGTGAAATGAATGCACATATAAACAAAATAAGGCCTAGACTCCATCATGGGTAACCCGAAGTGTCGGCGATCGGGAATTGAGATACGTTCCATCACTCGAAGTACGAAACGTCCCCCGTTTCCCGCGCTTGGGCTAACTCCTATCCCAAACACAATGCAAATGAGATGGCATACACAATCCGACTAACATACAACCTAGCATGCGTAATGCTATGAAATGGCATATACAATGCTCGATGTAACATGGCATACACGATGCTCTATCATGCAAACTAACATACGCAATGCTATAAACTAAAATGACATACACAATGCATGATGGACTTACACCAACATGAGTGGACCTCAGCCACACTCACATTAGTGGCCATTAGATGAAAATGAGACAACCGAAATGCGTGCACACATGCACGAATACCAGGGACCGAACCTAAGGCATCAAATGCCACTCTACCAAAGCATGGAAAAGGATGCAATATGGCATACAAGCATGTAATTTCCATCATTGAAACATGATGCTAAATGGTCACGAAACATGGAAATATGACAACCGATGCATGAAATAAGCCCCGAAACTCAAAACTAGGCACATGAATTGAATTAGAACTATGCAAAGCAAGCATTATTTGACCATGAAGCACAAAGACAGAGCCAAGGCAGTCCCAAAACATGCACATTTCTAGTTTAAAGCATGACCAAAAAATGTTAACATGATGGACTAAAATAGCATGCAAATTTGGCTAGCAAGCATGGTTTACATGGCATGTATATGAAGCGTATGAGAACTCATCAAACCAGCCAAAAAACAGTGAATAAAACGTGTCAAAATATGCTCAAATAACCACTGAAATGCAGCCAACAAGTGCAAAAATGATGAGCTCCTTTGAAAGGGCATGCAAGGGGTTACTCAACACATATAGGATGGACACTTAGCATAGCAAAACCAACTCTGGAAATCAAATATGACAGCCCTAAAACTCACCAAAAAGGGCCTGAAATTGATCGATAAAGCATACAATGGAAGGTCCTCTTAAAAGGCCTTGAGGAGGGTTGTTCCACACATGCATGAGGGACATAAAATATGGCCAAAAGGGCCTTGAACAGAGCTAAGGCAGACCTCAAAATCCTCATAATGAGGCCTGAAACATGACTTCAAAGTATGCAAAAAGGGGGTCCCTTTGGAAGGCCAACAGGACCACCAAACAAGACAAGGAGAGAGGGGGTCACCCCCCTCTGATTTTGGCTCTCAAAAATGCATCTAAGCCACTGAAAATCCACTGGATTTCAGTGGCTAAGAGGCCAAACCAGGGCCAATGCAAGTGCTCTAATGCATAGCCCTAATCATGAAGAGATGAAGCATGCACAGGGGGAAGATGACCCCAAACAGAAAAGAGACCTCAACCAAACTTGAAGAGGAGATTAAAACAAGATCTTTTTCAGTTTATGAAAAATCTCGAAAATGTTCACAAGTAAGGCTAAAATATGATGCAAAAATAGCCTTAAAAGAGAGATAGAGGGTAAGGGGAAGTAGATGACCTCAAACAGCAAAGTGACCATAAAAAAAGTTGAAGAGGAGCTCAAAATAAGACACTTTACAGTTCAGGTCGAGGCCCAAAAATTCTTGCAAATGCGGCTAAGTAATGAAGCAAAATAAGGCTAGAAAGGGGGAAATGAAGACTTACCCTTGTAGAGTCGACCTCCAGCAGCTTCTGGACCAAGTTGGTGAGCTTTCAACCTCTGCAAATGACCTCCAAGGTGCTGGAATGGATGAGGGAGGTGGTAGGCTAAGAGGTGTAGGGTAAAAATGGCCAAGAATATGAGTGTTTGAAGGCTTGAAGTATAGAGATAGAGGGTTGTATGTATATTTCCAGCCAAAAGCTTGTAACCCTTGCAAATGGAGGTGAAGGGTTGGTTATATAGAGGGAGGAGGCCATGGCTTCTTGGAGAAGCCAAGAGAGAGGCTCAAAGCTTCTAAAGGAAGCTTGACCAAAGGGGTCAAGCTTCCTTAAGAAGCTTGACCAAAGGGGCCAATTCCTCTTTTAAGCTAAGAAAAGGGGTGAAAACCACCTTAAAAGGGGCCAAAACAAGGACAAAACCCTCGGACAATGGGTCAAGTGTAAAACAGCTGGCACAGCTGGAACACACTCAGAGAGACAAAACTGGCCGACCAGTTCAAAAGGGTCAAGGTGGTCGGCCGACCACCTCCCCTGGTCAGCCGACCAGGGGTCAAAAGGTTCAAGCAAAATTGCTGGTGGGCCTACCCAGAAAGGTGGCCTCCTAGATGAGTAGAACACAGCCCTGTTGTGAAAAACCAGAAAATGTGACCCAGGAGAGAGAAAAACCAGCTTTTTAGAGGGGTTCAAAAGGGTCAAGAGGAATTACTGGTCGGCCTACCCATATTGGTGGCCTCCCAGATAAGCACAACACAATGGTGGTGTGAAAAACCAGAAATTGTGGCTCAAAAGTAAGAAAAACCAGTTTTCCGTCAGAAAAATCAGCTAGAGGAGAGAGAAAAATGGGAAAGCTGGTTTTTCAGGAGAAAAGGTGGCCTCCCACCATACCACCACCTTCCTAACCATGAAAATAAGGTCCCTACCAAAAATGGGCCAAGACGGATGCAAAACGGAGGTTCGGGGGCCAAAACGCGCGGCCTGGGGCCCCAAAAACTGACTATTAGGCACCGGAGGTGGCGTTCAACCACGAAGTTGGTCTCCCGAGCCACAGTGTCCCTCAAAAGGGAGGAAACAAGGTGTGTGCCAAAAACCGGAGCAAACGGAGGTGGTTAAGCGGTCCCGAACCGAGGCACACAGCCGACGGCTCCGAAAAATCAGAAACCGGGCTCCAAACGGGAAAAATGGCCTACGACCACGAAACGTAGCCTACGGCCACTGAGAGGTGGTCTACGAGGCCTCTCCCTCCCTTCGGGAAGAGAAAACAGAGAAAACGGGACCTGGTTCGCAAACCGAGGCAAAGTACAAAAGAGTCTGGAAGTCTGGAGGCAAGGCTCGCAGCCAAGATTCTGAAACCTCAGAACGAGCACAATATGCAATATCACCATGCCCTCGAATGGTGACGTCTAAGTCTTAAGGTCGGTCAAAAATCGGGTGTCTACAGTTGCCCTTGTTTGACAGAACTCGAAAGTCATAAGTGACGGGAGTGAATGTCAAAGCCCAGAGACGACCCATTTTTGACAAGGCCGAAGACTTAGACTAACAGGCGAGATAAGCAGAGATTTGCCCGTAGGCATGCCCGCAGGTAGGGAGCGAAATGCAACTGACAATGCAAGAAGCCGAAGGTACCTCATGATCATGTAAATGCAGCGAGCTGTAACGAAGCACATATTCACAATAGATGCAACAGTTTTAAGCAAGAATGCAAAGCAACAACTACATTTCATGCAGTTAAGAATGCGGAGAATTATTCAATTCTCGCCACGTCTTGCACGGAGAAGATACAATACCTGCACGGTTCGTCTAGTCACACCAGCCTCAAATGAACCGTACATACAATATCGTGCCTGCAAAAGAAAGAAACTCAACAAGCACAACATAGTTAGCAACATATGTTCAACGTGATATCGAATGCAGACAAACGTGGTGTCGATGGGTGAGTGCATCGCAATGCGAGAAGGAACGCGCGTGACAACGTAAGTCAAGCATGAGGGTATGACAATACTCGTGAAACGTGCACAACAGTGCGAGTGGTGTTCATGAGAATGCAAGTGACGTGCATAACAATGCAGGATAAGTGCAAACCCGAACGCATGTTTGTCACAAAACAACGAGCAAAGAAATGTAAGTTCTTGACGAGGGCGACTCAATCGCGACCTCCAGTTTACCTCCCGGAGGGGTCGTAACATATTCAAAAAGGATACACCTCGCTTTTGATGAGTAACGAGGAGACACGCATCGAAAGTTGGAGTTGAAGTTCCCGCGGAGGGATTTCGCGACGAAAAGTGCACTTTCCTTGTACTTTCTCGGGTCCCGGGGACTCCAATCATCACCAAAATTTGCAGAGACCTTGGAGACTACCTTGGGAACACCACCGACCAGGTTTGGTCCAAGGGGGAGGCCACTGACCAGGTTTGAGGGAGAGGGGTGGTCGGCCTACCAGAAAAGGTGGTCGGCCGACCACCTAGCCTAAATCCGGGGCAATTTTGTCCTTTCACTCTCATTTCTTTAAATGCACAAAGCCAAACACCTTTTGCTCATAACCTCAGCTCCGAAATTGCCTTCTCCTCCTTCCTAGACCACTTTCTCTCTCAGATCTGCGCTCTATACGCGTTTTCCAACGCCCCACGCAAAGTTGTTTCGCGAAATCTTTTAGTTTTCGTCACTTTGAACCGATTAGATTTTGATTTCGGTGCTTCTTTCTTCATTTTCGCCACTTGAGGTGAGTTTGTCTCAATATTTGGAAGATTTTCTCAGGAGTTGACTTTTGTTGACTTTTTCATTTCCCGATAGTTGACTTTTGTTGATTTTTTCCAATTTTGGCTCATTTTGCTCATTTTTGCTCCTTTTTGCAGATTTTTCGAAATGGCCGGTCACTTTCCTCAGGGTGGAGGTCCTCCAGGCGCCGGAGATGATCCAGATATTATGGCTCTGCCTCCGAGGGTTCGACCATTTAATCTTGAGAGGTACGACCCTCCGACACATGTCCTCCCTCAGGCAGTTTTCTATCATTTTACTGATTTCGATGATCAAGCACCGGTGGATCTTTTGTTACGGGAGCCGGAGTCCCACCTCTCCCATCAGGCACAGGAGGTATGTACCTCACTTTTACACTTTCTGCCAAGTGTAATGTAGTCTGCATTTTCCGTGCATTCCACACTTTTGCTATGCTTATCTGCTCATTCTAGCACATAGCTTGTTCCGAACACTTTAGCCTATGACACAGCATTCTGTTTGCATTTTGAACACACAGCTTAATCACTTGAATTTCTGAACACACAGCCCATAAATTGATTGTGAACGCATAGCACACACTTGTTGAGAGTTGAACACACAGCCCAATGGTTTTGAAATCTGAACACACAGCCCAAATACTTGATGTTGAACACACGGCTCAAACTTTGAGGTGAACACACAGCCCACTGATTTTGAAATCTGAACACACAGCTCAAACATTTGACGTTGAACACACAGCTCGAACTTTGAGATGAACGCACGACCCACTGATTTTGAAATCTGAACACACAGCCTAAACATTTGACGTTGAACACACAGCTCGAACTTTGAGATGAACACACGGCCCACTGATTTTGAAATCTGAACACACAGCCCAAATACTTGATGTTGAACACATGGCTCAAACTTTGAGGTGAACACACAGCCCACTGATTTTGAAATCTGAACACACAGCTCAAACACTTCCATTCTGAACACACAGCTCGTATACTTCATTTGCACGCAGCTCATATCATTGTATCTGATTTGGTTTGCACACAGCTCATTTATTTCATTTGCGCGCAGCTTACTCATTTCATTTGCACGCAGCTTATTCATTTCATTCTGAAACTGAATACTTGTGTTCATTATGAATGCATGTGTCTTCCCGTGTTACACGAGGATACGGCTCGATCGTTGCGAGGGATTGGTATGCAGAGCTTCCAGAGGCAGTTCGTGATTGGGTCGACTAGGCAAGGTTTGGACCCTTCTGCACCGGGATATCCCGCTATCCTGCTAGTAGGACACTGATGGGGGCGCTGGTAGAGAGATGGTGGGACACCACCAACTCGTTCCACTTCTCAGCTACCGGGGACATGACTATGACCCCGTTCAACTTTGCCGTGTTGACAGGCCTTGATGTGGGAGGCTGGCCGATCCCTTATGATGAGGACATGGGCGAGTGGGAGGCCGCTTGGATATATCTATTGGGAGCTCGCCCACCAGTTGATAGATCTTCAGGCAGAGTCTGGTATACCTAGTTTTCTTCATACTTCAGAGAGAGAGTGCCCGTGACTCCTGAGGAGGTAGCTCAGTACACCCGAGGATTTTTGATGTTCTTATTCGGGACCACTCTGTTCGCCGATAGGGGGAACATCGTTGGGCTATATCTGCTGAGTGCCCTGGTAGACCTATCGCGAGTCAGCCAGTATGATTGGGGTGGTGCCGGTTTGGCTGCCCTCTACTGCTATATGAGCGCGACCTCCCGCGGACTGGGGAACATAGTCGGCGGCTACTAGAGAGCCGGGGAGGTACTTTCTGCACTCTTGATTTATATTTTTGCATTTGATTATCTGTGTACTGCACACACGGCACACTTTACATTCTATACTTTGCATTCTGCTCTCAGCATTCTGCATTCTCTATACATTCTGTATTCACATTCTGCACTCAGCATTCTGTATTCTGATGGCTTTTGCCTCGTTTTCTGCAGTTATGGGTCTTCGCATACTTTCCGATGCCAGCCCTTGAGCTTGAGGTGGAGGCACCTCTCATGACTCCGTATTCACTCGTTTTTGAGGGCCAGTATCGGCCGAGACCTCGGGAGACTCTCCCCTACCTACGGCAGTTTTTCGACACGGTACGGCCGACAGAGGTAATTTAGAACTCTCAGTTCTCCATGTTTTCATCTTTGATCTATCTTGCACATTTACGATTTCTAATTGGCTTATGCACTGGTTATCCGCAGATCACATGGCAGCCTTGGGTGCCTTTGGGTGGACATGCCCAATTCCAGTTTACCGGGGCATGGGCCTCTTCTCGGTATAGGATCCTGTTTGAGGGGCCAACCGGTAGGGCCTGGTTCCTAGGGAATCGGTTCTTGCGCCAGACTATGGGCTTCCCCGAGCAGAGTGTTCCCTCAGCACCTCCGGATGACATGCGATCCGCTGGTAGGCTCACTCCTCAGGATGTCACTAGCGCCATGTTGGGCACCGATGTGTTGCTATATTTGGAGGACGGGGAGTATGCGACCTACCGTCATACATACTTGATGCCTCCCTTGATAGGTGTCTGTACTCCCATGAGGAGGTCTGCCGGTAGGCCGTCGTCAAGCCGACCCTAGGCTGCAGGTGCCCCTCTACTAGCAAGGCCGGTACATCGAGAGGTAGGGCTGGACTGGTCCCCCCGATTCCTCCGACTCATCATCATACCGAATGGCCAGACATGCCGACTGAGCTGACGGGATGGCGATACGGGACTTCCTATCCGATTCCGATAGAGCCTCCTATGCCTGACCACCGATATGTTAGTGACCCTGACTCACCACCGGTATGTTCCGTTGTTTTCCATTTATCACACAGATACTTTGGCATTTATTTATTCATTGATGATTTGAGTTTGTATCTGCAGCCACCCAGAGAGTACATGAAGGGGATGCTCGGATTGGTGGCCTCACTTGAGGGCATGGTCTTGCGGAGAGAGGCGCAGCAGTCCATCATCGGTGTCCCGGTACTCTTTAGTTTTCTTACATTTATCATACTTCTGATGACATGCTGAACTTGAACATTTCACTGCATTGATTGACCGACTGTATGTGTAGAGCACATCTGACACACACCACATTCACGTACTGTATCTGCATGCACCCACTTCATGTAGTTTTCTTGTATCTGCATCTGATACACACATTTGAGCTGATGTATTCAAATTGCACTCTTTATTTTCAGATGCCTCCGGTGTATGCTCAGCCATAGGCCGGGCAATCTAGGCCTTCTCAGGGAGCCGGGCCATCTAGGCCTTCTCGAAGAGTCGGGAGAGGGGAGTCGTCTCACAGACGCAGAGCGCATGTCATAGAAGAGGAGTCCAGCGAGGACGAGGATGAGGAGGAGGAGGCTGCATATCCCCGGTCAGAGACATCTGCTGACAGAGAGAGTGGCTTCGGTTCTAGTCTCGGGAGTGGAGGTGAGGGCGAGGAGGATCCCAAGGATGACAGCTCCAACTCAGATGGTGCTGGTGGTGTAGAGACTATTCTGCAGAAGAGGACGAAGAGGGCCTCTTATTCCTGCTCTTGAGAGCATTGATGCAGCTGTTCCCTGCTTTATTTACCTTTTTACTAGTAATTGTAGCACATTGTACATTGTTAGGCAGTTTTATTTTCTGTAAAACTTGTACCCTTGTTGTAAAATGTTGTAACAAAGGAAGCATGATGGAATGGAACAGCTTTTGTTCAAAAAGTGTTGTATTTTATGTTCGTAGCATCGCATCGCATCGCATCATTTTACACAAAAATGAGATTGAATGGAATTGTGTACTGAAAATTGCCAAGTCAGGTAGTGAACCGACGCAACAAACTAAACAACCTAACTTACTAAGAAACAACAATACCTTAGCAAGTTTACAACTCGATAAGCAAGACACAACAAAGTTGATTAAACAAGGAGTAACAACTCAATTACAAAACTCGACAGCTCGACAAAACTTAACCACTCGATAAACAAGATAACTCAACAAACAAAACAACAACTCAATAAGCAAAGCAACAACTCGATAAGCAAGACTGAACAACAATTTGATAAACAAAATGCATTTCGGACGATTGTAACAACGGAACGCACCCGAAATAGAGGGAAACTCGCACCTTTAACATTCCTGATGCATGGAAATGCTAGGAACTCACTTCTAGAAGCTAGGAAAAGACCAAAGGGGTGTTTTCCTCCATGGCCGACCACCTTTGGGAGCTGGCCGACCAGCTTTTCATTTGGAGACCAAGGGGGTGGTCAGCCTACCAGAAAAGGTGGTCGGCCGACCACCTAGCTCAACAACCATCAGTTTTTCGACACGTGTCCCCCGAACAGTGCCTTATCCTCTTTAAAAGTCCTAGCTCCGTGGCTCATTCATTTCACCTCAGTTTTGCACCAAAATGGAGGCGTTTCTCGTCGAAAATGTCGCAGCTTGGATTGCTACTTTAGACGGCTCGGAAAAGTTGAACTTCCGGGGCTTCGGCTTGAATGCACTATTCACGCTGAGCCGTACTCCGTTGCACCTTCCTTTCCTTCATGCTGCGGCCAGGTTTTGGAACCCGATAACGCATGTCTTTAGCTTTGGCGGGCAAGAGATGTGTCCGACCTTTGAAGATTTTCAAGTTTTGATGGAATCTGAACGCCATGAAGAGATTTTGCCCCAGTTTCGCTTCGGTCACGCCCAAGCTTTAGGACAGATGTGTGGGCTCACCATGCATGATGCTCGGTCTCTGATCTGCAACGCGGAACTGGATATCCTTTGCTTGATTTATCGCTTTTCTGATGCCGGTAACCGCGGCGATCATCATTGGAAGGTTTTCGGCAACATGCCTTTGCTTGTGCATGCTGTCTCACTTTTTACTTGCCCCGGGCTTTAGCGGATCTAGCATTCGTCTGATTGAGGTTGCTCAAGGCTTGAAGGAAGGAAAGAGCTGCATTGTCATGACATTGGCCGAGACGCTGATGGGCTTGGATGCTTTCCATTGCCGGGAGACGACCAGATTCACGGGGAGTCCACTACTGCTACAGGTAATGTTTCCCACCCTTTCTCACATATATATTGCTCACATCACTCGGCCCTTAGGCTCGGTTTTTCTCACAAAATCCTTTTCTCACTTTTCTCTCATCGTACATCTCTCTATTCTTTATTCTCTCATTTTTCATCCCTTCCCAGGTATGGTTGATGGATAAATTGCAGGTTGTGGACTCTTGCCCAGCCTACTCAGCTTGCGGCTACTTCTTCCGACAACGACTAGTTGATGCCCTTGATGAGGGATGGTGGTTCGACTGGATGTGCAATTTGTCTGTGGATCGCATTGCTTGGCGGTGCCCTTGGCTCAACCTCCCAGCAATGAGCTACAGTATGTCCCATCAGGTCGAGATCCTGTTGATTGGTCTAACTCACTGTGTGTTCTCCTTTCCTTTCCGGTTCCAACGCCAGTTCGGCCATGATCAGACTTGCCCACCAGTGGGGATAGAGTGCCTAGCTGCATTCCCGGTTTGAGGCGCACAGCTTGCCCGATATGCCACAGCATGGAGGACGAGAGAACTCCTGGCCCCCGCTCCTACTTTCAGTTGCACTTTGTCTGATGAGTGCTTGGATTAGCTCAATGAAGAGGCACAGATTGGGCCCAGCTTGGCATCAGCGGCTTCGATCAGCTCTGGGAGGGGGCGCAGGAACACCTGACTTCTCTATGCCCCGGATTTATTGCTTTATCAGTACTTTCAAGTTTTCTTTATGAAAGTAATAAAAAGCAACTTCAATTTGTATGCAAGAGCAGGAAGACTCTGTATTGAAATCAATGAAATTGAAGGTTGTGGGTACTGAAAATTTTTCGCTTTGGTCCAAAAATGGTCTAAGTTGTAAAAAGATTAATTTTGAACAAAGCCAACTTTTATTAAAACTTTTCAAAACCATTTTCGATATGGATCAAAACTGGACACGCCTGAGATCTGTCACTGAGATGCACAACCCCGGATCCTTGCAACTGGAAAGTTGCCCCTAGTCTGAATAGTACTACACCGGAGATTACAATCGAAGCTCTTAGATGCTGAATAGTCAAAGATGACCTAGATGATCAAATGGACAAAGTTGATCGGGGAAAAGTTTATGACTGAACTTCAGGATGAAGTTGCCTACGTATCCCAAAGATGGGAATCAAGCCTTACGTAGTTCAAGCTTAGGTTCACTCGAGTATTTTCACTCTCTTTTTACGCTGTAACTTTTGCCAAGGCCGCCCTTTACGGGTTTTCAACCTTGCAAGCTCAGTTTTTATATTTTCCAATTTTTTCAGTGCTCTAACTGTTGCCTAGGTCGCCTTTTCGGGTTTTTGGCCTAGCGAGCCTCTCAAGGGTAATATTTCTTCAACTTATCCATGTTGATTGGTTGTGAAAATTCTAGGCCATCTAGATCCATCAAAACCACAGCTCCACCTGACCAGATTGACTTGATGATATAAGGGCTAGTCCAATTGGGTCTGAACTTGCCCCTAGGGTAGTGGATGGGAGCTCGGTTGTCCTTGAGCACCAAATCTCCTTCCTTTAGATTCCTGGACTTAACCTTCTTGTTGAAAGCCCAGGCAATTCTGCGCTGATAACCTTGAACATGGTACAGTGCTTTCAGTCTTCTCTCATCAAAGAGCATGAGTTCCTCAAACCTGCTCTGCTGCCAGTCTGCTTCGGCTATTTGACACTCGGCCAATACTCGCAATGATGGAACCTCAATCTCGATAGGTAGAACGGCCTCCATCCCATAGACTAATGAATACGGAGTCGCCCCAGTAGAAGTTCTGATTGAAGTCTGGTTGCCCCACAGAGCAAACGGCAGCTTATCTGGCCAATCCCGGTAGGTTTCCACCATCTTCTGCAGTATGTGTTTGATATTCTTGTTGGCGGCCTCAATCGCTCCATTTGTTTGCGGTCGGTATGTGCATGACTTATGAAAAGCCACGTTGTATTTTTCCAACAAGTCAATCACTTCCTTCTTGAAGTGGGAACCATTATCTGAAATGACCTCGTTCGGGACCCCGTAGCGGCAGATGATGTTGTTCCTGATGAACTTTGCAACGTGCGATGCCTTCAACACTGCATAAGACTGGGCCTCAACCCATTTCGTAAAATAATCTATCGTGACCAGGATGAACTCATGCCCATTCGACCCTTTTGGAGTGACAGCCCCGATCACATCGATTCCCCAAACTGAAAATGGCCATGGCGAAGTCATGTTGTACAGCTTTGACGGCAGGATATTCATGCGGTTTGCATGGATCTGACATTTGTGGCATCGCCGAACAAAGCCAATACAATCCTCCTCCATGGTGGACCAATAGTAACCTTGTCTGAGGATCTTCCGTGCTAGCATCACTCCGTTCATATGCGCACCGCATTCCCCTCCATGGATGGCCTCCATTAAGCTCTTCGATTCTTCGATATCGACACACAGCTTATGCATTCCCAGATGATCTCTCTTATATAGCTTACCCCCACAGATGATGAACTGAACGACCATTCTTCTGATTGCCCTTTTATCCTCGGCATTTACACCTGGCAGATATGCTTCATTCTCCAAGAAATTCCAAATATCGTAATACCAGGGGTTTTCGTCCTGAACCTCATCTATAGCAGCAATTGACTCGTAGGCTGGCGCAAATTTCTGGTCAATGATGACTGGACACATCCGGACTCCGAACGGGATGTCTATCATGGAAGATAGAGTTGCTAAAGAATCTGCGAACCTGTTGTTCTCTCTTAGCAGATGAGCAAAGTTTAGCTTCTCAAACCGAGGAATTAACAAGTCCAAGGTCTGGTGATACATCATCTTCTTCTTTGACTTTCCAGTCTCCTTTTGCTTGAGACACAACAAGGTTTGAGTCCCCGATGACGTCCAACCGTCTTGCCCCTAGTTCCAGGGCTGCTTCTAGACTGGCAATGCATGCCTCATATTCTGTTTCGTTGCTCGAGACTTTGAATCGGAGTTTGAAGGCTAGAGGGATACAGGAATTGTCGGGTGCTATTAGTAACACTCATATCCCATACCCGTACTGATTTGACGCTCCGTCAAAGTACATCGTCCAAAATTCATCGTCGATGTGCAAAATGGCTTCATCTGGGAATAAGTACTCAACTGCTTCACCCCCTTCTACTGGATGATCGGATAAGAATTCCGCGACTGCTCTTCTCTTGACTGACTTGCGTGTCACATATTTCAGATCGAATTCGGAGAGCAACAGCAACCAACAAGCTAGCCTACCCGTAAGTGCTGGTTTCTCAAAAAGATATTTGATGGGATCGAGCCGTGAAACCAACATTGCAGAGTGAGCTAACAGGTAGTGCCGCAGCTTCCTGGTAACCCATACCAAAGCTAAGCAAGCCTTCTCCAATGGTGTGTAGCGAGTCTCATACTCTAGCATTTTCTTGCTCAGATAGTAGATGGCTCCCTCCACTTTGTCCTCTGATTCTTGCGCGAGCATACAGCCCATTGTGGTCTCAGTCACTGAAAGGTACAACATCAACGGTTTCCCCGGCTCTGGTGGTGACAACACGGGCGGGTTCTGTAAGTATTCCTTGATCTGTTCAAAAGCAGCTTGGCATTGGCCGTCCCACTGGAATTTCTTTCCTTTCTTCAGGAGACCAAAAAGTGGTTCACAAGTCAAGGTTAATTTTGAGATAAACCATCTTATGAATTGCACTTTACCCAAAAAGCCTCGCACCTCCTTTTCAGTCCTTGGTGGTGGCATTTCTAAGATGGCCTTGATTTTGGAAGGGTCGACTTCGATACCTCTTTGTGTAATCAGAAACCCCAGCATTTTTCCCGCTGTAACACCAAACGTACACTTCTGAGGATTCAGCCGCAACCGAAATTCTCTAATCCTTTGAAAAAACTTTTGCAAGGCGGTGTAGTGGCCCTCTCTTTCTTTGGACTTGACAATCATGTCGTCCACGTACACCTCAACCTCTTTGTGGATCAAGTCATGCAATATTGTGGTCGTGGCCCGTTGATATGTAGCTCCAGCATTCTTCAACCCAAACGGCATCACTCTATAGTAGCATGTCCCCCACGGGGTGGTGAAGGCAGTCTTTTCTCGGTCTTCTGGTGCCATCAATATCTGATTGTAGCCTCAGAAGCCATCCATAAACGAAAGCAAAGCATGCCCCGCTGTGAAGTCCACTAACTCATCGATATGCGGCAAGGGAAAGTCGTCCTTCGGACTAGCTCTGTTCAAATCCCTGAAATCCACGCACACCCTGATCCTGACGTCCTTCTTCAGTACCGGAACTATGTTGCCCAACCAAGTCGGGTTTTCGGATACCAGCAGGAACCCTGCGTCAATTTGCTTGGTGACCTCTTCCTTAATCTTGAGAGCCCAAGTCCGGACGGATCCTCCTGAGTTTCTGTTTAACGGGTCGGGCCTCGGGGTCAAGAGGGATCCGGTGCTGTACAATCTCAGGATCGATTCCAGGCATGTCTTCATAGGACCACGCGAAAACATCTTTCAAATCTTTTAATAAAGCGACTAAGCGCACACGTTCCTCTGAAGACAACGTGGACCCGATCTGGACCAGTCGTGGGTCCTCCTCAGTACCAATATTCACTGTAGTGACTTCATCAACTAAAGGTTTAACAAATCTTTCCTGCTCTTGTTCAATTAAGCGTTGCAAAGCCGGAGGAATTTCGTCCTCGTTGTTTTCATCAAAATTTTGAAAGTCTGAGTTAATGCAATAAATCAAGGGCACAGAAAAGTACTCAGAAACCACAACTACTTGATTCTCATTAAGCACATCCAAATCGTCCGATTCTTCGGTTACAATAGACTCAAAAGAGAAAGAAAAAGACGACCTGGACAAGGCTGTGGCATCCGGGTTATCATCCCCAGGATTACCAGATTCAGACTCAGTCGAGCTGGAACCTGATTCCAACTCACAAGACTCGGTGGAATCAGATTCCGGCTTACTACCTGACCCGGTGCTACTGGACAAAAATCCCTCTTCATACTGCCAAATGAGAGAGGGTGTGATAGATGCATCCAAAATAGTTGCTGGTAGGCCCGCAGCCTTTCCATTCCTGATCATGCATACCGAGAAGTTATCCCCCAAGCACTTTTGTTCAATCGAAGGATCTGAAAGTAGACACGCCAGCGCTACCCCCATTTCATTTTCAGCGTCCTCAGACTGCACTTTCTTACTCTGCTCAGCCTCAGCCAATGGGTCCGTCTGCTCTTCGGCAACGTCATCCCCGGATAACTGCAGATCAAAAAAGATCTCAAAACCTGGTACGCGCTTCCTCTCCGCGTTCAGCCATGGCTCTGGGAAGCCACAAAATGGAAAGTCCTCCCCCTCCCGGACGAAGCCTCCATTTAGGGTACCCTGAATGGGCCTATGCATCAGCTCAAAAGGCTTCCCAGCCTGCTTTGCTCTAGCTCTCCCAGCCATTTCCTTTCCCTTCCTTATCTAATCCTCTTTGGCGGGCAGATAACCCAAGCCAAAGGTATGGTGGTTGTGTGGCACTTCAGCCAATGCTGCGACGCCCTTCCGGCCGCTCTTTCCCAATCCCATTCCGGGGATGTGCTGAAGCTTGTTCATGAGGTATACTGATTGAGCACTGACATACAACCCCTCATTAACAGCCATGATATTCTGCACTACCCGGGCCTCAGCCAGGGTAAAACTGGATAATAACACATCCCCCATACCGTGCTCAATTTCCAAAACTGGCGTAGATACTTCCGGCGGTGGATGGATCGATGAATTCCCAAAAACAATGGCCACCCCCTTCCCATGGGGGTATTTCACCATCTGATGCAAAGTGGATGAAACTGCCTTCACCTGGTGCAACCACGGCCGCCCCAAAAGTAGGTTGAAGGTCGCAGGAACTTCCAAGACGTGAAAGTCTACCTCATGCTGTCCCGGCCCAACCTTGGTCTGAATTTTCACTGTCCCCATGACATCTCTGCTCGTGTTGTCATACGCTCGAATCACCTGGGCTGTTGGCACAAAATCCGCGGTCTTTAAACCGATTGCATACACAGTCCTTGCCGGGCACACATTGATGGCGGACCCTGTGTCGACAAGCACCACGGGTATCCATTTGTTTCTACACTCCACAGAGATGTAGAGTGGCTTGTTATGATTCGTACCCTCAGGTGGCAATTCTTTCTCAGAGAAGGTCAACATCGAGGTAGCTCCTCCCGAAAAAACTAAGCCCACCAGCTGTTTGGGCGTGGTGTCTATTGAGAGCTTGGCATTGTCCATGGCCGATAAGACAGCTTGTCGATGCACTCGCGATGCCATAAGCAGTCCCAGATGAAGATGTTTGCATGTATCATTTTCAACTGCTTCAGTACAGCTTCTTCTTCGAGTTGCTTCTCTTTCTGTTTCTCCGCCTCCTTATCTTTCCCAAATGCTTCTGGCTGGTCTAGGTGCGGGGGCTTGAAATACCGCCCGTTCCTCGTCATATGATCGACCTCACCGATATACCAGGTATCATCTGGCTGATTGCTCCCCCAATCCTCATCCATGTGGGCAAGACATAAATCATCGTCCTCCCACCACATTCCGTCGGCAGCCGACAGACACCTGTCTGGCTCCGGTATGATTGTACTCGCAGTACCTTCAGCCCACATGCTCACAGCATTTTCCGTCCTTGTGCCCACAGCACTTTCGGTCTCTACGGGGGCTTTAGCTTTCCTGATTCTCTCAGAATCCCCAGATCTTTCTTGTCCCAACTGCGTCAGTACAGCTGGTTGTTCACCTTTCCCTGCATTCACAATGCCAAATCCCGAGCGAAATTTTTAGTACCAGCGCTCTCCGACAATCCATTTTGACTTCTGGCCCTTCCGGCCACAATTGATATTCTCGCCCCTGTCGGGCCCTGTCCCAACTGAGATTCTTCGATGACGTCTGGTAGGTCATCAAGCCACCCAGTAGTCTCTGCCGATTCCTCATAATCAAACCAGTTGACCGCCTCGTCCCCTGGATCTTGGTCGTTGAAAAACTGGAGGTTGGCTAAGTCCTCTTCCACAGCCGTCAAATCATCTGTCCCTTGCTCGAATCCATCCCCTCGAATCACACACAGCTCTGCCCTCTCGGGCAATTCAATATTTGGCTCAAACTAGCCTGCTAGCAGAATGTAATCACTCAGATTGTAGGCTTCCCCAGCGACACTCCCAGACTGCTCAAACCCTGATTGAACAATTCCATCCTCCTCTGAAATCTCCTCTGTTCTGTCTTTGTCAGTCACCACCATTGGCTCGGGTGGGGTTCTGGAGATGTCCAACATGCACAAAGAGTCAGTGCAGTCAGGAAGGAGCACCTCCGGCTTAGGTAGGTGGGACGGAGTGATATAGATGCTAGGATCGTAAGGTACGACCCAAGTCTGGATAAAGTTGACTCTTTTGGGAGGTGGAGCTTGGTTGTGTGTAGGGAGCGGGTTAGTTGTGACGTTGGGTTTTTCTGGAGGCAGGATCACCTGTTTGTCAATGAGATCTTGAATCTCATGACGCAGTCGGAAACATTGGTCAGTGTCATGACCATGTTATTGGTGATATGCGCAGTATTTGGCTGGGTTGTGAGAGGGGGGGAGTGGGTTTGGTAATGGCCTCGGCTCCAGGGGTTTTAGATGCCCTTTCCTGATTAATACCCCTAGAGCCTTGGGCAGGGGCATATACAATGGGGTGATGGTTCTTTGGCCTCTGGGTTGGTATTTGGTGGTCTGTGTATTGCTTCCGGATGCACCGGAGAAAGGTGTGGCTGCCATGGGTCTTGGAAGGGGAGGGGGAATGGTGGTGACCATGCTCACCTCCGAAGCTCTTGCAGTTACAGCGCCACTTGGGCTTACATTGTTGTTGTGGTTAAAGGTTCTTCTGGACTGCTCTCTATCTTGGTCAATCAGACCCTGTTTCATTGCATCTTAAATTTGTACCCCCATTTCGTGCAGATCTGAAAAAGTGGGGAAGGGGAGCACAATCATGTTTTGCATTAGTTTTGGCTGGAGATTGCGCACAATCATCCTGATTTGATCTTTGTCGGTAGGCCTCAGGGTCATCATTGAAGCCTTCGCCCTCCACCGAGTTACGAAATCCGAGAAGCTCTCCTTAGGCTCCTGCCTTGTTGTTTCGAGATCTCGGGTCGTAATCTCGATTTGGGTATTGTAAGAGTATTGCGCGACAAAGGCCTCGGCCATTTCATCCCAACTCCGCTTGACATCATCCTCTAACTTCGCATACCAGATAGTGGCCACACCTGACAGGGTCCGGCCGAATAATGAAAGCTTTTGTGGTCTTGTGAGGCCCATTGGCCGTAGTATATCTGAGAATAGCCGGAGATGTACCATGGGGTCCCCAGATCCGTCGAAGCAATCAATTTGCGGCATTTTAAACCTATCCGGCAGCGTCACAGCCACATCGGTATATCCGTCCTCGATATCCGGGATAGCCTTTACCCCTTGGGATTTCTTGAACAACTTCTCGAGCTTACTCGATTTCAGTGCTGTGGGGTCTACTTCAAACTCGAAGGGAGAGTCCGGATGATTGATAGGCGTATGTGCCTTAGATAATTGAGGTAGAAGTGGGGGCGGAGCTGGCCCCGTTGGAATGTCTATGTCCTCCTGGATGGTCTGGACATTTGGCAAGGTGTTCTGGGCATTTGGCTGGATATTCTAGACAGTTGGTGTCTACTCAGGTTGCGGGACTCCTGGTGGGGGAGGAGCTTGATGTGAGGCTAACGCTCCGTTCTGCTGTTGCAGTCTAGTGATGAGCTCGGCCTACTGGGCCATGACTACAACCTGCTGTTTGGAAAATTCCGCTTGGCGGACAACATCCTCCTGCATTTGCTTCATACTCTCTTGGAGCTGGCGCATCATTTCTTCCATTCCGGCCATGTTCTGTTGATCCTGCTGACTGACTGGTATGTTTATCTCTATGGTAGAAACTGAGACCTCGGTTCAACTGTTCACTGCTAGGGTAGACCACTGCTCTGGTGATCTCTGCTTAGACACACTGCGCTTTCTCGGCCTCCGCCTGATAATTGGGGGTAAAGAGTGGAACACTGGTTGTCCGTCAACCAGATCTCAGATCGATTGAGTCGGCGACCTCTTGTCCAGAGTGCTTGGGGGATATCTGCTTGGTCTGAAGCAATTGTGCTAAAACTGCCCACCCTAGCAAAAGATAAATAAAGCAATAAGGAAATAATTAACCAGACAAAATGGACAGCATAACGGCTTAAAACAAACACACAACACACAGTTGGGCATAACAACACACGGTCGATAAGCTAAATACACGCTGTCCTCAAACACTGATTTATTATCCCCAAATCACTGTCCCCAAAGCTGAATCTGATACCTACAGATAACCGATTCTCAAACACTAAGCTGGTACCCGCGAGCCTGATGCCCAAACTCGCAAACTGATACATGCACCCCCTGTAGAGACGCACTCTAAAAGCACATAACAGATAAGTGAGAGCCAAAACACCCCTATG
The DNA here is from genome assembly GCA_036172215.1 of Camellia granthamiana. Lineage (NCBI taxonomy): Eukaryota > Viridiplantae > Streptophyta > Magnoliopsida > Ericales > Theaceae > Camellia > Camellia granthamiana. The sequence goes on from CM069912.1 coordinate 104,402,015, forward strand.
TTGGGGTAGGGTTTCCCTGTCCTATTTTGTCAGGAGCTAGGGTTTCACTACGCACGCAGCGGTTTCAAACAACCTATCGGGTAAGCAACTTGTCCTAGCTTGGGAATGGTCACTATGGATCCGAATATGCACTAGGTCGAATGGTCAAAAGGGTGCCCTGGCAAAACCGGGGTTTGTGTTCCCATACTGGCAGAGCCCGTAACCGGTAAGCCTTATGGCCGCAGCCTCTGGCAAACCGTTCAGGAATAGCAGATGGCAAACACGGTGTCCTAGGCGCACCAATGCAAATGCAATGCAAAGAAACACATAAGTGTAGTCAAAACAAGATATCATGAATTCGAGTCAAGTTCTCTAACTCCCCAGCAGAGTCGCTAGAAACTGTAGACGCACCCTCAGGCCTTGCTACAGTTCGGACTCAATTCGTGTCACGGTCCTGTATCTAATCTTGCAGAGTGCAATGCAAGACTGATGAATCATCAAAGAGTCCAAATCTGGCAAATCGCTTTTGAAAACAGATTTTTTTGAAAGAAGTGCCAAACATGGACTGCTTTGCCAGATACAGAGTCGCCACCTAAATATTTTATTTTGGGAAATTTAGGAAACCCTGACTCATTGCCTAAGGCCACGTGTCCGTCATCACCAAAGTTGCCTCGGCTCGGGAACTTGGGTACGATTGGAGAAGGTCACTTCGTTAGCACCCCCGCTCGCCCGATCAAAAATCCGTCTCTACTAACCATGATATCTAGTTTTGAAAACATATGTGCTCTTATTCCGATTATTAGCCTAGATTTACTATGTGATGCACACAGCATACAAGTATAGACCGGATCGCCTGAATTGGAACAAAACATTTTATTTTTGTTTTTGAAAGCGGTTTGCTACTTGCAAGTAGGCTTAAAATGCAGATTTTGCCATCCTCGGGTGGGCTTAGAAAACATGGTTTTGCCACTATCTAGTGGGCTTAAAACTCACAGTCAATGCATTATTCCAATTCAAATAATCCAACCTGCACCCACGGGCATTCAGGCAGATATATCACACAAGCAATTAGCCTCATGGTTAGCATGCTATATGGCAGTCACTCACACGCATGCAAGGATGCTAAAGCATAAATACTTACCGAGTACTCCAAGCCAAAATAGAAGCTATGTTAGAATCCATGCATGATCCTAACTATGCTAAAATGCCTAATGCAACACATGCAGAAATGCAACTAAGATAGGCTCGGCTATTCTAAACATGGCATATGAAATGCAACGGATAACATGTATTCAACTCGGAATTGAAGTACAATGCAGTTAGTATGATGTGCCGAGCCCGGTGTATGCAAGACAGATGAATGAATGCAAACATGCTATCATACTGTATGCTAATTAAAACATGCCCTAATCTAACCATCATAAGCTAGTAAATAAAAGGGAGAAAGACGTGGGGTTAGAAGACAATCATCACACACACGCACACTTATTACAGTTGTGTCCTCGCTCGGAGGGTCCAAATAATACAGTCCGAATAAATAGTTACAGTCCGAATAAATAATTAAATATTACAAAACCCTAATTAATTAACAAATTAACTAGAAAATGAATAAACTAGCATGCAAGCTATGGACCGCCTCAGCTCTGCTCCGAATGACGAATGATGCATGTTCGAGTTGCCTTGCGCGGAAATCCATTGCGATGCCCCGATTCGCCTCTGTTTACACTTAATCCCGGAATGCTGTTCGAAGCTCCAGAAGGCTGTTGATTCCTGATTTGCTGCAACAGAGAACAACAAAGGGACATGGCAAGGTATTTTCACATATGTATGCATGACTACTCTTCAGGGAGTGTAGTCCTCGATCCTCGTGCCACCAATCATGCATCTCGATGCATGATGGCCGAGGAGTCGAATTGCATGACTCAATGTGAAATGAATGCACATATAAACAAAACAAGGCCTAGACTCCATCATGGATAATCCGGAGTGTCGGCGACCGGGAATTGAGATACGTTCCGTCACTCAGAGTACGAAACGTCCCTCGTTTCCCACGCTTGGGCTAACTCCTATCCCAAACACAATGCAAATGAGATGGCATACACAATGCGACTAACATACAACCTAGCATGCACAATGCTATGAAATGACATATACAATGCTCGATGTAACATGGCATACACAATGCTCTATCATGCAAACTAGCATACGCAATGCTATGAACTGAAATGGCATACAAAATACATGATGGACTTACACCAACATGAGTGGACCTCAGCCACACTCACATTAGTGGCCATTAGATGAAAATGAGACAACCGAAATGCGTGCACACATGTACGAATACCAAGGACCAAACCTAAGGCATCAAATGCCACTCTACCAAAGCATGGAAAAGGATGCAATATGGCATACAAGCATGTAATTTCCAGCACTGAAACATGATGCTAAATGGTCCCGAAACATGGAAATATGACAGCCGATGCATGAAATAAGCCCCGAAACTCAAAACTAGGCACATGAATTGAATTATAACTATGGAAAGCAAGCATTATTTGACCATGAAGCACAAAGACAGAGCCAAGGCAGTCCCAAAACATGCACATTTCTAGTTTAAAGCATGACCAAAAAATGTTAACATGATGGACTAAAATAGCATGCAAATTTGGCTAGCAAGCATGGTTTACATGGCATGTATATGAAGCGTATGAGAACTCATCAAACCAGCCAAAAAATAGTGAATAAAACATGTCAAAATATGCCCAAATAACCACTGAAATGTAGCCAACAAGTGCAAAAATGATGAGCTCCTTTGAAAGGGCATGCAAGGGGTTACTCAACACATATATGATGAACACTTAGCATAGCAAAACCAACTCTGGAAATCAAATATGACAGCCCTAAAACTCACCAAAAAGGGCCTGAAATTGATCGATAAAGCATACAATGGAAGGTCCTCTTGAAAGGCCTTGAGGAGGGTTGTTCCACACATGCATGAGGGACATAAAATATGGTCAAAAGTAGGGGTGAGCAGCGGATATACCGATCCGCCAAAACCGACCGAACCGAACCGATCCGCCGCATTTTGGATGGATGCGTGATGACGAGCGGACGGTTATGGATTGATTTTCTCCAATCCGCCAATTTGGCGGACGGATGGCGGATTTGAGATTTCTTTGGCCGCAACTGAACCGCCAAACCGCCAAATCGCGAGCACCCCTAGTAATTTATAAGACTTTGTATTTTCAATTTGTTTAAATATTATGTTTGTGTTTTCAATTAAAAAAGAGTTTAAATATTCTGTTGAAAAAAAGTTTTCAACTTGAATATATTTTTTGAATTGAAAAAAATAAACATATTATTTATCTATATTTTTTGGTTTTTAAATCTAGCTCTAAAAATAATAAATAGAAAATATGATATATGCTGGTTGGTTTTTTGTTTTCAAAAACATATGTAGATGTAACAATACAAAAACATACAATCTCTACTACTGCTCTGTTCATGGTTTTGGTGGTGTGAATTGTTATTATATTTTAAGAATCACAGATTGTAATACTTTATGTGGATGAATCATGCTGTGATTGTGATATGTGAATGAGGTATACAGTGATCGTGATATTCTAAAGTTTCAAACTTTATTTCTTTGGATAAGGCATACAGTGATTGTAATACTTTTTTAAGTCATTGACTGCAATACTTTCTTTTTCTTTTTTTTCTTTTTCTTTTTGGAGGAAGTGCACAAGTTGAATTATGTTGAAAATTTATAAAATTTTAAACCGCCAAACCGATTCGCATCCACCCGCCAATCCGCCAATCCGCTCAATCCATATCCGCTGGATTGGCGGATGGATGCGGATTGATTTTCTTCAATCCGCCAATCTAGCGGACGGATGGCGGATTGGAGGTTCGGTGGCCGCAACCGACCCGCGCCCACCCCTAGTCAAAAGGGCCTTGGACAGTGCTAAGGCAGACCTCAAAATCCTCAGAATGAGGCCTAAAACATGACTTCAAAGTATGCAAAAAGGGGGTCCCTTTGGAAGGCCAACAAGACCACCAAACAAGACAAGGAGAGAGTGGGTCACCCCCCTCTGATTTTGGCTCTCAAAAATGCATCTAAGCCACTGAAAATCCACTGGATTTCAGTGGCTAAGAGGCCAAACCAGGGCCAATGCAAGTGCTCTAATGCATAGCCCTAATCATGAAGAGAAGAAGCATGCACAGGGGGAAGATGACCCCAAAAAGAAAAGAGACCTTAACCAAACTTGAAGAGGAGATTAAAAAAATATCTTTTTCAGTTTATGAAAAATCTCGAAAATGTTCACAAGTAAGGCTAAAATATGATGCAAAAATAGCCCTAAAAGAGAGATAGAGGGTAAGGGGAAGTAGATGACCTCAAACAGCAAAGTGACCTTAAACAAAGTTGAATAGGAGCTCAAAATAAGACACTTTACAGTTCAGGTCGAGGCCCAGAAATGCTTGCAAATGGGGCTAAGTAATGAAGCAAAATAAGGCTAGAAATGGGGGAAATGAAGACTTACCCTTGTAGAGCCGACCTCCAGCTGGTTCTGGACCAAGTTGGTAAGCTTTCAACCTCTGCAAATGACCTCCAAGGTGCTGGAATGGATGAGGAGGTGGTAGGCTAAGAGGTGTAGGTTAAAAATGGCCAAGAATATGAGTGTTTGGAGGCTTGAAGTATAGAGATAGAGGGTTGTATGTATATTTCCAGCCAAAAGCTTCTAACCCTTGCAAATGGAGGTGAAGGGCTGATTATATAGAGGGAGGAGGCCATGGCTTCTTGGAGAAGCCAAGAGAGAGGCTCAAAGCTTCTAAAGGAAGCTTGACCAAAGGGGTTAAGCTTCTTGAAGAAGCTAGACCAAAAAGGGTCAAGCTCAAAGGGGCCAATTCCTCTTTTAAGCCAAGCAAATGGGTGAAAACCACCTTAAAAGGGGTCAAAACAAGGACAAAACCCTCGGACAGTGGGTCAAGTGTAAAACAGCTGGCACAGCTAGAACACACTCAGAGAGACAAAACTGGCCGACCAGTTCAAAAGGGTCAGGGTGGTCGGCCGACCACCTCCCCTGGTTGGCCGACCAGGGGTCAAAAGGTTCAAGCAAAATTGCTGGTCGGCCTACCCAGAAAGGTGGCCTCCCAGATGAGTAGAACACAGCCCTGTGGTGAAAAACCAGAAAATGTGACCCAGGAGAGAGAAAAACCAGCTTTTTAGAGGGGTTCAAAAGGGTCAAGAGGAATTACTGGTCGGCCTACCCATATTGGTGGCCTCCCAGATGAGCACAACACAATGGTGGTGTGAAAAACCAGAAATTGTGGCTCAAAAGTAAGAAAAACCAGCTTTCTGTCAGAAAAATCGGCTGGAGGAGAGAGAAAAATGGGAAAGCTAGTTTTTCTGGAGAAAAGGTGGCCTCCCACCATACCACCACCTTCCTAACCATGAAAATAAGGTCCTTACCAAAAATAGGCCAAGACGGATGCAAAACGGAGGTTCGGGGGCCAAAACGAGCGGCCCGGGGCCCCAAAAACTGACTATTAGGCACCGGAGGTGGCGTTCAACCACAAAGTTGGTCTGCCAGGCTACAGTGTCCCTCAAAAGGGAGGAAACAAGGTGTGTGCCAAAAACCGGAGCAAACGAAGGTGGTTAAGTGGTCTCGAACTGAGGCACACAGCCGACGGCTCCGAAAAATCAAAAACCGGGCTCCAAACGGGAAAAATGGCCTACGACCACGAAACGTAGCCTACGGCCACTGAGAGGTGGTCTACGAGACCTCTTCCTCCCTTCGGGAAGAGAAAACGGAGAAAACGGGACCTAGATCGCAAACCGAGGCAAAGTACAAAAGAGTCCGGAAGTCTGGAGGCAAGGCTCGCAGCCAAGACTCTGAAACCTCAGAACGAGCACAATATGCAATATCACCAAGCGCTCGAACGGTGACGTCTGAGTCTTAACGTCGGTCAAAAATGGGGTGTCTACACCCGCATGTCCCACATGCTCGGCCACATTAGCTTGGCCTGCTTGCTCGGCTATATTAGCTTGGCCGAACCCTTCTTCTTGCACCGAAACCCTATCGATCGGTACCTCATGCACACTTCGGCGAGCCCTACCACGCCTCCTGCCTCTACCACCACAGACTTGACCCCTTCCTAACATCCCAATAAAGGACACAAGAGAAATAATTTAGCACATTAACTCATATGTGCTCGTAACTTGACTCACACGTTCGACTACAACAATTCTATATATTTGTCTACCACATACACAATTCAATTTCACTCCACATAAGCACTTAGTCATGTAAACACATATGGACTATTCTTTTACGATGAAATCCGTCCCACAAAAAATGAAGAATTTTAGTAGAACAAGTATTGATCAAGTGCCCTTCTAATGTGACCTCAAGGAATTTAACTAGCACAAAGAACATCCCAAAAGTCTAATCCCATACCCATTTAGTCACATAAGCATGTTATCACATAGTCACAAAATGCATAACACTTCCTAAACATGCTAAATGAACCCATTGTGGTTAAACAACCACTTCCCACGAGCTCCAAGTATTCAAATCTGGTAGCTCTGCTCCCAAGTTGTAATGCCCCAAATTTCTAGCCCAAATGATAATACAACAATCATGGCTTTCAAGAAAAACCGAACATAAATCTCCAAACTTATATTATATGATACAATAGTTCTTCATGCAACAATACATTAATCCAACAACAAGTAAATACCCCCAAGGGTTTACAAGTTTCCAAGGCTTGAGCCTGGTTACACAAAACGGTTATTCAAACCCACACACATACAGCCCTTGGCTTACACACAGAGTCACAACAAAATTAGAGTCTCGTACTCTTAACACACATTTCCTCGCCTTTAGTTAGGAAGCATCACCACATCTTTTCCTGCATAAAAATCCCGTAGGGTGAGCATAAAGTCCAATATGAAATCCTTAATAAAGTATATACATTTTATACAAATCTCAAGAGATGAAATGCACATGCCATGCTATGCCTCTTTTTGAAGATAAATCACATTTTCATCTTTTGAAAATCATCATGCTCAATGATGTCATGCAATTTTAATTGTTCAAAACTTAACAATTTATTTCAAGGGTGGTAAATACGACTCTAGTAATCCCTAGGTCGATGTCTCCAAGTAGACTATACAAGTACAACCAAATTGTTATTTTTACCGGTATTAACCGGAAGGCTCGACACCTATCCACACGGATTTTCGGTCTTTCACCCCGGACTCTCAGGCCAACTTATTCAATCTCATCTAGACCACCTATCAAGACTTACCAACGTATTTACCCTAAAACCATTTCATGAAAACTTGTTTCTCAATATTCTTTTCTCAATGCAAGTTTTCAAATCAACTTTCAAAGTTTAATGTAATCAAATGAATTGTTATGCCAATAATACAATATGAATATAAATACTTTTATTCCAATTCATCATCCAAGGAATAACACAATTCCCTCTTCTTAAGTATCCTCAACAATTAATCATTTCAAGACTATTTCAACATTTTGAACAATAATTTCCAAAATGAACAACAATTCTCGTATTCCCTTAAATTTATCATTTATATAAATATAAATAAGAAATTTTCCAAACATCCATTTATTTTGACAAACAAAATAAATACAACAATAACATTCATGGATTTTCAGTCTCTTTTAAAAAAAAATCCCCAAATTCTAAGTTTTCTCACAAAAACTATACAACTCTAATCCTTTGAAACAAAACTTTCCAAAATCATCTTTTCTTCAATCAACGAAGATCAAAACCCATAAGATCATTTTAAAAGAATAAGAGACAAACCCACTTTCAAAATCACTCAGCTTCTTGAATCAACAATCAATTTTCAAAGCTATTGAAACATGATTTCAAAAATCATATAGATCTTGCAAAAATATATATATATATATAACTCTAAGAAAATCCCTACCTCAAGTTTTGAAGAAGAAATGAGATGAAACCCCTAAAATCAACGGTGTTGAAACTCGATCTTCACTGCACACAACGAAGCCCTCGAGATGATAACCAACTTTGGTGAAGAACTTAGGTCTAAATCCCAATGGATTTGGAGAAATCAAAGAGAGAAGATGACTTCTAGAGAGAGAAGCTCCCGATCTGGAATTCTGGAGAGTTTTTAAGAGAGAAAGGACTGAAAAAGTGAACTGAAATATCAGATTCACGAACTGATATAACATGGTCCGCTTGAGCGTGGAAAGCTCCGCTCGAGCATCAAATACACTAACCCAGAACTTTTGCAGAGAAGTCAAACTTCTGAAACCAAACATTCTCCGCTCGAGCAGACAAGCAACTTCGAATGCATTTTGCATTTTTGCTTTAGGGGCAGTGCCCCTCGACCCCTGCCAGGGCGTTGCTCTCGAACCCGCCACCCCGCGAGCCAACCGGGCTGCTCGATCCCCGATTGGCACAGTCGAAGTGGCAAAACATGAAAGAATGATCGAAACCGAGATCGCTACACATAGACCAAGACAAATTTTAATAATTAGGTGAATGTCACATTAGCATAAATATACAAGTCATTTATATGTAACTCGGATAAAAATAAATAAAATTTAATTGATTATAAATTTTATAATCAATTTTATATTATTATTTAATTTTATATTTTAAATAAATTTTATATTATTATTTAATTTTAAAACTAATTTTTTATTATTTATTTATACATGTTCATAATACGGGTAATATACTAGTATAGAATGATGAAAAAGGAGTTATTTGATCATGTTTGATTTCATGAATGGAAATACGCATGGGAGGGCTTGGGGCTATTTGGCCTTATAACATCAAATAAGATGTAATAGAATATTCAAAAACATTTTAGGTTAGATGGAATAGAACTCTTAAAAATGAAATTTACTAAAAAAGGCTCCATATTTTTAATCATACACAGCTTAATAATTTTACATTTTTAAACTTCACCTTAAGAATTAAATGAGCAATTTTGAAAATAATAATAGTGATTTCATCAAATGGTTGAATATAAATGTTTGTGTTATTATGCCCTTTTAATAAATTTATTATTTTTTTAAATTTCATTGGTCAATAGAACCACATATTTCAAAATTGACACAATTAGAATTTACAGTAGGAGGATTAAATGAACTATTTGTGAACGCGAAAATGACAATTAAAGTGGACAATTAAACACATAGACTAACTATTTTCTTCTTATTTTCTTTTCATATTTTAATATTTTGAAAATGTTTTTTTGTGTTTTGTACATAATTTTAAGGTCTTTGCTCGCTTTTGCTAGTTTCTACTCGATTTTCTTTTGTGGTTTTTTATCTCTCAAGCTATATATTTAGAATTTTCTTACAAAATTTACTGTGCATCCTTTTTTTATTATTTTAGATTTGTACAGTGCATCTTAATCACATGTAAAAAGTGTTCTAAACGATTTTCATAATGGCAAATGCTAACAAGTTCTCCCCAGTCATTATTTAATATTAGGAAGTGTGTAGAAAATATCTTAAAAACATGTGAAAATGTTAAAAAAAATGTGTTGATTTCAATAAAAATACATTGAATTTAATAAAAACTACAGTTAATTACTTAAAAGTCCTATTTACAAATGGTATGGTAGCTCAAGTCTTATTTAAGTTTTTTGAACCAATAAGTCTTATTTAGTATAATTAAGAATATTATTTTCTAATTTTTAAAACTAAGGGCATTATCAATTTTGCATAATACCGTTCCAGATAATTGTTTCTCTAACTGATAAAAAAAATAGAGCATGAGATTAAATATTTTTGCCCTTATACTTATTGGTTTGATTTAACTATCCAATAAAACTGATAACGTTATCAGTTTTTTCAGTTTTAAAACTGAGAACATTATCAATTTTTTCCTTTTTAATTTTTTTTTTCCTTCCAGATTTGCATATCAATGTTCCATCATTATGCTCCTTTATAGACAAAAAAAATTCAATTTTGCACAAAAAAAATAATTCGATTTTTTTAATTTTTTGCACATATTTTTTGTTTTTTTTTTAGTTTTTTCGATTTAAAAATTGATATTTTAAAGTTTTGAAAATCAAAATAAATGTTAAATCATCATGTTTCTTTATAGATAATTATAAATGATGAACAATCATTGTTTGAAGGGTAATTCCGACTATTAAAATTTTAATGGGACTTGAAGGTCCAAAAAATATTAGTTAGAACTTGTGTGTAAATGCCCCTAAAAAGTATTTTGTGTCTTTTATTTGTACCTTAGGGGCATTTGTTAGTAAGATCTTTTCATAATTTCTAAAGTCATTTAGTTTTTATTTATTTATGTATTTATTTTTTAAGTCTAACTAAACAATGAAATCTAACTAGACAGTGAAATTTAATTGTTTTGTTTTGTTTTTTTAGATTCATATTGATATCAGAAAGATCAATTATAAATTTCAATTTTATTAAAAACAAACATGTACATATGAAGTTATGAGAATTTAAAATTTTTAATATTAAATACATATGAGGGCATTATTGTCTCACAAAAATAACTTATGAGCTTAAAAGTTTAGAGCTTGGACTCATCTCCTTAAAAGTTCAAAAGTTGAGACATTTGAATAGATAAGTAGATATTTGAACAAAAAGTTATACACATAAGTGACACGTATGCAGATAATGAGACATTTAAACAGAAAAGTGACATTTGAACATATAGACAGATAGGTAAATTTTGAACAGATAAATGTCCTTTTGAATAAATAATGTCATTTTGGCCTAAAAAATTTAAAATTTGGTTATTGGTCCTAGAGTTATAGAAATAGACAAAAGTGTAAAGTGTCCTTATTAAAATGCCAACCCCAAACAAACTCATCGAACCCAAAATAAAAAAAAATTAAAAATAAAAGAAAAATAGAAATAAGAAAGTAAAAATAAAAAATACAGAAACATTGTATTAATATAAATTCTATTTATTATGAAATAGTGACTTGAAATTGAATCCAAACACACACAAAGCACAAAGGGCAATATAATTTTGGCAACATAGACATATATGAAATCACACCGTGACTCTTCCTTATAATAAGAACTGAAAAAAGAAAAAAAGTGAAAAAAAAAGTCAAGGGACAGCAAATTTAAGGTCCTCTCTAAGTCCCTTAGAAGTAATATAACATGGTTTGCTTCACTTCTCTTCTCTTCTCTCTTTTTAGGGGTTTGTTTCAGATTTTGCTCCACAGCTAAGGGCTGTAGGTGACGGACTTGGACGGGATGGAGGTGACGGATTTGAAGGGGGGTCGGCATGAATTGTAGTTGGACAACTGAATGCTGCTGCGACAATAATACAAGAACAAAATAGGAGAATGTGTAAACATAACTACAAGGATATGTACTAATATGAGAGAGAGAGAGAGAGAGAGAGAGAGAGAGAGTACAAACCGGTTTGAGAAACTGTGGGTAATTGTCTTGCAGCCATAGCACTCGAAATGAAGAGGAACCAAATGAAGAGGGAGCAACAATAAGTGATAAGAACTAAAGCCCTGTTGTTCACCATCTTACTAGAGACGAGGGATGGTTATACTATCCTTGCATATGTACATAGTAACATATATATAATAGCAAGAAGCACAAGAAGTCATCATCAATGTTATTATTTAGTATTTTTAGTTCTACAAAACTTATTAACATTAGCTTTCACATGATACTTGTAAATTATATATATTTTTTATTATACTGGTAAAAATAATTCAAATTAATAAAATTAAGAATAAAAACAAAATATTGGGAGATTAATATTTAAACAAAAATAAGTAAATATTCACATTTTATGAGAATAAACACAACTATGGTTGTTAGAGAATTGATCCTTGAGAGCCGTAAGAGAACAAATTATTAGAATTATTAGAAGATAAACACAACAATAGTCATTGGAGAATTAAATGGTCAATATTGAGACTCAAGACAGAACTAAAAGTTAGAATTATTTGAGGCATCCAATTTAAAATCAATAGGTTACAATAAGCGATGTGAAATAAGTCTCAAACAAATGAGTAAATAAATCAAAAAAATAAGGGACACAAAGACGAGTGTACAATAATGCTAACTAGCCATAGATAGCATAGCAGCCAGATTATATGAATCTAATTAAAGAAATGATATGGGATAAGTCTCTAATACGAATAAACTTTGAATTTATTTATAGAAGACTGAAAATTCGGTATAAAGTTTTTTTTTTTTTTTTTTTTTTTTTTTTTTTTTTTTTTTTTTAAAACTCTACCAGAGTTAATTAGTAAGCTTTTAAAACTCTATATTTTATTTTTAGACTCATTGGATTAAATTTGTAAAAACTCTAAAATTTTATATAAAATTTAAATATACTCTTTAACAAAATTTTGAAGTTCAACGGTGTAGCCACGTCTTGGCACGGCAGTGCCCGTATTATTGAAATGATTCGTCAGCTGGTAGAGATGTTCCCACATGTGCTCCTCCTTCCAATGGCATGATGGCAAAGCGGTTCTTGCAAAAATTATGTGGTGGTTTTGGGAAAAGTTCATCTCACGCCTTAATTTGAATTTTATTTTTTAAAATAGTGTGATCCTCCAATACGTTTGAGTTGATTTTTAGGCAAAGTTTGGCAATTTTGAAAAAAGTCAAAAAATTAAAAAATTACTCAAAAAGTTAAAAAGTTATCACTACTCATAAAAAAAAATATTAAAAAAATAATTTCCCACACATCACACAACTCAGCCATCATGAAGAGTCAAAGGGGCTGTGCAGCGTTTGTCCCAAGTATTAGACAGCTTGGGGCAATTTTCACACACTGTTGTTTGGCCTGTGGGGGCCTATCACGGGTTCCGTTTTGATAATCTAAACCGTTTAATGTGTATAAATCATAGAGTACTATATGTTTGTAAAAAATCACAGTGATCAGATATCAATAACTATATGATCAAATCAGTTTTGTATGAAAAAAGGATGGTGTTATAATTAACGATTGAAAAAAAAAAAAATCTGATCAGATAGCTATCGATATCCGATCAACGTGATGTTTTACAAGCATATAGTGCTCGACGAGTTCTACACATTAAACGGTTCAGATTATCAAAATGGGACCCGTGATGGCTCCCACGGGCCGAACAAAACAGTCCACTACAATGCCCGAAAAGTACCCAATAATTTCTTACCAAGAATTCGGCAGCCAGATTGTACAGCTGTCATTCACTCATTTCTAATCTTCTCCTACACACTTCTTTATATAATTTTTTAATACACATTTTTTCATAAAAAGTCAAAAAGTTAACTCAAACATCTATATTTTTTCCTCAACTTTTTAGTCCAAAAAGATAAAAAATACACTTATTTAAGACACCCAAACAACCCCTTATTAAGGGTTGGATTGAATTAGAATGTGTTGTTCGAGTTTGTAGGACTTACCATGAGTCTTGTATCAATAATTTAAACTGTTTATTTTGTAAAGCATTTTGTGTATATTATCATTGAAAATAATTAAAATGATTCGATGATCGTTGCATGTTCAATTTATTATCAAGTTTGTTATCAAAAAAATGAAGTTTTTTTTGTTAAAAAAAAAAAAAAAAACACTTCTCATTTATTTATTTATTTTGAGATAAATATGATTGTTAGATTGCACTAATTTTTTTCAAAAATAACGTACATAAAAAAACTCTACAAAATAAATAATTCAAATTATTAAAATAAACAAAAATGTTAGAAATTCTAAAATTTCTATCAAAATTTTTACCAAATATTTCACATAGTGTGGGACTCACATAAGACCTACATGATATGAGTCTCACACCCATATAAAATATTTGATAAAAATTTTAATAAAACTTTTAATATCTCGAACATTACTCTAAAATAAAACTCATGACAAGACAGCATACTCCGGTCTATATTTTGAATTGGGGTTTGGTTATGGTGTGCAACTTACACCTTACACCTTATACCTTACACTTACACCTTACACTTACACCTTTTGTGAAAAATTAAACCTTACACTTACACCTTTTTTGAGGTTGCACACCATATGCAACCCACTTACACCTTACACCTTACACTTACACCTTATACTTATACTTACACCTTACACTTATACTTTTTGTGTAAGTGACACATGGTGTGCAATTGCACACTTAAGAAAAGTCCTTTGAATTGAAGACAAATTATCATGAGACTTTTTTGGGTGAGTAATTATTGTCATGAGACTTGTCATGTAATAAATGGCGTGGAATAACCTCTCCCTGGATTTCGTGGTCTCGCGGGTTTGCCCAGTGCCCTTGGAAGAGGGGCCCATTACCAAATTGAATGGATTGTATTGACTTTTGTTTACACCCTTTGCTTTCAGGGAAGAGCCCACGTTCTTTCCACAAGAATAGTAAACTTGACCATAGTTAGCAATCTGGATGATCCATGATTTGTTGAGATTTTTGTTTGAAGATCAACCTCATTTAAGTTCTTCAGCATTACACTACTATTCATTAATTCTAAAATTATTTTGACATTGAATATGAAAAGGCCCCTTATTTCAAGATTAATTTTACAATGGAGATAGGATAATCTCTCTAAGTTTTTAATTTTTTTTTTCCACTTTTACATTTTCGATGGAAAAATTATAAGACAGTAGGGAATGTAAAATTTATTTATCAAAAGATGGGGTACAATAAAATGGCAGTCTAATTTAAGATATTAACTACATAGCTAAAAATTATACCAAATAATTTATATCTATACTATATATTAAGTAAAAGGGGATTTTTAACCCCCAAGGCCTGTGGGAACTTCAATATGCCAATCTTAATTTTCTAATTTTTTGTTTTGAAAAAAAAATTAACCTCAGCATTTATTAACTTCTCTCAACCCACAAGACTTTTTGACTTCTCTCATAATTACTGCAGTATATTTTTCAAAACAAATAATTTGTATATTAAAAAAAATTTAAAACAAATATAAATATCTATATCTATATCTATATCTATCTATTTATTTATATTTATCTCTAACCTACAAGTTTTGTGGGAGTTCCAATATCTGAACCTTAATTTCTTAATTTTTTTGATTTTTTTTGAAAAAAAAAAACTTAGCACTTATTAAATTCTTTCAAGTCTTTTTAACTTCTCCAATACACACACTCTTTTTAACTTTTCACATACCTATTGCAAATCAGCATTTAAAATCCTCTCATACAAATAATTATAGATACAATCTGTGTATAGTTAATGCAGTACCTTTTTCAACTTCTCTCATATACTATAATTAGTAATAAGATTGTTAAATTATTTTTATAAAAAAATCTTAAAAAACATAATTTATATATTAAAAAAAATCTAAAATAAATATAAATATCTATAATTATCCCGTGCATAGCACGGGTGATAGGCTAGTATTATATAAGGAAAATGGGGTTTCTAGTGAGTAGGCTTGTGAGAGTTCCAAAGTCTCATTCTAGAATTGCTAATTTTTGTGATTTTAAAAATATTTAAAAATAATTCTATTGGCTAACAAAGTAATTATATATAATAAAAAAAAACAACAAAAACAAAAAAAACAAAAAAAAACAAAAAAACAAAAATCCACCTAAAATTTTGAATTACTAGTGAGAAGGCTGGTAAGAGTTCTAAAGTCTCATTCTACAATTGCTATTTTTTGTGATTTTAAGAATATTTAAAAATAATTCTATTGGTTAACAAAACAATTATAGATAAAAAAAAATACCTAAAATTTTGAATTACAAGTTCCTAAAATCTCTCTCTCCAATATTTCTCTTTTTCCTAAATCTCATCTCATAACAAAGTAACTATACATTTAAAAAAAAAAAAAAGGAATACAAACACTACTAAAAAAAACACTTTTTGCGACCGCTATAAACCGTCGCAAATAATAAAAAACAGTCGCAAAAGACTTTTTGCGACGGCCCATGCGACGGCAAATGGGGGTCGCGAATATGGGGGTGGCAAATACTTTTTGCGACGGCAAAGCAACGGTCGCAAATTTGCGACCACCTAAACTACTTATGGCGACCGCTATTTTGCCGTCGCAAAACACAAAGAAAAACACTAACATGATTTTTGGCGACCACCTTGTTACCGTCGCAAAAATAAATAAATAAATAAATAAATAAGCATAAAAGTGTAGTGTTAAGCACTCTAGAAATAGCAATGACAAGAATTCAGACAGTATAGCATTATAGTTTAATTGAACATTCCATTTGAGTCTCAAAATTTGAGCCATATGTGAGTTATTACAACTAAAAACTTGGGAAAAGTTCTTTTATGAAAAAAATACAATCCAGAACTGGCTAATCTTCTCATCAATTTTCTTGCTCGGGTGTTTCTCCACTTTATCAATGAACTGGCCAATCTTCTCATCAATTTCCTTTTCAAGTTCCACATCACCACATTGCACCTATGCAACAAAAATTTCAGGCATTAATGACAAAATTATATATTGCCAAAATAAAAATTATCAATTTTAATCACTCCTATGGGATTCGAACTTTCAGACGATATGGATGAGATATTATCGGTGGGTTTCTTATAAATAGGTTTTAGGTCACATGACTACCATTTCCTAGAATAAGTATATCACCAATTTGCTTATTTCTGTTAACTGGGATCTGCACTGTAGGTTCTTGTAGGTAAGACTAGGGTAGAAGGGGAGGAAGCTCTCAGGAAATCAGTTGTTGCATTGAATGGACTCGCAGGAATAGCTATAATCAATCAAGACTTTTCCCAAGCAGCATCATTGTACAGAGAAGCACTAGCTTTAGCTGAGGAACACTCTGAAGATTTCCGCTTGGACCCTTTGTTAAACATTCATATTCATCATAACCTTGCTGAGATAAGGCCTCTGGGGTAGGGCTGTCAATGGATCGGATTTAATCCGAATCCGACCCGATAATCCGAATCCGTTTATAAAAAATCCGATCCGATAATCCGATAATCTGAATCCGTTTAATCCGTTTATTAAACGGATTGAATATGCAAAAATCCGATCCGAACCGATAATCCGACAATCCGATCCGATTATTCTCAATTTGAATAAAAAAACACAAAATGAAATTTTTTTTCAAATTATATAAAATTGTAGCTCAATAAATAAATAAATGGATCGGATTCGGATTATCGGATCGGATATCCGAAATCATCGGATTCGGATATCTATAATCGGGTATGAACTAAACGGATTCGGATTGGATTCGGGTTTGTCTTAATCGGATCGGATTCGGATTTTGATAGATCCGATCCGAATCCGATCCATTTACAGGCCTACTCTGGGGTATATGATGTTGAAAAATGTGATCAACATGATGGGAAAAGAGAAAAAATAAGTGGGGAAGACTCCTGAGATTTGACTATTGATGCTGAGAATTTACCTGAGTTTACTTCTGACCCACTAGCTAATGGCTCAAACCATGATAAAGAATGTGATGCTAAGACCCACTTACATTCTAGATCTTCTAGTGATGGATGTTTGATAACGGAATGTGAGAATCTGAAACAGAAGTTCCTATCTGTGTTCAACTAGAAGCTATCCTTGGTTCAGCAAGAGTTTAAAAAGTCACATGTGCAGGTATATTTACTCTAAGCTATCTCATAGCATGCTAAGACCCACTTACATTCTATATTTACTCTAAGCTATCTCTAACCTGTCCAAGCATATTAGTTCAGTCAGCAGCAACACTGCATTTTCTCTTGATTTAACCTGTTTGCTGTGGATTAGCTCAAGAAGACATATGGTTTCTTAATGTTCCTAGCTATGTAATTTCTGCAGCCATTGTCTGTCTCAAGAAGAACAAATGTGAACACCCATTACGAAGGCATTTTAGGATTTATCATTTTTCGACACAAACACGTATATATCATTTTTTGACACAAACACATATATATCATTTCATCTAAGACCTGTCAAGTAAATAAATAAACAAACTACCCAACATGTGTTATTCAATTAACAGTAACAAAAAACATAAATTATCTTGATTCATAAAAAACATAAACCAATAGAAGAACAAGAAAAATTAAACAATGAACCTGGTTGGTCAGCTCTTCAATTTCCTCTTCAGTCTGCTTAGCTGGGGACATTTGCTGTAAGCAAGCTTGTAATTTTGTTATTTGTTGCCTAAGCTTGATTAGCTGACATGCTGAAAAAAATAATTCAGGATGCATTCATGATAACCCATGTAATAAGCTACTGTACTCTTAAGCAAGAAAGATGAAGCAGCTAACATTATACAGACCTCTGCAATACGGGCAACACATTTTCGAGGTACCAGTTAGCCGATGCATGGACAGGAGTTGTTTTAATTCTAGTGGCTCGTATTCCTGCACCATAATACTCCCCGGTGCTCCAAGAATATTTGCTAGAAAGCTCTTTCACTATAGAAACTTCATCATCCAGGACATTAATAAAGTGATCCACATCAAATATTTCAGTGAATGGACTGCAGAACCACATGTGACTCTTTGTTAGTATCTACCTCTAGAGACTAAAACTACTATGCGGGAAGCAAAGCAAAAGTAAAGTTACTCATACTATACCTTGAATCTTTCCAAACAGGATTCACTTCAAAGTGTGGGATCACGAGAAAGACAACATTTGAGATGGTACTAGTTTAAGGCACTCACAAGGGATATTTGTAGAGTCAATACATGGTTTCCATCCTTGGTTGGCCAGGGGAGACCAGAGCTCAGATTGTTGTCTGTTAGACTGATAATGCATAGTCAGAACATATATCACTTGAGTTCTGGAACAATTTACTGAAAGAAAACCAGATAGTTGGCATCTTGGCACATACTCACAGTTTGGCGTTGTAAAGCACTCTGTAATAGATGCAAGTGCATAGGCTTTGGAGCATTCCATTCCTAACATGGAAGAATTCTTTTGTTATAGGCAACAAGATTAAGGCCCTACTTGGCAAGATAATAACACTTTAGTTAAAGCTAAATGAACTTAATGATTTCACAGTTAAATGTGTTTGATAACATATGTATCAATTAGATCTAAAAATTGACTAACATGTGTCATAAATTTAAGTTCGAGAGGCATGACTTGTCACAGAATGTTGCAAATGCATAGTGAGGGGTAGTTTTCATTTTCATTCTCATTCTCACCTCACAGGTTTATCTTGAAATTTCATATTTAAAAAACTAGTACTTAAATATTTCAGCGCTAAAAATTTTCACAACTTAATCTTCAGTTTTATCAATCAAGTCCTATTGTCTTAACATTGGCCATTACTATAGTAGAATGGATGCTGATGGATATAACGTAAACATTATTTTCGAAGTTGGAAACACATATGCATTCATAAAGGATGCATTCAAATAAACAAACTAACTGCTATATGGAAGCTACCCTAACTTTTTTTTTTTTCTGGGCTAATTAAAGTAAGAAATAGGTACAGGTTGGCCATTATGACCATTGATGAACTGAATAACATAACAATAACTGCGTTCAATTGTGTTCATGGCATCTCACCCAACATTGCCACATTTCAGAAAACTCAGCTATAGACTCATACAATAAACTGCATTTCAGGAAACAAAACCTAGACTTGTACAAGAAACAAAAATATCAACAACGGGATTAAAACATTTCAAATACGAGTTCTTAATTGACTTCTCACTGTTACACTAATCCATAAGTTTTGTGCAGCAAAACAAAAGAATTTACAGATTCCAAATCAAATCGAAATAGTTTAACTTTTTAGTTATTAATTCTATTTCTTTTGTCTACTTGACGAATAATAATTCTATTCTAAATAAAGATTTTCTTTTGAATTGTTTGAGCTATTTGAGAGTTATCCAGCTTGAGTTACTGAGTACAAACAGTTTTGGGCCTCTACAAGTCAACCAAGGCTGACTATTTGAACAAACTTGGAATAAATTTAATCTGAAAGTCATTGAGACCTTGCCATTATCATTCAACAGGTAGTAGTAGCTCATAGTTTTCATAGAAATCAGGATTCACTAAAAAACCTAAAATGTAATCCTCGGATAATTTTTTCATTAGCGTGAGGAAACAGCAACCTCAAAACCACTGAATTAGCCCCAATTAGTTCATCCACAACCTTTTTTGTAATTAGTTGGGGACGATAGACAAGGCTCCTCCACATTTTTATTATATGGACAGCTATAAATGGAAACAAAGCAATTGTATCAACATAGATGATACAAAATATTGTTTAATTGTTATTATTTGAATTCTTCATGATAACTATTTAATTGTTTAATGTAGCCAAAAGATGATACAAAATATCAAACAAAGAAATTTTGTTTAACTAAAGGAACCAGCATCATGTTTAGCTGTTTCATGGTAAATATTGGAATCTTCTCTGTAATAAAAGCATTTCAATATCATGTGAAACTCATGTTCTATAGATCCATTAACAACTATCTGTATCCCCTAGATAAATTTAATCAATATTCAAAAAATCAACCAATTAAACAAAAGTTAGGAGTTGATGGCACCTTCATAGATTTATACACAGAAGGTAAGGCACTGCACGCACTGCACTAAAAAGAACTAAAGAATATTAGAGATGCATTACAAACTTAAGATTTCAAGTTGAACTCAACTTTAAGGAGCAAAAACAGTTAGAAGAAACATACATCATTTCGAACAAGAATTGTTGCCCTGAATTCTCTTGTGCCCTTGTCAACACCCTCTTTACATTTGATAGAAAGCTGACCAGTGCCTTTATCTTTCCATGCATCATTATCTGCTAGATCACTTGACTGATATAATAACCACAGACGTTGTCCCATGTCCAACTTCATGGTCTTGAATGTTCATAATAGATTCATTTATAACTAATGCCAAAACATAAGGACTTAGTATTGATTTTTTTATGTAAACCTATTACCATTAGAAATTCACATGTTTCTCCTCTGCTTAAACAATAGTTACAACTCAGATATACATATATATCTTTAATTACATCAACATATCTAACTAATGCTTCTTTATTTTCCAAAACTATCCACATTATATCTATCTAGCAGCTCATAATGCTATCTAGGAAACCTATCATATATCTTATCTAAACCAATAATCACTATATAAGGTCCTGCAAATTCAAAAACTTTTGTATCTCATCAGAATTTGTCAACAACTTTGCTGCATATATATATATATATATATTCGGGCATTTTCTCAGCAACAAAACAGAGGCAAAAACTATAAATATTACCAGAAAAATGTACAGCATAAAACTCTCATCTTAATTTTCATTCCAAGGGACTAAAAACAGAGCTAAAGAATAAAACTCAATTTCTTCAATTTTAGTTTCTGACAATTTCTAAGCAGATAAATAGAGGCAAAATGGAGAAATATGATCAGACAATAAAAACATGCTGAATTTTCAGGCTTAAGAAGCATCAAAAAAAAAATTCGAAATGAAAAAATAAAATTGAATTGCATTCATCCAATAATAGAAATCATCAAATTTGAATATTGCGAGGGTCATCCATCGATCCAAACCCTAGGAGCATTTTCAAATCACAAAATGAGAAGAAACGAAGGAAAATAGAAACAAAGAGAAGAACTTCCGAGAGTACCTTGAACTCAATCGAAACCCTAGGTATCCGAAAACAAGAACAAACGGAGAAAGAAACTAGAGAGAGAGAGAGAGAGTACCTTCAATGATCGAGTTCAAAAGAATCGGGGAAAAGCTTACTGTGTCTTTAGAATATAAGAAACAGAGCACAAGATTGAGAAGAACATCAAGAGAGTGAGATCGAAAGAAGAGAGAGAGCGAGAGATTCATTCAGTGTGAGACTGAGAGAGAGAGCCGGCGAGAACACGTGCTAGAAAGAGAAGGATCATTGCGAGGGCTGGGGCAAATATAAGGGAAAAGGGGAAAATAAATTGAAGAAAATAAGGAATAAAATAATTATTTGCGACTGATTATCAGAGGGTCGCAAATTATAGGGTAGCAAAAGGCCACTTTTTTAGTAGTGAAATCTCATCTCATAACAAAGTAATTATACTTTAAAAAAAAAAAAAACATTATAGATTAAAATAAACGTAAAATCACAATTGTTAATTTTTGTAATTTTAAAAATATTTAAAAATAGTACTATTGGCTAACAAAGTAACTATAGATTGGAAAAAGAAAAAACCTAAAATTGCTAATTTTTGTAATTTTAAAAATAATACTTTTGGCACAAAGTAACTATGGATTTAAAAAAAAAAAATTAATTGAATTACAAATTCCTAAAATCTCTCCCATAATATTTATTTCTTTCCTAAATCTCACAATCTATCTATCTATCTATGCTATATATTATACCAAAATAACTTTTCATCTTAAAGATTTTAAAGTGTTTCAAAGTCTTAAATCTAATTTTTAAAATTTTTGATTTTTATAAAAAAAATTAAAACATATATTAACTATTTCAAACATAAATATTAGTGACATAAATAAGTCAAGTGCAGTCGAAAGCATGGTGACAGTCCATGTCACTATACGACTTGGGTGACCAAAGTTGGCTGCCACGCGGTTTCGTTCCTGACTTTTTAAAATTTTTAATTCATATATATTTTTTGAAAAATGATTAAGACCCCTTTTCTCCCTACCCCCTTTGACCCATCTCTTTTCTGATTCAACAATTTTTCTACTTTTTTTTTTTTTTTTTCCCTTCTCCTCCAATCACCACCCACCACGTGTGTACGTAGGGGTTGGTGATTGAGGGAGTCTCAATCACGGTCCATATTTTTTAGTTGTACTATTTTAATTAATTTTTTTTTATCCTTTAGATTCAATTTATTTTAATATACTTAAAAATTATAATATATGGGGTTTTTTTTTTTAAAAAAAATATAAAATACTTAAAAATACAAAACTTCAATATATTTTTATATTTTTAAAATTTTTAAATATTTGTTTACGAAGATTTATTTTTTAAGTATATCTAAATTATGTGTATTTAAAAAAATTCATAAAAATAATTTAAAAAATTCATTAAAAATAAAAAATATATATATATGAATTGACAATTCAAAAAATATTTTTGAAAACTCAAAACCAAACAAAATGAGTTTGGGATTTATCTTTTATTAGTAACTTTTTGTATTTAGTAAATTTTTTTTATTTTTTAAAAAACTTATTTTTAAATCATTTTATATTATACAGACAAGGGCGGACCTAGGGCTGAGCATAGGCGGCTGCAGCCCAGCCCAAAATTTAAAAAATCTATAGAAATTTTTTTTCCCATCCAACTTAGCATCCCAACCTCTCCCAGTCTAGCCCCAAATAAGGGCCAATAGTTTTTTTGTTTATTTTTTAAATAGGCAGCCCAATAGCTATCCAATACTTACCCAAAAAAATAGATAGGCAGGCCAATAGGTTTGTATTTGTTTAAAGAACAAATCTTCCAAAACAATCCTCACACCTTTCAATAGATAGGAAGCAGCCCTCTCTTCGTCGTCTCTAGTAGCCTACAGCAACTCCACTTTCCTAACATTTTTTGTAAATGTAATTAACCAATTATATTATTTCGTTGGCTGAGAATGGAATTGATTAACAATGGTTTCAAAATTTTGTCTTTATGCAACAAATATTATATTACTCTTAATTTTTTTATGATGCTGCCTTGTTCAATGTTCTATATTGCTCTTAGTTTTTTAACTTTGAAATATGTTAAAACTATCATTCGCAATTCAACAAGGGATGAGTTTCTTGCCAATTGCTTGTCTCTCTAGCTTGAATGAAACCTTATATTGAAAATTGATCTAGATTTTGTAATCGATGAATTCTAATATTTAGAGACTCGTCGAGTACAACTTAATTAGATTGTTTCTAATCAATAAATTTATATATTAATTTAGATTATATTATTAAATTCTCTTTTTTCTTATGTGGTTATACTTAAAATATATTGTATAATTTTACCTTAATATTAGCCTACCCCATTGACAAATCCTGGGTCCGCCCTTGTATACAGGCCTACAAAAAAATTGATATAATATTTTTAAAATTAAATTATTGAGATAAAAAATTACAAATAAAATCTAACGATTTTAACTGCATGCAGCATTCGAATGCTCTAGAGAGGTTTATCTAGGGTGTTGGTGTAGTGCACAAAACGATGTCCTCCAAAAAAAAAAAAAAAAAAAAAAAAAAAAAAAAAAGACGAAACAGAGGGTGGTGGCGGCAGTCACCGCGACGCCCATTGCAACGCTTGCAAGCCATTTACGTACCTCTTATGTGATGAGAACACTATAATAAAAAATATCTTTGGTGACAAAGTCATTTTCTCTTTAAATATCAAATTTTCGTCACTAAAGTGATCTACGACGAAATAATTTTGTCACCACGTTTGTCGCCTACACGTTGTCGTTAAAAGTACCTAGTGATGAAAAATCGTTTCGTCGCCTATTTTTCATTTTTGGCGACAAAATTTTTCATCTCTAAATGTTGCATTTTTCGTCATCCATAATATCAATTTTGTTACTAGAATTAGATTTTTTATTTTTTGGCGACGAAATATTTCATCACCAAATATAAAGGTAAAGGTTTTAATGATGAAATTTATCCTCACCAATAATATAGATTAAGGTGACAAAAAAATGAACACTAAAATGAGCACAAAAGAAAATTCTTCAATAACAAAAAAAAAATTTGTCGCCAAATATTTCAATTTAGTGACGAAATATTCAGCAAATGTAACAAAATTATTTGTTTGGAACTCCATTATTAGTGACAAAATTATTCGTCATGTTGTTTGAAAATTAATAGCAACAGTTTTATTTCGTCACTAATAATAATTAAAAAAAATTTAAAATGAGGGTAATATTTTCAATTTTCAATTTTTCTTTTCACTAAAAATTTCCTCCGCATTTCAATAACATGTTCAATAAAATATCTTTTACAAATCAATACAAAAATATGTTCATTTTCATAAACACCACAGCTGAATTTCAGCATTATATCCACAAAAATACAATATCAACTGCATGCGAATTACCAAACACGTCTCCTAATATCCACAAAAAACAAGTTTACTAATATCCACAAAAATATAATACCAAGTGCGGATTACCAAATATGTCCCGTAATACCCACAAAAATATAAAATTTACAACGCAACCAAAATACATGTAAGGTAATATGAACAAAAACATAAAATGAGCAAACTTCTGCTCTCGAGATTACAAAACACGTCCATATCTAATCTCGAATCTGCAACAAAAAAAAAAACAAAGCAAAAAAAAAAAGAATGCAAGTTAGACAATTATTATCTTATCAATCAAATATACAATTTAACATTCATTTTTCGACTTAGTTTTCAAACTGGGAGTCATGTGCTAGTTCCGTAAGTTTACACAACTTACATTGGTCCCTCCCGAGGTGTTCAGGGTGTTCCACGGGCCTTCTCGTAACTGTTACACGATTTTGGCTCCCGATGACCTATTTTCAAGCTTAAGTGTTGGAAAATGCATTTTTCGACTTAGTTTTCAAATCGAGAGTCTCGTGCTAGTTCTATAAGTTTTCACAACTTACATTGGTCCCTCCCAAGGTGTTCAGGGTGTTCCCCAGGCATTCTCGTGGTTGTTACACGATTTTTGCCCATAATGGCATATTTTCAAGCTTAAATGTTAGAAAAATATATTTTTCGATCTAGTTTTCAAACCGGGAGTCCTGTGCTAGTTCCATAAGTTTACGCAAGTTACAATGGTCCCTTCCAAGGTGTTTGAGGTGTTCTCCGGGCTTTCTCGTGGTTGTTTCACGATTTTGGCCCCTGATGGCCTATTTTCAAGTTTAAGTGTTGGAAAAGTGTATTTTTTGACTTAGTTTTCAAATCGGGAGTCTCATGCTAGTTCTGTAAGTTTCCACAACTTACATTGGTCCCTCCCGAGGTGTTCGAGGTGTTCCCCGGGCTTTCTCGTAGCTGTTACACGATTTTGGCCCCTCGATAGCCTATTTTCAAGCTTAAGTGTTAGAAAAGTACATCGGTCCGTCCCGAGGTGTTTGAGGTGTTCCCGAGGCCTTCTCGTGGTTGTTTCACGATTTTGGCCTATGATGGCCTATTTTCAAGCTTAAATGTTGAAAAATACATTTTTCGACTTAGTTTTCAAACTGAGAGTCCCGTGCTAGTTCCATAAGTTTCCACAAATTACATTGGTCCATCCCGAGGTGTTTGAGGTGTTCCCCAAGCTTTCTTGTGGCTGTTACACAATTTTGGCCCCCTAATGGCTTATTTTCAAGCTTAAGTGTTGAAAAATGTATTTTTCGACTTAATTTTCAAACCGGAAGTCCCGTGCTTGTTCTATAAATTTTCAAAACTTACATTGGTCCCTCCCAAGGTGTTTAAGATGTTTCCCGGGCCTTCTTGTGGCTGTTACATGATTTTCACCTCCCGATGGCCAATTTTCAAACTTAAGTGCTGGAAAAGTACATTTTTTGGCTTATTTTTCAAACTGGGAGTCCCGTGCAAATTTCGTAAGTTTCCACAACTTACATTGGCCCATCCCGAGGTATTTGATGTGTTCCTGAGGCTTTCCCTTGGCTGTTACACGATTTTGGCCCCCCGATGGCCTATTTTCATTCTTAAGTGTTGGATAAATGCATTTTTCGACTTAGTTTTCAAACCGGGAGTCACGTGCTAGTTTCGTAACTTTCAAAAACGTACATTGGTCCCTCCCGAGGTGTTTGAAGTGTTCCTCAGGCCTTCTTGTGGCTGTTACACGATTTTGGCCTGCCGATGGCCTATTTTCAAGCTTAAGTGTTGAAAAAATACATTTTTTGACTTAGTTTTCAACCGGGAGTTCCGTGCTAGTTCCGTAAGTTTTCACAACTTGCATCGGTCCCTCCCAAGGTGTTTGAGGTGTTCCCCGGGCCTTCTCGTGGCTGTTACACAATTTTGGCCCCTTGATGGCCTATTTTCAAGCTTAAGTTGGAAAAGTGCATTTTTTGACTTAGATTTCAAACCGGGAGTCCCATGTAAGTTTCATAAGTTACCATAACTTAAATTGGTTCCTCCCAAGGTGTTTGAGGTGTTCCCCGGGCCTTCTCGTGGCTGTTACACGATTTTGGCCCCCCAATGGCCTATTTTCAAGCTTAAGTGTTGGAAAAATGCATTTTTCAACTTAGTTTTCAAACCGGGAGTCCCGTGCTAATTCCGTAAGTTTCCAAAACTTACATTGGTCCTTCCCGAGGTGTTGGAGGTGTTCCCCGGGCCTTCTCGAGGCTATTACATGATTTTATCCCCCCAATGGCCTATTTTCAAGCTTGAGTGTTGGAAAAGTACATATTTTGACTTAGTTTTCAAACCAGTAGTCACATACTAGTTTCATAAGTTTCCACAATTTACATTGGTCCCTCCCGAGATGTTTGAGGTGTTCCCCAGGCCTTCTCGTGGCTGTTACACGATTTTGGCCCGCCGATAGCCTATTTTCAAGCTTAAGTGTTGAAAAATGCATTTTTCGACTTAATTTTTAAACCGAAAGTCCCGTGCTAGTTTTGTAAATTTCCAAAACTTACATTGGTCCCTCCCGAGGTGTTTGAGGTGTTCCCCAGCCCTTCTCGTGGCTGCTATACGATTTTTGGCCCCCAATGGCCTATTTTCAAGCTTAAATGTTGGAAAAGTGCATTTTTTAGCTTAGTTTTCAAACTGGGAGTCCCGTGCTAAAACTTACCACTACAACAAAAAACAGATTCGGCGACTAGTTTTCCCAACTAAACCAAATTTAGTTGCCAAAGGGTTACGTATTATCTACTAAAAATTAGTTGGTCGCCAATGGTTTACACATTAGCTACCAAACAATATTTGGTGCCAAATGTTGACTTGTTAGCTACTAAAGTTTGTTGGTCGGTAAATGTCCCCTATTTCGCTACCAAAATAATGTGTTGTCGCCATTGTCTTCACTTTTGGCGACTAACTACGTTTTAGTCGTTAAAAATATACTTTTCAGCGACTAAATATGATATTCGTCGCGAAAAATAACTATCTAATTTGTTTATTTCGTATTTATTTAATTTTTGGCTACTAATTGTACAATGGTCGTGGAAATGATTGGGTTTGGGTGACTATTTCAATTTTGGTCGCTAATGATTAATTATATACCGACTATAATTCTGTAGCCCAACGTGCCACAAAATATTTGGAGGGAATATTACATTTTTCTCAAATTTATTAGCGATGAAGCTTTATTTTGGTCGGCAATAATTATTTGTTTGTTTTATTTTTATTGCCAAAGCAACCATTTCCCTCCCTCTTGCACTCCCGCGTCTGATTCTACTCTGTCTCACTGCAAATATCTGGATCATCCACTGAACTCCCTCCCAGGTATGTCCTCTCTCTCTCTCTCTCTCTCTCTCTCGCTCCCTCTCTCTATCTCTCTGTATCTCCCTCTCGATCGTTAGTCTCCTTCTCATAGAGGCCTCTTGGTTTCCTTCTTTCTCTCGCTCTCTCTCTATCTCACTCACGCCTCTGCCCTCTTCTCTACAGCTTTTTCTCCATCGCAAGGCTTGCTGGATCATCCCCCAAACTCCCTTCTAGGTATGTCCTCCATTTCGTATCTGTCTCTCCCTCTCTCTGTATCTCTCTCTCGATTTCACTCTCTTTGCCTCTGTCTCTGTTTAAACACACACACACACATACATACATACATATATATATATATATAGTTATATATATATATGTGAAAACACACAGAAATCATATAGGAAATGCTGAAAATTAGGGCATTGTTATTGAAATGTGATTGAATTGAAAACTTAGGGCAGGTGATTGAATTGAAATTATGGGCATTGTTATTGAAATGTGATTGAATTGAAAACTTAGGGCATGTGATTGATTGAATTGAAATTAGGGCATTGTTATTGAAATGTGATTGAATTGAAATGTGATTGAAATTATTTAGTAGGGACATGCTTGGGGTGAATCAAGCAATTTGCTACAAATACTAGGGCAATGTCTTGTAGTGCTAGTATGTATACCAATCTATGAATCAAGCAATTTGGTCCAATCTATGTATACCAATCTAATTAGATATGCTTCTTTTTGGTTTTCTTAGGCCTTTTATGATCAGCCCATTCTTTTTGACCATCCTATAATTTTTGTCTCATGAGCTGTAAATGCTAAGATAAGTGCTTAAAACCCCTTCTCTTTTTTTTTTCTTTTTTTTTTTGCTTTTGGGTGTTCATGACAGTGTTCGTCCCCACTAATCACCCAATATTTTTGGTCCTAAGAGATAAGTGAAAAATTAAATGGTCAATGGTAGAGTGACCTGGGTCAGTGTCTCTGTAAATTTAACTTGAATGAAAGAATCTTTAGGACATCATTGATAAAAA
Organism: Camellia granthamiana; assembly: GCA_036172215.1. Lineage (NCBI taxonomy): Eukaryota > Viridiplantae > Streptophyta > Magnoliopsida > Ericales > Theaceae > Camellia > Camellia granthamiana. The sequence goes on from CM069912.1 coordinate 104,431,298, forward strand.
TGTCTGTAGTTAGTATCTCTATAAACAAAGCTCATTGTTAGCCCCAAAAGCAAAACTCATGTTTGAGTTGGTCATTTACAAATTAGTGAATGTTTTTGTTTTGTTTTATGGTGGGTTTATTTTGTTGGAGTATACTCTGAACGGAGATGAGATTGACCAACCCAAAAAACAGAACATTGAGGTAATAAGAGACTTAGAAACAACAAAAATGTCAATCTAAACATAATAAAATCAGGTACTAAACTCATTTTGCTTAGGAAAAAAAACACGAAAAATAAAAAGTTTATGTAATTTTGATCATTGGGATTTGCAACTTTGGCATGCTAAAATGTTTTTATTTTTTATTTTTTTTAAAGTAGCCATGTAATGAATAAAACAACAGATTAATATCATTCTTGAAAGTCGAATGAATATTTTAAAATGAATAAAACTACGGATCACCACTGAGCTTTCGCTGTCATTGTGTCCTGCAAAACTGTTATAAAAGGTAAATGATACTTGTGATTTGACTAATATAATTATTTAGCCAAAAGGAGAACAAATGCAAGTGTTTCATGTGCAAATTTTAATATTTTTAGAAATTTCCAAATTTAGATTAAAAAAGAACTTTCATTTAAAGAATAACTTTGCAATTTTATTTTTGGAGAGTTGTGTGAATGTTTAATTGCCAAAAAAAAAGGTCATGCACTACCTTCTGAATGGGATTTGCAAAAATACGATTTTAGGGATTAACCATACAAAATTTACTCCAAGTTTCTTTACTTACTAGCGAAATAAGAATAAGTTCACTCAAAATGGTTTAAGGACCTAAACAAATAGCTTATGTTTCTTGTTCTTTTCGTTGTTGGTCTGCAACTGCATGATTTATTGTTTTCTACGATTTCATTTGTTCTTGCTTCTTTTTTTTGCTCAATTCTTTTCCTGCTTACTTTATGCTAATTAGATGTCCTGTTTCGTTACTTTCTGTTTTGTCTATAACGTGACAGACGTTGAAGTTTGTCTGAAGTAGTCACTCAAGAATAATGTGGAGCACTCCCCAGTAGCACAAGTGACCTTTACATACTTGTGAACTATCCATAAGCAAATCCAGATCCACAACACTATCTAGGAGTCCCGGAAGCACCAGGTAATTTTTCTGCTCTCTTCGTTTTTTTCTTTGGCTGCTCTGTCTCAAATATTCTTCTGTAGCTTTCCCACCACACCTTCTGCCACGTAAACCCTAAGACTGCAGTGATGGAAAACGCAGTGCCAACCAATTTCTTTAGTTGTTGCTCAAATCATCTCGATTGGCCTAAGCTAATAATCACATTTTGCTTAACCTCATCTGTCAAAATAGTCATCCAATTTATTTGAACTTGACTCTTAAGTCTAATTTCCTCTTCTTTTTTTTTTTTGTTTTTTTGCAATCTCACTAGCCTTTGCCTCCCTCTTTGTAGTGAGTTTCACATCACAGCCCAAGCCTTAGAGTGACTTGCTATCTTCTTTGCTGCCACAACATTCTGCATTGCTATTTAATTCCCTACACAACAGTCCTTACGTGGACCAACTAGTCTGTTTATGCTGTCTCCTTGTATAGTTCTACTTTATGGTTATGCTCATTGCTAGTGAAGTTATAAGGGCTAGCATATGATTGGATTGCTTTGTTGGACACAGTAGGAACTCCCATTTGCAAAATGTTTAGGATCTGGCGTCTGAATTTCATTGGCTTACTTTTGCTTTTCAATTTGCATTGACTGAATTGTGGAAATTAAGAGATCACATTGACTATTTACATGAAAATGTGCATTTCATCCCAAAAGCAATATTATTAATGCAATTTAGTGCTGTGTGAGTGTAATTTTTGTTTGTGTAATTTTTTTTTTTTTTGTCTGTTCTACTGTAATTTTTTTGTCTGTGTCAGTGCATTATTAATGCAATTTATTAATGCAATTCAGTGACCATAAAATGCTTATCATGTCATGCACACACACTGTTGGGAGCATGAAAATGGTTTTGATTCTTTTGATATATCATTCTATTATTGACCATATGGTTTCACTAGTACTAGTGCTCTACCAGTTATGCTATCTAGTGGTCCAAAATTACGGGTCAGTTCTAAAATTAACTTCCATAATTACGCATTGTTTTAGAACAAATCGTGTCATAAAGTCCCACCCTAAAACATATTTATGTGACAAGCCAAACAGTGAATGAAAAACAACATAATATATCTCAACTTGAAATGTGTGTTCTCATTTGTTCCTCGGTTAATCTTTGTGTGTGTTGTAGGTGACAAAATGGACAAGAGTTGGATGACGATAAATAATAGGTTGACAAGTAAAGAGTATCAACAAGGGGTGAAGTCATTCCTTGATTTTGCTACGGCAAATGTAGGCGTAGATGATGAAATTAGGTGTCCGTGTGTCGATTGCATTAATGGCACAAAATATAGTAGACAAGTTGTGTGGATGCACTTGATCCGAAGAGGAATGTCATCTTCGTATGTAACTTGGATGCACCACGGGGAACATGTTCCCGTGTCTCGTCCTAGTGTATCAAATGACCAATGTCAAGGTAGTGGCGAATGTATGACAAATATCGATGATCCGCCCATGGATGAATTGCCTATTATGTTGGAAGAAATTTACGTGAGTGGTCTTATGGATGATCATACCGACGAGGAACCTAATGGTTTGGAGAGGGAGGATTTGCATAAGTTCACTAGGTTATTCGAAGATGCACAACGCAAAGTTTACCCGACATGTGAAAAGTTTTCTGTGTTATCATTCGTCATTAAGATGCTTCATGTGAAGGTGTACAACAAATGGAGTAACAAGTCATTCGATATGGTTATGCAGGTATTCAAGGACATTCTACCAGAATGTGATCAAACAATTCCATGGACACTCTATGATGCTAAGAAGTTCTTACGTGACTTGGGTTTGGGATATGAAACAATTCATTCGTGCAAGAATGATTGTGCACTATTTTGGAAGGAGAATGCTAATTTGGAGAAATACTCTACATGTGACGCGTGTAGATACAAGTTGAACGATGATGGTGGTAAAAAGATTCCACACAAGGTATTGCAGTACTTTCCTTTGACACCGAGGTTGAAAAGACTGTATATGTCCAAAAAAACAGCCGTAGATATGCGATGGCACAATGAAAAGTGTGTGGATGATGACATATTAAGGCACCCGGCCGATGGTCAAGCATGGAAGGACTTTGATAAGCAACATCCGACATTTTCTGATGACTCTCGAAATGTAAGGTTAGGGCTGGCAACAGATGGTTTCAATTCATTTGGAAATATGAGCACATCATATAGCATGTGGCTCGTAATCTTAATGCCTTACAATCTCCCACCATAGAAGTGCATGAAAGAGCCATATTGCATGATGTCATTGCTTATTCCAGGACATTCTGCCCCTGGAAGAGACATTGATGTTTACTTGCAACCATTAGTAGAAGAATTGAAGAATTTGTGGGAGCATGGTGTGCAAACATATGACGCATCGAACGGGCAAATTTTTAGAATGCATGCGGCAGTAATGTGGACCATAAATGACTTCCCTACGTACGGTAACATGTCAGGGTGGAGTACAAAGGGTTACTTGGTTTGCCCTAATTGTAGCAATAATACATCGTCCCAGGGATTACGGAGTAAAATAGGGTATATGGGTGCTTGTCGCCACTTGCCTGAGAGCCACACTTGGCGAACAAGTAAGCTCTTTAATGGTCAAACGGAGCATAGGTCCAAACCTTTGGACTTATCGGGGGACCAAATACTAGAGCAAATTGATTATGGGACTTGCAAGCCGTATGGAAAGCACCCACAAAATCGAAAACAACAAAGGAATGAACATCAAAATTTGAATTGGAGCAAGAGAAGCATTATGTTTGACTTTCCCTATTGGAAGATGTTGAAGCTTCGACATAACCTTGATGTCATGCATATTGAAAAGAATATATGTGACAATGTCGTTGGGACACTTTTGAGCGTAGATGGAAAGAACAAGGACACGGACAAAGCACGCTTAGATTTGGAGGACATGAAAATACGTAAAGAGTTACACTTGAAGAGGCGTTCTAATGGGTCCTTTGAAAAGCCTCCCGTATTGTACACATTGTCTGTGAAAGAGAGAGAAGGCTTTTGTGATTTCTTGAAATCAATGAAGTACCCTGATGGCTATGCAGCAAATATCTCCAATTGCGTGACTGCTCAAGCTGGAAAATTATCTGGCCTCAAAAGTCATGACAGTCATGTCCTTATACAACGACTTCTTCCAATTGGGATGCGTGGCTACCTCAATAAGAAAATCGGAACGACACTTTTTGAGTTGGGAAATTTCTTCAAACAATAGTGTTCAAAGACATTGAGGCGTTCAGATTTGCATAAATTGGATGAACAAATCGTACTCATACTTTGTAAGCTTGAGATGATTTTCCCGCCGGTTTTTTTGATGTCATGGTCCACTTGGCAATTCACTTGCCTCGAGAGGCTATGCTTGGAGGCCTAGTGTAATATCGATGGATGTACCCAATTGAGAGGTATTAACTCAGCCCTCGTATTACTGTCAAATTTTAATTAACGCTTTATAGCTGATATAAAGATTGCAGTATAACATTGTCATCGGCTTGGGATTTAGGTTGCTTGGCCGTCTAAAAGGGCTTGTGGCCAACAAAGCTCATCTTGAAGGTTCTATTGCCGAGGCTTACATTTCCAAAGAATGTACAACATTTTGTTCAATGTATTTGGATGGAGTTGAAACATTGTTTAACCGCCCAGAAAGGAATTATGACATGGGTGACCGTGGCCCAGGGTTGGCGGTATTCACTCAAACTGTACGTCCCTTTGGTCTAATGACAAGGGCGTCCGATGTCTCCGTAGCTGAACGCGAGTTGGCTCATTGGTTTGTCCTATACAATAGCACAGAAGTGGATAAACACGTAGAGTATGAATCCTTCAAACGTATTTATAATGTTTTTGTTGTGAATTGATTAGTCTTTATCTTAGTAAATATTTTTGAATTGCATTTCTTGTAACTAGGGAGCACAAGAACTTGTTACACCAAAGAGCCGGTTCGTTCGACATCGAAAACAGACATAGGAAAGAATTCCCTAAATGGTTCAAAGATCATGTAAGCTAGTATTCTCATATCCTACCATAGATCGTACATTACGTAAATGTCACGCATGCTTGTAACATGACACATGTTCTTCATGTAGATGAATGAATTGCGAAGCCAAGTTTCCACCGAAGCAACTGATGATATGTGGTCATTAGCCAATGGTCCTAGTGGGTTAGTGAACACATATTCAGGATGTATTTGTAATGGTGTCCGTTATCATACTATCGACCGTGACAGTCGTTGGAAAAGTCAGAATAGTGGATTAGTCGTGGAAGGGCAACATGAAGGCCAATGGATACAATTCTATGGACACTTGTGCAGAGTGTGGGAACTGAACTATTTGTTCAAATGTCAGATTGTATTGTTCCAATGTGAATGGTTTAACATCGGTAGTAGTAGAACTATGTGTATAGAACCATATTTCACAACAGTTGATGTAACAAGTCGATGGTACAAAGATGACTCGTTTGTATTACCAAGTCAGGTTGAACAAGTATTCTATGTTAATAACACCAAATTAGGTACCAATTGGAGAGTCGTAGAAAAGTTCCAACATCGAGGAATTTGGGATGTGCCAGAGATGGATATCGTACAACCTGATGATGTGTTCCAACAAGAAGAAACCACCGAGGTCGTACCTGCTACGGCTATTGATGATGATGTGGTTTTGCGTCGACATGATATTGAATCTGAAATTATTCCAATGGAAGTGTTGCAATCTGTCAGAGGTGTACAAGCCAAGAGTGTTACAGATGATGCCTTCATCTGTGATGATGAAGATGGATTAATGAGGGAAAGTGACGACACAGACGAAGAATATGACCTACAAAGTAATTTTGATACAGATGTTGATGTAGAATCTTGATGTATATCATGCTTTAGTTCATGTCATAATTAGAGCAATGTGAATGTTCAATTGGTGCACAAATGCAAAGAAAAATCATTATAATGAATGGGGATCTATCTTTGTAAATGTCAATATGTCGTGATATAAAACACTATCATGAATGAGTTTTTTTTTATTATTTTGGAACAATTGGTGCTCGTTAAACTTCTATTATTATGAAAATTCTATAGTTATAATAAGAAAATCTGCAAATCTGCAAATTTTGAAAATCTGAAATCTGGAAATCTGGAAATCTGAGCTGCTTAAAAATCTGGAAATCTGAGCTGCTTAACTCTGAAATCTGGAAATCTGGAAATTTGAGCTGCTTAAAATCTGTCTGCAAAATCTGAGCTGCTTAAATCTGAGCTGAAATCTGACCTGCTGATATAAAACACTATCCCAGGGTCTCTTTGCCCTTTCAATATCTCCATTTTCATCAGAAAACAAAACTTACATTTCAGGAGGCAAATTGAGCTGCTTAAATACCTGTATTGGCATTCGAGGCAAAAGCATATAGGCATTGATGAAAATAACATATCCCAAAAATTCCAAAAATGTTTTATGGAGCCACAGGCAGTGAATACCTCAATGGAAAAGGATGGCATAAAAGGTTCTAACAGACATGCAAGAAGATATACTAGTCCAGTTGAAGTCTTCATAACTACTGAACAAGAAAGTTGGTCCTCCTTGTAAAGCAATATTCCAGGTCAACTGCATGCAAGAACACCAGATTGGCAAATAGGGCATCAATCACCTTCTCCATAGCTTCAAAATATTGCACTACATAATCACCAACATTTTCTCCAAATGCCTTGGTTAAGCGATGCGATTCTGCTCCTAGAGCACCAGGTATGATAGAATGATATCCTACGCCTTTACTTTCTTCCAAAGCTGTCAATTTGCATTGTGATTAAAGGTCAAACCATGCATGCAATTAGAAGAGAAAACTAAAAATTCCAAAACCCATCAGTCTAGCAACAAATATCGCTCTGAAACACCAGCATAATATATAAATAAATCATTTTTCTAGGAAAACACATGACAAAGGGACAAGGATAATGCAAACCAAACACCTAGAATGTCAGACATGAGATTGGTGTGATACAATTTCATAAAGGAGATATTATACTACGCCACGCCATTTATGTCCTCATAAGATAAGTGGATTTTATACTACGCCACGCGATTTATGTCATCACAAGATCATTTAAAAATGCATCATCAAGCTAAAATTTCAACGAGAGTTTAGGTAGCCTCCTTCACCCCTATTCTAGTTCTTTTAAGGGCACCTTCTGCTTGGATCAAGCTGGCCATCCCAGCCTTGTGAACGGCATGATATATTCCTAATTTCCAATTACGGCTCTAGTTCTACTATTCTACTCCAATTGTTCACAAATAAATCAGCACAATATGCAAAAGTAAGCTGCTTTTTAAGTAGTTATATTACTGTCAAAAATGTCCTATGCTTAGTGAAACTTTAATCCCATGCCCCTTCTAAAAGAGAGGCCTCACAGCCCTCACCCTGCTCACACCAATCTCATGGACAAGCTTACGCAAAGGATATGCATGGAATGTATGCTTGCTATGCAGGATCTAAGTTTCATAGGTTCTCATTGGCATTATGTCTTGCTGTATGTAATGCCTACATGGTACAGTTTTAATAATTATTGTTATTATTTTTTGATGAGTAAAATTATATTAGAAAGAAGGCACCAAGGGAGTGTCACCCATATACACAAGAAGAAAAGCACTAAGAATGCACTAAGAAAAGCACTAAGAATGCTCTTTAACAGGGGTATCATGCTCTTTTCCCACTTGCATGTGCCTAGATTTTGAATTTCCATAAGAATGCTGATTGTAGAAAAGTTATCGAGATAATATGGGTTTTGGTGCTCAAGGATGAGCTTCAGAATCTGTCATGGGTTAGGAATATAAGATGTTGGATTTGAAATCTTCAAAATGTGGAGAAAACGAGGAAGATGGGGTTTGTAAATGGAACAAAGTACATATTATGAACTATCTAATATATGTGTGAATCGATACTAAGCTTGTTTGAGCGAATACTTTTTTGATCATTATGTGTAAAAATAATAAGATTAATGATGTTATATTAGTCTTTTGGGAACTTTAGAGGCGCCTGAGTGTAAACAGCACATTTCATAACTGAGCTTTATCTATGTCTTTAAGATTTGGCACGCTTAATTTTAGGCATCATGGCTGTTATTTCGGTTTCAGATTTCTATTATGAAAAGATGAAGCCCTAAATCTGGCATAAGTGGAGTTTGTAGTCTATATACTAAGAAAGAACAAATGAATTCATACTAAGACTAAGTGGAGTTTGTAGTCTTAGTTGATTGTAATTTTTTCTCATCTTTTTCTCTCATCTGGCATATCTACATTTTATACTTTTCATTTTAGTATTGGTGGGAACATTTGGGTGGTTATACTTTGATTTAGCTAAATCCATTTTGTATTCTTGGTGTTTGTCTCATTGGTTCTTAAGTCTGTGAAACTGAATTGAATTTCATTAAAGTTTAGCACTGGTTAGTTGCAGTAACACTTCTAAAGTAGTTAGCCTTTATCAGGTTCTAATCAAAGTTGCATTCCATGCATCTTGTGTTCAATTTATTAGCTTTCTTGAGGGCATCAAGAAATGTATTTTTCATCTCTCTAGTTTTAACCAGTAACTAATGGGTTTGAGATTAATATAGATGTGACTTATTATTATTCTCTGTTCTCTCTCTCTCTCTCTCTATATATATATATCTACATATTCTTCTTCTTTGTTCAGATAGATAATTAGAAAAAGATTAAGGTGTATCTAATTTGATGACTTGATCTATGGTGTCACAACATAAATTGCTCTTCTCTAATATTGAACTATTTGAATGCAGAATATTGCAAGTATACATTTGAATCACGATATTCCTAAATGGCTACATATACTTCACTTGGACCAGCTTAACTCATATGCAAGTAAAGGCTATGCTTTCAGGTTGTTTGTTTCTTGTAATTTAACATCATGTGTTGTGTGTATTTCATGTCAAATATGAAATTTGATTCGTAAGTTCATCAATGTGGAATACGTTTGGGGCTCATCATTGTTTGTTTACTTGAACTATAATATATGAACCCTGCAAATCTTCTTGTGATGATTTTTTGATATGCATGTTCCTTTTGATGATTAAGTTTACTTCTGTAACGAGTGTTACTGATAATAAAAATTAAGTTACTTGACAATGGAATTGATCAACTTAGATGTTGAAGTTGGTTTTTTATCTTTTCGTTAATGAGACTGTTATCCAAGTATCAATTATCCGACAGCAGTACTTCACAAATTTAGAATTCATCACATTTGAATGTCATTCTGTATCAGCTGACACAATGGCTCTACAAATGATGTGTAACATCTTGATTCCTAATAGATGTGATCCTGGTGTTGATTCTGTTAGAACCATAGTTTCACAATTATTTGCAAAAGACATAGCATTATATGATTTACAATGCAAGTTTTCACATGAATTCTATAGTTTCTCCATGTTCTTAAGTTTTGTATTCCTTTACCCGCTTCTTGTTATAGTGTTACTTGTGTTATTGGAGATTGGAAAATGGTTCCTGGTTTAAAGACTGGTCGGCTTTGGAAGAAGACACTCACGCAGCCAGAAACAGACTCACCAGCTGCTATTCCTTTAGGATCACCCGTTGCTCCATCTCCTGTTCTCCTCGTCCGATCAAATGTGGGACCATCTCATCATGTCACTAGCCAACCAATGGTTGATTCTGATGAGACACAAGCCCCATCCGAAATGCAGCCGAGTGGCGTAGGTAAGATTAAAGTGTATCAAATTTGTCAATTATCACTTGCCATTGCCATTGTTTTTTTGTAGCCAATTTGTAGCCAATTTTCGTGTTGTTATTTTGTTAACAGGGACTTCGAAGCCCCTACGTGTACGTGGACCGACACTTGGCAAAGGCATACAAAAAATAATTAAAGCCAAGAAAGGGGAAAAATGTTATGTTCACATCGATCGGGGGTTGAATGCAATGACTGACAAGTATGCCACTCCAGCAACTAACGAGTTAGGAATTCAAATTAGAACCTTGTGCCCTTTGAAAGATGTGAAGTCATGGCTGGGTCTTGATGAGACTACAAAAGCTGCCGTCATCCAAGCAGTTCTTGTAACTAATATTACTTGTCCACAAGATGTAATTGTATTATGTATGCTAATAAGAAAGACTATTATTTAATGATTACAATTTCAATTTGTTATGCTTGTAAGACAAGTTTCAAATTGGAGACGATTTCCACAATGACTTACAAGCACAAGAGATTGTGAATAAGAAGGCCTATGGGTTGTACAAAGATTGGAGGTACACCTTGAAGCAAGAATTCGAATTGTTAGAGGGACTTCCACGTGATGAGATCTATGCTCATCCGCCCGTAGGGGTGAGTTTAGATGATTGGAAGCATTTGATCGATGTGGCATGGCAAGATGCATCTCACCAGGTAAAATAATAGACTACATAGAGTACATACATCTATGTGAAAATGTGATATGCCTTAATATTTACCAAAAAATTGTTTATCTGCTTGTCTTATTTTTAGAAACGGTCAAAAGCTGGGAAGAGTAATAGGAGTCAATTGCCGTACAATCATACCAATGGGTCTCGCTCATTTCCTATCGCAATGGCTGCTATGGTGAGTTTGATTTTTTTAAAACTTGAATCCATTATATTTGTTTGGATATGAAAATGTTATGTTGTGCTACATATATATATGTTGAACTGTTTTACTAAACATCCACTGTCTGCAAAAAAAAACTGTGTGGAAAAAATATGTTAATGATATCCTTGCCACATGTTTGCATTTGAAATCTGTCCAACGACTATACTCTGTTTTTCATTCGAAATCTATCTCACAAAATCTGTCTGGGAAAATCTGTTTGGGAAAATCTATTTGAAAATCTGTCTGGGAAATTCTGTCTACAAATACTCTGATTGAAAAATTCTGAAGTGATTAGAAGTGGCTATCTGCAAAAATCTGAACATAAAAAATCTGTTGGACATAATCAGTTTGACAAAATCTGAAAATTGTGTTCGAAAAAATCTGTTGGAACAAATTTTTCAATTCTTAATTTAAAATCTGTTTGAACTCTGGTACAAATGTGTTTGAAAAAATCTGCAAAAGATCTGTCTGAAAAATATAAATCTGTTAATGATAATCTCTTTGAATTCGAACTTTGTATAAACTACAAATCTGTCTGCAACAAATTTCCAAATCTGGCTGCAAATCTGTCTGAAAATATGGCTGCAAATCTGTCTCCAAATCTGTCCAAAACTTTGTTTAAAAATTTGTTAATTAAAATTTGTCTATACAAATCTGTCTGCAAATAAATGTGTCTAAACTATTAATCTGTCTGCAAAAACTCTGTTATCATACAAATCTGTCTGCAACAAATCTGTCTGCAAAAATATGCTTAAAGTGTCATTGATTTATACGTTGATGTGTTAACAGGTAGCAAAAAATGGAGAGTTGGATTTCCCAAAGTTCTATGAGGACAGCCACACTTCAAAGAAAATGAATGACTGGATCCATCCGAAATGCTGTGAGCTGCATGTAAGTATGTGACAAGGAAATATATGTATTCAATATTTTATTGTACTTAGTACCCAATAATACATATATGTTGCCAAAGTTTTTTTCGTCTTATTTATTTGCAATGATAGCAAGAGACGGTCAATGTACAAGCGGCTGCCATTGAGTCGGGGACGCCATTGACTCAGGAGGAGATTTCAAGGCAACTGCTTGGACAGAAGAAAAGGTACTTGCTTGGATTTGGGAGTGGCCCACAACCCTCTACCATATTTGCATCACGGGCACACGATAAGGACATGGAGGCAATGCGAGCTGAGGTGGAGGCACTTCGTGAGGAGCGGCAAAAAGATCATGACGAGTTAATGAAAGAGCGAGAGGAGCGCGAGAGATGTTACAATGAGCTGTTGAAAGAGCGAGAGGAGCGCATTCAATTATCCAATGAGATGTTGAAAGAGCGGGAGGAGGGACAAAAGGCAAGGGAGGAGACAAATGCAAAGGTCGAGCATCTTAATAACGTAGTCGCCAAACTGTCACAACTCTTGGGAATCTAAGTTGGGCATCCGACGTTTGCTTTTTGGTAAGAACAATTTCATTAATGTCACACTTACTTTGTTTAAATATGTTCGCTTTAAGAGTTGAAAATGTCATCAATTTGGGAGTTAATCTGCCTCACAAATTCAATGGGAGTTGTTTAAATATGTTCGCTTTAACTTTTGTTCATAAGTTTCTGAGCTGATTCTTTATACTCATTCCTAGATTACAAACCAAGACCGTCATTCACTGAAACCTTTGTTTATACCCACCAACCATCAACAAAAACCTTTGCATTTTCAACTATAATTGACATTGTATCATTACCACCCAAGACCCTCATTCACTGAACAACCACAAGTCAAAAAGAATACTTCAAATGAGAAGTTGTAAAGGAAGAGCACTGCTAAGTGACAATTAGGAGACATTTAAGATGCCTTGACAATTCATTGAACACTGTGCTAACCAAGTTTAAAGTTTCATAAAACGGTCTACTACCTAGAAGTTTAAAGCTTATTTATGAGTTTTTATAAATTAATAAAAACTCAAATCTCCTAAACTACCAAATGTTATTTCTGCAATTGATTTATTATGTAGTTACTAGAGTTTGGTATTGAGTTTTCTCAACAATGAACTTGTATTTAAAATATGTACTTGATTAAGATTAACTATAGTAGCAACATGTTAAAAAAAGATAGTGAATTGCAATCTTCGTTTAAAGTAACATGTAAACTTCAATAGTGGTATTTTGAATAGTAACTCGAACCATTGTTTTAATGTAATGGTAACCTTCCCAGTGACAAATGGGACATGTAGGGACAGACGGTACGTAAGTATGACACCTACATTGGGAGTTAGAGTTGAAAATGTCATAAACTTAGTCGAAAAAAGGGGTTCGGGGTGGGAAAATGCAAAACAAGCCCCGAACCATTGTCTTTTTGTAACGGGAAGCTTCCCGGTGACAAATGTGTCATGTACGGACAGACGGTACGTAAGTAGTACACGTACGTTGGGATTTAGGGTTGAAAATGACATAAACTTAGTCGAAAAAAGGGGTTCGGGGGGCGAAAATGCAAAACAGCCCCCTAGCCATTGTTTTCTCATAACGGAAAGCTTCCCAGTGATAAATGTGACATGTAGGGACAGATGGTATGTAAATAGGACACCTACGTTGGGAGTTAGAGTTGAAAATGTCATAAACTTAGTCGAAAAAAGGGGTTCGGGGGCGAAAATGGAAAACAGCCCCCGAGCCACTATTTTTTCATAACGGGAAGCTTCCCGGTGATAAATGTGACATATAGGGATAGACGGTACGTAAATAGGACACCTACGTTGGGAGTTAGAGTTGAAAATGTCATAAACTTAGTCGAAAAAAGGGGTTCGGGGTGCGAAAATGCAAAACAAGCCCCGAACCATTGTATTTTTGTAACGGGAAGTTTCCTGGTGACAAATGTGTCATGTACGGATAGACGGGACGTAAGTAGTACACGTACGTTGGGATTTAGGGTTGAAAATGTCATAAACTTAGTCGAAAAAAGGGGTTGTGGGGGCGAAAATGCAAAACAGCCCCCTAGCCACTGTTTTTTCGTAACGGAAAGCTTCCCGGTGACAAATGTGTCATGTACGGACAGACGGTACGTAAGTAGTACACGTACATTGGGATTTAGGGTTGAAAATGTCATAAACTTAGTCGAAAAAAGGGGTTCGGGGGGCGAAAATGCAAAACAGCCCCCTAGCCACTGTTTTCTCATAATAGGAAGCTTCCCAGTGATAAATGTGAGATGTAGGGACAGACGGTACGTAAATAGGACACCTACGTTGGGAGTTAGAGTTGAAAATGTCATAAACTTAGTCGAAAAAAGGGGTTCGGGTGGTGAAAATGCAAAAAAGCCCCCGAAACACTGTTTTTTCGTAACGGGAAGCTTCCCGGTGACAAATGTGTCTTGTAGGGACAGACGGTACGTAAATACGACACCTACGTTGGGAGTTAGAGTTGAAAATGTCATAAACTTTGCCGAAAAAAGGGGTTCGGGGGGCACCATTTTGCAAGAATTAAATGTGACGAAGGATATATCCTGTTGACGTAATTCTTGGAAATTCAAATAATGGATTTGTAAAGTTCAGCTTATTGGGTTTAGGCGCAATTGTGTATTTGATCAGTTTAACTATCACCACTACAAAATGTGAAGGGCATCCTAGTTCATGGATGCTAAAATTTGTTGAAAGAAAGAATGTACAACAACAGTTGAATACTAGACAGTTCATATAACATGGCCTCAAGATTTGTCAGATGGGAGGATAATTCCTCAGCAATAGATCAAGGAACTTAGGACTAAAGAAGCTAAGTATTGAAGAAACCTATCAAAATTAGAAGGTGTTATGGAAGAATAGCTAAGCATAATCTTTTTCAGCTCTTGTCCCCGTAAGCCTGTAAAGAACCCAAGGCATTACTCATTCACAAATAGAAGTATATCTACATCTATAAACCCACAAGATAGTTAAATATAAATTCACAGTATTATGATTTCATTACATTTTTGACTTAGTTTCTTCTTTAAGGAAAGCGTTTCCAAACTTTCTATGATTATATCAAATAAATTAGAATCTTTTATGAAGAAAAAGTACACACCAATTTCCATCCATGGAGGTCACAAAAGCACTGTTTTAACGTAACGGGAAGCTGAATGGAGCTCACTTTATCCTAAGCATAGTGAAAACACCATCTTCATGCTAACCAACACAATCTCCTTGCCTCTAGGTATTGCTTAATTGAGGTTTCTTTATTGTAGGGCCAGTATTGCGTTTTATGGATACCAGACAAACTCTAATGATGGGTCCTCTTACATTTTGAAATAAAAAATGTCATTTGGATTAAATGGTAGTCTTTCCCATAATTTAGGTAATTTGGTAATACCTACACAGTTTACTTTCACCATAAAAATACTAAAATTTACTTAGATAGATTTAGAGATTAAAAAGCTAAAACAAGAACTCGTGATGGGTCCATGTTTGGATGTCTTTCATTAGTTAATAGCTATTATTCTCCTTGTCTTTTAATGTTTGAAATTATTACAATATATATACGTCGTCCAGAAGTGCCTCTAGAGTTTGTACAAATGATATTTTTGTACAATATAGATCTATACTTTTGTTTGCAGATATTTTTGTACAATATAGATCCACATTTGTACAATTATTACAATATAGATCTATATGCACCAAACTAATGATATTTTTGTTTTTTTGCAGATGTTTTTGGACATACAAATGTGGATATGTTTTTTTCACAAGTACGGAAGGGCATTGTTTTTATATCTCTATCCGTATAGATAATAGTTTGTACAAATTACTTTTTTGGTTGGGTAAATATCAGCTAAGTTGGCATGGTAGAAATGAACATAGCATGTGGTACAAAATAGTTTTGGGGCAGTACAGAATATATTTTTTGTTGTGGTACAGAAATTCTAGGCCTAGTAATTAATTTGGTTATTCCTGTATTATGTATGGAATTAAATTATTGACGTTGAATTAGACTTAGTAATCATATTATTTGTAATATATATATAATTGGACGTTCAATATTAATTATTTGGATGGTTGGAACTGAAATGTGTGCACATTGTTGAATGCTTGATAACATATTTAGCGTTGATGAATTATATTGTTTATACAGGGTACAGGTTGTATTAATAATGGATACAGGTTGTTTAGAAATTTTTTTTGCAAAAAAAAAAAAGAAAAAATACACGTTAAAGTATTTGGCCACCAAATATTTTGGTAGCCAAATACGTCGCTGAAATGTTTTGGTGACTAATAATTTAGTAGCAAAAACATAACCCAAAAAGTTTTTGTGACCAATTAATTAGTAGCCAAAATAATTGAGAATGAGATAAATAAACTATTGGCCACTAAATTTTTTAGTCACGGAAAAAAAATGGTATCATTTCGTGACTAAAACATTTGGTGGCAAAAAGTGAAGAAGTGAATGTTAAGAGGCTTTTTGCTATGAAACTTTTAGTGGGCAAAAGTTACAGCGACAAAAATTACTTAGTCGCTAAAAATATGTATTCTATTGGTGACCAAAATGTTTGGTCTATAATAGTCATTCTCATTTTATGGTAGCACTTTTAGTGACTAACAATTTAATCGCCCAAATCACGTTTTGCCGACCAAATAAAATTTCGTAGCCAAATGTGTGCTTTCGGTGACCAATTCTTTAGTAGCTAAAAGTGACACCTTCCCCGATCACACGAACTTTAGTAGCCAAAAGTGTCATTCGGCGACTAAATGTTTTAGTGGCGGAAACATAACATTTGCCGACTAAACAAAATTTAGTAGCTAAATGTAGTCACTTTTGGCGACCAAGCAAAATTTAGTTGCCAATACTACCGCCGACAGAGCATAGGCGACGAGTTTGGCGACAAAATATTTTAGTCGCTAAATCGTTTCAGCGACCAAAAATCGAACTTTTGGCAACCAATAGTTTGGTAGCCAAAAGTGATATTTGTTGTAGTGTACATTGGTCCCTTTCGAGGTGTTTAAGGTGTTCCGCAGGTGTTTTCGTGCCTATTACATGATTTTGGCCCCCCGATAGCCTATTTTCAAGCTTAAGTGTTGGAAAAATGCATTTTTTGACTTATTTTTCAAACCGGGAATCCCGTGCTAGTTCCGTAAGTTTTCAAAACTTACATCAGTCTCTCCCGAGGTGTTCGGGGTGTTCCCTGAGCCTTCTCATAGCTGTTTCACAATTTTGGCCCCTGATGGCCAATTTTCAAGCCTAATTGTTGGAAAAGTGCATTTTTCAAGCACAGAGTCCCGTGCTAGTTTCATAAGTTTCCATAACTTACATTGGTCCCTCCCGAGATGTTCGGGGTGTTTCTTAAGCCTTCTTGTGGCTGTTACACGATTTTGGCCCCCGATGGCCTATTTTCAAGCCAAAGTTTTGAAAAAGTGTATTTTTTTGACTTATGGGTCATTTGGGATGTTCAAAATAAGTGGACTTTTTGAATTTTTACATAAAAAAAATGTGTCAAAAAGTAGCAAAAGTGGTTAGAAAAGTAGAGAGAAGATGTTGATTGATGTGACCCAAGTAAGTGTATGTAGGTAAAAAAAGTGCACTTTTTTAGTTTACAACAAACACATACTTAGTTTTCAGACCGGGAGTCCCGTACTAGTTTTGTAAATTTTCACAACTTATATTGGTCCCTCCCGAGGTGTTAGGGGTATGCCAAACCTCTAATTGTGTTAAAAAGATTAATTTTAGCAACTAATACATTAAGTTATTTTCAGAAAACTTCGCCACTACAATCCAATTAGAAATTTACTAATTTAAAGGAAAATTCAAAAGATCACCGCACAATGCATTGCGGACAATCGGCCAACTGTTTGCTTGCAAAGAGAAAATTACGCAAAACCTTTTCAATCTCTTAAGGAAAATAAATATTAAAAAAAAAAACCAAGATATTTGGATCTCATTCAAATGAAACCTTTTTTTCTTTTAAACAAAACAAAAACATCTCAATTAGGATAAAAACATGTGCCAAGCTCCCAATGCAAATGTTGACTCTCTCACTGATGCGTGTAGGGACTGAAGCATCTGAATTAGTTGTTGAACAACACCTTTTTTGAACAATGTGCACCTGCACAAATCATATATAAAACTATAACAAAGAGTGTATAATATAATAATAAAATGAGATGTGTTCAAAAAATTTAAAATTCTATTTTAAATTTAGAGAAAGCTATTTCATTCCACTTTACAGTCTGAATCTGTAGCAGCAAATTGCCCAAGTAACAAAGTTGCTTGTCTTTGGCTCTCTAACCAACTGGAACTGTAATTGAAATCAAAATATTATTAGGATACAAAAATTGAAGGAAAAGTAGGAGAGGGGCAACAAGCTCCAAATTATTTAGAGGCTTAGTTCCTACAATATGAATTTGTTGATTTGCTTGCAGCCAACTAAGGATTGTGTAGCCAAAACTCTAAAAATAATATTACAGCAGAAAATCTATGGACCATTGAATGAGTTTTCTTTTTATTTTATTTTTTCTCTTACTAGTTTCTTTGGCTGCTTGTTCTTTCTCTATGAACACCAAACTAGTTTCAAATTTTTAGTTTCACCAAACCATTCAAGCTACATCTAGTTTTTTCACCAAACTAGTGTGTAGTTATTTAGAAAACATATTCTGAAAAAACCAAATAGCGTTTTAGTATAATAAAATGGACCATCTATAAAAATCCAACAGCTTTTCCCACTATAAAAATGTGAGGAAAACAAAGTTTCCAAATTGACTTCTTTTACTCTTCTTTTTTCAAAAATTTTTTAAGTCCAAACTGGGACTTCTTAGCATCACAAGTAACAACATTTGAAGTTTTCAGCAATAACTTTTTTAGATATATCATCTTAAAGTGACAAGTAAACTTTCTTTAACAATTCTAAATATAAGAGGTTAGCACATCATGTCATGGTTAAACCTTTACACACAACCAGAATTTGAAGGGGGAAAAAAACACTATAATAGCAATGAAAAATGCATCATTTAATAAGGGAAGGGATTGAAAGAGAGACATGCTCTCACTAAGTCATGCACACTACATTTAGAACATCAATAACATAACCTTCTTCTTCTTCTTCAATTATATTATTATATATTATATGAATATAAAATGAATGAAATCTAAATTTTGGATTTTAACAGTTTGATTGGTTTAACTATACAAATCAATCCAACAGAAATCCTATTACTGATATCCAATAGGTGATTTGCATTTCCCCAATAAAACGAACAAGAAAAAGGGAAGTCCTCTTAGTTTTTTGTTTTGCTTTGTTTGTTTGTTTGTTTGTTTGTTTGTTTTTAATTATGATACAAATCAACCAAATTTATCAAGCATTGAATAAAAAATGATGATGAATGAGGCAAAATAATGTACCTCTGGAACATGGAAGAAAACTGCCCTTTCTTCTTTCTTTTTTGTTATCTTTTTCTTTGGCTTTTCTTTGGAAATCATGTTAACAACAGTATCAGTTTTCTTCCCACTTTTGGCTTTTTGCTTATGTAACTTATTTACATCAAAAGCACCATTGTGAGAAACTAGCAGAACAAAAGAGCAGCACAAACAAAGAAAATCATGGGAAAAACACAAACAAAACACCTATGGCACAACCCTGTTTGCTGAAGAATAACTTAGCCAAGTGAGGCAGCATAATTCAGTAAGAACTTAGCCAAGTGCAATAACTAAACCCAACCATGTATAGCAGCAAACCACCCACCTAGTCACTACTAATTAGCTATAGCAATGAATCATCATATTCCCCCGCTACAGAATCTCACCTAATGTAGATTAGATACTCTAAATCACTAACAGAGTATGATAATCTTGGTGATGTTGATATATATATTTAGGAATTTCATAGTATTTCCAAAACCACGAGAATCAAAGAAAATTACTAAAATTCTGAGGAAAAAAAATTATACTATCAAAGAATCAAGTTCATATATATATACACGCCAAATAAGCTCTTTAAAATTACTTCAAAAAAAAAAAAAAACCCCTACAAATTAGGGAGCAATAGAGAGAGAATGAGAGTGAAAAGGAGTTACTTGAGAGTAGCGAAGCCAGTGGCGCTAGTGATTGAGAGCAACGACCACATTGCGTAGAAAAAAACCTGTTAGGGTTCATAAATTAGGGTGAGGGAGAAAGAGGAACAAACTAACTGGTTGATAAGAGCGGTAAAGAGATGGATTATCTGGTGAATGAAAGCGGCGGAACCAGTCTCGTCGTACCGTCGGAGAAAGAACGGAAAGAGTAGATACTGTCACTATTGGAGATCAATGAATTCCAATTAGATGAAATCCTCGCTAAGTAGTTGCCGATTGTTGACATCTCTAGGTCCCTAGCAATTGTCAACGTCGACACTCTCCATAGTCAACGTCGTTCCTTATCACGCCTCTCACTGTTCGTTGTCTTCAAAGTTCAAAGTGAGAGAGAGAGAGAGAGAGAGAAAGAGAAGAGACAAGAGATGGAGATGAGAAGAAGGGTTTGATTCGGCATTCAGTTAATCAGCCGTGAACAAGAACAAGAGAGAGAGAGAGAGATGAGCAAGAGGAGAAGAAGAAGAATGGGGGAAATTTTGGGGTGAATTTTGGGAATAATTTGTTGATTTTTTTTTTTTCGATTTTTTGTAGACGTGACAAACGGGAGGATTTGAACAAATCAAAATAGGTTTTGTAATAAAAATTTGTTTTAATTTTTGAAAATTATTTTTTGAGTTTTTAATTAGTATTTTTTTTTTTAGTGAAATTTTTCAATATTTTAATCAATTAAAAAATGATTACAATATTAAAAAAGTTCACTAAAAATTAAAAAAATAAGGATTGAAACTTGAAAAATAGTTTTCGAAAACTGAAACCAAACGAAATCGATTCAAACTCACCTATTTAATAAAGGGGTTTAAATGGGTTCGGTGGAAGTGGAGTGCTAGTGATGGTGGTAGTGGAGCGGCGACGACGGTAATGGTAGTGGTGGGACAGTGGTAGTGGTGGTGGTGCTGGTGGAAGTAGTGGAGAGGTGATAGTGGTAATGTCGGGGCAGGGGCGGCGATGGTGGAGTAGCGGCATTGGTGGTAATGGTGGTGGTGAAGTAGTAGCGATAGTGGTGTAATGGTGATGGTGGTGGTGGTAAAGTGGTGGCGGTAGCAGTGGTGGTAATGGTGGTGGAAGAGAGTTAGTGGCGACAGTGATAGAGTGATGATGGCGATGGTAGAAGATAAGTAGTGGTAGTAGTGATAGTAGTGGTGGAGTGACAACGGTAGTGGAGTAATGGCGATAGTGGTTGTGAAGTATTGACAGTTGTGGTAATGGAAGTGGAGGAGTGGTGGTGGTGGAGTGGTGGTAGCAGTAGCAGCGGTCGTAATGAATCTGTGGTGGCAGAGATGGTGGTGATGTTGGAGTAGTGGCAGTGGTGGTAGAAAAATCCATTTAAACACGTATTCATGTCTAACCCAAAGAGGGCTTTGCAAAATAGGAACTAATTTGGGCAAACAAAGAAGGCTTCCCACTTATAGCATGAAACGACGTCGTTTTGCATAATAAAACTATAAGAGACGAAATTATTTCCTTACGGAAAATTTTGTATAATGGTGATGAAAATTTTTTTCTCTAAAATAAAGCCCAAATATTCTGCGAAATTTTCCAAGGCGGGAATTTTTTTTGCAACGAAAAATAAAATAAAGAGATGAATAAAATTTTTGTCACCTATTGTTTTATTGATTTTAAACATTTGGTAACAAAATTTAGTTTTTCTCTCTAAAAATACTATAGTTGGAGACGAAATATTACTTTTATCTCTAAAACATGTATATTTGGAGACGAAATTATTTTTCATCATGCGTTTTCGTCACCAAAGACCTTTTTTGTTATAGTGGAAAGAGTTGTGATGAGAGAGAGAGAGAGAGAGAGAGAGAGAGAGAGAGAGAGAGAGAGAGAGAGAGAGAGAGAGAGAGAGAGAGAGAGTGAGGTTGCGATCACGTTCTGGTTCGTAGATTGTGATATTTGGTCGTTAAAGGAAGCAATGTTGATCGTTTGTGTAACGTCCCAAATTTCTAGCCCAAATGATAATACAACAATCATGGCTCTTTCTAGGAAAACCGAATATAAATCTCCAAACTTACATTACATGATACAATAGTTCTTCATGCAACAATACATTAATCCAACAACAAGTAAATAAACAAATAAATACCCCCAAGGGGTTTACAAGTTTCCAAGGCTTAAGTCTAGTTACACAAAATAGTTATTCAAACCAACACAAACACAATCCTTGGCTTACACACAGAGTCACAGCAAAATGAGAGGATTGTACTTCCAACACACATACTTCCACTCCCCTAGTTGGGTGGGATCACCACATCTTTTCCTATACAAAAATCCCGTAGAGTGAGCATAAAGCCCAGTAAGAAATTCTTAACAAAGTATATACATTTTATACAAGTCTCAAGAGATGAAATGCACATGCCATGCTATGCCCTTTTTGAAGATAAATCACATTTTCATCTTTTGAAAACCATCATGCTCAATGATATCATGCAATTTCAATTGTTCAAAACTTAACAATTTATTTCAAGGGCGGGCGGTAAATATGACTCTGGCAATCCCTAGGTCAGTGTCTGCAAGTAGACTATACAAGTACTACCAATTTGTCATTTTTACCAACATTGACTAGAAGACTCGACACCTATAATCTGTCATTTTTACCAGCATTAACTAGAAGGCTTGACACCTATTCAATTTCATCTACACTACCTGTCAAGACTTACCACCGTATTTACCCCAAAACCAATTCATGGAAACTTGTTTCTCAACATTCTTTTCTCAATACAAGTTTTTAAATCAACTTTCAAAGTTTAATGTAATCAAATTAATTGATATGCCAATAACACAAGATGAATATAAATACTTTTATTCCAATTCATCATCCAAGGAATAACACAATTCCCTCTTCTCAAGTATCCTCAACAATTAGTCATTTCAAGATTATTTCAACGTTTTGAATAATAATTTCCAAAATGAACAACAATTCTCATGTTCCCTGAAATTCATCATTTATATAAATATAAATAAGAAATTTTCCAAATATCCATTTATTTTGACACACAAAATAAATATAACAATATCATTCATGGATTTTCAGTCTCTTTAAAAAAATTCTCAAATTCTAGGTTTTCTCACCAAAACTATACAACTCAAATCTTTTGAAAGAAAACTTTCCAAAATCATATTTTCTTCAATCAACGAAAATCAAAACCCACAAAATCATTTTAAAAGAACAAGAGACAAACCCACTTTCAAAATCGCTCAACTTCTTGAATTAACAATCAATTTTCAAAGCTATTGGAGGATGATTTCGAAAATCATCTAGATCTTGCAAAAATATATATATAACTCTAAGAAAATCCCTACCTCAAGTTTCGAAGAAGAAATGAGATGAAACCTCCAAAATCAACGGTGTCCAAACTCGATCTTCACCGCACACAACGAAGCCCTCGAGATGATAACCAACTTTGGTGAAGAACTTAAGTCTAAATCCCAATGGATTTGGAGAAATCAAAGAGAGAAGATGACTTTTAGAGAGAGAAGTTCCCGATCTAGAATTCTGGAGAGTTTTAGAGAGAGAGGATTGAAAAAGTGATCTGAAATATCAGATTCACGAACTGATATAACATGGTCTGCTCGAGCGTGGAATGCCCTACTTGAGCGTCAAATACACTAACCCAGTACTTTTGCAGACAGGTCAAACTTCTAAACCAAACATTTTCTGCTTAAGTGCATAAACGGCCGCTCGAGTGGACAAGCAACTTCGAATGCATTTTGCATTTTTGTTTTGGGGGCGTTGCCCCTCAACCCCGCCAGGGCGCTGCCCTAGGACCCGCCAAGGGGCGCTGCCCTGTAGACCCCCGCGAGCTGACCGGGCAACTCGACCCCCACCAGGGCGCTGCCCTAGGACCCGCCAAGGGGCACTGCCCCCTGAACACCCGTGAGCTGACCGGGCAGCTCGACCCCCGACATACTCTGCGAAGTGGCAAAACTGGGATCACTACAACCATCCCCCCTGAAAGAATTTTGTCCCCGAAATTTCAAATCAAACTACCTAAACGAAGGGTTTCTAGCGATCAAAACCACGCTATTTCATTTTCAAATCACAATACTAACTCTCAACCTAATTCCACCATTTCCACCATGGTTATCTCATTGACAACAAACTCCCAAATACGCATAACATGAAATTTCCCAAAAAGTAATGGCAACTCTAAACGACCTTATGCTTAAAACAACAATGCACATATCAACATGTGGTTAACAACTTTAAATACTTTCCCTAACACTAGGGAATATTACAAAGAAAAGCAACTTGAGCATTTTCAAACAAATCCAGATATTTGGAGCGGACTTCTGCCTCCCGTTCCCACGTCACTTCTTCAACCCCATGGTGTCTCCACGACACCTTTACCAACGGTATAGTTTTGCCTCGTAGCACTTGCTCCTAGGTAATCTAATATTTGAACCGGTCATTTTTCATAAGAGACATCCTCATCTACCTCTAAGTCAACCCAATCAAAAATATGAGAAGGGTCGGGTTCATACTTCCTAAACATAGATACATGAAATACGTTGTGAACTCCCGAAAGTTATGGCGGTAAAGCTAACCGGTATGCCACTTCCCCAATTTGCTCTAAGATCTCAAAAGGCCCAATGAACCTTGGAGATATTTACCACTCTTACCAAATTTCATCAAACCCTACCTTTGTGAGATTTTTAGAAACACATGATCACCAACTTCAAAAGATAAAGATCGTCTCCTCTTATCGGCATAACTCTTTTGTCGGCTTTGGGTCGTAGCTATCCTCTTCCGAATGAGAACAACATTCTCGGTTGTCTCTCTAACAATTTCCGGACCCAGTAACGGTGCATCACCCACTTCGGCCCAACAAACTAGTGATCTACAAGGTCGGCCATACAAGGCCTCAAATGGTGCCATCTCAATACTAGCTTGGTAACTATTGTTGTAAGCAAACTCAATCAATGGTAAGTGCCTTTCCCAAGGCCGATTAAAATCAAGGACACAAGCTCTAAGCATGTCCTCCAAAATCTAAATTGTACGTTCTGACTATCCATCGGTTTGAGGATGATAAGTGGTGCTAAAAGTCAACTTAGTTCCCAACGCCTCTTGAAGGCTTTACCATAACCGGGCAGTAAAATGAGGATCCCTATCCGACACAATAGTCACAGGGACTCCATGAAGTCGAACTATTTCTCTAATGTACGACTCTGCCAAGCATTTAACTAAGTCACTGGTGCACATTGGAATGAAATGTATAGACTTAGTCAACCTATCAACAATCACCCAAACGACATCATTGCCTCGTTGTGTTCTAGGAAGCCCAACTACAAAATCCATAGTAACACTCTCCCATTTCCACTCGGCTATCGATAAGGGTTGTAACAAACACGCTGGTCTTTGGTGTTCGGCCTTTACTTGTTGACAAGTAAGGCACTTCGATACAAATAAAGCGACATCCTGTTTCATATCCCTCTACCAAAACTGACAACTAAGATCATGATACATTTTAGTGCCTCCCGGGTGTACCGCAAGGCGTGAATAATGGAACTCCTGCAGTACTTCCTCTCTACAAGATTCTGGTACAAACAAACGGTCTAGGTAACGTACACTCAGATCCGAGTGAACGTTCAAACCTTTCTCTTCCTTCCCATTGGAAATCTTAAGACGGATTAATTCTACATCACGGTCTCCTCGTTGTGCCTTAATGACCTTACTAACCAAGGAAGGTTGAGCATTCAGAGTAAACAAGGTAGCACTCTCTCCGGACTCACCCAAGTGCAAATCAAACTTGCCAATAACATCTAGCATATCCCATTCCCGAATGGCCACACTTGCCAAACTACTCACAGATTTTCGACTCAAAGCATTGGCCACCACATTGGCTTTCCCCGGATGATAATGTAACTCAAAGTCATAATCCTTCATAAATTCCATCCATCTCATTTGTCGTAAATTCAAGTTTTTTTGAGAAAACAAATACTTTAAACTCTTATGATAGGAGAAAATCTCAAATTTCTCACCATACAATTAATGCCTCCAAATTTTCAAGGTAAAAATCACCGCCAC
Source organism: Camellia granthamiana (assembly GCA_036172215.1). NCBI lineage: Eukaryota > Viridiplantae > Streptophyta > Magnoliopsida > Ericales > Theaceae > Camellia > Camellia granthamiana. Next base: position 104,457,109 of record CM069912.1, read on the forward strand.
TAATTCTAAATCATAGGTGGGGAAATTCTTCTTGTGAGTTTTCAATTGTCGTGATCCGTAGGCCACAACTTTTCCCTCTTGCATCAAGACACAACCAAGTCCATCCCCGGACGCATCACAATAGATAGTGTAATTAAAACCCCTTTCCAAAATTATCAAAACCGGTGCGGGAGTCAATCTAGTCTTAAGCTCTTGGAATAACTTTTCACAAGCCTCAATCCACACAAATTTGATACCCTTTCTAGTCAACCTAGTCAAAGGTGTAGCTAGTCTAGAGAAGTTCCTCACAAAACGTCGATAATACCCCGCTAATCCCAAGAAACTCATAATTTCAAAAACATTCTTGGGTTGTTCCCAATCCTGTACGGCATCTATCTTTGAGGAGTCCACAGTCACTCCCTCTCTAGACACTACATGCCCCAAAAACTTCACCTCTGTTAACCAAAACTCGTATTTTTCAAATTTGGCATACAATTGGTGCTCACTAAGTAAACCCAGCATTAGCTGCAAGTGAGTCTCGTGTTCCTCTTCAGAGGTTGAATAAATCAAGATGTCGTCCACAAAGACGACCACAAAACGGTCCAAGTATTCCCAAAAAATCCTGTTCATCAAATCCATAAAGGAAGCCGGTGCATTGGTCAACCCAAAAGGCATTACAAGGAATTCATAGTGGCCATAACGAGTACGAAAGGCCATCTTCTGAATGTCTTCCTCCCAGACTCTAAACTGATGGTACCTCGACCTCAAATCTATTTTTGAGAAGCAACGAGACCCTCTAAGTTGGTCAAACAAATCATCTATTCTGGGTAGAGGATACTTGTTCTTAACTGTAACTCTATTCAACTTGCGGTAATCAATACACAACCGCAATGACCCATCCTTCTTCTTCGCAATGAGAACCGGCGCTCCCCAAGGCGATGTACTAGGGCGAATGAAGCCCTTGTCTAAAATTTCTTGGAGTTGAATCTTCAACTCATGCAATTCGGCCGGTGCAAATCTATACGGTGACATGGAAATCGGTGCCGTGCCAGGCACTAATTCAATGGAGAAATCGATCTCTTGCTGAGGTGGTAAACTAGTAAGATCTTCTGGAAAGACATCCGGGTATTCACAAACTACCCTTGGTAACTTAACACAAGTCCCGTCACTCTCACTATCCAAGAGAGTTACAAGAAGGCCACTAAGCTTGCTCCTACTACGAGGGTCAACAACTGGCGACAAGGCTCTATCAACTCAGTTCCCCAGAAAATATAAACGATCACCACCCGAAGTGCACACTGTAACTCTCTGACGATAACAATCAATCATAGCTTGATAAGAACACAACCAGTCCATGCCTAAAATGACATCAAAACTCGACATAGCTAGCAACACAAAAGCAAATGGAAGTTGATGCCCGACAACTTCTATTTTACAATCACAACAACCCCAGTCTAAATCAACTGTACCTCCAACAGGTGACTCTACTCTGAGTGGAGGCACTAACCGTGCTACCTCTAACCCCAATGGAGAAGCAAATGCAGTGGATATAAAGGAATGAGACGCACCCATGTCTATCAATACATTAGCCAAAGAATTACACACAACAAAAATACCTCTCACAATTGAGGATTCTGGCAACTGCTCTTGCACGATAACAGCATATACGTGCCCCTGTAGCCCCTGATTGACTTGCTCCCCTTTCGGAGCATAGGCATGTTGTACTGACTGAGTTGAAGCGGCTCCCTGATTAACTCGCAAAGCTTGGACTGATTGAGCCTGCTGGTGGCTTTGAGTCTGCCTCGACCCTGATGTGCTAGATGCGCCTCCCAACTGTGGGCAAGTTCTCTTCATATGCCCCCGCTGACCACACTGATAACAATTAGACCCTTGACCTTTATTCTGAGAATGAGACTGACTTTGAGATCGGTTAGGTGGTGGTAAAATTAATTGCCCTCCTCCCTTCTTTAGGCATGGGAAGGATTTGTGACCTGGTTGGCCACACTTAAAACACGAGAAGCTACTCGATGCACTTTTTCCCAGACCCGCACTAGGCAAAGGAAAAGTGGATCTAGACTGCTGTGGTTGGGACTGGGATGGATAGGTGTTCCTGCTCTTCTTGTTATGCCTATAGTCTTCTTGAGACTCTTGGCCCTAGACCTCGAACTCCGAAGCCTCTCCTCCTCGGCTTGTATGGAAATTTCTACGTGTGTCGCCGTCTCCACAAGACGGTCATATTTCCAAATCATATTTTCGACAAGCTTGAACATAATTTTTGTTTTCAATTTCTTTTCAAATTCAATGCAACGACGCTCTTCTGTTGCTACCAACTCTGGTGCAAATCTGGACAAACTAGAGAAGACCGCCTCAAACTCGACCACGGGCATATTGAGTTGTTTGAGGTCTTTAAACTCTTGCCCCAATCTCTCCCTAGCAGTGGGAGGTATGTACTTATCTTGGAAAGCAACTGCAAAGGCTTCCCATGTCAGCTCCACTCTACCCTTGGCATATTTCCACCATTGACCCGCGTTTCCCTTAAGGTAGTAACTCGCTAGAGTCACTCTTAGTTCACTATCTTCGATGTGAAGCATCTCAAATGTCTTCACAGTTTGTTTGAGCCACTCATCCATTTTCTTTGGCTCAGGACCATCATGGAACTCATCCGGTTTGCCCCACAAGAACTCTCTAGTAAGGAAACTCGCCCTTGACTCCGTTGTGTTCTCCCGGGCTTCATTCTCTACCCTCAACAACTTCATAGACTCTCTTAAAGCCCCTGTCATTTCTCGAGCTAGGGCCCCCATTGCGGTTTGACCCGCTTGTCCCACCTACTCGGCCACATTAGCTTGGCCTGCTTGCTCAGCCATATTAGCTTGGCCAAACCCTTCTTCTTGCACCGGAACCCTATGGACCGATACCTCATGCACACCTCGGCGAGCCCTACCACACCTCCCGCCTCTACCACCACGGACTTGACCCCTTCCTAACATCCTAATAAAGGGCACAAGAGAAATAATTTAGCACATTAACTCATATGTGCTCATAACTTGACTCACACTTTCGACTACAACAATTCCATATATTTCTCTACCATATATACAATTCAATTTCACTCCGCATAAGCACTTAGTCATGTAAACACATATGGATTAAACTCTTATGATGAGATTCGTCCCAATTTTTAGTAGAATGAGTATTGATCAAGTACCCTTATAATAAGATGTCAAGGAATTTAACAGGCGCAAACAACATCCCAAAAGTCCAATCCCATACCCATTTAGTCACATAAGCATGTTATCACATAGTCACAAAATGCATAACACTTCCTAAGCATGCTAAATGAACCCATTGTGGTTAAACAACCACTTCCCACGAGCTCCAAGTATTCAAACCCGGTAGCTCTGATACCAAGTTGTAACGCCCCAAATTTCTAGCCCAAATGATAATACAACAATCATGGCTCTTTCTAGGAAAACTGAATATAAATCTCCAAACTTACATTACATGATACAATTGTTTTTCATGCAACAATACATTAATCTAACAACAAGTAAATAAACAAATAAATACCCCCAAGGGGTTTACAAGTTTCCAAGGCTTGAGCCTTCTTACACAAAATGGTTATTCAAACCAACAAAAACACAGCCATTGGCTTACACACAGAGTCACAGCAAAATGAAAGCATTGTACTCCCAACACACATACTTCCACGCCCCTAGTTGGGTGGAATCACCACATCTTTTTCTGCACAAAAATCCCGTAGCGTGAGCATAAAGCCTAGTAGGAAATTCTTAATAAAGTATATACATTTTATACAAGTCTCAAGAGATGAAATGCACATGCCATGCTATGCCCTTTTTGAAGATAAATCACATTTTCATCTTTTGAAACCATCATACTCAATGATATTATGCAATTTCAATTGTTCAAAACTTAACAATTTATTTCAAGGGCGGGCGGTAAATATGACTCTGGCAATCCCTAGGTCAGTGTCTGCAAGTAGACTATACAAGTACTACCAATTTGTCATTTTTACCAACATTGACTAGAAGACTCGACACCTATAATCTGTCATTTTTACCAGCATTAACTAGAAGGCTCGACACCTATTCAATTTCATCTACACTACCTGTCAAGACTTACCACCGTATTTACCCCAAAACCAATTCATGGAAACTTGTTTCTCAACATTCTTTTCTCAATACAAGTTTTTAAATCAACTTTCAAAGTTTAATGTAATCAAATTAATTGATATGCCAATAACACAAGATGAATATAAATACTTTTATTCCAATTCATCATCCAAGGAATAACACAATTCCCTCTTCTCAAGTATCCTCAACAATTAGTCATTTCAAGATTATTTCAACGTTTTGAATAATAATTTCCAAAATGAACAACAATTCTCATGTTCCCTGAAATTCATCATTTATATAAATATTAATAAGAAATTTTCCAAATATCCATTTATTTTGACACACAAATAAATATAACAATATCATTCATGGATTTTTAGTCTCTTTAAAAAAAATCTCCAAATTCTAGGTTGTCTCACCAAAACTATACAACTCAAATCTTTTGAAAGAAAACTTTCCAAAATCTTATTTTTTTCAATCTACGAAAATCAAAACCCATAAGATCATTTTAAAAGAACAAGAGATAAACACACTTTCAAAATCGCTCAACTTCTTGAATTAACAATCAATTTTCGAAGCTATCGAAGGATGATTTCGAAAATCATCTAGATCTTGCAAAAATATATGTATAACTCTAAGAAAACCCCTACCTCAAGTTTCGAAGAAGAAATAAGATGAAACCTCCAAAATCAACGGTGTCCAAACTCGATCTTCACCGCACACAACGAAACCCCCGAGATGATAACCAACTTTGGTGAAGAACTTAGGTTTAAATCCCAATGGATTTGGAGAAATCAAAAAGAGAAGATGACTTCTAGAGAGAGAAGCTCCCGATTTGGAATTCTAGAGAGTTTTAGAGAGAGAGAGGATTGAAAAAGTGATCTGAAATATCATATTCATGAACTGATATAACATGGTCTACTCGAGTGTGGAATGCCCCGCTCGAGTGTCAAATACACTAACCTAGTACTTTTGCAGACAGGTCAAACTTCTGAAACCAAACATTTTCTGCTCGAGCGCATGAATGGCCGCTCGAGTGGACAAGCAACTTCGAATGCATTTTGCCCTTTTGTTTTGGGGGTGTTGTCCCTCAACCCTGCCAGGGCGCTGCCCCGTGGACCCTCGCGAGCTGACCGGGCAGCTCGACCCCCACCAGGGCGCTGCCCTTGGACCCCCACTAGCTGACCGGGCTGCTTGACCCTCGACATACTCAGCGAAGTAGCAAAACTAGGATCGCTACAGTCTGGGGAGGGCGACGGTAGCAACAGTGGCAATCGTCTCGTGGTGGGTTCAAAACAAATGCATTTCAACCCCGAAAATCAACCCCCAAATTCTCACAAGTCTCCTCCTTCTCATCTCATCCAAAACCTCCTATCCGCCAATCAGTTTGAGGTATTATTTGTTGAAGAATTCATGGGAAGATTACGAAGTCAGATTTCTAAATTTACTATTCTGATTTTACTTTCAATTTTTTGTTTTTTATACTGTGTTTGGTTGGGGGATTTGGAAAAGGAAAGAGAATATGTAAGTGAAATGTGAATAAAATAAATCTAATTTAAACCTTGTTTATGCTATGTATAATAATTTTTTTTATTTTAGCATATATAAAGTTGCCACGTGGCATGAGGGGGAAAAAGGCTTCACTAAACTATTTTAGGTTTTCACTTAATAATAGTATAGATATATTGCCAGTAAAAAGAAAGAAAAAAAGAAAAAAACACACAATTCTCAACCCCTCTCTCCCTCTCAAAATAAATCAAACCTTTATTTAAAAAGAATATAAATCACATGCAATCTTCTCTCTCCTAAAATAAATCTAATAAAAAGAAAACTCTCTCACCTCTCATAAAATGTATACTATTAATATCTTTCACAACTGGTCTGATCTATAAAAACCTAAAATTTAGCCTAACATAAAATAAAAATTAAACCTCATATCTAGATTCTCTCTCTATTCCATAATTAAACACAATTGTATTCCCAAATAAATTTAAGCATATCTATACTATATATATATATATTTTAAAATCTCATGATTTGTTATTTTTTATAATGATTCCATGATTTATAATATAGAAAAGAAAAGATGAAAAAAAATTATTCTTGTGTACTCTTTCGCTAACCAACTCTTTCTTCTATCCAAAAATCCTAGCCGTCATACATTATACTTTTTCCAAGCCTTTCATGTCTTCCTCGCCCTATAAATCTTACATTCATGGAATGATGAAACTCATTATTTTTTAAATTTATTTTTATGAGACAATTTAGAGATTAGTTTATATTTAATCTATTGTATTCTTTAAACGGACTCTTTTATCCTTTAGGTATACCACTTTTTCTTTTTCTTTTTTACCTATGACCATTTTTTTGTTTTTGTATTTCATATTTTGTGTGTCATTTCTCCTTCCTCTATAACCATTATTTGTTTTTTTGTTTATAACTATTTTTTGTTGGTTAGTTTTGTTTTACTAGAATTTTCATTCTAAAATGGCGTGATAGGGTCATTTGTATAATAAAAAATATATCACTCATTATAAAGTGATAGATCAAAATTCAAACAAAATCATTATTAGTAAGTTTTTTGTATTGATTTTATGTTTGTATATCATTACTTTTTTTTTAAATAAAAAAAAATTACTTTTAACATTTTTTTGATATCAAGATATGTGTCAATTGACAGTTGGTGTATTATTTCAAATGCATATAATAGTTTTTCGGAGCTATAAAAGAAAATGTAAATTTTAATCAATTTTTTCAAAACTATTAAAGGTGTTAGTCAATTATTTATCTTTAATATGTGCATCTTCTCTCTTTCTTTATGGTACTTCTCTTTCTCTACTTCATTGCGATTCATTGCGAGTTCATATGTTTTTAGAAAAAAAAAAAATCATAAGTAATTTAAAATTTTGAATATACATACGAAATTAAAATATAAATTTTGGAATTTAAAATGTAGCTATACAAAACCATATCCTTTTAAATATAGTTATATTTATAATTAATTTTAATCTATCTATTACCTATTCTTATTTATATTATTATATAAATAAAAATGTTGTACGAAAATTGAAGTTCAAAGTCCTCATCTATTTTTGTTCAAAATTTAAAATTGTTAAAATGCATATGTTGCCATATCATTAATTTCTCCCTTTTATAAATTTTATTTTAAATCTTAAGATTTGTTCAATGACTAATATTTAACTTTTGTAAAAAAATTCCAATATATTCCTTTCAAAAATTAATATAACAAGTCTACAAAATCATATTTTAAAGCTCAAAATTATTAATATTTTTATTTATTTATTTATTTATTTATTTATTTAAATAAGCATGTTAAAATATAAATAGATATCCAAATAAAATTACACTTATTAAAAAATGTGGAATTAGTTTTAATTGTAATCACATCTTTTTAAAGTATTTATTCATTTTTTAACTTTTTTTTTTTTTTTTGATATTTTAAATTACATGTTACGATAATTTTTTTTTATTCATTAAGTTTTAAATTTTTTTTAATTATTTCCCTTTCAAAAACCAATATAATTTTTTTTTAAATTCATATATTTTTATTCTAAAATAGTGAAGTATTAGAACTATGCCATTTTTTTTTTTTTATGACAAACCACAATTTTAATTGTTAATTGTCAATACAACAATTTTAATCTGTCCATACTATATATTATAGTAAATGAACATTTGAATTAAAACTCTTAAACTTATATATAAAATTTTATTTACGAGAGACAAAATATAAAAAATAAAATAGTTATTATATTTATAATAAATAATATATTATTTTATCCTCGTGCGTAGCATAAGTGACATGCTAGTTTACTAAAAAGAAAAAGAAAAATTTACCTATAAATCCCATCTTGAGGAATGATGATCCATGTAATTATAGACGAATTAGTCCCATTAATTTTGGAAATGTAGATTTAATATATTATTTGAAAATTAGACTTACGGTTATATCCTTATTTCTATTATGTTTCATTCTTCTTCTTTGTTTTTTTTTTCCTCTTATGCTAGAAAGGTAAGGTACACAATATATGGGAATCAAATTTGGAAAGAATTTTTATATGAGAATCATTTTTATTTGGAAAACATTTCAAAATGAGTATAAAAATAATTTGAAATATGAGATTCTTCAAACATTTTAAAAGGATGTGTGATTCTTCAAACATTCCAAAATGAGTACAAAAACTCCTTAGTACGCTTTGGACAATTGTATAATTTCAAAGTATAACATTTCAATGTAACACTCAAAAAAAATTCTTAGTATACTTTTTCCAAACGTAACATTCCACAAAAATTCTTAGTGTAACACTCTAACATAACACACAAAAAAAGTCCTTAGTATACTTTTTCCAAACGTAACACTCCAAAAAAACTTCTTCATTAGTGTTACAATATAATGTAACACATAAAAAAATTTCTTAGTGTACTTTTCCCAAACATAACACTTCAATATATAATACTCTAAAAAAACTCCTTAGTGTAACACTCTAATGTAGCACAAAAAAAAAAAAAAAAAAAAAAAAAAAAAAGCTTTTTAGTATACTTTTCACAAACATAATATTTCAATATAATACTCTAAAAAAATTTCTTAGTGTAACACTCTAATGTAACACAAGAAAAGCTTTTTAGTATACTTTTTTCTAAACGTAACACATCAATATAACACTCTAAAAAAATTTCTTAGTGTAACACTCTAATGTAACACACAAAAAAAGCTTTTTAGTATACTTTTTTACAAACGTAACACTTCAATAGAACACTCTAAAAAAATTTCTTAGTGTAACACTCTAATGTAACACACAAAAAAACTCCTTAGTGTGCCTTTTTCAAACTTGACACCAATGTAACACTCCAAAAAAAAAGATGTAGGATTCTTAAAACCATTTTAAAAGGATGTGAGATTCTTCAAATAATTTCAAAAGGAGTACAAAAATTCTTTAGTAAGTTTTGGGTAATTTCAAACTGTAAGTGTTACGTTTGGGAAAAAAAATACGCTAAGGAGTTTTTTAGTGTTTTTGTGTGTTACATTAGAGTGTTATGTTTGGGATTACATTGATTGAAGTATTACTTTTGAGAAAAGTACACTAAGAAGTTTTTTTTAGTGTTACGTTAGGAACAAGTACACCAATGAGTTTTTTTAGTGTATTACATTGGAGTGTTACATTAGAATGTTACATTAGAATGTTACATTAGAATGTTACACTTTCGTAATGTGGGACTTGTTTCAAAATGAGAAAAAATCTAAAACTTCTATAGTACGGATTGCCCAAATGTATAATTTTACATTTGGAGAAATTCACCTTTTATCTCTAAAAAATTAAACCCAAACATATAAGTGACTATCCTTTTGTATAATTTCCACTTTAATGAGACATTTGGATTTATAAGGAGAAAAAAAAAAGAAAAAAAAGACCTAAATAGTTCATAAGATCACATTTTAGAATTTATTAGTACTTCACCCAAAGAAAAATTATAATTTCTTTAAGATAAAGGCACTATTTGTAGACGGGAAGTTATTGGGTACTTATGGAGTACAACCATGTAGTGCTCTAAGATATTATGATTAGTAGAGAAGGTTGACCTTATAATTTTATATTAAGTAATAAAAAATATAATAAATGATGATTAATTAAAAAAAAGTATAAACACGTAATACCGTAAAAATACCCAATAATTTTCCATTTGGACTAGTAGCCCCGCACAGTGTTGTTCCTATCCTATGCAAAGAAGAAATAAATGAGGCTCTCTGTTTTCAAGAATTTTTTTTTCTTTTGATTGCTGTGTAAGATTGCAAGCGCTATTTGTAATTGGTGTGTAGCACCTAAGACTAGTAGCCCCTGTAAAGAAGAAATAAACGAGGCACTCTATTTCTAAGAAAATATATATTAAAAAAGTGAGTTTACTTTTTAGAAAATTTATTAATTTTTTATTTTCTGTGAGTTTTTATTTTTAGTCATTTTTAAAAATATTTTACATAGATTTTTTATTTTTTATTTTTGAATACACCTAATCTACACTTAAAACTATAATTTTTGTGAAAAAAAAATAAAAAAATTCATCAAATAAAAAAATACCAAAAAAAAAATGAAAATTCAATACATTTTCGTATTTTGTTATATTTAATGAATTTTTTTAAAAAGTTTTTGTACAAATTTTTTATTTTTGAAGTATATTAAGATTAAGTGGATCCAATTTTTTTTTTTAAGAAATGAAGAAGAGAAACCAAATCAAGAGGAATATGGGTGTAATTTTGGCCCGTGGTCCGCTCGCGGCCCATGGTGGGCCCGACCCGTTAAGGCTCGAGCCCAAGCCCAGTCCGACGCCTTGGGTCAGGGTTTGGGCCATCGTTTTGAAGCCCGGCCTGGCCCATGGGCCCGGCCTGTTTGGCCCGACCCATCGGCCCACCTAGAAGCCCGGTCCACGCTGAGGCCCAGTGTTATTTTTAATGGAAAATAATAAAATTTTGGTGGAAAAAAAATAAATAAATAAATTTGTTTAGGTCCGACCAAGCCCGCCCAAAAGCCCGAGCCCAAGCCCAAGCCCGAGCCTCGGGCCAAGGCCCGGCCCACTAGCCCGCCCAAAGCTCGAATACCCCTTGGCCTAGGCTTGGGCCTGGGCTTAGTTTTCTGGCCCGTGGACTGGCTCGCCCCGATTTTTTGTGGGTGCCCACAAGGCCTGACATAGGGGCCAGGCCGGGCTGGGCCAAAATTACAAACCTAAAGAGGAAGCAGCAAGTGATGGCAACACAAGCCTTGCTCTTCTTCACCATCTTTGCTAAGAATTTTGTTAAGCAGATGCGATATGCTAGATAGGGATGGTTAAACCTCACACACACACACACACACATATATATATAGACGATATAGACAGGGACAGAACCACGATTCTATTCTTCAGGGGACTAAAATCTAGAAAAAAAATATTCATTTAACGTAGATTTATTTGTTTTTTAAATTAAGATTTTTTTTACTAAGAAAATTGCATTTTTTTTTTTTTTGTTGAAAAACCACTCACTTTAGCAGTAAGCACTACACAAGAAATAAAAAAAAAAAAAGAAAAGGGAATAAGATTTTATCACATTTTATTTATCATATAAGATAATATTATTACATTAGCAACAAATATGAATTATGGAACTCATTATACTAATGCAATAATATATAATATTATATAAAGAATTAGGCATAGAAATATAATTATCATAATATAATTGTTCTGTTATGGAGTTAGAAAAGAGAATAAAACACAAGAAGAAAAATAAATAAATAAAATAAAATAAAACACAAGAAGAAGTGAAAAACAAAAACAAGAGAGAATAACAAGAGAAATTAGAAACATAAAAGTGGGTTATATTAAGGTTGTATTTGATTTATGGATTTGAGTAGGGATTTAGGAAAAGAAAGAAAATATGTGTGTAAAATGTAATTATATATTTTGTTTATATTTCACCTCTTTTTTCTTTTTTCTTTTTTAATTTCTATTCAAATTCATTAATCAAACACAACGTAAATACTTTTTCACATAGAGTGCTCATGAAATTATTCGAGTTAAAATCAGAACAAAAAAATAAGTAAGCGGGGGTGAAGATTAAATTTGTCAACTGGGGGCCATACACATACACATGGAAATGGATACAAAGAAGTAGCAGTATACACAAAGCAATTGAGCCAAGGTAGGGGGGCCATGGCCCTTTACCTTCTACACTTGGGTTCGTTCTTGGATGTAAATTATATTTTTAATTATAGTTTTATTCAAATTTTATTTTTGGTCTCTATTATTTTAAAGGGTTTTAGTTTAAGATTCCTAGTAATATTTTTTTTAGAAGAATAAGAACAACAGAATTTTCTATATTAATTTAGGTCCTTCAAAATACATGGTGATAAAATTCTATAACTTTTTTAACTCATTTGAAAATTTCAAAATTCTATCACTTTTTATCTGGATCTCAATTTTTTTTATTTATTTATAAAATATATATTTTTTGTATCATTTCATTAAGATATGTAAAATAAGATCCATGATGAATACAAAATTCTAAAAAAAAAAAAAGTTCGACGAAATTTCACTGATCTATTCACTAACCTAATACAAGTCAGTGAAATTTCAGTTGGTTAGTAAAATTTCAATAGGTAAGTCTAAGTCAATGAAATTTTAGTTGGTCAGTAAAATTTTGATGATTAAGTCAATAAAATTTAACTAATAGTGAAATTTTGATGATCAAGTCAGGTGAATGAAATTTCGGCTGGTCAATGAGTCAATAAAATTTCATGAATTTTTCTCTTTTGAATTTCATATTACTAGTAGATCTTGTCAATAGAATTTAATAACTTTTGATTTATATCTTCATTTTTTATAAAATTTATATTTTTAGAGTCCTAAGAACTTCAGAATTTCATATTACTAATCAATCTTGTTTGAAAGATCTTGTTCATTTTTTTGTAAAATATATATTTTTTGGTTATTGAAATTTTTTTGACTAATTGAAATTTCAATGGCCTGTCTTAGGTCAGTGAAATTTTGTTAACTTTAAAAAAAAAAAAATTTGTATTCATTATGGATCTTATTTAACAAATCTTGATGAAACGATTATAAAAATACATATTTAAAAAAAAAAAAAAAAATTAGATGTCTAGATCAAAAGTTATAGAATTTTAGAATTTTAAAATGGGTTAAAAAAAAAAAAGTTATAAAATTTTGGCAACATATGTTTTGGAGGACCTTAACTAATATAAAAAAGAGAAACGATCCATCCCCCCATTTCATCCCCCTCAATTGCACCTCTAATGAGATGGCAAACAATTGCACCCCTAAACCCTAAAAAAGAGGGTTGATTGGTTGATATTGTTTGTCACGTCATTAGAGATGTAATTGGGAGTGATAAAATAGAAATGTAGCAAAACTCTATAAATTTTTTTATTATTCTTATCCTTCTAAAAAAATATTACTACGAATATTAAACTAAAAATCCTTAAGAAAGAAAATTATGTTGGACCTTTTCTACAACCCAAACTAAATAGAAATTGTATTGCTAATTTTCACTATTATAAAACTTAAATGGATTAATTACATTTTACCTTGTAATTTGGTTGAAAAACATAAATTGGAAAGAACATAAATTGCTAGTGAAAGAAATAATGGGTGGATGGTTACAATTATTATTATTATTATTATTATTATTATTATATATAAGAGTATATGTATCCGGCTGTGGTTTTAATTTGGAATTTTTTTTTTAATTATAATATACAATATGGCTTGAATTTTGTTTTGAGTTTCGGACAACGGACAAGATTTTTCCGTAATGCGGCTTTTGTTTAAGTTCTATTTCGAGAAAAAGAAAAAAAGAAAAAAATCAATGGGTACTTGGAAAAAATTCTTTTTGAAATGATTCTTTTAGCTAAAAGAAGAGGTGTTGGCCATGAGGTAGCAGGTGAAGAAACCAGAAAGGACAAGAGAAGGAAAGAAGTGAAAAATCGGGTTTTGAAGTTGTAATGCATATAAAATAAAATTTGAGAAAAAAATTAGGGTAATATAGACATTTTATAAATATGATTAACAGAGCCAGTATTTACATTTTACTCCAAATCTCAAGGGGATTAAGTATATATTTCTAAACAGTGATGATAAATAACTCTAATAATAGAATTTTAAATGGAGCTCTAAATGGAGCTCTAGTAAGGTGGGAGAAAGAGAGTAGAAAGAGATAGAGAGAAGAGTGTGGACTCCACCTTCACATGTACACTCTCCACATCATTATAGCTGCATTAGAACTCTTAAATTAGAACTCTCAAATATTATTCATTTCTAAATTAGAAGAAGGTAATGTGTTTTTAAGTCAAATTACATAGAGGTAAATTGTAATTAACCCAACTTATAAATTGGTGGTCTGAATATCTTTCTCAGATTTGTATAGGTCCTACTTTGAAAATGGGTCTTCTCAGTAATTTCGAGATAATGGGAACGGCCAAATTCCATTGTAAGCAGGCAACATAATTTCAAATGAGTATTGTCTGTGGAAAAATGAAACGGGAAATTATTACATTGCACCCCCTGTTGGTAGAAATATGATTTGATTAAAGAATTATTGATATCCGATCAATGTGATTTTTTACAAGAATGAAATAATCGACAAACTTTATAAATTTCACGGTTTTGATAATCAAAATAGACCCAAAATGGGCCAAATTGAACTATCCAGTTAATTATTCCAATTGGAGAGAGTCCAATCCCATTAAGAAAATATATTTATTTAATTTTGAATTTTCAAATATAGTTGTTGAGTTTTTTATTTTTGGTGTTTTATTATTTTTAGTGAATTTTTTTTTTATAGATTTTATATTTTAGTCAAATATTTTACTTTTTAAGTAGTATCTAAACAGTAAAAAAAATGAAAAAAATTTACTAGAATTCAAAAAATATGAAATGCAAAAATTATATTTAAAAATTCAAAGCCAAACAAAAGATTCGTTTCCTATGGTTGTTTGCCAAGTCTTTATTTTTTAATCAGCAAAGTGAAGTTTAATTGAAAACATGAAAATACAAATACAAAAAGATATAATGTATGGAAAGTGATTCAGACAATACAAAATATTCCTACTACTATTACTTGCAAAGACAACCACCTCCTCAGCCTCATGATTTTATTTTTTTTTTTAAAAATAAAAAAATAAAAAAAATCCTTGAACCCCAAAGTCAAACCACACAACTAGACACTAGCAGACAATGTAGCACCCATAAGCACACTCCTCAACTCCGAATAATGTTTGAGGGCCCAAAATTAGGGGCTCGAATTTGGCTCAAAACCCAAAACGACGTCGTTTTGGATTTTGATTTTTTTTTTTTTTTCTTTTTCTTCCTTTTCTTTCTTTCTTTTCTTCTTCTTCGTTGAACAGAGGAGAAGAGCAGAGGCGAGAGAGAGAAACAAAGTCATTGTCGTTGCAGCTCATCGGCCGGCGTCGCAGCTCGTCGGCCGATCTCGCAGCTCGTCGCTCGTCGCTCGTCGGCATCGCAGCCCCACCTCCGCCTCTGCCTTCGCCCCCCGCCGCCTTCGCCTCCACCTCCACCTCCGCCCGATTTTGTTGGCCCCTCCAGTCCAGTTCTTCTTCTCCTTCTTCTCCTCCTCCTCCTCCTCCTCCTTCTTCTTCCCCCTAATTTCGAGCCAAATTCGAGCCCCTATATTCGGGCTCTCTACCATTATTGCCTCAACTCCCAAGGCACAGCCCCACCTCGCCAAGTTAACCTTTCATATTCTGTGTGTCAAAGGTTAAAAGGCAAAAGAAACGAAGAGTAGAGACTTGGAAAACTCCGGTTGATTTAGTTTTTGAAAAAAGATTCAAGTTTTGAGTTCTATTTTAAAAAATAAATTATTAAAAATAATTTTGAAAATTAAAAGTTTATTTGGTTATGAGTTTTAAAAATAATTTTGAAAATTAAAAGTTTGTTTGGTTATGAGTTTTAAAAATAATTTTGAAAATATTTGTAGTTTTTTTTTTTTGTAATTAATATAGATGAGTGTGAGAGAAAATTTGATTGATTGATGTGTAGAATGTGAGAGAATGAGAGAGGAAAGAGGACACTACTAAAAACAGGGCCTTTTGAGTCGGCAGAGTGCCGTCGCAAATAGCACATTTGCCGACGCAAAAACGTTTTTGCGACGGCGTTTCGACGGCAACTCAAGGGTCGAAAATGGTGGGGTCGCAAATGTTTTTGAGTCGGCAATTTGCCGACGCAAAAAGTTTTAATTTTTTGAGACGGCAGATTGCCGACTCAAAAAGTGGTTCAATGTTTTAAAAAATTTAACCCATAATTTTCTTATTGAGGCGCCTCCGAAGTTTCGAACCCACGCCATTTGCAAGCTTTGACCGGACCTAAAGTCACCGCACTAAATCCACTTCACCACTCTACCTCTTTCAGATATTAATTGAGATATTTATTATTTATAGTATATACACTCAATATTAATATAAAAGTATATCTATAAATATATATACATATAATTATAATTTCATTATTATGATATTCGAAAAAATTATCTTGATATACAAATAAATAAAGCAGAATGTGCTTAATTACATGTATCGCACAAATTAAATTTATTTTTTTTATTTTTATTTTTATTTTTTATCGATCTGATTGATGTCTTAATATTAATTTATATTTAATTTTTTATTTAACATTAAATTATTTATTATCAAAATATTCATATTTAATTTAAATTTTTCATGCCTATATACACTATTTTTTTCTACACTATATATCTTGGTTATAAAATATTTTTTTTGCTACGGCATCTGTTGCCGACACAAAAAGATATAATTTTTTGCGTCGGCACAAATTTGCCGACGCAAAAGGTATATACCGACGCAAAAAGTCTATCTTTTGAGTCGGTAAATTCAACCGACTCAAATAATGCTATCAAATATTAATTTTTTGTGTCGGCCAACGGTGCCGACTCTAAAGGTTTGGTATTTGCGTCGGCAACTCTGTGCCGTCTCAAAAAGACTATCTTATGTGACGGTAAAATTTGCCGACTCAAAAAAACCGATTCAAAAGGCCCTCTTTTTAGTAGTGGGAGAGAGAAAATTTGATTGATTAATTTATTAATAAATAAATAAATAAGAGAAGGAGAGAGGAGAGAGGAGAGAGGAGAGAGAAAATAATTTTAAAAAAAGTTTTAAAAATTGATTAACCATTTTTTTTGATCTAAATATTAATTTAAAAACTAAATCAAACGTTAAAAAGTTCATATTCTACGGTTTTTTTCTTCTTCTTCTTTCTTAACCATCCTTTTCTCATCTCTATCAGACCCTCCTACTAGCTGCATTATTATTGCACTTTCTTTTTACTTTTATTATTGATGAAAGTATAGTTATTAGTTATTAGATTAGTATTTATGAGTTAGCCCCCACCTTTGTAAAGTATCATGTATTTGCCTCATAATTCAACTTCTCATAGAAAGAGTTGAATCCATGACATCTATTCGTAAATAATATCCTACCAACTGCTTGCCAAAAAAAAAAAAAAAAAAAAATCCCAAAATACTATATTGAACCTCATTAGTGATCACTTGGTCACCATAAAAAATGTGATCAATTAGTCACTAGACTTTATAATATATTCCATTCCAGTTGATAGTTTTAACTTAAAAATCATGTAGCTCTCTACTATCGGACGAATTTAATCGATCATCAAAACATAAATGGAGTTCAGTTATGATATTAAAATTTTAATAACCATCCAATTATTTTATGCATAATTATTCTACTCTCTACAAGTTGTACAACTACATAAACTCTATGCAAACCCCATCTTGTGTATACCATGTTTGAGTATTTGACCTCAATACATGTCTTGTTTGGTGCAATTTATGAGTGCTTATAATGTTTTTTTTTTTTTCAAAAAAAAAAAAAAAAAATTCTATTTTAAGGATTTGTATTAAATGTTCAGTACAATTTTTGTTTACATTTTTAGGCACTGGGGCTATAAGTCTAAAAAATTATTCCAAATTTTATTCAACTTGTTTGATTTGGATTTTCAAGATTCACTATTTAGAAAATTAAAATTTTTTATTTTCCGTATTTTTTTTTGTTTTTATTGATTTATTATTATTATTATTCTAAGCAATTTTTAAAATTGTTAGATACACTCAACATAAATACACTTAGAAAGTATAATATTTGTGAAAAAAAATCTTTAGAAAACTCACTAAATACCAAAAATACAACCAAAAAAAAAAAAAAAATGAGAATTTGGTAATTTTTTTTTTTTTTGTATTTTTGCGTGTTTATTGATTTTTTAAAATATTTTTTACAAATATTTTTATTTTTAGATAAATCTAAAAAATAAAAAAAATTGCTTAAAATTTTAGAAATATTCACTAAAAACATAAAAACACAAAAATAGAAAAACTCAATTTCTAGAAAATTGAATCTAAAAAATTGAAACCAAACACACTTTTTTTTTTTTTTTTTTTTTTTTATAAGAAGAATAATAATTTGAAAAATAATATTACCCATATTTATTTGGCTATATGTTCACCTATCTATCTGTCACTGATCGTCGATGACTTTTCTAACACTGGCTATTTTTTGGTGACTTTCCAGCGCTGGCGATGGGGGGCGATTGATACTAACGTATGAGAATGAAGAAGGAAAGTAGAGATAAAAAAAATATATATACAAAGGTAAAAGTAAAATAAAAAAATTAAAGTAATAATTTATACTTCTCACTAATATATTTAGTTAATCATATCTTTAAAATCAAAACACATCATTTTTTTTTTAACTCATTTTTAAACATATAATGATAAAATTCAAATATTTAAAATAATATAATAAATATCACATCAATACATAAAAAATAATTTATGAAAGTTATTAATTCATGCGTTTAGATCATCTCCAAATGTTTGTAACATTTGCAGAGCGTGTGCCCAAAAACTACCACGAGACGTCGTTTTGACTCTTTGAATAAAATCGCCCAAACCACGTTCAGAATCTCAACCTCATAGCCAGGTAGTAACAATAATATTTCTTGTGATAAAGCTCTATATGATTGAAATTATCATTTGGTTATCATTTGGTTATCCCTATTTTAAAAAGATTTGAGATTATTAAATTTACAGTTTTTATAGATGGGTAATTTATGGGAAATTCTAATATACACATTCTTCAAAAGGGTGCATCATATGCACCCTAGATATGCACCCCTAGATATGACATTTTTTTTTTCCCTCTATAGTTATAACTAATTTTTTTCTTTAATTATGACATTATTTTAGTTATGACTCATGAATTTTTTAATTATACCTCATGTTGTGTTTGGTTATGACATTTTTCTTTTATTTTTTTAGTTATGCTAAAAAAGTATAAAGTTATGCTATTTTCTTCTTAAGTTATAAGATGCATATGATACATACCTAGGTGTGTACCATAGTATTTTTCATAATTTATACTTGTTGAATAAATGGTATCCAGATTTTCTAGATCCCTTATAAATGGAAAAGAAGAATATCCAATTTCCTTTTAAAAGATGATATAAGAATACTTGTGTATTGCCATAGCTGTTTCTACTAATCTCATTACAATCTTCAATCTTTATATTAAATGCAATTTGTTAAAATTTATTTACTAAACTGAGATTTAGATTCACAATCCAAAACAAAAGAAAAACAAATATAGAGATTGAAATTTATAATGACAAATTTGTAGTACAACATTTGATGAAATTTATGATGCGCTAATTTGAGAAGATAGTTAAAAGTTGACTCTTTTTTTTTTTTTAAATAAAAAAAATGTGTAAAAAATGTGAGA
Organism: Camellia granthamiana; assembly: GCA_036172215.1. NCBI lineage: Eukaryota > Viridiplantae > Streptophyta > Magnoliopsida > Ericales > Theaceae > Camellia > Camellia granthamiana. The sequence continues at coordinate 104,476,550 of CM069912.1, forward strand.
GGTGATGTGACTCAAAATAAGTTAAAAACTGGCTCTTGGCTTTTAACCCTCTTCCCAAATTATAAAAAAAGTGAATCAAGCTTGTCATGGACTCTTCCTAACATGCTAATCTCTTCCTCTCTCCCCTCTCCTTTACAGCTTCCATCATAAACCACCGCCTCCTTCCTTGCCAACCACCACCTCCCTCTCTATTCATCAAATCTGAAATCACCATCAGACCTAGAATCGCAGCCACAAACTCATCACCACCAACATCAAATTTGAACCATTTTGGTAATTTATATGTAATTATTCAATGGAAAATAGCACCCCATCAACATTGCTCTTTCAAATCAATATAAAAGAAGCCAACAATTTTTGGTGCTACAAGGTAGGTATATGTTCAAGAAAAATAAAAATAAAAGCAACACAAAATAAAATAAATAAGATGACAATAAAGAGAGAAGCCACACCATATGTGTGTGGTTCGATTGCTACCATACACACATGGCACATAAAATCCCCAAGGGTACATCTCTCTTTTTTATTGATTTTCACTCTTCAATATTTATTCTTACAATAAAAATCCCTATTTGAAAATTATATTTCAGTAGGTAATAGAGAGGATTGGGTTTTATCTAATATCTAACATATCCTTACTAAACAAAATAGCTTTGCACTGTCTTTGAGGCTCGAGTTTTGCTAAGTGCACAAAATTAGTACACGGAAAAATATGCAGAATAGAAAGGGTTCAATTTTGTGCATTTTCATGGGCAACAATTCTGTGCACATAGGTGATGCTCTACGGAATTTTTCGAGTGGATAACAATTGAGAAACAATGTGCATGGTTGGCCTAGATTATGGGTTGACATGCAAACATGCAATTTTACACTACACATCACTACCTCCTCAACTTCAGGGGAGGGAGGTGAAAGGCGTTGGTCCAACACATCCTTTAGCTGTATGTTCTCAATAGCTGGGGTCAACAGGGACATGATGAAGTCTCCCAGATGCTTTCCTTTGATCACTTTCAGTGCCAACACATCAAAGCTATAGACATCACACTTTTTAGTTACTTTCATTGTGTAAGCAAGCTCTACAAAAAAAGAGAGACAAGGTAATGCACTTGTTTTGTTATGCTTCAGATTCTATGTCAATTTAGGAGAGCATAAAACTATGTTTACCTGGTGCAACATATCCGTATGTGCCTGCAAATGCACTACAATTAGAGGAATCTAGCTTGAAAAGCTTGGTAGTGCCAAAGTCCGAAACACGAGCCTCGTACTCCTCATCAATCAGAACATTGTTGCTAGAAATGTCTCGGTGAACAATGGGCGGTGTGCAATCATGGTGCATGTATGACAAAGCGCTTGCCACACCCTTAATAATATTCACCCTCTTAAGCCAATCCAATTCTTTAGCTTCTTCGTCTTTCTTAAAAATTGTAGCCAAACTACCTCTTTCGATGTACTCATAAACTAGAAAAGAATGCCGAGCATGTGAACAATAACCAAAAAGCTTTACTATGTTTCGATGCTTAATTTTTGTCAATGCCCTTACCTCATTTTAGAAATCTTTCTTATCAGCCCTCTCGGATAACGGATGAAGTTTCTTCACAGCTACTATATTAGCTGATGGTAACTTCGCTTTGTAGACAGTTCCATATCCTCATTTTCCAATGCAATATGTGGCATCGAAATCATTGGTAGCTTTTACAATGTCATTGTACATTGCTCTTCCATCAAATATTGATATCAATAACAAATCTTCTTTCGGGGGTTGGGTGTCACCCTCTTCAACTTGTGACTTTGTCTTTCTTGAATTGAACATGATGAGAAGTCCAATGAATGCACCTAGAAGTAAGAGTGCTCCACCAAGAGGGAGCACGATTACAAGAACAAGTGTCCTTTTTTCTAGAGTGTGTTTGTGCAATGCAGAAGAAACTTTGCAAGGCTATAGGCCTTTGACATTTCCACACAGACCTTTGTTCCCTTGCAGTGCTTCTATTGATGCATTCATGAAGGCGTTGCTCATGGGAATAGGACCTTGCAACTGATTGTATGATATATCAATAAACGCCAAGCCATGCATATCTTCAAAATCCTTTGGAATGAAACCAGAGAGATTATTGTGGGAGAGGTTCAACTTCTCCAAGCTCTGCAAATTTGTGAGTTCTGATGGTATTTCTCCTGTAAGAAAATTCTTACTCAAATCCATTTCGGTAAGGTGAAATAATTTACCCATCTGAAATGGAATTTTTTAACTCAACATGTTATTGCTCAAGTTCAAGTGAAACAAATTCGGAAATTCTCCAAAATACCCGATATTGACCCATTGAATCTATTTGTGGATAGATCAAGATACGAAATCCCAGTTAGTGATTCAAGTTCTTGAGGTACACAACTGGAAAGTTGGTTATCAGCTAAAATCAACTTCTCCAAAGAAGTCGACTTCCCAAATTCCTTTGGAATCTCCCCAACTAAACGATTTGAAGATAGATCAAGTCGATGTAGTTGTATTGAATTTTCAAGCCCTGGTGGAATGCTACCGGTGATGTTGTTCCTTGTTAAGTTTAGGTTTTCCAAATTTGGAAGCCTTCCCCAAATTTTTGATAATTCACCATAAAATTTGTTGTTACCCAAATGTAGGTGGATCAAGTTCAGATAGGTGTCGAAATTTTCAGATATATTTCCAGTTAATTGGTTTTCATCAAGACGGACTTCGATTAAACTTGAGCAGTTTTTTAGACTTTTGGGGATTGTACCTGTGAGCTGGTTGTGGTTGACATTGAAGTTTTGAAGTTTACCACCTTGGCAAAGCTCCGGGAGATTGCAAAAAAATAGGTGTAGACACCCCATTTTTGATCGTCCTAAAGACTTGGATGTCATCATTTGAGTGCTCGATGATTGCGCATGCTCGCGTTCGTTTGGAGTCCCCAAGGTTTTTGGCTGTGCGCCTCGCCTCTAAGTCTCTGAACTCTTTTGGTTTTGTGCTTGTTTTAAGCCAACTCTTGGTCCCCTCCTTTTGCCTGGAGGGAGAAACAGTGGTGTAGACCACTTTTCTCCCATGTAGACCACTTTTCTCCCCTGCCAGCCAGTTTTCTCCCCTGTAGACCACTTTTGGTGGCCGATCAATTAGGGTGGGTGGTCGGTCGACCACCTTAAGTGGTCTGTAGCCTGCCACCACCTTCTTCTTTTTGTGTAGACCACCTTTCCCCCCTGTCAGCTAGTTTTTTCCTTTATCAACCACCTGGGATGGTCGGTCGACTAGGTGGGGTGGTTGGTCGACCACTTTAAGTGGTCTACGGCCTTTTTTCTGCTTTTGTAGATATTTTTGGTACCAGCTGTGCCAGCTGTAAAGCATTGGAGCCATCGTCCATACACGTTGGAGGGATTATAACAAGCTTTAAACTTATCAAGCAAGCTTTTGCTTGCATTTCTTATATAAGGGGAGCTCCCTCCCCCTTTGAGAAGGTTCAGATTTTGTTGAGAGCAAAATATCATTCTCTCTCTAGATTTCTCTCTCTCTCTCTCTCTCTCTATATATATATATATATATTGTGCTTAGAAGTGTATTTTCTTTGCATTTTTGTACACAACCCTCTTAGCCAAAGACCCTACCTTGGAGCTGAGGTTGCTTGAGGTCTTGTAGGAGCTTCAAAAGTTGGTTTTTGGGCTCAAAGTGGTGTTGTTATTGCTGTGCTTCAAGGGTGAGTCCCATATCCTCTTTAAAGCTTTATTTTCATTGTTTATTTGGCCATCCTTGCATGCTATTTTTGGCTTAGCCTTCAACTGAAAAAATTTATGTTTTGAAGTGTTTAAAATGGTTGTTTAAGGCTTTGTTTGAGTTAGGGGTGGTTTACCCCCTTTGGTGGCTTGTTTTGCCTTGTTTTGTGCCATCTTTTAAGGCCTTTGAGACCATCTCTTTTTGGCCCTCTCACCACTGAAACTCAGAGGAATTTTACTGATGGAAAAGTAGTTTTGAGGTCCCAAATGGGTGGGGGTGGTCCCCCCCCCCCTCTTCTCTTGTTTGCATGTGTTGATGGCCCTCCAAAGGAGCATGTGTTTCTACTTCTTAGAGGCTTTGTTTAGGCTTATTTTTGTGACTTTTCAGACTTGCCATAACTCTTTTTTTGGTTGTCTTGTGCACCTCTTGCATGCTTCTTATACTTGTAGTGTAATCCTACTTGTAGCCTTGCAAACTAACATGTCTTTGTGCTTGGAATTTGCTTAGTTCAAGCATATTTTTAGCCATTATTTGACATGTCATAACTCTTATTTGTGTTGGTTTGGTTTCCTCTTGCATGCTCCTTGCACATGTAGTGCAATTTTGCTCATTAGTCTTGCATGCTTGGTGTTTTGGCCTTTCATTCTAGCATGCGTATGCTTCACTCCAGCATGTTTTTTTGATCTAATTTAGCATGTTTTCGGTTTGATTTGAATGGTCTTGGTCATGTGGCTCATGCTTTGAATAGCTATAGTGTAGTTGGTCTTGCTAGCCTTGAGTTTTGGGGCCTTTAGCATGCCATACTTGTGTTGTTTGCATGATATGGTATCATTTGGCATGGTATTTCAGAGTATATACTTCCATCATGCACTCATCTATATTGCCCTTCAATTGTGTTTGAGAGTTGACCCTTATGCCTAGTTGATGAGCCATTACATGAGCATGCACATCCTGCCTTTTGTGCCTAAGTCTTAATGTGTTTTTGCCACTGTTTTGAGATGTCTTAGGTCTGTCCATATGTGGTTTGACCATTTGAGCATTCTAGTGCATGCCTCATGTGTAATATGTTTCATTAGCTTTGATGCCTTAGCTTCTAAACATGTCATGCATGCATTGTTTAATTGATAGAGTCTTGTGCATGCCACTTTAGCATTGAAGGTTGAGCATCTTGTTTGCATTGCATTGTGTTTGGATCAGACGTTAATCCAAACATGAGGAATGTGGCACGTTTCATACTTAAAGTGATGAAACGTGTAGCATTTCTTGGTCGCCGACCCTCTTGATCAAGCATGATAGAGGTGGAGGCCCTTATGTGTTATTTGTGCATTCATTGACATTGACTTGTGCAAATTTGGCTTCTCGGCCATCGGGCATTGCAATGCATGGTTGGTGGCCTGAGAGTTGAGTACCACACTCCCTTGAGCTTGAGAAATGATAGGGAGGGTGGTTGTGCATACATATCTTGCAAATACACTGCTATGTCCCTTGTTGTTCTCTGTTGCAGCAAAACTGGAGCTTGGCAAATTTACTGGTCGACCGACCAGTAAGGGTGGTCGACAGACCACTTTTTCCGCCCTACAACCAGTTTTTCTGGTCTACAGCCCCCCTTCCTGGTCGGCAGCCCACCAGGAGGTCCCCATGTTGGAGCAGAAGTAATCTAGAAGTTGGTACACTTTTCAGAGATCAAATCAAATGCAAACAGAGGCAATTCTGGGCATAGCAATGGATTTCCGAGCGAGGTGATCGAGCATGCTTGCACCCCTCACCCCGAGGACCTCTTTTAACTGCTTTAGCTGTTTTTACTTAGTTAGCTAATTCGTCGGTTTTGTACTTAATTAGTTAATGTGCTTAATTAATCGATTTGTTTTGCAATAATTAGTTAACTAGGAATAGTTAATTAGTTTTGGTTTGTAATAATTAGTTTAATTAGCGTAGCTAGTTAGCTTATTATTTGGACCCTCCGTCGAGTGGGCAAATGTTGTAATAAGTGTGCGTATGTGTGTGAATGTCTTCCAACCCCACGTCTTTCTCCCTTTTACCTATCAGCTTTCGATGGTTAGTTTTAGGGCATGTTTCAATTAGCATCCTTATGCTTGCATGCGTGCATCATTAAGTTCTCTTGCATGCACCGAGCTCGGCGCATTTTGCATGTGTTGCATTAGGCATTTTATATAGTTAGGATCATGCATTGATTTCTAATTAGCTTTTGTTTTGGCTCAGAGTACACTGTAAGTGTTTATGCTTTAACATCCTTGCATGTGTGTAAGTGACTGCCATGATAGCATGCTTGCCATGAGGCTATGTGCTTAAGTGATTAACTACATGAATGCCTGTGGATGAAGGCTTCATTGCTTGAATTGGAACAATTTATCAAAATGTGCGTTTTAAGCCCACTTGTTTATGGCAAATCATGTTTTTAAGCCCACCTAAGGGTGGCAAATCCGCATTTTAGCCTACTCGAGGGTAGAAACTTCAAACCATTTTCGAAAAACAAACGTGAGATGTTTTGTTCCAAATTGAGTGATTTAGTCTATACTTGTATGCTGTGCGCATCACATAGTAATTCTAGATTAATAACCGAAATAAGAACACATGTGTTTTCAAAACAACATATCATGTTAGTAGAGGCCGATCAAAGATCAGGCGAGCGGGGGTGCTCATTTTAGGACCTTCTCCTCTCGTACCCAAGTTCCCGAGCAGAGCCAACTTTGGTGATGACAGACACGTGTCCTCAGGCACGAGTCTGGGTTTCCTAAATTTTTCAAAATAAAATATTTAGGTGGCGACTCTGAAATCTGGCAAAGCAGTCCATGTTTGGCGCTTTTTTATTAAAATCGATTTTCCAAAAACGATTTGCTGGATTTGGACTCTTTGGTGATTTATCAGTCTTACATTGAACTTTGTGAGATTAGATTCAGAACCGTGACAGGTGTCTGAATTGTAGTAGCTAGAACACAATTCGCGCCCTCTTCGAAAGGGGGGCCCGCGGAAGGAGTTCGGGCGGTCTACAGTTTTTGGCGATTCTACTGGGGATTTAGAGAACTTGACTCGAACTCATGATATGTTGTTTTGTTTATACTTATGTGTTTCTTTGCATTATATTTGCATTGGTGCGCCTAGGACACCGTGTTTGCCGTCTGCTATTCCTGAACGGTTTGTCGGAGGCTTGCTTGGAAAAGCGTGCCATAAGGCTGACTGGTTACGGGCTCTGCCACGATGGGAACACAAACCTCGGTTTTGCCGAGGCACCCTCTTTGACCATTCGACCTAGTTGCATATCGGAATCCATAGAGACCATTCCAAACCAGGACAGGTTGCTTGAAACCACATGCGTGCGTAGTGAAACCCTAGCTCCTGACGAAACTAGGACAGGGAAACCCTACCCCACCATAGGGGTGTTTTGGCTCACTTGCTTGATATGTGCTGTTAGGGATGTGTCTCTACAGGAATGTATGTATCAGTTGCGAGTTTGGGTATCAGTCTGAGGACATCAGTGTTTGGGGGTATCAGTTTGAGACAAAAACTTTGGGGTAGAATTCAGTAGAGAGCACGGCCATTCAACTTTGCTCATATTTGTTCTCGTAAAATCAGGCTGAGATGCTGTCTGTTTTCTTTTTTGCAGGGTAGTCTTGGAACCATAGCTTCAGAAGGCTCCGATATCCGCCGGGTACATTGGACTTTTGTTGATAGACTTTGTCAGGTCAGAGATTTAGTTCAAGGGCAATCAGTGTTTTCTTTGCAGAGGCAAGGCAAAAAGGTTAGTCAGGCACAGATCACCAGTACAGCAGTTACCAGATCAGCGGTCATTATCTACTTCACCTGTGCGCAGTTGGGTTGAGATATCTGCTTCCATATCAGAGAGGGAACATACACCTGTCCAGCCAGTTCCACACTTTACAGTCGAAAATGGAGGACATGATGCGTTAGCTCCAAGAGACCATGCAGGCCATGTAGCGGGATGCTGCCCGCCAAGAAAAGGTTGTAGCCTAACAGACAGAACTGATTGCCAGGCTTCAACAACAGCAGCAACCACAATAAGCCGGAGCATCTGCTTTGCATCCACCCCCATCCCCACCTAGAGTTCCAACACTAGGGAATACGGCAAACGTCCATGAAGATACAGACATTCCAACAGGGTCAGTCCCGCCACCAGTTCTACCACAGACTTCAAAGACACTGGCTCTCTCAACAAATACACCGTTCGAATTTGAGATGGATCCAACCGCTCTGAAGATGAGTAAGCTTAAAAAGCTATTCAAGCGGGCCCAGGGAGTCAACTCGATCCTGGACATAGATGATGGTTATACGGACTCGGCGGTGACATTGTCGGACAGATTCAAGATGCCCCACATAGACCGTTTTGACAGTTCGGGTGATCCTATGGTTCATCTGAGGTTGTTCTCGGATATTTTGTGCCCGATGGGCTTAACGAGACTCTAGAAACTATCACTTTTTGGTCGGACCCTATTGGGTATTGCGGCCATCTGGTACGCCAAGCTGGAGGACTCAGTGAAAAGGAGTTGGGAAGAGATGGCCGAGGCCTTCGTTGTTCAATACTCATACAATACCCAGATCGCGGTCACGACTCGTGATCTTGAGGCGACCCGACAAGAGCCGAAGGAGGGCTTCTCTGACTTTGTAACCCGTTGGAGAGCCAAGGCTTCTATGATGACAACTCGGCCACCTGAAAAAGATCAGATAAGGATGGTTGTGTGCAACCTACCACCCAAGTTGATGCAGAAAATGATCGTCTTACCCCTTCCCACCTTTGCTGACTTGCATGAGATAGGGGTACAGATTGAGGATGCTATGAGGCAAGGTCTAATTGACCACGAAAGGGAGTCACCCAAGAAGGGTTATACACGCAGTTCGAATGCAACCACCAGTGGTGATGCAGCTGTAAGATCTTCTGAAGTTGGAATGGTCGCCATCACTCCAAAAACAGCCACCCCCTTTGTTGGTACGTCCAATCCAAACCCCCAAACTTCGAACTATCTACCCTGAGGCAAGAGGGTTTTCACCCCACTCTATATGCCTTTGTCTAAAGCTCTAGGGGTCCTACTCAGGAAAGGACATCTGAAACCGTTAGAACAATGGCCTCTACCCGATCCTTTCCCTTCAAAGCATGACCCGGCTAAATATTGTGCTTTCCATCAGCAGCAAGGTCATGATACTGACTTTTTCCTCAGACTACGTCATGAGATTCAAGATCTCATTGACAACAAGGTAATAGCACCTCCAGAAAAACCAAACGCCAATCAAAACCCTCCACCTAGGCAAGTATACTTCATCCAAACAATGGCCAACCCGTTTGACCCCAGTATATACATCACCCCGGCCCATCTACCCAAGCCCTGAGGTGTTCATTCCGGTCAGCATGGACTTATGCATGATGGGTGCACCTGAACCTCAATCATCTCAAACCCCTGAACCCACTACTTCTGAGCTGATGAAAATGATTGAAGATCTTTAGAGAACTATGGCAGATTTAGCCTTTGGAATTTTGGCTCCATCACCGACCACATCACGGGCTAGCAGTTTCAATCCAAAAGGCTCCTCAATCTTGGGGCAAGCTACAATTGAAAAGGGCCAACCTGAAGCCATCTCAGATCTAGGTGGTGGCATGTCAGTAACAACCGGGCTCTGCTCTGATATAGCGACCTAATCCTTTAGTAAAGTGGAGGCAAATGAGAAGAGAAAGGTCAGGGTAGGCATTGGTCCCCTATGAACATCTTCAATGGGCTGTTGAGGCTTTGAAAGCCGAAGGACTGAACAAACAGCAAGTTCTCGCAGTTGTTGCGAAGACTGTGGATGACACTTTTGTCACTTAAATTGGGGGCAGTTTGAATCAAGGGGCAAGCCGGGACAAGGGATGTCGTGCCAGAAACACCCCTCTCAACTTCAATCCTATATTTGTCAGAGATCATCAAACCCAGTCAGCACCTACCAACCCTTTTGCTGGTACATCCAATACGACTGCGTAAACCTCAAGTCATCAATCCCGAGGCCAGAGGTTCTTCAATCGCCTCCACATGACTTTGTCCAAAGCCCTTCAAATCCTTATAGAAGAGGGGCATTTGAAGCCCCTAGAGCCGCGGCCATTATCGAATAAACTTCCTCTCTCCCATAACCCAGCTAACTACTGTGCCTTCCATCAACAAGTTGGCCATGACACTAATAGTTATTTTTGTCTTCGCCACGAAATACAAGATCTGATTGACAACAAGGCCATCGTCGCACCAAGCTCTGCAAAGTCTATCGACACTGGATCAGTGAACTTGGGAGATAATGTGATTATGTGATCGGGGGATGAACCACCTGCTGATGGTGCTCAGTTTACTCCAGATGTAGGGGATGGCACGCACTGTTTTGAGCAATGTGCAAATATTGGTTATTTTACTTTCTGACTTGGGTGTTGGGTCAGTCTTGTTGTGTTGTGTTGAGTCAGTCTTTTTGTACTGAGTCAGTTGAGTCTGTCTTGTTGTATCGAGCCAGTCCTGTTGTGTTAGAGTCGGGTGATTTTGGGGGTGTTACCTCGGGCATCACTTGCTTGTTTTGTGTTTTTCTTTTACACTCTTTCTTTTGTGTCTGTGAGCCAGTTGCACCAGAAGATCTGAATGAAATAGCAGTGATTTTCATGCTTTTGTGTTTGTTTCTGCCTTGAGCCAGTTGTGCCAGCAAGTTTGAATGAAATGGCAGTGCTTTTCACCTACTTTTATGTGCCTTGAAATCATTGCATTGACCTAAGTTTTTCAAAACTTTTCGAACACTGTGATGAAAACAAAGAGGGAGGAATTCCTCTGGATTTGCAAAAATTTGTTCAATTGAGAGAAAGAGAGGCATGCTAAGCCCTTAATAAATGAGATCATGTTTGTTAATGTGAGTACTGAGAACGATCCTGGCTTAATTCAGATTAGTTCTACATTGTCTTCAATGCGAGCGATTAGTCGCTTTCTTAAAAGATTTCAAAAAATGTTTTATGTGGTTTTGCCAAGACATGTGTGGAATTGCTCTTGAGATTGTGCAGCATAGGATCACTCTCAGCCTCGAGACTCGACCCCTCTGCTTTCAAAACCTTAAACTTGAATTCAGAATGTTCAACGGTCAATCACAGGCTTGTATGGCCAGATTTGAAGCAGCCCATGAACTAGGGACAAGAAAGTCAGATCAAGAAGATCAGATGCTATCAAAGGAAGCTTGTGAAGCTAGATCAGAAGCATCCCTGGAACTAGGGGCAAAAATGTCAGATGTGCTCAAAGAGTGAAAGATGAGTCATTTCTCAAGCCAATGAAGACTAGAAAGAAAGCAAATCCGAGAAACGGAGAGAAGAAAGTATTGTTGAAGGACAATCGAGTTCCTACCCACAACACTAGGGGCAAATTCGGCCCCGATTGGATGGACTCCTACATCATCAGCGAACAGCAGCCATTCTTCTGGATTCAGATGGCTTTGAGATCTCAAAATCGATCAACATGGACAGAGTTAAACTCTTTTACCCTTGAGAGGCTTGCTGGGCCGAAAACTCGGAAGGGCGACCCAGGCAAAAGTTAGAGCAAGAAAAAGAAAAGAAAAGAACAAAGATGAAAAAAGATGAAATCAAAACGATGAAAAGAAATGAAAAGAAATGAAGAAAAAGAAAAGAAATGAAAAGAAAAGGAAAAAATGAAAAGAAAAGAAAAACAGAGCTCGCAAGGTTGAAACCCTGGAAGGACAGCCTTGGCAAAAGTTAGAGCGTACAAGGAGAGGTTAATACTCGAGTGTACCTTAACCCCGAACTACGTAAGGCTTGATTTCCATCTTTGGGATACGTAGACAACTTCATTCTGAAGTCCAGCCATAAACACTTCAAATTCAACTGTCCTATCCATGAGATTGAACAGGTCATCTTTGTCATTTTTGTATCTAAGAGTTCGGTTGTGATCTTCACTTTGAGGAATGACTATAGCGCGCTGTGGTGCCATTCAGACAAGGGGCAACTTTCCATTGCCGTGGAGTGCCATTTAGACGAGGGGCAATTTTCCTTTGTTTCAGGTTTGAGGTTGTGCATCTCAAGAGTAGATTTCGTGTTGGTCAAGCAGTGGCCATTTGCAAAATAGTTTTGATGATTTTTAATGAGGTTGACTAATTTTCTCGAAAATTATCCCATTTTTCCAAAACCGAACTATTTCTTGGACCCAAAAAAGGAAAATTTTCAGTGCTCATAGCCTGACTTGCATGATTTCAAATCAAAAATTTGAACAAGTATGTTAATCTAACTCTCATATTGGTCAAAATTGTTTTAATAGAAAGCCAAAACAAAAAATGGTCAAAATGATGAACTAGGGGCACAGTTGAGTCAGGTGTCTTGTTTTTTCCCCATTGTCAACATACTTGCCAGAAAGGGCACTCTACTTGCTAGAAAGGGCACTCTATTTGCCAAAAAAGGCACAGCTGAAGCTAACAGCAGAAGGCCAAAAGCTCTCTCATCCTCTAAGCAGTGAAGTATCGAGCCAAGTGCGAAGCACGAACTGGAATGGAGCAGAATATTCCACTCCCTCATCTGGAGAGGTCTGATCACATCCAAACTGGCCAAGGACCTCGTCAACCGATGTCAGTTGCAAATCTGCTACGCATTTGGTCGTAGCGCAACCCCTCTGTGGGAGAAAGCTCACTGTTGTGAGCAGAAGAAGAAGAATCTGGCAGAATGCCAAGGGCAGGAGCCCGCGATTTCCTGTTTATCCATCAACCACCCAGGGGAGGGATAAAAAATAAGAGAGACTGAAGAATAGAGCGCTGAGAGAAAAGTGAGAAAATATCTTCTTCTTTTTTTTCAGAGAAAGAGAGATTGAGTGCCAGAGTGATGTGAGAATCACAAATGAGAAAGGGTGGGAAACAATACCTGAAGAAACGGGCTCCTCGTGAACTGAGAGGTCTCCCATTGGTGGAACACATCTGAGTGTTGTGTATGTGTGTTTTTGTTTGTCTCGATTCTTGTTTTGAGTGTCAATAGATGTGTTTAGGTTGTTTTACCTTTGTTTTCCTTTATTGAGTCATGGTGTGCTGTGTTCAGTCGTAGGCTCAATACCCGGTTAAGAACTCATTTCGTAATTTCAAAATGAATCGTTTTGTGCTCAAAGTGCTGTGCCGTTCTCCACATATGTGCAAAATAGGATTTGTTCTTTCATAAAATTGTAGGGTTCAACCCAGATCATGTGAGAACAGTAAAACAAGGACCTATCTACAGCTACATGGGTTCCAGATTGCAAAACAAAGAAAAGAGGGAAAATCGAAGCATCTGAGTTTGTCTCAATTTCAGCAAATTTCGAGATTACATTCCAGATATACCTCATCAGGTCTTGTCAATGCTCCGAAGTATGAGTGTGCCTCTACCTCAAGCTCAAGTTCAAGCCCGCTTCAAGCTAGAATGGCGATAAGAAGTGCTCTCCCTGAGCATCATTCCCTGCTAGGGGCATCTTGGATGTGCTTGCAATGAGTTCCTAGGAGACCAACTGCGACGGTGGAAACTAGAGTTCGAATGACTGATGCCTAGAACACAAAGGTTTGGGATTTCTAAGACTAAAGTCTGGTTTAAATACCCAAGGATGTATCCCCGGCTTGAAATCTGTATGGAAGCCCCATAGATTGAGATATCATGTATGCACCTAAATTCTGGATACTGAACCAACCTAGTCTGTCACCCCATTTGAGAATAGGGAAAGTGGTGAACATAGCCAGGAAGAAAGTAGTATCTGTGGTTTGGAAGTATGACCAAGAAAAGCAGAAGACCCCCAATAACATAAGGCATGATGGTCATCGCTCATCAACACGAACAAGGTGTATCTTTTTTCACATGTGGCAACTCTTCCGAGAGGTAAATCGGAAGTTGCCTTTGAGTTGTCTTTAGCACACTCGCTTTTGTTGTTGCATAGAATGTGCATTACTTTTATCATTGTGTGGAGCATACGCTTTGAATCGTAGCATAGAACATGCATTATCATGTCTGCATGGAACATGCATGTTGCATATCATATGCATCGTTGATTTTTCTTGCATTGAAAATGCATCGTTGATTGTCTCGCATAGAACATGCTTCGGTTTCATTTCTTGCATGTTGAGCATTGAGCATGCCTTAGCATCGTGTTGTGACCGTTCGTCTCGCGTGAGACATGCATTGTATTACATTGTATCTATCAAGTTTCATTCTCATACATGCACGATATTATATGTACGATTCATTCAGAGAAGCTCCGTTTAAGATTGTTCATCTTTGTGTATCTATCGCACACGTTCACTTTGTGCATCCATCGCACATCTTCACTCGGTGTATCTATCGCTTTTAATCTCGTATACCTTAGGCATTATTGTTCTTTCTCCTCGCGCATGCGGCGTGTTAGGCCCTCTTTGGTTAAAAGCATTTGGAACGTGTTCCAATGCTTATACCACTCTGAAACACTGGGATGTGTCCCTATGTTTCTCCCTCTTTGGTTAAGAGCATTTGAAACGTGTTCCAATGCTTATACCACTCCGAAACACTGGGACATGTCCCTATGTTTCTCCCTCTTTGGTTAAGAGCATTTGGAACGTGTTCTAATGCTTATACCACTCCGAAACATAGGGACAACACTGGGACGTGTCCCTATGTTTCTCCCTCTTTGGTTAAGAGCATTTGGAACGTGTTCCAATGCTTATACCACTCCTTTTCCGTTTGCGTGCAACACGTTGGAATCTTGTTTGAGACCTCGGGTGCGCCCAACGGTCGCTTTTAGTCTTTCCTGCGTGAGCCGTAGTTAAGATTGCATAATTTTCTTGGGTCCTTTCTGTGTGAAATGTGGTTTGACTTGTGAGTTTCACGCGTAGCGTGTTTGTATGTTTGTGTTTCTCATGTGTGAGATGACCTTATCGGTTTGCTTCGAATGTTGTATTTGCTTTGCATAACATTTGCATTCAAATGCTTCATTCAGCTTTCTTTGCATGATCATAAGTTATGCTCTTGCATTGTGCATGTTCATTTGCATTTTGCCCCAGCCTGCGGGCGCATCTTTGTTATCTTGCCTATTTGTCTAAGTCTTCGGCCTTGTCAAAAATGGGTCGTCTCTGGGTTTTGACATTCACTCCCGTCATTTCATGACTTCGGAGTTCTGTCAAAGAGGGGCAACTGTAGACACCCCATTTTTGACCGTCCGAAAGACTTGGACGTCATCGTTTGAGTGCTCGATGATTACGCATGTTCGCGCTCGTTTGGAGTCCCCGAGGTTTTTAGCTGCGCGCCTTGCCTCTAAGTCTCTGAACTCTCTTGGTTTTGTGCTTATTTTAAGCCAACTCTTGGTCCCCCCCCCCCCTTTTGCCTGGAGGGAGAAACAGTGGTGTAGACCACTTTTCTCCTATGTAGACCACTTTTCTCCCCTACCAGCCAGTTTTCTCCCCTGTAGACCACTTTTGGTGGCCGGTCAGCTAGGGTGGGTGGTTGGTCGACCACCTTAAGTGGTCGGTAGCCTGCCACCACCTTCTTCTTTTTTTGTAGACCACCTTTCCCCCCTTGTCAGCCAGTTTTTTCCTTTGTCGACCACCTTGGATGGTCGATTGACTAGATGGGGTGGTCGGTCGACGACTTTAAGTGGTCTACGGCATTTTTTCTGCTTTTGCAGGTATTTTTGGTGCCAGCTATGCCAACTATAGGGCATTGGAGCCATCCTCCATACACGTTGGAGGGATTGCAACAAGCTTTAAGCTTATCAAGCAAGCATTTGCTGGCATTGCTTATATAAGGGGAGCTCCCTCCCCCTTTGAGAAGGTTCAAATTCTGTTGAGACAAAATATCATTCTCTCTCTCTCTCTCTCTCTCTCGCTCTCTCTCTCTCTCTCTATCTTTCCCTCTCTATATATTGTTCTTAGAAGTGTATTTTCTTTGCATTTTTGTACACAACCCTTTTAGCCAAAGACCCTACCTTGGAGCTGAGGTTGCTTGAGGTCTTGTAGGAGCTTCAAAAGCTGGTTTTTGGGCTCAAAGTGGTGCTGTTATTGCTGTGCTTCAAGGGTGAGTCCCATATCTTCTTTAAAGCTTTATTTTCATTGCTTATTTGCCCATCCTTGCATGCTATTTTTGGCTTAGCCTTCAACTGAAAAAATTTCTGTTTTGAAGTCTTTAAAATGGTTGTTTGAGGCTTTGTTTGAGTTAGTGGTGGTTTACCCCCTTTGGTTACTTGTTTTGCCTTGTTTTGTGCCATGTTTTAAGGCCTTTGAGACCATCTCTTTTTGGCCCTCTCACCATTGAAACTCAGAAAAATTTCAGTGATGGAAAAGTAGTTTTCAGGTCCCAAATGGGTGGGGGTGGTCCCCCCTCATCTTCTCTTGTTTGCATGTGTTGCTGGCCCTTCAAAGAAGCATGTGTTTCTACTTCTTAGAGGCTTTGTTTAGGCTCGATTTTGTGACTTTTCAAACCTACCATAACTCTGTTTTTGGTTGTCTTGGGCACCTCTTGCATGCTTCTTATCCTTGTAGTGTAATCCTACTTGTAGCCTTGCAAACTAACATGTCTTTGTGCTTGGCATTTGCTTAGTTCAAGCATGTTTTTAGCCATTATTTGACATGTCATAACTCTGATTTGTGTTGGTTTGGTTTCCTCTTGCATGCTCCTTGCACTTGTAGTGCAATTTTGCTCATTAGCCTTGCATGCTTGGTGTTTTGGCCTTTCATTTTAGCATGCGTATGCTTCATTCCAGCATGTTTTTGGCTCTAATTTAGCATGCTTTAGGTCTAATTTGAATGGTCTTGATCATGTGGCTCATGCTTTGAATAGCTATAGTGTAGTTGGTCTTGCTAGCCTTGAGTTTTGGGGCCTTTAGCATGCCATACTTGTGTTGTTTGCATGATATGGTATCATTTGGCATGGTATTTCAGAGTATATACTTCCATTATGCACTCATATATATCGCTCTTCAATTGTGTTTGAGAGTTGACCCTTATGCCTAGTTGATGAGCCATTACATGAGCATGCACATCTTGCCTTTTGTGCCTATGTCTTAATGTGTTTTTGCCACTGTTTTGAGATGTCTTAGGTTTGTCCATATGTGGTTTGACCATTTGAGCATTATAGTGCATGCCTCATGTGTAATATGTTTCATTAGCTTTGATGCCTTATCTTCTAAACATGCCATACATGCATTGTTTAATTGATAGAGTCTTGTGCATGCCACTTTAGCATTGAAGGTTGAGCATCTTGTTTGCGTTGCATTATGTTTGGATCAGACGTTAATGCAAACACGAGGAATGTGGCATGTTTCATACTTAAAGTGATGAAACGTGTAGCATTTCTTGGTCGCCGACCCTCTTGATCAAGCATGATAGAGGTGGAGGCCCTTATGTGTTATTTGTGCATTCATTGACATTGACTTGTGCAAATTTGGCTTCTTGGCCATCGTGCATTGCAATGCATGGTTGGTGGCCCGAGAGTTGAGTACCACACTCCCTTGAGCTTGAGAAATGATAGGGAGGGTGGTTGTGTATACATATCTTGCAAATACACTGCTATGCCCCTTGTTGTTCTCTGTTGCAGCAAAACTAGAGCTTGGCAAATTTACTGGGCGGCCAACCAGCAAGGGTGGTTGACCTACCTATTTTTCTGGTCTACAACCAGTTTTTCTAGTCTACAGCCCCCTTTTCTGGTCGGCAGCCCACCAGGAGGTCCCCATGTTGGTGCAGAAGCAATCTGGAAAGTTGGTACACTTTTCAGAGATCAAATCAAATGCAAACAGAAGCAATTCTGGGCATAGCAATGGATTTCCGAGCGAGGTGATCGAGCATGCGTGCACTCCTCACCTCGAGGACCTCTTTTAACTGCTTTAGCTGTTTTTACTTAGTTAGCTAATTCGTCGGTTTTGTACTTAATTAGTTAATGTGCTTAATTAATCGATTTGTTTTGCAATAATTAGTTAACTAGGAATAGTTAATTAGTTTTGGTTTGTAATAATTAGTTTAATTAGCATAACTAGTTAGCTTATTATTCGGATCCTTCGTCGAGAGGGCAAATGTTGTAATAAGTGTGCGTGTGTATGTGAATGTCTTCCAACCCCACGTCTTTCTCCCTTTTACTTATCAGCTTTCGATGGTTAGTTTTAGGGCATGTTTCAATTAGCATCCTTATGCTTGCATGCGTGCATCATTCATTTTTTTTGCATGCACCGGGCTCGGCGCATCATTCAAACTGCATTGTATTTCAATATACCGACTTGAATACGTGTTTCACAGCATGTTATCAAGTGTTACATTCATATGCCATCTTAGATATCCAAGCCTATTTAATGTCATTTTGCATGTGTTGCATTAGGCATTCTATATAGTTAGGATCATGCATTGATTTCTAATTAGCTTCTGTTTTGGCTTGGAGTACACTGTAAGTGTTTATGCTTTAGCATCCTTGCATGTGGGTAAGTGACTGCCATGCTAGCATGCTTGCCATGAGGTTATGTGCTTAAGTGATTAACTGCATGAATGCTTGTGGATGAAAGCTTCATTGCTTGAATTGGAACAATTCATCAAAATGTGCGTTTTAAGCCCACTTGTTTGTGGCAAATCATGTTTTTAAGCCCACTTGAGGGTGGCAAATCCGCATTTTAGCCTACTTGAGGGTGGCAACTTCAAACCATTTTTGAAAAACAAACATGAGATGTTTTGTTCCAAATTGAGTGATTTAGACTATACTTGTATGTTGTGCACATCACATAGTAATTCTAGATTAATAACTGGAATAAGAACACATGTGTTTTCAAAACAACATATCATGTTAGTAGAGGCCGATCTTTGATCGGGTGAGCGGGGGTGCTCATTTCAAGACCTTCTCCTCTCGTACCCAAGTTCTCGAGCCGAGGCAACTTTGGTGATGACGGACACGTGGCCTTAGGCAAGAGTTAGGGTTTCCTAAATTTCCTAAAATAAAATATTTAGGTGGCGACTCTGAAATCTGGCAAAACAGTCCATGTTTGGCGCTTTTTTATTAAAATCGATTTTCCAAAACGATTTGCTGGATTTGGACTCTTTGGTGATTTATCAGTCTTATATTGAACTTTGTGAGATTAGATTCAGAACCGTGATAGGAGTCCGAACTGTAGTAGCTAGAACACAATTCGCGCCCTCTCCGAAAGGGGGGCGCGCGGAGGGAGTTTGGGCTGTCTACAACTGGTTGTTATCAATTTGTAGTACAAACAAGTTTTTTAAATTGCCAAATTCATTTGGAATGGGACCAGAATGTTGGTTGGAACGAAGGAAAGAATATTTAAACTAGACAAATTACCTAATGAAGCAGGAATGGAACTGCTAAGTTGATTGTCGCTCAATTCCAGATCATTGAGGAACTTCAAATTTCCTAACTCTTTAGGAATTGGACCAGAAAGTTGATTATTATAAAGATGAAGGAGTATTAGGGAGCTCAAATCACCAAAAGATGTTGGAATTGAGCCAGTAAGATTGTTGGTTTGAAAGCTTAGGTACTGGAGTGATTTCAACTTTCCTATCTCTCGGGGAATGGAACCAGATAGGTGATTGTTGAACAAGTGCAACATAGTTAACTTATTCAATTTTCCAAGAGTGGAAGGAATGGGGCCTGTGAAATTGTTGGTAGCCATGTGAAGCACGACAAGATTGACAAGGTTTCCCATTTGGGGAGGGATGGAACCAGAAAGATCATTCTTATAGAGATGTAGACGAGCCAAGTTTCTAAAATTTCCTAAAGAAGAGGGAATGGGTCCAGAAAGACTGTTGGTGTACAAAGCAAGCTTAGTAAGAGACTTTAACTAGCCTATCTCTTGAGGAATTAAGCCATTCAATTGATTTTCGCCTAGGTAGAGAGTGTCAAGATTTGTTAACATGCCGATTTCTGGTGGGATGTTTCCCGAGAACTGGTTGATGGACAAATCAAGATAGATGAGTTTGGAGAGGGAGCCAATTAGAGGTGGGATGACACCAAAGAGATTATTGATGCGGAGATTGATATATGCAAGATTGGGAAATGATGAAAATGAAAAGTTGTCGAGCATACCATTTACACTCAAATTTGTGAGGTTCAATTTATTGATGCTTCCATTGAAGTTGCAAGTAATTCCAAACCAGCTACATGGGCCGGTACTTTTTGAGATGTTATCATGAGGTGAAAGGACCCATGAAGTTAGCAGGGAATGGTTTGGACTTTGTAGGGTGGCTTTCCATGTGATGAGAGCATTAGCTTCTTGAACAGAAGCAGTAGCAATGTCAATGGTTGAAGAAAAGAGTATAACAAACAAGACTAAAGAAACAAGGTAGAGTAATTTCTCTAAACGTCCCATTGTTTTTTCTTTTTTTTTGCCTTTTGATGGATAACTAATCGATGGTTCAAGGCTTTAATTTATAAACAAATTTTTCCAGAAGTCTGGTTGCCATATCAATCACCATAGACTTTGATTATGGAAGTCTTTTTAATTACGCCCCCCTCCCCCCCTCCCCCCCCCCCCCCCCACACACACACATACGCAAACACGTGTATATATATATATATATATATTTGCCTTTTGATGGATAACTAATGGGTGGTTCAAGGCTTCAATTTATACACAAAATTTTCCGCAAGTCTGGTTACCATATCAATCACCATAGACTTTGACTATGGAAGTCTTTTTAATTAAGCCCCACATACGAGTCAGTCATTTTTTTTTTTATTGTTTTATTAAAATCTATTTTTTTATTTTAATTTTAATATAGTGTTTGTTTGATAAAAGAAAAATATCATTAAAGAAGAATATTTTTATTTTAATTCAATGGTACTGGTTAAAGAATAATGATCATTTGGTGTGTATTATACCATTATTCACATGTATACATTTATCTCCCTCGGTCCCAATTTATTATTCTAACTTTTTAAGAGACTTATGGAGCCTACCATATTAAGAGTAGTCATCACATGAGATAATTGTTCAATAAGGTAAATTAGAGGAAAGTGGAGGGCAAAATTGGCCAGAAAAAGAAGGGCCACATTAAGTAAAGCAATTCTTATATTACGGTATATTTAGCAAAGCAATTCCCAAACTCGAAACCCTAGTTAAAAAGGACCCGTGCAAGACCTGGGCTATTATTACGGTATATTTAAGTTGTGTATTTTGATAATTTGTTAAAATAAAAATATTATTTGATAAAATTGAATGTAATGAATCATTAGATATATGATAGAATTATATAAATTGAATTATACATTATAGAAATTAGAAAAAAAATATAATAAGTCATACAATTTTAACATAATTATACTTTTTCCTTTTTCAGTAAGACTAAAATTTTAAGGGAGTCCAATATAATTATATTGAATTTGTATAAGTTAATATATTTTTAACACTCAAGTGTTCGTTCATGACCACTTGTACTATTGTCTATGTTCATATCAATTTCAAATAGTCACCAAACTAATTATTCAATATTTTTTTTGTTTTATATAAGTATCTTTTGGGTTAGTTCATTTTGTTATTCAATACTTATTCGATGTGGTGAGTTTCATGTGTTCAGTTCATTAAACAATTTGAGTGGTGGCATTTTGGAAATTATGTAAGACATTTTGGTTGCTTTGGTTGTGAAGGTTTGTTTTGGGGGGTGCCTTTATTTACACACCACATATCATCTCAAGACACACCAATACTTAATTCACACCTTTAATAATTTAATAAATAATAAATTTGTTCAATACACACAATGTTCCATTTTTACCCTTAATCACACACCCCACCATCGCCACCACCTGCAACCCAGCTCTGTCGCCGGCGCCGGTGTTAGCCCCTCCCCTTTGCCCTCTTTTCTTCAAGCCACCATTACGATTTGATTCCCCCTGTTATCTAATGCAATCCACGCAGCACCAGCTCTTGATGAATTCGGCAACCAAGCTCCATCAATTATGAACCTGTCAAAACAATGATTTGGACACCACTTTGCACTATTATTAAAAATAAAAGTTAACCAATCTGAAACATGGACTGTATTCAAATCAATCTGTCCATTAACCACCTTTGAAGCAAGTTTGCTGCATTCCCAATTCATTTGATTAATACTAGATAAAATCTGATATAGATCCACCACCACTTTCTCAAACACTGCTTTGTCCCTGTATATCCAAATTCCCCGAAGAACTTTAATTGATTTAGTAATAGCCTCATTATCTGGAGCAGTTTGGAACCAATTCTCAATCCATTCTCCTACTGAAATCCGCTGATCCAAATCGAAGTTAAAACCTAACCGGGAGCCCCGCCAAATGTGTTTGGAGAAAGAACAGTTAAAACAAAGATATTCTATGGGTTCCGATCACAATCCTCTTGTTATGGATACAAGTCCAATATTCCAGAGAAAAAGGGGGTTTAGAAGGAGATGGGGAAGTCACTGGCGGCGGCGGCGGCGGAAGAAGGAGCTGCTGGCTAGGGCTTCGGAGGAGAGAGAAAAGAGAGATAAAGAAGAAGATGATATTTTGGTAATTCTCTTTATGGACATAATAGTAATTAAAAAAATGGTGTGGGATGAGTAAATTACTGGTGTGTAAATAGACGCACCCTGTTTTGGGTCGTCTATTTTACTGTTAGCTTGTTTTTGAACTTCCTATTTTGTCCTTTAACTTGGTTGGTGAAATAATGAAAAAAAAATAATGTTATATGCACCCATTGGTATACTAATTAATATACTAACGGATGATGTGACATAATTTTAAAAGTTTTAGATCTTTGTAATTTGTATAATGGGTGTGATCATAGGTTTAAAATGGCAATGTAACGAGAGAGTTGGGTTCTATACCATTAGGTGTGTAACAAATTAACAAACATAATAGAAAAATAAAAACTTTTAATTATTCTCCTACACAACAATAAAATCACCAGAGCTGATAATTAAAATATATTTTTGACATCATTTAAAACTATTATTTGACTTATTGGTTAATTAATGAAATATGTCATTTGTTATGTGATTAAAAATTTAAAAGGTTGAAATGTTTGTTTCAAAATCATAAGTCGCAATTAATGAAAATTGAATGAACATTCAATAGTCTCCTGATAAAATGACCATTTCTTTATAATAGTGAATAAAAATCTATTTTCAATACATTTTTCATCATATGTGAGAATTAACATTTTAATTGATCATTCCATTCAATATACACTACAACAAAAAACACAATCGGCGACTAAAACTTATTTTTTCGTCGCTAAAAGTACGCTTTTTGGCGACCAAAATGCAATTGGTCGCCAAAGTTGATCCCATTTGCCGACTAAAACAGGTTAGTCGCCGAATTTCATGGTTTTAGCGACTAAAACGCACTTTAGTCGCCGAATATAGGGTTTTTAGCGACTACAGGTTGTTTAGTAGCCAAAAGGGACGGTTTTTGGCGACTAAAATCATTTAGTAGCCAAAAGTGATGGTTTTGGCGACTAAAAAACAGTTTAGTCGCCCATTATAGGTGTTTTGCCAACTAAAATGCATTTTAGTCGCCCAAAGTTGAGGTTTTGGCGACTAAAGTTCTGTTTAGTAGCCAAATGTGCTATCCTTAGGCGGGATTCATTTGTTTTAGCGACAGAAAACAAATTGGTAGTCAAAAAATGGAGAATTGGCGACTAAAATTGAGATTTAGTCGCCAAAAGTGCTACCCAATTTTTTTTTGTAAATATTTTATTTTTTACATGAAATATATTAAATAAAATAATTTATTTTTATATAAACAATTTTATATTAATACCAGTGAATATAGTATATAAATAATAAATGTTGCATTAATAATCATGTGATCTGAGAGTGGCGTAGTGGGGACCAAGTGTTGCTAAAGGTATATGGCGTGCAAGTCTTGGACGTCCCAAGTTCGAACCCTGGGACAACCAGCGGAGGCCATATTTTTTTTTTTTGAAAAAATTAGTATTGGCGACTAAAGTCGTTCGTCGCCGAAAGATAAATTAAAAAAAAAAAAATTAGTATTGGCGACTAAAGGTTTAGTCGCTACAAGTATAATTTCCCAAAATGGAATGGAGTATTGGTGACTAATTATTTGGTCGCCGAAGACATATGTATTGCCGACTAACAAATGTTTAGTCACGAAAGGTATTCGCGACAATTTTTCGGCGACGAAAATCTTTAGTCGGGGAAAGTGAAAAAATTAGTATTGGCGACTAAAAAAGGGGCTTTTGGCGACTAAAACTTTAGTCGCCTAAAGTGTTTTTTCTTGTAGTGATACTAGGTTGGTTGGCCTGTGCTTGCACGGGCAAGTTGGGCACATTTTTTTTTAATTAAAATTTATTTTTTTGATTTGAAGATTTTTTTTTTTTTTTTAGAAATATAGTAGATGATGAAAAAAATATCATGAAGTATATCATAAATTTTTATATCTTTTGATTAGTGTGTGATGTTTTATTATATTTGTAATTCAAATGTGGAGAATCTTTCATGATATTTTTTTTATGATCAACATTATTCGTATACATATTTATTTATAATAAGAATGCAAATATATAGAAATAGTAATAAAAATTGAAACTAATAGTTGTTATGATTTCTACCATTTTTAATTTTTAATTTATATGCAAAACATGATAAATTTTACAAATAGTTTTTGATTATTTGTAAAATTTATGTTAC
Organism: Camellia granthamiana; assembly: GCA_036172215.1. NCBI lineage: Eukaryota > Viridiplantae > Streptophyta > Magnoliopsida > Ericales > Theaceae > Camellia > Camellia granthamiana. The sequence continues at coordinate 104,500,848 of CM069912.1, forward strand.
GTGAGACTTGAGTTGTTAATATTTTAATTGTGTCAACTAAAATAGTCAAATTTATTTATTTATTTATTTATTTATTTTTAAATTAAGAACTTATAGTTTAATTTGTTGAAATTACACAAACGATAGTTGTAATTTCTAGTATTATAAGACTGATTCATATTTTAAATAAACTTTATGGGTGTATTTGTAATTTGTTAAAAAATAAAATATTTATGTTTCATAATTAACCAAGAATGTTTATGTAATTACAAAAAAACCTATTTCATAATTGACCAAGAATGTTTGCATAATTACGAAAAAATCTGTTACATAATTGACCAAAAATATTTGCATAATTATAAAAAAAAAACCTTCACTCCACATATGGCCCACTATTAGTAAATTATAAATTTATGTTTATAAATTTATATTTGAACATTTGACTTTTATTCTAATATTTATATCCGAACACTATTTGTGGTGTATACCGAGAATTTGTATTATGTGCAAATAGAATTACCTCTATGAAAGTTGATTTTCCCAAAATAATCCTCAAAATTTCACAAAAAAAAAAAAAATGGAAAAATGGAAATTAAAAACAAAGCAAGGGCAAAATAGGAAACTGAAAGACAAGCGTTTTTGGTTGTTAGTGGTGAAGCACCAGTTATACATATAGATGCATGGCGCTGTTTGGGAAGTTAGATTTTGGGTTTTTTTTTGTGTTTTTTTACTAAAAGATAAATTGGTTACAAAATAAAAAAAAATAAAAAAATCCAAACAAAATATTACATCAAATCCTATAATCATTTCACTTTTTCTCTGACAAATATCACATCCAACCACAAAAAAAACCCAACTATCTTTCCAAACACTAAAAAAATTTTCTCTAATAATATCCTACAACTAAAAAAATCTACAAAAAAATCCACTTCCCAAACACCCACTATATCATTTCCGGAGGGAAAATAACAGTCGAAATCTGTCTTATTTAAAGGCAAACTGATCCTTCTTCTCTTCCATTCCATCACTAACTTTGGGGAAGTGCTCTGCAAATTGTTGCATTGCAACATTCTATTCGACTCTATTTAACTCCACTCCATTTTGATGCTTTCTGGGAATAAAAGAATATTTGAAACAGTGCTAATGGTTAAAGCAGCTAGTACAAGATATGAATGTTCTATAGCAGATTTTGTATTTTGTATTTATTATTATAAATTTTTTTTTTTTTTTTTTTTTTTTTTTTTTTTTGAGAATAAACAATATATATATATATATATGAGATCATAAAGAGTTTACAGACTTCGCCAGCTTGTGGGCTGGCTCCTCTACTTGTCTATGTGCTTTCGAAATACATAGAAAGTCAAATGACTTACTAAGAGCCAAAATATCCTGAATTACAAGGTCCACATTCCATTCCAGATCACATCTATTGGATAGGCTTTCTACCAAAACTTTGCAATCTGTAAAAATGGATAAGCATGTGATTTATTTGCTGCTTTAATCCCCACTGAACAGCTTGGAGAGTAGCCCTTGTTTCGGCAAGCAGTGGTGATGCAAGAGGAAGCTGGAAAGCTTTCTCAGCCACCTTCGTTTGGTTTTCATTGGTACAAACCCATGCCAAACCTGAACTTTTGTGAATGTGTTTTTTTTCTCATATGCTAGGGATATTGGTCGGATTAAGAGTTTGTTTGAACTCAGTCCCAAACTATAGATTAATTTTCTATAATCTGACTTGAATCTACGTACGAACTGCCTTATCCAGGCCTACACTTGAGTTTATTTCGAAATTTTAAAGTATAATCCGGATTGCATTAGCACTCCCAAAAAAAAAAAAAAAAAAATTACAAAAAAAAATTCAAGGTTTTAACACTGATGACGAATCAAACCGAGGTTTTAAAATTTTTTTTTTTCCATATTAAATACTACATTTTTAAATTGAATACAATTCTAACGACCGTATGTCTCAGTTACCTTGTGTAAGGGGAAAGAATTTGATTTAAGTACACGAGGCACCATTTATTTGGCACTGCCATCACAAACATAAATTTAAAATTAAATTTGACCATACCAAATCACAACCTCACTGAATCAAACTATGGGTTTTGGTGCAATTTAACTGAGCTGTTTATAGTTTTTTGTTTTTATTTTGAAAGTCTGTGTTAGACTGTTTGATTAAGTTTCTGTTTATAATTTATTAGGTAAAAATAGTTTAAATAAATTGAAAAAATTTGATTTCTAAAAGCTGGGTGATAGGTATTTTTGGCTTTTATTTTGGATTATCAACTTTTAATTTATAATAAACTTGCACTAACCACCCATCACAACACATATAATCACACTCCCTCTCATCTCCTTCTCCCAATACATGGATCAGTACTACAATTTTTCCTTCCAATTTCCAATAAGATCCACCATGGATTGACTACAACAATTTACACTTTTGGCGACCAAATTTGGCTACAAAAAGGGATTTAGTCGCCAAAAGTTCAATTTTTGGCTACTAAAAATTATTTTGGTCGCCGTTCATTCAAGTTTTTGCTACTAAAATATTTTAGTCGACGTATATTATTTATTGGCGACCAAAAAGAACATTAGTCGGTAAATTTTCCACAATAGGCGACTAAAAAAATTATTGGTTGCCGTTACTCTAGCTTTTTAGCTACTAAATTTTATTTTAGTCGTAGTATACTAATTTTTGCCGACTAATAAGTTTAGTCGCCAAATAATAGCTACATTTGCACTGTTACACTTTGGCGACTACAGAATTTGGTCGGCAAATATGCGGTTTTGGCGACTAAAAAATATTTAGTCGCGGTATACTCAATTTTCTCTGACAAAAGAACAATTAGTTGCCAAATAGTCAACTTATGGCGACTAAAAAAACGTTTAGTCGCTAAAAGATTAAAATATTTAGTGGGAACATATTTTAGGCGCCCTAATTTAGGTGCCCAGATTTTAGTCCTTTTCCTCTGTTTCTCTCTCACAGAGAGAACCTCACCTCCTCACTTCACCGAAGTCTCTCACCACATGTCCGTCGCACATCACCGTCACCGCAAATCACCACCGCCACCGCCGCAGTACGAACAGGTTCTTTCTCTTTCTTCCCTCTCTCTTTTGCTCTCTCTCTCTCTCTCTCTCTCTCTCTCTCTCTCTCTCTCTCACTCGCTCGCTCTCTGTCTCTCTCGCTCTCGCTCTCAGTCGCTCGCTCTTCGTCTCTCTCTCTTGCTCGATCGCTCTCTGTCTTTGTCTGTCTGTCTCTCCCTTCCTCTATTTTCCCATTTCTCACTCTTGCTTTCGGTTTTTACATGATTTAAGGTGTCTAATTTCGTGTTGATTTCTGAAATGGGTTTGGTTTAAGTGGTTTGATTTCTAGGGTTTTATGGGTTTGATGTGGTAAATAGGTTTGATTTAAGTGGTTTTACATGATTTCTTGTTATTAATAAATACGATTGCTAGGATCAAATCCTTAATTTCTTATTACCAATCCATCAATCTAAATACAACCAAATATCACTTAAAAGTAATTTTATTTTCAAAATCAAAGTTTTATATATTGCACTGGAGAAAGTTTTTACATGTAAGGAGCATGTTTGATGTTTACATTTTGTTTTATACTTCCCTGGGATAGTTGTTTGGCACCACTTCATTGAGTAATGGTTTTTTAAGTTAATTTGAGCTACCTCTACCATGTCCTTGGGGAAGGAGTAAATATCTTCCAGGAAAGAATTATCGAAGTTCAGTTTTATACTCCAATTACTGTCACAGTTTTTTACTTTTTGGATTCAGTAGTTTTAAATTATAAATGCCTGTTCTCTAATCACTTGATTTTCTAGATTTTTATTCAGGTTCTCAAGGGTCACATTGCATTAGGGAATGCTTGCTTTCCAAATGGAACCAATGGTATTACAGACTTTCCATTGTTTTTATGCTTTTAATATTAATAATTGAGCAGTTTTTGTTTCAGAGAAGACAAGGACCATTCGATGGAGAGTGGATCACTAAATACACATTTTACCTATTGCTATTTTTTATCCTTATGAATGTAGTTTTGTAAACATATGATAATTGAAATTTTGCTCTGTCTAGGGCATGCTCTTGACATTCTTGCTCGAATTCCTTTGTGGAAGGATGGACCTGATTATCGACATGGTACTGGTCATGGAAATGGCTCTTACTTAAATGTTCATGAGGGTAAGCGACGACAAAAAAAAGTTTGTCCCTTGTTGTCTTAAGTAATCTTTTATGAAGACTAGGTTGACATCTATTGTTGTCTTTGTATATTGGACAGGACCTCATTTAATTAGTTTCAGATCACATTTCAGGAATGTCCCAATACAAGCTTCAATGACTGTAACAGATGGTGAGTCGCATGTTCACTTTGGATTATGGCTCCAGATGGAATTTCTACACTTCATTGCGCACTGCATGTGTGTGTGTGTGTGTGTGTGTGTGTGTGTGTGTGTGTGTGTGTGTGTGTTTGCATGTGCTTCATTGGATGTTTTCCTCACTGTTCTGTTGCCAATATATATTTTTGAAATGGGCATCTTTGTATATACTCTTTCAGGATGGTTTAAAATTTTTGAAATGGGCATCTCAGTTCAATCAATAGTTAAGTACTTTGGCGAATTCCCAAATTATTAATGTTGTTTTTATTTATTAAGTACTTTGGTTATACGTGCTGCATAATCCCAGAGTGACTAAAAGTCGATGATTTCAAATCATTTCAAATGGTACCTAAATCATTTCAAATCTAGTCTCAGAGTGAATAGTCATTTGTCAAATGGTACCTAAATCACTTCAAATCATTTCAAATTTAATAAGCTCATTGCTTTCCAAAAATGAATAGTCATATATTCTATGTGTGCATGACAAATGCAATTTTGCTAGGAATACATATGTATGTGTGCGTGTTTTGTGAATTTTCACATTGGAATTGGAAAAATAAAAAATTGTCTTTTGAGCTAATTGATATGTCAATTCACCATGCTAAAAATGTTTTTAGAAATGGAAAAGAAAATTTATGCCTTCTAGTTCATAATGCACAAATAAAATAGTATACAGCTTATACATGATTCAAACTGTTTGAGTATGTTTGAGTATTTTCTGAAGCAATGTTTACCTAGGTATAGGTGTAAAATCATTGTTTACAGGTTGCGTTGATAATGGATTGCATATAATTTACAAATTAATTAAAAATATTCAATTTATGCATTTAAAAAAAATTAATAAATAGCTTTTGGCGACTAAACATTTAGTAGCCAAAAAATGAAAAGAGAACTTATTGGCTACTAAATAGTTAGTAGCCACAAAAAAAAAAAAAAAAAAAAAAAAAAAAAAAAAAAAAAGAGTTTTTGGTGACTAAAAAATTAGTAGCCAAAAAGGTGTACCATGATTTTAGCGACCAAAAAATTGGTAGCTAAAAAGGAGTCATGTTTTTAGCGACTAAAGATTTTAGTCGCTAAAACAAAAAAAACCACATTTTTTGAAAACTTTGGGCGACTAAATTTTTAGTCGCCAATTGCTGACTTTCGGTGACTAAAGAAAATTAGTCGCCAATACCTTTCCTTTTGGCGACTAATTGTTCAGTAGCCAATTTAGGGCTTTCGGCGACTAAATATTTTTAGTCGCCAATACCTTCCCCGACGATCTTTCCGCGACCAAGACGGCGACCAAACTATTTAGTCGGGAAAACGTTTCGGCGACTAAAAATTTGACTTTTGGCAACTAAATTTTTAGTCGCCAAAAGTGTAATTTCTTGTAGTGATTTCAAATATATATATATTTTCCAAAGCAAGAAAGGGGACAACATTTGAGGAATTTTGAAATCAAACGATTTTGTTGGAATTTTATGTTGAATTCTTGTGCTAGTTTTGGTGGGGATTTCATATCAATCTATCAATTGATCTTTGTTGATCTGTCTGTGTGAGGGAGCTGCTGTGGGTGTGTAGGGGAAAAGAATGTAGAATTGCTGGAAGTTGGGGGATGATAGCAGTGGCGGGTGGTCATGGGGAAGGAGATGTGGGTGGGAATAAAGGAAGGATTTGTTCAAGTGTGGTTGGGTATGTGGCAATTTTCAAGATGGATGACTTTTTTTTTTTTTTTTTTTTTTCCTATAGATAGTTTATAAATGATATTTTTGGACCTGGTGTGAGAAGTTTCAAATTAAGATTTGTTTTTGAAAAACGACATTTGAGAGTCTGTGTGTATTAAAAAAATGTATGTTAAATGACTTAACGGAAATGAATGGATGGTTGGAATTGTTGTAAATGTTAAAAGTGTAGGATTTGATATGAATAAAAATTAAAACTCAAAGTTGGATTTGTTACCAGGTTCAAATTTTGATTTGACTTTGTTTTTCTCTCTTTTTATTTTTTATTTTTTTATTGTTTTAGTTTTTTATTTTTATAAAAACAAGTTCGGACAACAAATTAAGTATGATTGAACTTGGACAGCTCTCAACACAAGTCGAGCTAGATTTAGATAAACTCTAAAACTTGATCAAACTCATTTTTTTTTTTTTTTTTTTTTAAAGGAGAAATTTCCACTGAGGTAAGCCAAACGACATACAAAAGAGTCCATCCAACAGATAGAATTTACACCAAACAAAGTAAAAATCACAAAGGAGTCAAACTATGAAAAAAATCTAGATGCATAGCTCGTGCTCGTGCTCGTGCTCGTGCTCGTGCTCATACTCGTACTACAAAGCAAAAACCGATCATAAAAGTTTGGCAATAGAGCATGTTTGAGATAAATCATACGTTTCAACTACAGAATGGATAAGCTACAACCACAGTACCGATGGACTCTAAGAAACCCAACTAAAACAAAAATAAACAAGAAAAAATAAGAAAAAAAAAACTCAGCTTCAGTCCCATAAACAACTAGATTTGTAGAGGCGGGTAGTGTGGAGAAGTGGTTTGGAAATACTCTTCAGATCCTGGGAGACGCTAGTAGTCCTCAGCTAGTCACCTGAAAAGACACAAACACTCCGGTCGGGGGTGCCGGAATTAGCACTCCGACAGCCAAGTCAGTTCTTGCACTCAAAATAGCTTATCTTCTAAGTTAAGCAAAAAGCGATTGTTACATACCTTTCTGAATCTGTAGTTCTTGTATTTATACTCCTTTTTCTTGGGCCTCGGGGTCTGAGCCTACTTTTATTCACTGTCCTTACCTTTATTTTGATCCATGCACCTCCCTCTATTCGGCCTTCATAATGTATTCGGCATCCTAATTACGCAGGATGGAGCCGAATAATACCCGATCTCTGAAGTATGCACCTTTCGACTCTTCCATTTATTCGACTCCCACAATTTCCCCCCAAGCACTTTACCATCGTCAGTTGGCTGTAGTGCTTGGTTCCGGGTTTCGTAAGGTCAGAGCCAAAATTTGGCGATTGGCCTTACCCTCGTGCGGATGTCTAAGCGCTCCCCTTCCAGTTACCGTCCTGACTTCACGCCCCTTCGTATGTGTCTATTTATTGCGATTTAAAATTTTGACATCCTTTCGAGTATATATATTTTATGATGCTCGTCACTAGGTTGCCTTTCGAATCGTTCCAGCAACTTTCGTTTCTTCGATATCCTCTGCATTCTTTGTAAGTCCTCTCCTTCTTTGCTTCGAAAAATCCTTCTAGTTTATTTCTTCCTTGGCATATTCCTATAAACTACTGGATATGGCGAAACATTTAAAAGACCTCCTCTCGTCAGATCGAATTGTTGGCTTTAGACGCCATTTCTCCATTCCTGATGATGTCCGTCTGTCATTTGTGGCGGACGGTACTCTTGATATGGAGAGGGAGGACAACACCACGATTGTCTTTCCTCTCTTGTCGATTGCAGAAGGCGGAGTCCGTTTTCCCCTTCACCCACTTCTAAGAGCTGTGCTTTGCCATTGGGATTTAATCCCTTCCCAACCAAATGTGAATTTCTTTAGAATTATAATGGGGGTTATAGCGCTGAACCGTCGCCTTGGAATTAACCTCGGCATTCCAGCTATCTGGCATTGCTATGCCCTGGCTAAGTCTTCTGGTCGGTGCGGGCACTACTTCCTCAGGTCCAAAGATACCGACCATTCAGCTAATCACTATGCTTTCCAGTTCTGGGAAACGAGTTGATGATGTTATGGTCGTTGTCCAGGGTAACTGGGAATTTGGTGAAGGGGAGGATCACGTCGATCCTATCCCTAGATGGAGGGGCGAGCCAGGTGGCCGATTACCTTCTTGCTTTTATTATTTGTTCATTTTTGTTGTGAAGCCTCTTCCCTGAAATCCTACAGCTTGGCTTGTGCAGGGAACGACTTGAAAAAAGTCTTATCTTCAACTGACAACGCCGTTCTTTCAGATATCAAAGTCGCTCTCAAGTACTTCGGCCGTCGAAGTCTTCAAAAACAGGGGAGGGCGGCCCACGTTCTGCTTTGTTACGAGCCGACATATACGACCTTCTCGGCGTGCGGAAAATATCCCAATTCCGAAGGGTGAAGATTTTCTTGTTGCTCTTATTTTGTCCGACTTCAAAAACCTGAGGCAGGTTGGTCTTGAAGTATCCGATTCGGAGCGGGATGACATAGCTGAAGATGCAGGATTAGATCAGTCCGAAACCGAATCTGACGAAGTGTTGAGTTCGGCCGATCCTCCATCCGCTTCGGGCCGAGGGGATCTTTCTCCTGACGACGTTTCTCAGGGCTTAGAGGATCTTCCCGCCGCAGGCCTTGCAGACATGGCTGGGTCAAGCCTGTCAAAACTTGCCAGGAAGGCAAATGCGGAAAGGTTGGGCCGCACGGCGAAGAGCGGAGGCCCTTCCGTCTGAACTACTTCCCGCCATCGAAACCTCAACTCTCCCTGCCTGTTACAGAATTAGAGTCCTTGCACGTTGAGGAGGAGACGACAAAGGATAAGAATGCCGAATCTAACATTGGTCGTGCAGGCCGGTCAAGAGGTTGAGGAAAAGGCAGAGAAACGCCCTGGTGAGTTTGAGGCCAGTTCAGAAGAGCAAGGCGATAAACGCCCCCGATTAGAGGGATCAGACGCGATCGTTCCTTTTGATGATGAAAAACAAGCCGGTTTCTTCTGATGCTTCGGCGCTTAAAGACCCACAAGTCGCATTCAGCGTGGCTGCGTTCGTGTCGCTGCCGTTTGACAAGAAGGCTTTTCGGGTCAAACCAGATCTGAACGCGACAGCACTAGCCGCCCAATCGGCACTTTTGGTACGTGTTCGGACTTTTCTTCACTTATCCAGATACTGTTAATTTTATGGTCTTAAATTTTTGTTACGTAGACCGTCGGATGGATAGCCGATATGGGCCGTCGCCATCGCGACACCGTCAAACAGATTAGTCGCTTACGAAAGGAAGCTGAGGGCCAGAGGAGAAGGGCTGAGGTCGAAGTTTTGAGGGCGGACAAGGAGGCCTCACTGGCTAAGGCCGAGGTGGAGAGGGCTCGTACTGCGGATCAGTTGAGAGCGGATGCCGAGAAGAAGGCAGACGAGAGTGCAGATGCGCTAAAGTTGGCCCAGAAGGCGGTCTCCAAACTAGAGGCTGAGTTGGCTGAAATGAGGGCGGCAAAGGCAATAGCCGACTCGGAAGCTTCCAAAGTGTTTGAGGCTGGGAAAAATGCTGGACTCGCCGAGTATTTGGACCAAGTCCCCAAGTTTGAAAATCGGGGGTTCAAACATGGTTGGCACAAAGCCCTTGCTGCTGCTAAAGTGTCATTGACTATGCCAATACCGTATGAGCAAGTGGATGTTGAGCCATTGGAGTCTGATTCCGACTGACCTGGACGACTGGCATGGTTTTTAGGATTTCGAATGTATTTTTACAGATTTTTGTTTGGTAATGTTCATGTATTGCTACAGTCGTAGTTTTTGTTTAACAATTTGAGTATATAAAATTTCGTGAAAAGTTTGTGGATTAGTGATATTGTTTTCAGTTATGGTTAGATCGGCTGTGTAGCTTAGGTACATGGCCGACCAGATTAATGAATCTGCCCTTACCTAACTCGTGGGCTGGCTGAGGCATAGATTGATCGGCGCTTGCGCTTGAAAACATTGTCGACCAGATTAGTGAATCTGCCCTTGCCTTAGCTAGGGTGCGAGCTTGAGAAGCCGAATGGGCCTAACTCGTGGGCTGGCTGAGGCATAGATTGATCGGCGCTTGCACTTGAAAACATGGCCAACCATATTAATGAATTTGCCCTTGCCCCAGCCAGGGCACGAGCTTGAGAAGTCGAATGGGCCTAACTCGTGGGCTGGCTGAGGCATAGTGTAGACACCTCATTTTTGACCACCTTTAAGACTTGGACGCGACTGATGGTTTTGGAAGATGTGCAGGGCAAAGGTTCAATTTCTTCTGCTAAGAGAGAGAGTCAAAGCTCAACTTCATACCCCTTTTGGACCAAAACGATCTTGATCAAAAGATTTTAGACCTTAAAACCCTCTCTTTCAAAACGTTTTTGAAATAAAGTTTTTACGATGTTTCGAGGCTTGCATTTTGTTAAATGTTGCGCTTTTTGGTAAACCGAGCAAGAACAAAGTAGAAATGAATGAAAGAGAGATGAAATATTTGAAAAATCTTTCAAAACACCTTACTTAGGGGTTTAGAGTTGAAGAAAAGAGAAGAAAAGGGAAGAAATCCAGTTGGGGGAGAAAATGGCCATGAACCGTTAAGAAAGAGTCGAGCAGCCTTCGCCAAATCGGGCCTATTCATTTGCATACTTGGAATCAAGCTATGAGGCCACCACCGTTGGAAATAACACTTCCGGGGCTTCATTTTGCACTTAAGAATCTCCTAAATCCAATTCCGGACGGGGGAGATATGGTTGATTGAAGTAGGGCATCACTCCGTTTGAACCGAATCTGCGCGGCTTCACCAAAAAGGGAATAACTTTTTCCACAGGAGGAATTTTAATGCAAGGTTTATCCCATTGGAAAGCTAACTTCCGGGGCTTCAATTTGGACACTTGAATGGCCACCATTGGACTTCCCTACCACTGGCCGGCCACCTTTCTTTCCGGCCGACCCATTTTTTGTCCTGAAAAGTAGCAGGCCGACCAGAAAATGTAGCAGGCCGGCCAGAAAAGCCAGAAAAAGTAGCAGGCCGGCCAGTGAATGTAGCAGGCTGGCCACTTACCTAGTTGGATGACCTTTTTTGCCCTTTTGAGCTGGCCGGCCATTCTCCCCTTCCCAAGTGTGTTCCAGCCATGTATTGTTTTGCACTTCATCCATGTCTGAGGGTTTAGGGCCTTTTGGGGGGAAACTTGAATTGGTTTTCCCCCCCCCCCCATTTTTCCCCCTCTTTTTCCACTCATTTGCCTATAAAACCAGCCCCTCCCCTTTAGTTTTAAGGGTTACAAAAATTGTATTGGAGCTCTTGCATTGAACCTCTCTCTCTCTACACTTCAACCCTCAAAACCTCTCAAGTTCTACACCCTTTCTACACCATCCCATAGCACCACACCTCCTCACTCCATTCCAGCAACTTGGGGGGCATTTCAAGAGGCTAGGAGCTCCATTTCTTGGACCAAGAGTTGTTGAAGACATAGGCTACAAGGGTAAGTACCATTTTTCCTCTTTTGTGCATTTTTTTGGTCTATATCTTAGCTCCTTGTGCTTACATTTTTGGGCTCCGACCCTAACTGAAAATAGTCATGTTTTGAGGTCTTTTTCATGTTTGATTAAGGGTTTTTCCCTGTTTGAGGCTTCATACTACCACTTGCCTCTTTAGCTCTCATTTATGTCCCTTTCTTGCATAGTATTTTAGGCCTTTTTTTAAACTGTTTTGAGCTTGGTCATAAACTGAAAAGAGGCTTGTTTTAAGCCCTTATTCAACATTGTTGAAGGGCTCTTCACTGTTTGAGGCTCCCATCTGTCACTTGCCTCTTTATCTCTCTTTTGGCCCTATTTTTGCATGCTTTTTTAGCTCCTTGTGCTTGTATTTTTGGGCTCTGGTCCGAACTGTAAATAGTCATATTTTGACCCACTCTTCATGTTTGATCAAGGTTCTTTCACTGTTTGAGGCTTCCTTTTTGCTCTTTGTGTTAAAGCTCTCTTTTATGCCTTATTTTGTATAGTATTTTAAGCTTGCTTGTGCACTGTTTTGGGCTTGGTAATAAACTGTAAAATATCATGTTTTGGTCCTCTCTTCAACATTGTTGAAGGGCCCTCCTCTGTTTGAGGCCAGAAACCATCACTTGCTTCTTTGTCCCTCTTTTGGCCTTTTTCTTGCATAATGTTTTAGGCCTGCTTCTATTTATTTTCGTGGCTTATTGTAAACTGTAAAGTGCTTCATTTTGAGCCCCTCTTCAACTTTGTTGAAGGGCTCTTTGCCATTTAGGGCCAGAAGCTGCTACTTGCTTCATTATCTCTCTTTCGGGGCCATTTTTGCATGCTAGCTTAGTCCTATTTGTGTTCACTGTTTGGCCTTGCTTAAAACTGTAAATATGCTTGTTTCAGGACTGTCTTGATTCTGTCTTCACACTTCATGTTCAAATAACGCATGCTTTGCATAGCCATAGGTCATTCCATGTACCTAATTTCATGTTTCGGGTCTCATTCCATGTATCGGGTGCCATGTTTCCATGTTTTGGGGCTGTTTCACATCACATTTTGGTACTGAAATTTTCATGCTTGTATACCATATTTCATGCCTTGCCATGCTTTGTTAGAGTGGCATTTGTGACTTAGGTTCGGTCCTCGGTTTGCGTGCACGTGTGCACGCGTCTCGAGTGTCTCATTTTCATCTAATGGCCTCCTATGTGAGTGTGACTGAGGTCCACTTATGTCGGTGTAAGTCCATTATGCATTGTGTATGCCATTACATTTCATAGCATTGTGTATGCTAGGTTGTATGTTAGCGTATTGTGTATGCCATGTTACCTCGTGCATCGTGTATGCCATTTCATAGCATTGTGCATGTTAGGTTGTATCTTAGTTGCATTCATGCATGCCATGCATATTGCATTGTGCTTGGGACAGGAGTTAGCCCAAGCACGGGAAACGAGGGACGTTTCGTACTTCGAGTGACGGAACGTGTCTCAATTCCCAGTCACCGACACTCTGGATTATCCATGATGGAGTCTTGGTCTTGTTGTGTTTTCATGTGCATTCATCCCATATTGAGTTGTGCAATTCGACTCCTCAGCCATCATGCATCGATATGCGTGATTGGTGGCACGAGGATCGAGACATGCATACATATGTGAAAATACATTGCCATGCCCCTTTCTTGCTCTCTGTTGCAGCAAATCAAGAATCAGCAGTCTTCCGGGGCTTGGCGCGCTTTCCAAAACTTATTGCAAAACAGAGGCTAATTGAGGCATCACAGTGGATTTCCGCGCAAAGGCAACCCGGATATGCATCATTCATCATCTGAAGAAGAGTCAAGGCAGTCCCTAGCTTGCATGCCAGTTTATTGTTTTCTTAGTTAATTTGGTAATTAATTAGGATTTTTGTACATATTTGGACTGTATTATTTATTCGGACTGTACTATTTATTTAGGACTGTATATTATTCGGACCCTCCGAGCGAGGGCAATGTTGTAATAAGTGTGCGTGTGTGTGATGTATGTCTTCCAACCTCACGTCTTTCTCCCTTTTATTTATCAGCTTATGATGGTTAGATTAGGGCATATTTCAATTAGCATACAGTATGATAGCATGTTTGCACTCATTCATCTGTTTTGCACGCACCGGGCTCGGCGCACCATACTAACTGCATCTATATTTCAATTCCAAATTGAATACTTGTTAACTGTTGCATCTCATATGCCATGTTTAGAATAGCCGAGCCTGCTATAGTTGCATTTTTGCATGTGTTGCATTAGGCATTTCTGTATAGTTAGGATCATGCATGGATTTCTAATTAGCTTTTGTTTTGGCTTGGAGTACTCGGTAAGTTTTATGCTTTAGCATCCTTGCATGTGTGTGAGTGACTGCCATGAATAGCATGCTTACCATGAGGCTATGTGCTTATGTGATATAACTGCTTGAATGCCTGTGGGTGAATGTTGGGTTATTTGGATTGGAACAATTCATTCACTGTGAGTTTTAAGCCCACTAGATAGTGGCAAAACCATCTTTTCTAAGCCCACCCGAGGGTGGCAAAATCTGCATTTTAAGCCTACTTGCGAGTAGTAAACCATCTTTCAAAAGCAAACATGAAGTGTTTTGTTCCAATTCAGGCGACCCGGTCTATACTTGTATGCTGTGAGCATCACATAGTAAATCTAGGCTAAATAACCGGAATAAGGACACATAATGTTTTCAAAACTTGATATCATGGTTAGTAGAGGCCGATCTTTGATCGGGCGAGCGGGGGTGCTCACGAAGTGACCTTCCCCAATCGTACCCAAGTTCCCGAGCCGAGCCAACTTTAGTGATGACGGACACGTGGCCTTAGGCAACGAGTCAAGGTTTCCTAAATTTCCCAAAATAAAATATTTAGGTGGCGACTCTGTATCTGGCAAAGCAGTCCATGTTTGGCACTTCTTTCTAAAATCTGTTTTCTCAAAACGATTTGCTAGATTTGGACTCTTTGGTTCAAGATTTAGAACCGTGACAAAAATCGAGTCCTGAATTGTAGCGAGGTCCCTCGCGGGCTTGTTACACATAGATTGATCGGCACTTGCGCTTGAAAACATGGCCGACTAGATTAATGAATCTGCCCTTGCCTTAGCCAGGGCGCGAGCTTGAGAAGCCGAATGGGCCTAACTCGTGGGCTGGCTGAGGCATAGATTGATCGGCGCTTGCGCCTGAAAACATGGCCGACTAGATTAATGAATCTGCCCTTGCACCAGCCAGGGCGCAAGCTTGAGAAGCCGAATGGGCCTAACTCGTGGGCTGGCTGAGGCATAGATTGATCGGCGCTTGCGCCTGAAAACATGGCCGACCAGATTAATGAATCTGCCCTTGCCCTAGCCAGGGCGCGAGCTTGAGAAGCCGAATGTGCCTAACTCGTGGGCTGGCTGAGGCATAGATTGATCGGCGCTTGCGTTTGAAAACATGGCCGACCAGATTAATGAATCTGCCCTTGCCCCAGCCAGGGCGCGAGCTTGAGAAGCCGCATGGGCCTAACTCGTGGGCTGGCTGAGGCATAGATTGATCAGCGCATGCGCTTGAAAACATGGCCGACCAGATTAATGAATCTGCTCTTGCCTTAGCCAGGGCGCGAGCTTGAGAAGCCGAATGGGCCTAACTCGTGGGTTGGCTGAGGCTTAGATTAATCGGGGCTTGCACTTGAAAACATGGTCGACCAGATTAATGAATCTGCCCTTGCCCCAGCCAGGGCGCGAGCTTGAGAAGCTGAATGGGCCTAACTCGTGGGCTGGCTGAGGCATAGATTGATCGGCGCTTGCGTTTGAAAACATGGTCGACCAGATTAATGAATCTGCCCTTGCCCCAGCCAGGGCGCGAGCTTGAGAAGCCGAATGGGCCTAACTCGTGGGTTGGCTGAGGCTTAGATTAATCGGCGCTTGCGCTTGAAAACATGGTCGACCAGATTAATGAATCTGCCCTTGCCCCAGCCAGGGCGCGAGCTTGAGAAGCTGAATGGGCCTAACTCGTGGGCTGGCTGAGGCATAGATTGATCGGCGCTTGCGCTTGAAAACATGGCCGACCAGATTAATGAATCTGCCCTTGCCCCAGCCAGGGCGCGAGCTTGAGAAGCTGAATGGGCCTAACTCGTGGGCTGGCTGAGGCATAGATTGATCGGCGCTTGCGCTTGAAAACATGGCCGACCAGATTAATGAATCTGTCCTTGCCTTAGCCAGGGCGCGAGCTTGAGAAGCCGAATGGGCCTAACTCGTGGGCTGGCTGAGGCATAGATTGATCGGCGCTTGCCCTTGAAAACATGGCCGACCAGATTAATGAATCTACCCTTGCCTTAGCCAGGGCGTGAGCTTGAGAAGCCGAATGGGCCTAACTCGTGGGCTGGCTGAGGCATAGATTGATCGGCGCTTGCGCTTGAAAACATGGCCGACCAGATTAATAAAACTACCCTTGATCCAGCCAGGGTGCGAGCTTGAGAAGCCGTGGGTATTGATTCAGCTTCGCCCCTACATCATCGTCATTACTTCGCCTATTCCGATTTTAAAATTGAGAAAAGCGACGATGAGTGTGCCGAATGATTAGACTTTCTTTTATTTTCAACGTTCGTATTCGGTCTTGAAATGTTATGTGTTTAATTAAACGCCTTATTTGAACCTATTGGCAAGTTTTGTGTTGCGTGTTACAAACGCTGAAACATGCATTGACCGGTTTGAATCAAGAACAATCCTCATTGAATACTAATTCGGCCAATCGTGATATCCAGGAAGGGCGCTCCGAATCTGGAGGCTTTATTCGGCCAATCGTGATATCCACGAAGGGCGCTCCGAATCCGGAGGCTTTATTCGGCCAATCGTGATATCCACGAAGGGCGCTCCGAATCCGGAGACTTTATTCGGCCAATCGTGATATCCACGAAGGGCACTCCGAATCCGGAGACTTTATTTGGCCAATCGTGATATCCACAAAGGGCTTGGAGGCTGAAGCATAAGAAAACGAGATATTTTGTATTGCAACGGTGGAATATGTACAAGTATCAAGCCCACAAGTCGGGTCAATGATAGAAGTTACGTAAATGTGTTGAATTCCAAGGCCGTGGCAGGCTTCTTCCTGACATGTCTGAGAGCCAATATGCCCCTGTTCCCTCAATGGAATCTATCTGATAGGGGCTGTCCCAGTTTGGGCCCAATTTTTCGTCAGCGGGTCTCCGATCGGCTAGAAGTACCTTCTTCAGGACCAACTCTCCCGGCGTGTAGCGGCGCAACTGAACTTGTTGATTATATGATTTAGCGAGCTGCTGTTGATACCTTGCCATGGATGCCAAGGCGCGGCCTCTTCGTTCTTCGATTAGAATTAGATCCAGGGCAAGCATCATGTCGTTTCGACCCGTATCAAAAACTTGCGATTTTAGGGTTGGGAGGCTGATTTCCAGGGGTAAGATTGCCTGCGTCCCGAAGCATAGGGCAAACAACGTTTCTCCAGTGGATCTCCTCGGCGTAGTACGATAAGCCCATAGTACACTCGGCAATTCCTTGACCCATTTGCCTTTCGCTTTCTCCAGCCTCTTTTTGATGCCGTCCAAGATGGATTTGTTAGAGGCTTCGGCTTGACCGTTGCTTTGGGGGTACGCCAGTGAGGAGAAGTAAGGCCGAATGCCATATTTGCTACATAACTCTCGATATGCGCCACAATCGAACTGGGTGCCATTGTCTGAGATGAGAGCTCTTGGAATGCCGAATCGTGTTATGATGTTTCTCCATACAAAGCGTTTAATATCGGCATCTCGTATATGAGTTAAAGCCTCCGCTTCGACCCATTTTGTAAAGTAATCAGTTACGACGACTAAGAATCGCTTGTTCCCTGGGGCCCTTGGCAGCAGTCCTACGATATCAAGTCCCCACTGAGCAAACGGCCAGGGACTGGTGATAGAGTTCAACTCTTCGGCAGGGAGATGGGTTAATGGGGAGAACTTTTGGCACTGTTCGTATTTTTTCACATAACTCTCCGCGTCAGCTCTCATCATCGCCAATAATACCCCTGTGTTATAGCTCGATGGGCTAGGAAGCGTCCGCCAGAATGGGCGCCACAACTGCCCTCATGTATCTCGGTCAGAAGCTCCTCCACTTTGTCCGAGTGCACACATTCCAAATATGGACCAGAGAGGAACTTTTTATAAAGCCCTCCTTGCGGATCCAGATAGTATCGCAGGGCTTTATTTCGCAGCTTGTGTGCTTCTTTTTTGTCCTCTGGGAGTTGTTCAGAAGAGAGGAACGCAGCAATGGGGTCCATCCAGCTCGGTGTGGATTCTATAATGTTGACGCAGGCTTCCTCCGAAGGGCCAATACTCGGCTCCGGGATGAAACCTACTTCGATGGTCCGTTTGATCTCGGAATTGATGGCGGAGGCCAGGCACGCCAGGGCATCTACGTGGGTGTTCTGGTCGCGTGTTATTTGGTTCAGTTCGTGATGGTCAAATTTTGCCAGCAGGGAGTTTGCCGTTGTCATGTAGGCTGCCATATGCTCGTTTCTTGCCGCGTATTCTCCCTTTAGCTGATTGATTACCAATTTTGAATCACAAAACACGAGCAAACGCCAAGCGCCGAGAAGGTGCGCATTCCGCAGACCGGCTTGAAGGGCTTCATATTCGGCTTCGTTATTTGATGCTTTGAAGCCAAGCTTGACGGCCTGCTCAATTACTGCACCGTCTGGAGACATGATTACAACTCCAGTGCCGCTACCCCGTTGGTTAGATGATCCATCACAGTATAATTGCCAAATATCCCCGACATAAATTCTCCAGTTCGGCTTTGGGCGAACTTCAGCCTTTGGTCGAAACTCGTCAGGTTTGAGGTCGGCAAGCCCTCCGGTGAATTCGGCAACAAAGTCGGCCAGCACTTGGCGCTTGATTGCGGTTTTTGGTAGAAACTGAATGTCATACTGGCCGAGATCGAGAGCCCATTTTGAAACACGTCCTGAAGCTTCTGCACTCCGTAATACTGATCGGAGGGGATAATCTGTTAGGACTCCAATGCTATGTCCCTGGAAGTAATGCATCAGTTTTCTCGCCACCATGACTAGGGTTAAGATGAGTTTTTCCAGCGGCAGATAGAGTGTTTCGGCGTCGACCATTGCTTTGCTTACATAATACACTGGCCGTTGCTCCCCCTCCTCCTCTTTTAACAGTACTGTGCTGACGGCTCTATCGGAAACTGCCAGATACAGAATGAGAGGGTCACCAGCGGCAGGTGTTGTTAACAGGGGTACTGAGCGAAGGTAGGTCTTGAGTCCGTTGAAAGATGTTTCGCAGTCGGCGGACCATTCAAAAGCCTTGCCCTGCCGTAGTGTCTGGAAGAATTGTCGGCAGTGATCTGTAGACCGGCTGATGAACCTGTTGAGTGCAGCGGCCATCCCCATCAACTTTTGGACTTCTTTCACTGAACGGGGGGAGCCGAGTTCCAAAATTGCGGTGACTTGCCTTGGGTTGGCTTCGATTCCTCGGTGGTTCACGATGTAACCCAGGAATTTGCCAGAGCCGATTCCGAACGCGCACTTTGAAGCGTTCAGTTTTATTTTGTATTTGCGTAAGATGCTGAATGTCTTTTCTAGATCGGCTATATGATTCTGTTCTTCTTTGGACTTGACCACCATATCGTCGATGTATACTTCCATAGTGTGGCCGAGTTGTTCTTTGAACATGGCGGTGACTAGCCTTTGGTAGGTTGCCCTTGCATTTTTCAGCCCAAAAGCCATAACTTTGTAGCAGTAGGTTTCTCTTGGGGTGAGAAAAGCAGTTTTGTCCTGGTCATCTGGATGCATGGCAATCTGATGGTAGCCTCAGTAAGCATCGAGGAAGCTCATGTGTTGATGGCGCGCCGTTGCATTGACAAGTTGGTCGATTCTGGGTAGAGGAAAATAGCCTTTGGGGCAAGCTTTGTTCAGATCCGTGAAATTGACGCACACTCGCCAAGTCCCATTTTTCTTCTTCACCACCACCGTATTGGAGAGCCACGTAGGGTAGGTGACTTCTCTAATTGCCCCGGCGTCAAGCAGTCTATCGACTTCCTCAACGACGGCGGCGGTGTGTTCTGCGGCTGACCGCCGGCCTTTCTGAATGATCGACTTACATTTAGGATCGACATTAAGTTGGTGCTGTGAAACTGATGGGTCTATACCCGGCATTTCGTATGGAGTCCATGCGAAGATGTCGAGGTTACTGAGCAGGAAAGAGATCAGCTGTTGCCTATCGGCCTGATTTAGAGAGACGCCGATCATGAAGAACTTTTTCGGGCTTCCGTCGATGTCGACGCGGTCTAGACCTTCCGTGGCCTTTTCGTTTGGGTGTCGCCCAACGTCATCCAAGATCTCCCGATCCGGCACCTCAATGGAGTTTACTTGCAGTTCCTTTGTCGTTTTGGCGGCAAAGAGATAACATGCTTGTGACGATTTCTGGGAGCCCCGGATTTGCTTAATGCCGTGTTCCGTTGGGAAACGTAGCAGTTGATGATAGGTGCTTGGGACGGCCTGCAAGGTGTGCAACCACGATCACCCCATAATGAGATTGTACGGCGATGGCAACCTGACAACCAAGAATTAGACATCCACCGTTCTGGAACCCGCTCGAACGGGTAGGCTAATCTTTCCCAATGGGTACTCTGGGTTGGCGTTGAAGCCGAATAGCGGGTAAGGAGCAAGATCTGATTCATTGAACCCGAGTTTGGTGATGGTTTTATAGTACATAACCTCCGAAGTACTGCCCTGGTCTATAAGAGCGCGCTCGACAGTGAACCGGTTTACGCGTAGCTCTACAACCAATGGATCGATGTGAGGGAGTGTGACGCCGATCAAATCGGAGTCGTTAAAGGTGATGCTCTGCGCTTCTCAGAACCGCTTTGCTGGTGTGAGTTGCTATTAGGGGCCTGGAAGTGATTGGATTGCATGCACGGCCGAGGCTGCTGGTAGGATGTACATCATGTGGACGGTGTCAAGCAGAAGTAAATCCTTCGGAAGGGCAGGTGTTTTGATCGCACTCGTCTAAACGCATCGCTAGAGACATTCGTCCTCTGCCAACTCCTCAAGGTGGTCTGTTGAGGCATTGTGACCATCGGTGTCTTGCTGTCGGGCTCGAGATCGTCGATCATCTGCCCTCGGGGGTCGTTCTGAAGCCTGGCGCACTGTTTGTTCGGACTTTGCTATTTCGAGGGCCAGATCGCGACGAAGGCGTTTGTTCTCAGCGGTGATGTCGTCCAAATGCTGTTTGGTCTGTCTGGCTTGTTCCATGGTCGCTTGTATTGTCTCTTGCATTGGAGTGGAAGATGAGCAGAGGTTCAAGGCAAATCTTGCTGCGATGGTTTTTGGTCCAGGCTTGTTTGCCGGAGTGAGGTCGTCTCTCTGTGTGGTTTCGTCGGTGGCTATCGGAGGATCTTCAGTCACGCCTGCCATGGATGTATTTGAGTATTCCCACAGACGGCGCCAATTGTGGAGAAGTGGTTTGGAAATACTCTTTAGATCCTGGGAGACGCTAGTGGTCCTCAGCTAGTCACCTGAAAAGACACAAACACTCCAGTCGGGGGTGCCGGAATTAGCACTCCGACGGGCAAGCCAGTTCTTGCACTCAAAATAGTTTATCTTCTAAGTTAAGCAAAAAGTGATTGTTACATACCTTTCTGAATCTGTAGTTCTTGTATTTATACTCCTTTTTCTTGGGCCTCGGGGTCTGAGCCTACTTTTATTCACTGTCCTTACCTTTATTCTGATCCACGCACCTCCCTCTATTCGGCCTTCATAATGTATTCGGCATCCTAATTACACAGGATGGAGCCGAATAATACCCGATCTCTGAGGTATGCACCTTCCGACTCTTCCATTTATTCGGCTCCCACAGGTAGATTCGTGGCAAATTTGGTGGCGGTATGGTGGTGACGGCTACAACGTGAGGTAAAGGAGGAGGGATATGGCAGATCCAGCTTCGACAAGAAAGGAAGAGGAGAAAACCAACAAAACTTCTACTAAGAGGGGAATAAACACCTCAAAAGGAAGGACTGGTTAGGAAGAAAGAGTTCCCAAGGCTTATTGTGCAAAAAAACGGAAGAAAAGAAGAGAGAGGTGGCCGGAGGCCGAAGGCCCCCGTCCCCTAGCTGCACTACCAAAACAAAACCCTAAAGGAAGAAAATAGAGAGAGAAATTCTCATTTAGAGAGAGAGAGAGAGAGAGTTTGAATTGCACACTTAGGCCATATTTTATTGAAGTTTTGGAAAGGTGGATTGGATTAATAATTCGTGGTTTCACTTTAAAACCATGTTTATTAGTAGTGAAATGTCATGGGATTACTAATCGCAAGGGACTATCAATCCTCTCCCATGATGGAATTAGCATTTCCGTTAGAGGATTAAGATTACTAGTCCAACCCCATAGATTGGTTGCTAAATAACCATTTTGCCCCCTATTTTATAAAACTAACAAAATAACTTTGTAGGTGATAAGGATTTTTACATAATTTAAAATTTTAATTTCAATTAATTAATACCTATTGGAACAATCTTCTGTGTAAATAAAATAAATAGAAACAAATCCAAACAAAATAAATAAATAACGTACTGAATTTATTTATCGAACTGAATTAAAAATAAAAGACCAAGTCGAGTGTGTGACACTTTGTCTTTAAGACAGATTCGCCTCGCTACGGTGCTTACGGTTGAGTGGCGTCTATCTCTGAAGATACAATGATTTTCACAAATTGTAGTAGCACTCCAAACAATTTGTTCGGCGAACCAAACCTGAGTTCTAACTCTCTAAATTTTATTCTAAAACTAAAATGAAGAATAATGTAAACAAATGAAATCTGGACAGCAAATACTAGATTTTCAGACTGTTTTTGGATAATACGGACTGCTGGAAATTGATTGTATTTATAGGCAAACATTTGACCCGAACAGGTGCTGTGAGGAATCCGAACAGGTACCACTTTGTTTCAAACAGATATAGTTTGAAATTCAAACAGATTCACAACAGTTTACATAACTGAATCTGTCTACAATCTGGAACTGCTGGACAGTTTGAAAACTGTCCAGATTTTAACCTGTAACTGCCGGGGCAGTTTGAAATGAATCTGTCCGAAAAATAACAGATTAAAAACTGGACTGAAGAAGTAACAAATGAACAGTAAAATTAATTTAATAAATGAATTAATTTCGATAAGAAGTTTAGAAAAAATTCAAATGAATTTTCTCTAAAAAATTAATATAAGAACCGACCCGACCCCGGCTTGGCTGGCGGCGCGCATGTGGTGGTTTGGGCTAAGGTTCACTTTGTCCGTAACTCCCCCCTTCTACAAACTTGGGGTGCCCCTTGGGGCTCAACCCAAGTGTTGTAGGCTAGAACTTATATATACAAATAAACTCTCTTAAAGTTTCAATATGGAACAACCCATTAAAAGGAAACCCACATGTAAATCTTTAAATGTCCATTCCTCGAACCCGAAAACGACGTCAACTTCCCATTCACTTATAAATGGTTTTGACGAACCGTCTTCACCGTGTGACTTACCACGCGGCAAGAAACACTTCACCTCTTCAGACCCACCCCAAAAGACGTTCGGGGCCCACTCAATTTTAAGCTCAAAGTCGGCCCAAAATAAGTATATATAAACCAATTTTTCCAACAATACCATCACATTAACGTACAAATAAATACATTTTTATTTTATATTTTTAACTTGACATCATATCACTATTAATTTTATCATTCAATCTCATTGTAATCATACTCTCAATGTAAACTTGCGCATTGGTCTATAAAAATTTGAGGTCAAGAAATCAATGATCCACCTTTTGATTATTGTTGACGCTCTTGTGGCTATAGTGGTAGTCTGAGTCCCAATCCAAGTCGAAGTCAGTAATTTTTTACATCAAAGAAAGCTATTGGGATAGTGCTATGTGAGAGTTGGAAAATTTTCATTGACCAAATTTTTTACATCAAAGAAATCTATTGTGATAGTGCTATGTATGTGAGACTTGGAAAATTTTCATTGACAACTCACATTTTCTGCAAATTAGTTACGTAGCCGTGGAAAGAAATAAGTAACCCACATTTTGAAATTAAGCGCAGTCTTGTAGTTTTTAATAATAAATTGGTTGACAACTCCATATGAAGGAGTTACCAATAAAAATTACCAATAATTCTAAGTATTATTAAAATTTAATCATAATCTTATGAAAAATGTTAAAACAACCTTTAAAACTGTTGTAAGTGTTGGAAATTATGAAAAAGATATATAAAAATTTATTAAAATTATAAATATTTTTACACTTCGTATTCTTTATTGACAACCCTTAAAATTGTCATTAGTAAGATCTTAATTTTATTATGAAAGTAAAATATATTGTGTAAATTTAAAATTAATGTGTTGTGAATCATATATAAAATGAATGAATGTTATCTACATATTTTAATTTTAAATAAAATTTTGAATAATTTTTTCTAAGTACGTAATGCAACAGTAGGCCTTACCCACAGGTAGTAAAGTGGATCCAAAACTTGCTTGTGTTTCTTTTTTTTGGTAATAGAGGAGTTTTATAGAAAATTAAGAGCAGTCAGTCAAGTACAAGTATGGGATAAGAGGTCCCATTACATCCTTACAAAGTTTTTCAATAATAAAACTAGGCATAGTAAGATAAATATGAAGGCCTTCACTCAACTTGCTTCCTTCTTTGGCCAATAAGCCCGCACAACCTTTTGCTTCACGGAGAATATGCTTTACATCCTGTACCTCAAGCTGGTCCAGGAGGCATCTGCAATCAGAAATTAAGTTACTAAAGTTGATGTTTCGGAGGCCGGCTATTCACAAGGTGCTGCACTGTAGTGCTTGTGTTTCGATCTTTACTGATAGTCAAGTTTTGATAGATACGTTAAAGGACAAGTGTGTTTCGGATTGAAATACTAATGTGTTTTTTTTTTTTTTTTTTTTTTTTTTTTTTTTTTTTTTTTTTTCTTTTTTTTGTTTTTGATAGATACTAATGTGTTTGGTTTCAATCTTTTAGAAATTGAGTATTTTGTTTTTGGAATTTTTTTTTTTATAAATATTTTTAAAATTTTAAGCATTTTTTTTAGATGCATCATACTTAGATGTATCTAAAAACTAAATTATTGGTAAAAAAATATTTTAAAAAATCAATAAATATACAAGAATATGAAAAATGTATTGAATTATCGTATTTTTAAAAAAAAAAATATTTTTGGAATTTTGTGAATTTTTTAAAGATTTTTTTCACAAATATTATACATTTTAAAGTGTATTTATGTTAGCTGTATCTAAAAATTAAAAAAAAATATATGTAGAATATTAAAAAAAATTCAGTAAAAGCATAAAAATACGGAAAATAAAAAATTTTAATTTTTTGAAAAGTGAATCCTGAAAACTCAAACCAAACAAACTAATTAATCTCACCAAAAGCATTAAGCGAATGGGTACCTTGTTTAGCTGCTTAGCTATATCTAAGATCCCTCCGTTTGTAATTAAGCCAGATTACGAACTGGCAAGAATGGCTAACTTCTGTAATATTTAGTACTTATATATTTTAGTGTGTGGTTCTATTGATTCTACAAAAATAAAAATAAAAAAATAGTGAGAGCACCACTTTTGGGTTGATGTCAAAATTCAAGAAATATCTTTCCATGTGACCACGGGGGTGGTGGCCCAGTGGTGAAGGCATTGGCTTTCTTCAGTAGAGAGTCAAGTTTGATTTCTGGGAGGTGCAAAATATTAGATAATTTTCAGTGGTTCTCTGCAAAGATCCCGTGCTGTACTCTGATCGAAATTTGGTCTTGCTGGTGTGATCGATGAGTTCCACTAGTGTCTCAGTGGTAGGTCCTTTCTTTTAAGTTGGGTTAAATTAGGCCGGTAATCGACTACTCCTGAACCTAGGTTTACAGATGCCGTGGCAACACCTCAGATTATCATTTCTTTTCCCTGTTCAAAAAAAATCTTTCCATGTGGCTGTGAATTACTACAACTATAATACTTATTACTTAAAAGAGGATCTTGGGGTATAAACTTTAAAAATAATAATAATACGTAGGTTCAATTTCAATAATAAATATTTTTATTTATTTATTTATTTTCATTTTAATAGTAAGTAAGATCATATTATCATGTTGCGTGCGATAACTAAAGATCAATTCTAGTAACAAGTAGAATAACAAAAAATCACATCTTCTTGAATTGTGGATACAAGTGGTAATATTGTCTTGTCTTGTTGATCTAATACTCCGAGGCCTTATTTAACAAGATTAATAGTGAAATAATTAATAATTTTATAAATTAGTGTAATATTAGTTATTCAATTAAATTAGTGAGATAATTATTTGTTATTTATTCATTTTTTTTATTTGATACTTGAAATGATGATGTCGGCCTCTCTTAATATGAAAAATTTACCAATTTCGTTGAATTGAATGTCTACCGTACATGTAATCCAATTAATAAAATTTATAATCAAACATGAAATTGTGAGTTTATAGATCAACAATCTTAATCTTATGTTGTAATCCTACTAATCAAACATACCTGAATGTACAAGATTGTTGATCTAAAACTCTGATAACTGTTTAGTGTGCCACTTCAAAATTCTAGGAACATGTAAATATGAAAGCAAGCTATTTTTGCTCGACTATTATGAACCTTTGTATTCTCTACAGATTGTACCTGTAGCTGCTCAAATTCTGTACAAACCCTATGTTCTTGTGTATCCCAGATTTGAGTATTTGACCTCTACACATGCCCTATTTGGAGCAATTTATGGGTGTTTGTGATATTTTTTTATTCTATTTTGGGAGTTTGTACTAATATTTAGTGCAACTTTTGTTTACATTTTAGCGGAAGTGGGGATGCTACTGTGCGGAGAAATCAGCCCATTTTGAGGTTTATTTTGATAATCTGAACCGTTTACATTTCAAAATACATCAAGTAGAACATGCCTGCAAAAGATCAAGTTAATCGGATATCGTTTACCTATTCATCCACTCACATTTGTATCTATTATTATTTATTTTTAATATTTTAAATCACAAACCCCGTACAGCAGCGTTCCCACTTCCCTTCCACGTTGGGGCTATAAGTCCAACTTTGGAACTTTTGGGTGGTAATTGTCCCAAATTCTATTATTGTTTTGGGTAAATTACAAATACACTTTTTGAAAATTGTTTACAATATAGACTGCTTCTTGTGATTTTAAAAATTACAAATACTCCATTATAATTTACTTTTTACTTAACAGAATTAATTGAAAAAATAAAATTTTTAAATGCTCTTCTATACATTAATAATTCACCTGAATTATTAATTAAAATAAATTTATGACATTATTAAAAACTGTTAATTAATTTGATAATTTATTAACAAAATGAGCTATTTGTTATAAAAATTTCAAGGGACGGGATGTAATTTCTAGAACTATAAGGGCAATTCGTATTTTAAGTAAATTTTAGGAGTGTATTCACAATATAACTGTTTATAGTTTTTTTAATTTTGAGAGTCTATGTCAGACTATTTGACTGTTTGATTAAGTTTCTGTTTATAATTTAGTAGGTAGAAATGGTTTAAATAAATTGAAAAAAATTTGATTTCTAAAAACTGAGTGATAGGTATTTTTGGCTTTTATTTTGGATTATTAACTTTTAATTTATAACAGGCTTGCATTAAACAACACCGGCCATCACAACACCACCATAGACCTTACCATATATAATCACACTCCCTCTCATCTCCTTCTTCCAATACATGGATCAGTACTACAATTTTTCCTTCCAATTTTCACTAAGATCCACCATGGATTTCAAATATATATATATTTTCAGAGCAAGAAAGGGACAATATTTGTGGGTTTTTGAAATCAAACGATTTTGTTGGAATTTTATGTTGAATTCTTGTGCTAGTTTTTGTGAATCTGTCGATTGATCTTTGTCGATCTGTCTGTGTGAGGGAGCTGCTGTGGATGTGTGGGGGAAAAGCGTGTAGAATTGCTGGAAATTGGGGGGATGATAGCAGTGGCTGGTGGTCATGGGGAAGGAGATGTGGATGGGAATAACCGAGGATTTGTTCAAGTGTGGTTAGGTATGTGGCAAGTTTCAAGATGGATGACTTTTTATGTTTATTTTTATTTTTTTACCCAATAGATAGTTGATAAGTGATATTTTTGGACCTGGTGTGAGAAGTTTCAGATTAAGATTTGTTTTTGAAAAACGACATTTCAGAGTCTGTGTATTTAAAAAATGTATGTTAGATGACTTAAGGGAAATGGATGGATGGTTGGAATTGTTGTAAATTTTAAAAGTGTAGGATTTGATACGAATAAAAATTAAAAACTCAAAGTTTGATTTGTTACAAGGGTCAAATTTTGATTTGACTTTGTTTTTCTCTTTTTCCTTTTTTATTTTTTTATTTTTTTTTATCTTTTTTATAAAAACATGTTCGGACAACAAATTAAGCATGAGTGAACTTGGACAACTCTCAACACAATTCGAACTAGATTTAGATAAACTCTCAACCTGATCAAACTCGTCTAAATTGCACACTTTTGTTTTATTTTTTTATTATTTATCAGGAGAAATTTCCATTGAGGTAAGCCAAACGACATATACAAAAGAGTCTATCCAATATGTTAGGGAAAATCGATGATTCCCCACAAGTAAATCAATCAATGGGAATAAAAATTAATGTGGAAAAATTAAATCAAAGGCAACACAAGAATTTTTACGTGGTTCCCTCAATGTGAGGTACGTCCACGGGATCGAAATCCGATTCCACTATCAACCAAATAAGTTTTCAAACGATTATAAACGAGACACGAATGGTCTCACAAACCACTCTTAGATGAATTCCAAATAATCACAAATAAACAAGAGGAAGGACCTCACCAAATAGATGAACCAAAATCTTTAAAACCAGAGTTGTAGAAGACCCAAAATAACTAACCCAAATCAACTTCACCAAAGCATCTAGCCGAAGATGCACTGAACAAATTCCAAAGCACCAATGAACTAGCAAATCAACAGCCGCACTACTTCCGAAAAAGCGGAACAGATTTGTAGCAACCTCATAGCACCGAATAAATCATACCAAGCCCTATCTCACCAAAATCAATTAGCTGCTACCATGTGCATCGAAAACAAATACAACATATTTATATATTGTTGAATCTGGAATTTCGTAATCAAACCTAATTGTTATCAAACTGAATTAGGTCTCTACAAATTAGATATAATATATATAAAATATATTATACCCAAATCAAACCAAATAAGAACTCTTTTAACAAACCAATTGGGTCTCACACTCCAATAATGAGGTATACCCAACACAATAGAAATAATTTACACCAAACAAAGTAAAAATCACAAAGGAGTCAAACTATGAAAAAATCTAAATGCACAGCTCGTGCTCGTGCTCGTGCTCGTGCTCGTACTATAAAGCAAAAGCTGATCATAAAAGTTTGGCAATAGAGCATGTCTGACATAAATCATAGGTTAATACTACCGAATGGATAAGTTACAACCACAGTACCGATGGACTCTAAGAAACACAACTAAAACCAAAATAAACAAGAAAAAATAGGGGGAAAAAAAAATAAAAACTCAACTTCAGTCCCATACACAACTAGATTTGTAGAGGAGGGCCTGATTCGTGACAGATTTGATGGCGGTATGGTGGTGACGGCTATGGCATGAGGTGAAGGAGGAGGGACATGCACTACAAAAAAAGTCACTTTTAGCGACTAAAATATTGGTCGCCAATTGTCTGTTTTTTTGGTCGCCAATGACATTCTGCGACGCCAAACTGTCGGGAAAGGTCTAGGAGGGTTTTGCCGACCAAAAAACCTTTGGTCGGCAAAAAGCAAGTCTTTAGCGACCAAAATTTTGGTCGCTAATAGTCAATTATATTTCTTTAAAATTCTACATTTACCGACCAATGTTTTAGTCGCCAATAATCAAGGAATCGCTGACCAGCACCTTTAGTCGCCAAAAGCAACCAATCACCGACCAACACCTTTAGTCGCCAAAAGCTTCAAACATGAAAAAAATAATAATAATAATTCATTGTAGAGAAACATAAACCTTATGCACCACACTTTTCCCACTACGCCTCTGTAGCACCACATGATTATATATGTGACATATATTATTTATATAGTACATGCATCTATCTTAATATAAAAGTATATGTATAAACATAATTATTTTATTGAACATAATTTATGTATAATAAACTATTTAGTAGCAAATAAAAAAAGATCACTTTTGGCGACTAAACATATTTTTTAATCGCCAATTCTATACTTTTGGCTACTACTTGTTTTTTAGTCGCTAAAAAACTTAACTTTTGCCGACCAAAGTCAGATTTGGTCACTGAAGATGCACTTTCAGCTATCAAAATTTTGGTCGTAAAAAAATTTAATTCGCGCCTTAGGATTTTAGTTCTCCCGCGCTAAAAATGACAAATTTTGGCGACTAAACTTATTTTTTTGTCGCGAATTGTAGACTTTTGGCTACTAACATTTTTTTAGTTACCAAAAAGTTTTACTTTTGCCTACTAAAATTTTTTTAGTCGGTAAAACCCATATAATCAGCGACCAAACTTATTTTTAGTCGCCAATTGTAGATTTTTGGCTACTAAATTTTTTTGGTCGCCAAAAAGCTTTACTTTGGGCTACTAAAAATTTTTTAGTCACTAAAACCCATATAATTAGCGACCAAACTTAGTTTTAGTCGCCAATTGTGGACTTTTGGCTACTAAAATTGTTTAGTTGCCAAAAAGCTTTACTTTTAGCAACTACTGCTATTTTGGTCATTGAAAGCCATGCTTTCACCGACCAAATTTTTTTTAGATGGGAAATTTGGTCGCCGAATGTGCTTTTTCTTGTAATGATGGCAGATCCAGCTTCAGCAGGAAGGCAAAGAAGAAAACCAGCAAAACTTCTACCAAGAGGGAAATAAGCACCTCAAAAGGAAGGAGAGGTTGGGAAGAAAGAGCTGCCAAGGCTTATTATGCAAAAAAAATGAAGAAAAAAGGGGGGAGAAAAGAGGAGAGAGGTGGCTGGAGGCCGAAGCCCCCCCTCCCTCCCCCAGCTGCGCTCCCAAAACGAAACCCTAAAGGAAGAAAATAGAGAGAGGAGTTCTCGTTTAGAGAGACAGAGAGAGAGAGAGAGAGAGTCTAAATTGTACACTTAGGCCATATTTTATTGGAGTTTTGGAGAGGTGGATTGGATTAATAATCCTTGAGTCTCACTTTAAAACCATGTTTATTTGTAGTGAAATGGCATGGGATTACTAATCCCAAGGGACCATCAATCCCCTCCCATGATGGAATTAGGATTCCCGTGAGAGGGTTAAGATTACTAGTCCAACCCCATAGATTGGTTGCTAAATAACCATTTTGCCCCCTATTTTATAAAACTAACAAAATAATAACTTTGTAGGTGATAAGGAATTTTATATAATTTAAAATTTTAATTTCAACTAATTAATACCATCACATTAGTTCACAGATAAATACATTTTTATTTTATATTTCTAACCTAACATCATCTCACTATTAACTTTATCATTCAATCTCACTGTAATCATACACTGAATTGGTCTTTAAAAATTTCATGTCAAGAAATCAATGGTCCACCTTTTGATTATTGTTCACGCTCTTGTGGCTATAGTGGTAGTCTGAGTCCCAATCCCAAGTCGAAGTCAGTAATTCTTTACATGAAAGAAAATTATTGGGATATTACAGGAGATTTGGAAAATTTTCATTGACCAAATTTTTAACATCAAAGAAATCTATTGTCATAGTGCTATGTGAGACTTGGAAAATTTTCATTACCCAACTCACATTTTCTGCAAATTAGTTACGTAGTCGTGGAAAGAAATAAGTAACCCACATTTTGAAATTGAGCGAAGTCTTGTAGTTTTTAATAATAAATTGGTTGACAACTCCACATGAAGGAGTTGCCAATAAAAATTACCAATAATTCTAAGTATTATTAAAATTTAATCATAATTTTATGAGAAATGTTAAAACAATCTTTAAAAATGTTGTACGTGTTGGAAATTGTGTAAAAGACATAAAAATTTATTAAAATTATAAATATTTTTACACTTTGTGTTCTTTATTGACAACACTTAAAATTGTCATTAGCAAGATCTTAATTTTATTATGAAAGTAAAATATATTGTGTAAATTTAAAATTAATGTTTTTTTTTATTGGCAAAAGAAAATGCTTTATTGATGATAAACACATACAGAGAATGATACATTACACATCAATAAAGAGGAGCTTGGAGCTAAAAAGCTCCAACCTCCTAGTTGGTGAGAGACCAACAAAGAGAAACAACATAGTATAGCAGCCAAATGACCATGAGTGTGCACCACAAAGCAATAGCAGAGGGGCATAGCAAACCAAAACTTCACAACAGTGCAGGCAAAACTTACATATAATGCAGAAACTTCATCCATTTGCATACCAGAAGATCACATAACAGACCGGATGCCATTACTGAGCATATCAACCAATTAGCAAGACATAAACACTCATGCATGCAGCTGAGTATATCAATCCAACAAACCAAACCCTTATGGCAACCACCAAGACTTAACACGCATCCAGAAGGCACAGCATATAGAACACACATCATCACTAGCTCATACACCAGATCCACCATAGTATATAGAACATACATCAGTAACTCATACACCAGATCCACCACAACATACAAATCACAAAACAGTAGCAGACACACCAGCAACCCACATCAATAGGCCAGAAGACCCTAGCATACAGAACACCAAACAGACCACAAGGCACAGCATATAGAACACACATCACTAACTCATACACCAAATCCACCACAGCATACAGATCACACAACACTAACACACACACCAGCAACCCACAACAACAGGCCAGAAGCCCCCAGTAGCAGAACTGCTGTTCCTACACAGTTCCACCCAAGCACACCCAAATCTGAGTGAAGTTAAAAATAAAATCATTGATTGAGAAATTAAAGTCCTTTAGATGTGGCCTCAACCACAGAGCTACCCTAGTCTTAATCAGCTCACACAATCCAGCCCTGCTTGGAGTAGATGATCTGAAGATGCATTCATTTCTAAGCTTCCAGACTGACCACAATACAGCTAAAAGGATAACACTCTAGATTTTCCTTTCCCTCTTCTTCACCTTCCCACTTGCCCACCATAACAATAAATGATCCACAGCTCCTAGTAATGTCCCTTGGGTTCCCCACCAATTCAACATATGAGACCAGACACTCCACACAAAAGGGCAGTAGACTAAGACATGATTCACAGATTCTGAATCAATCTTACAGAACACACACAGATTACACAGATTAGACCCATTCACATTTAGGATCCCTAGTCTTTGTAGAAACTCATTTGTCTTGATTCTCTTTTTCCAAGCCATCCACCCAAATACTTGCACCTTAGGAGGAATAAACTTTAATCACAGCAACTTACTAACACTAAGGATTAGACCAAGGTTATCAACCACAAACTTATACAATGATGCTACAGAAAACTCACCTGTATTAGAAGTTGGCCAAACAGGCCTATCCACCTGATCAGGCCTTAGCATAGGACCTGTTGCTAATTGGTTAAGAAGATCCTGCAACTGAGCCTCCTCCCAATCACACAACTCTCTTCTGAAAGCTAGGTTCCACACACCTAATGCATCTTTCTTGTCAAAAATATCTTTCAATGTAGCACTTTTCTCTAAGGATAACCTATAGAGGCTAGGAAACTCATCTTTAAAGGAAAGGTGATTACACCATTTATCAGTCCAAAAAATAATTCTTCTTCCATCACCAACCTTCAACTGGTAATTATTTAAATAGATCTCTTGTAAGCTAGTAGTCTGATCATCAATTGCTATGATTTCTCTCCATACAGCTGAATAATTATTACTAGCAACAAGGGATGGCAGCCAGCTACCATCCTCTAATTTATATCTGCTGCAGATAACCAATTCTAAGGGTAAAAACACGTCATTTTATCACAACTCATCATCATTTACAATCCCACAACCCTTTTTAAGAATCTATTTGAAAATCCCTGTTTTTTATTTTAAACCAAAATCCTAGTTTGTTCAAAAACCATCAAATCACAATGTTCTTTTAGAAATAGCAAATAACTAAGTTAAAAATTATAAGAAAGTGTGGAGAATCCCTACCTCAAGCTTAGAAGAAAAGAGAAGAAATGGAGAAACTTCAACGACGCCGAAACTCCACTTTGTTCGGATCAAAAGAGAGCCCTCAGAGTGCTCTACCTTTTTATCAAATGGACACGAGTGAAGAACTCAACAGATCTAGGTTTATTTGTAGAAAAAAAAATAAGTTTTAGAGAGAGTGTGTGTAGATCTAGGGATTTTGGAATGTTTAGAGAGAGAGAAAAACATGAAAAAGTGACTCAAAAAGTGATTTTTATGAACAAATATACACGCAGACCGCTCGAGCATAAGAAGTATCGCTTGAGCGTCCAGACACAAAAAGGTGTGACCTCTCGAGCGCAAGAAGCTTCACTCGAGCAAAAAATACAAACTCCCAAAAGTTTTGCAGACAAAAGGCCACTGCTTGAGCGCCAAAATCAACGCTCGAGCTCAACATCGCTCGAGCGCAGGAAACATCACTTGAGCGAATAATGCGCACTCCCAATAGTTTTGCAGGCCTTCAGAAGTACTGAGAATTCACAAAGACTGCTCGAGTGCAAGAAGCTTCGCTCGAGAGTAGAAGCCAAAATCTGGGTAACAACAATTTGGACAAACAAGCTACCAACTTGTTCTAAACGCAACCAACACACTCCAATAACCAAACTCAATGAGGAAAAGGAGAAACTAGACGTGAATAACCATATAAGACAATGAAACCTGGATTCAAAACATTAATGGGTCGGGTCTAAATCAAAATCGCCATATAAATTCAGTCATTTTCTTTTTCTTTTTCTTTTTTAATTATAAATATAGGACTATAAAGTATATGTAATTGTCTAAAAAAATATTTTAAAAAAAAATTTACATTGATTGAAATGGGTTAGTGGAATTGATTTATCCAATCCATATCCATTGTAACCCAGTCCATTTAAGTTTGTTTAGTGCAACGATAGTCTTTCTAGTTTATCTTTTGGTTTATTTTAATTAATTAAATATGTTGGTGAGAAGTACACATTATAGTTTTAAAAGACATTTTTCTCTTGTATTTTCTCTCTCTATTTTCACACACTAGCATCAATCATTCCCCACCGCCACCACTAGTGCCAGAAAAGTCACTGGCGAGAGACGACAACAGTAAATAGATAGATGGAGAAATAGACAAATAAATTAAAATAATAGTCTTTTAAATTGTTGTTGTCCTTATAAAAAAAATAATAATAAAAAAAAAATGAATAAAAAAAAAATAAATAAATTGCGAATACACTCCAAAAATTTGCTTAAAATACGAATTTCCCTTATAGTTCTAGAAATTACATCTCGCCCCTTGAAATTTATATAACAAATAGCTCATTTTCTTAATAAATTATCAAATTAATTAACAGTTTTTAATAATGTCATAAATTTATTTTAATTAATAATTCAGGTAATTTTATTAATGTATAGAAGAACAATTAGAAATTTTATTTTTTTAAATAATTCTGTTTAGTAAAAAATAAATTATAATGGAGTTTATAATTTTTCAAATCACAAGGGGCAGTCTATATTTTAAACAAATTTAAAAAAATATATTTGTAATTTACCCAAAACAATAATAGAATTTGGGACATTTGCCACCCAAAAGTTCCAAATTTGGACTTATAGCCCCAACGTGCTAAAGTGTAAACAAAAGTTGCACTAAATATTAGAACAAACTCCCAAAATAGAATAGAAAAATATTACAAACACCCATAAATTGCTCCAAATAGGGCATGTGTAGAGGTCAAATACTCAAATCTGGGATACACAAGAAGATAGGGTTTGCACAGAATTTGAGCAGCTACAGCTACAATCTGCAAAGAATAGAAAGGTTCATAATAGTCAAGCAAAATAGCTTGCTTTCATATTTTCATGTTCCTAGAATTTTGAAGTGGCACACTAAACAGTTATCAGAGTATTAGATCAACAATCTTGTACATTCAGGCATGTTTGATTAGTAGGATTACAACATAAGATTAAGATTGTTGATCTATAAACTCACAATTTCATGTTTGATTGTAAATTTTATTAATTGGATTGCATGTACGGTAGACATTCAATTCGACAAAATTGGTAAATTTTTAATACTGAGAGAGGCCGAGATCATAATTTCATATATCAAATAAAAAAAAATGAATAAATAATAAATGATTATTTCACTAATTTAATTGAATAACTAATATTACACTAATTTATAAAATTATTAATTATTTCACTATTAATCCTGCTAAATAAGGCCTCAAAGTATTAGATCAACAAGACAAGACAATATTACCACTTGTATCCAGAATTCAAGAAGATGTGATTTTTTGTTATTCTACCTGTTACTAGAATTGATCTTTACTTATCGCACGCAACATGATAATATGATCTTACTTACTATTAAAATGAAAATAAATAAATAAATAAAAATATTTATTATTGAAATTGAACCTACTTATTATTATTATTTTTAAAGTTAATACCCCAAGATCCTCTGTTCAATAATAAGTATTATAGTTGTAGTACTTCGCAGCCACATGGAAAGATTTTTTTTTCAACAAGGAAAAGAAATGATAATCTGAGGTGTTATCATGGCATCTGTGAACCCAGGTCCAGGAGTAGTCGGTTGTCAGCCTAATTTAACCCAACTTAAAAGAAAGGACCTACCACTGAGGCACTAGTGGAACTCATCGATCACTCCAGCAAGACCAAATTATTCACTTTACTACCTATGGGTAAGGCCTACTGTTGCATTACGTACTGAGAAAAAATTATTCAAAATTTAATTTAAAATTAAAATATGTAGATAACATTCATTTTATATATGATTCATAACACATTAATTTTAAGACTTATTTTTATTATTCTTCAATTAGTGTTATAACAAGAATGGAAGGAGCTAAGCAAGGGGGCGGTTTCCTATTGTGAGGCAAAAGGGAGGACATCGAAGAGGAGTGATTGAGGGACACACAAGTTTCTTCACTGTATTTGTGGATAATATACCAAGATCAGTGAGTCCGAAGGGGCTGTATAACATCTTCTCTAAGTTTGGTGTGGTGAAGGATGTTTTTATTTCGCAAAAGAGAAGGAAGCTCACTAACACAAGATTTGGGTTTGTAAGGTTTCACTGCTCTGTAGTTGCAACAATAGCTATTCAAAAAGAAAATGGATTATGGATGGACGATATGGCAATAGAGGTCAAGCACGAAACTTTTGGCAAGGAAAAGGTAAAGAGACAAGGTGTAACAGGCCCATTGCGTCTTCAAGCAACAAGATACAATGGCTACCAAAAGGAAGGAAGAAGCAGGGTAGGAGTATCTACAGTCCAAAAGTCATATGCAGAAGCAGTGGTAGGACAAAGTAATGCTCAGAAAGACAGTCTTACTCTGAAGGCTGAGGAAATAGGGAATGGGTGGCTGCACGAAAGTGTAGTGGCTTGCTTGAAGGATGAGCACGCAAATGTCAATCTGAAGAAAGAACTTGAAGGAATAGATATGGAAGCTGTTTTGATCCGAGAGAGTGGTGGCCGCGATGTGGTGCTAACATTTAAGACAAATGAGGAGAAGGTATTAAAAATGCAGCCTATTAAGGAGTTGATTTTGGAGTGGTGCGAGGCTATTTTGGAAGGAAAAGATGGACTAGTTCTGGAATAGGAAAGGTGTGTGTGGATTAGCTGCTATGGTATTCCATTAAACTTCTAGAATAGTACAAATCTGAGGAAAATTGGTAGGCTGTGGGGAAATTTTCTATGCTTTGATGGTGATAGTGACCACCCTAAGTCCTTTGCGTGAGCCAAGCTTAAGATCTCTACCAAATGCATGGAACCAATCAATAAGGTTATTAAATTGGAGTGCAAAGGTCTTCTATATCCAGTAAGAGTGTGTGAAGAACAATTGGTGATGGTAAAGCTCAAATGGAGTGCAAAGCTCAAATGAACCAGAGATACAGGGCCTGGGTAAGAGCAACAATGAGGAGGAAGAGGAGGATGACATGGAGAATGACTCAGACTACGTGCTGGCCCCTAGAGATAAAGTGGTTATAGGTTGTAAGGCACGCGAAGAGAGCATGAGTAAGGAGGTGGAGCAGGTGTGGGGTGGGAAGCGTGATACAGCAGTTGCAGAGTGGGCCAAGCTTTGTTAGAAGCTTAAGTGGGCCAAGTCTCAATAGGCCTGGGGGTAGAAATTGAAGTGTTTTTGGGCCATAATCAAAGGTTATATAAAGGACATGGGCTTAACCAAGAGAACCAAGTCCAATCTGGGCCTACAGGCCAGGTTGCTACCACTATTGAAGGTTGTGGTGCTCTTGGGCTAGGTGAAAGAAAATCAAGTGTATATGAAGCCCAGGAGCTGGAGCATAGATCTCAACCTGTAAAAAATAGGAAGGGTAGGAAGAAGGTTAGAACTAAACCAGATATCTGTTATCAGTATCCAACTAAGGGCTCTCTTAGTCTACTTAGGAAGTATGCCCAAAGAGAGGCTTCAACTAGTAAGGCAGCCTCAAAGTCTGCAGTATGAAGAGCAGCA
Organism: Camellia granthamiana; assembly: GCA_036172215.1. Classification (NCBI taxonomy): domain Eukaryota; kingdom Viridiplantae; phylum Streptophyta; class Magnoliopsida; order Ericales; family Theaceae; genus Camellia; species Camellia granthamiana. The sequence continues at coordinate 104,539,083 of CM069912.1, forward strand.
GTAGCAGCAGTCTCCCTATCAACCTCTAGCAATAATGGGGTTGATAAAGGGAGACATTTACTGGAGGAAGCCCAAGCAACTTTGAAAATAGGGGAAATTTTGGGTGCGAAGTACAATATGAAGGAGGATGTTGTGCTAAACAAAATAATTGAGCTCGAGGTAAAGGATCAAGGTAGAATTGAAAAGGGAGCTTTAGTTGGGATATGAAGTATATCTGTTGGGGGGCTGTCGAGGTGTCTGAATGTGTTGTTATGAAGATATTATCGTGGAACATCAAAGGGCTGGGGAAAAAAGGGAAGCAAGGTAAGCTTAGGAAGCTCTTTCAGGAAAGAAATGTGGATATGGTGCTCCTCTAAGAAACAAAAAGAAAAACAGAAATCTCTGAAGCAGAAATAAAATCCATGTGGGTGAGAGACAAAGTAGAGTTTTTGGCTGTGGATTCTGAAGGTTCAACTGGTGGTTTACTCTATGTCTGGGATGCAGATGTTTTTCAAATTTCAAAAAGTTGCAGCAACAGGAGATTTCTCCTTCTGTCAGGTACATATTTTCATTCTTTTGAGTGTGTTAGTTTAAACATCCGTACACCTAATGATGTAGGCTTAAAAGGAAAGCTATGGGAGTGTTTAGTAAAGCTGAAGGAGGAATTCCCTAAGCCTTGGTGCATGGGTGGGGACTTCAATGAGATAAGAAACATTGGTGAAAGAAAAGGGTGTTCAAGAAGGCATAAGGGCATGAGGGAATTGAATGAGTTCATTGATAAATGCGAAGTATCTGATCTACCTTTGCTAGGAAGGAAGTATACCTTGTGCAATTCATGTGAAGGTGAAAAGTGGAGTCGAATTGACAGAGTTTTAGTAGACCCGAAATGGTTAGAGTCTTTCAAGTTAAAAGTATGGGGACTGCCAAGGTTGCTGTCTGATCACAGTCCTCTTCTACTAATGGAGGATGAAAGGGACTGGGGCCTTAAACCCTTCAGGGTCCAAAATGCATGGTTCCTACACAAAAACCTTCACTCTTTTTGGGAAAACATTTGGAAAGAGGCCAGAATAGAAGGCTGGGCTGGGTTTATTTTGTTAAATAAATTGAAGACTTTGAAGGTAGGCCTAAAAAAATGGAACATGGAGGTCTTTGGTAATGTAATCAATAATCTAAAAGCAGCTGAGAGTGAACTGCACAACTTTGATCTGGTTGCTAAGAATAGAGATCTTAATGAACCTGAAAAAACAAGAAGAATGGAGGTTAGAGAAGAAGTGTGGAGGTTGAGCAAGATGGTGGAGAGACTATGGTTTCAAAAGTCAAGATTAAATTGGGCTTTAAAGGGAGACAAGAATACAAGATTTTTTCATGTTATGACTAAATGTAGACAAATAAGGAATGAAATCAATTCAATTACAGAGGGGAGGTGATGTATGAGGACCCCTGTCAAGTGAAGAAAAGAGTGTTTGAGTTCTTCAAAACTCATTTTTCTAAGGATTGGGTAGGGAGACCTGAATTAGGAGGCTCATTCAAATCAGTGCAAGGATGCTATGGTTTTGAAAGGCTGGAGGCAGTGTTCTCAGAAGCTGAAATTAAATCTACAGTGATGGATTGTGATGGCAACAAAGCACCATGGCCAGATGGTTTTAATATAGGGTGTTTTCAGAAATTCTGGAATGTGATGAAGAGTGAAGTCATTAATTTTGTGAATGAATTCCATAAGAATGGAAGACTGGTAAAGGGTATAAACAGCTCCTCTATAACCTTGGTACCCAAAAAGGAGAATCCCCAAGGGCTAAAATTATAGGCCTATAAGCTTGGTGGGGTCAATCTACATGATCATAGCGAAGCTATTGGCTCATAGGTTAAAATTAGTGATGCCTCACATAATTAGTGAAACACAGTTAGCTTTTTTATCTGGAAGGAATAGTTTGGATAGGGTGTTAATTGCTAATGAGGTCGTAGAGGGGTGGAAAAAGGCTAAGAAGAAGGGGATAATTATAAAGTTGGATTTTGAGAAGGCATACGACTCCATCAATTGGGGCTTTTTGTTCTCTATGATCTATAAGTTTGGGTTTGGTGCTAAATGGTCTAGCTGGGTGAAGGAGTGTGCAACCTTTGTCAAGCAACCGGTCAACCTCTTCAATAACTGCGGCAGTGTGCTCTGCGGCTGATCGTCGGCTTTTCTGGCTGATCGGCTTGTATTTAGGGTCAACATTTAAACGGTGTTACGAAACAGACAGATCTACATTCGGCATCTCATATGGAGTCCACGCAAATATATCAAGGTTGCCGAGCAGAAGGAAATTAGCTCCTGTCGGTCGACATGATTGAGGGAGGCGCTGACCATGAAGAACTTGTCTGGGTTGCCGTTGATTTCAACTCGATCTAGGTCTTCCGTGGCCTTTTCATTTAGGAGCCGCCCAACGTCGTCGAGGCTCTCGCGGTCTGTTACCTCAATAGAGTTCACTTACAACTCCTTTGGCGTCTTTTGAGCAAGGAAGACAAAACAATGCTCAGTTGTGCTTCAGTGCTGAATTGTAAGATGAAATCCCTGCCACTCGCTTACCTTGGGCTACCCCTTGGGGCTAATCCTAAGAAGAAATCCACATGGAAACCTGTGTTGGATAAAGTCAGAGGCAGGCTGGCTGTGTGGAAAAGAAAGTTGTTTTCCTTTGCTGAGAGGTTGACACTTGTTAAAGTTGTGACATCCTCATTACCAGTGTATTATCTATCCCTATTTAGATTACTTGAAGGGGTTGCTAAAGAATTTGAGAGGCTTTCAAGCTTCATTTCTGTGGGGTGGTTCAACTCTAAGGAGAAAGATTCACATGGTTCGTTGGGAGGAACTATGTAAAAGTGTGCTGCAAGGAGGGCTAGGCATTAGGAAGGTGCGTGATGTTAATAAGTGCTTATTACTAAAATGGTGGTGGAGGTTTGGTTGTGAATCTGGAGCTCTGTGGTAGAAGATTTTCAAAGAGAAAGGGGGGGGGGATTTTACCTTAGAAATGTTAAATGTTGATTTTGTAATCACAAATGGAATTGGTGTTGGAAATAATTGGGTGATATTGTTGAGGGTGGTGGAGTTGGGTATGTATTACTACTCACAACTTGGAATTTGAAAAATTTATCTTTATGAAAATTATTTATCTATTTAGATATATCTGTTTTGGCCTATCACTGGAGGATAACTATAATTGTTGTAGAAATTGCATGAGAATTAGGAGAATTGGAACTATTTTTTCATCCTTTTGTATTGAGCATTATCTCATATTTATACATTGGAAATGTTTATCGTTTTGAGAAAAAAAAGGGTGAATTTGGGAAGTAAGTGTTGTCTTGTGGAAATAAGTTGGCCTAGGTGTCTTTGGTGAAAGTCCTAAAAACCACGCGTATACATGGGTACCGATCTCGCGGACAAAATTTCCGTAAAATGGCAATAGTAGTGCTTGTATAGCCTACATTTACATAGGTGCCAGTTTACAGTTTCCCGCAGTCAAAATTTCCGTAAAAGGTTGTATTTGTTTTGAGATTCCCAGAGTGTGATTCACTGCCCTGTTTTCTATTAAAAAGGAAATGATTTATGAGTTATGATATTAACTTGACATTGCATGATTTTTGAAAAGAGATATAAAATGTTTTGGCATGAACATTGCATATGCATTCACCTTATATCTTTGTTAAGATTCATATACTGTGTTGGATTATTTCTACTAGGCTTTGGCTCACTCTATATGGGAAAAACATTTTCAGGTGCTGATGATATGCCTCCACCAAGGCAATAGCTTGGGAGGACTTGGAGCAAGAGCTTCATTTTGTGAATTTATTGTATTTATTTTGTACAAGCAAAGGGCTTAAACTGCATTGGATTTTAATCCATTTTTGTAGTAACCAAGTATTAACTTGGAAAGCTGCAAGCCCTTAAGGCATTTATTATTTATTTAACTTTCAACCTATTTATCTATTATGTAACATATACTATAGATTCAAGATTAGGCTTTATGAATGTATACCTGCATATGTTACTCTTTTGTAAAAGTGATTGAAACTAATGGAAGGTAATTTACCTTATCATGTGTTGTTATGTAATTAATATTGTGGATGATTTATAGTAATTATTTCGGGGTGTTTCAAGTTGAAATCAGAGCATACCGAGTTTGAATATGTTAGGTATGTGCGAGGTGGTTCTTACCACAATGGGTTTCTCTCATTTGATAGAGATGTTTGTATGATTTGTATGCTATGTGATAACATGCTTATGTGATTATATAGGTATGAGATTTAATTTCTAAGATATTGATTGGGTCTACAAGTTTCTAGAAGTCCTGTTAGAAGAGCACTTGATCACTGTTATTTCTAATTGGAACTCTGGCAATGTCGCAGGACGATCCTTATCTAGAAAGGAAGTTCGTAAGTGTATCATGTGATTATGTGCTTATGTGAAGTGAATTACTATTGTCTATCTCATTAGGACGTGAGTGAGTTATCTTCAGAACATTTGTAAATATGCTAATCTCCTGTGTTACCTTTATTGGGATGTCAGGAGGTGGACGTGGTGGTGGTGGTGGACGTGGACGTGGTGGTGGTGGACGTGGTAGGCCTAGACGGCAAGAAGTGCCATTACCGGATGATATTTTGGCGCAAGAGGAGGGAGTTGGTCAAGCCAATGTATCGAACCAGTTTGCCAGCAGGCCATGAACGCTTTGGCTTGTGAGATGGCTGGAACCTTGAGGGAATCCATGAACATTCTTAGAACTGAGAATCAAGTCCAGGCCCAAGTTGCTGAGGCAAGGCCATCATTCTTGAAGAGGGAGTTCTTTCGGTCTAATCCGGACGAGTTTTTGGGTGATCTTAAAGAGCCTTTGAAAGCAGATAAATGGCTCAAGCAGATGGTGAAGACAATCGAGATGCTTGGCATCGAGGATGATGGCTTGAGAGTGACCTTGTCATCCTTCCAATTGAAGGGAGATGCGAGTCAATGATGGAAGTATGCGAGTGGATGCATTGGAGTGACTTGGAAGGCCTTTGTCAACGCCTTTGAGGATAAGTTTTTGCCTCCCACTGCTAGGGAGAAGTTGAGGGATCAATTATTGAAGCTTAAGCAACTTAATTCACCGGTAGTCGAGTTTGATGCTGCCTTTACCAGTTTATCGAGGTTTGCACTGGAACTTGTGGCAACAGAGGAACACCGTTGTATAGTGTTCAAGAAGAGGTTGAGGACCTGTAGTGGCCCGGGTCAGGAACCGACCAGTGTTGTTCTTTCAGTCGAGGCACGCGGTTGTCCCAGTTGTTTTTTACCTTACTGGAATGGTTCGGACCTCAGTTAGGCTTACGATTGACTGCAAGACAACAGCCTAGGTGCGCAGTGGTAAGCTGGTCACGCCCGCGACCATCTGTCTATATAAGACAGATCTGAGTCCGAAAATATCTGTTTTGGATCTCTTTTCTTCTTTGTCTCTCTTGTTTCGCCATTTTCAAGCTTCTAAGCTCTAAAAGTCTTGATTTCATCTAGCTACACTCATTTTCTACCCCTACTCCAATAGATCAAAATGTAGAGGGTTGCGAGGGCTTCAATTTAATTTGAGTGGATCGTGTTTTCGTCATCGGTGAATTTTTGGCTTTTCTCCTCTCTGCTTCAAGAGGTAGGGATTCTTGAGCTTCTTTTCAATACCTCGCTATAGATAGACTTGTGGTAATTTTTATAGCATTTTAAAACATAGTTATTGTTGATTTTTGCTAAAAAGCATATGGGTTGGTTTTGGTTCAAATTGGTGGGTTTATGGGTTTTGTTGATTCGATTTTGGGTTGTAAAAGCATGTTTAAGATATGGGTTGGAAAAGGTTTTGGTATTTTATTCGTACAATTTTGCAATGTTGAAGAAATAGATTAATATTAGATGGAAATTGAAATACGTTGTGGTTGTCTACGAATATTGGGGTTTTGGATTAATATTGGTGGATGTTGGTTATTCTTGTGTTTGTTAGGATTTGGAGTAGTGAGATTTTTTTTCAAAATAAAGTGGAACTAATTATCGTTTTATAAAACATGAGAGCTTGGGATGAACGGGAACAAAGAATTACCTAAGGTTGCATTTGTTGTTTCGATGTCTAGAGTTTTGTCATTAGCTATCAGTGGAGGATGGTATTGCTTGTTGCTAGATATAGGCTATGAGTACTATCGTAGGATGGGCTATGTGATGTTGGATGGTATGTTGTTGATTATAAATAAACATTGTGAATAGACAATTTCATTGTTGAGTTATGGATTATGTTGTTAAAGAGGTAACTGGAATGTCTATAAATGTTGGTTATGTTAAGGGACTATCATTGGAGGGTATGATTTTGGTGTTTAGTAGTTTGTATTGTGTTGTGGAAACATTTTTAAAATGTAAGAAAATCCGTTGTTGTATGGCGGAGCATAGAGCACATTTTGAAAGAAATGGGTTAATGTATTTAACTATAAATAACCAGGATTGTGATAATTGGATTATGTGTATGTATTACACCTGTGTATTATTGATGTTGGTTAGCGCGATTATGTTTTTATTCTGGTGTTGTTTGGGGGTCCATTTCCCGCCGTATCTGAGCTAGCAAAGCGTGGCGCCTTGTGATAGGCTCTTCGTTCCTTTCCGATTTGCGCCCGGTAAAGTATGACCTGAGGGGTACCCCTTTTCCGGGTGAGGCTGGTAAAGTGTTACGTGTCATATGTGTTGTAGAATCTGCCATCCGTGTTGTAGGCTGGTGGAGATGGAATTGGTAGTGTGTATTACTTCAGTTGTTTCTTTAGAAGGTATATGTGTTATTGGTTTTTACGTTGTGATTATCTTTAGTCCTTGGGCCTATGGTCAGGAAGAGAATGGATGTATTGGGCGTAGTTATGTATCGTGTTAAAGTGTAGGGTTGAGTTATGATTTGCATGTGGGGTCGTATTTTCGGATATGATGTTTAAGTGAGATTCATTTATGTTAGCGTGGAAAACTTTAACAAAGAAAGAATGGGGTTTTGAAATATTTTCTTTTAGAAGTAATAATGAGAATATAAAAGAAGAAGAAATGATTTTATACTGTGTTGTGTCAAGAGGAACCTTTTGGGAAAAACATACGTATATGAGTATACTTTTGGATATTAACTGTTACACTATTTATATGGTATATCATGGTGTATGCATGATCATTTTTGTCTATATGTTGTAATTGTTTAGGATCTTTGGAATCTCTACTGGGCTTAATGCTCATTCCACACAAGGCTGGAGAATTGTTCTTAACTTGAAGTCTTTTAACAGTTGGCCACGGGGCCCTTTACTTGTTGGCCGAGTGCCATGTATTGTATAAGGGTAAATCGCTTTTATTTTTATTTATTGTTATTAAATGTAAGCCTAAGAATAATAAACTTGACAACAGTTAGCAATTTGGATGATCCATGATTTGTTGAGATTTTTGTTTGAAGATCAACCTAATTTAAGTGCTTCAACATTACACTACCATTCATTAATTCTAAAATTATTTTGATATTGAAGATGAAAAGGCCCCTTATTTCAAGATTAATTTTACAATGGAGATAGGATGATTTCTCTAAGTTTTTAAATTTTTTTTCTGCTACTATATTTTGATGGGAAAATTATAAGACAGTAGGGAATGTAGAATTTATTTATCAAAAGATAAAGTACAATACAATGGCACTCTAATTTAAGATATTAACTACATAGCTAAAAAATTATACAAAATAATTAAATAGCTATTAGAAAATGACTGATACAAATTAATTTATTATTTTTAAAAATTGCTTATGTAAGAAATTTATTTTAGAAAGAAATATCATTTTGCACCCCAAATCAGTTTAGAAGAAATGTCACTCACACTTCACATTATTTTAATTTGACTCATAAACTTTTTAAAACGAAACTTGCTGACGTGATATCAAATTCAATTTGGAACTTCATTTTACCTCCCAAACTATACCCAAAAAATCAATTAGCCCTCCAAATATAAAAAAAAATTAAATTTAAATATTTAATATATTTTTTTTTAATCTCAATAATGAAAAAATTAAATTTTAATTTGGATGTGAATTATGGTGGAAATGGACTGGGTGCGGATGTGAATTAAATTTTTTATCTGCTCAATGCGGTTCGTGCTTCTGGGTAAATTCCGAGTGTTTGCCATTGCGAAGGGCATAAGACTGTGTCATAACTGTCGTGCATAAATTTTAATTTGGATGTGAATTATGGTGGAATTGGACCAAATGGACTATGGACTTTGTATGGACCCTTGCTTTCAAGAAAGAGGTCTCCATCTTTCCCCCCAAGAATAATGAAACTGACCATGCCATTCATCAACCAAACAACAATTCCCCGTGCAAATTGCATCAAGGAACTTGATCAAGGGAACATGTTAAGGACATGTTGTTTGCTCCAGCCCATATGGAGAAGTTGTTTAAGGCTGGCTCCAAGTCAAGGAGTAGGAGGGAGTAGTGGAAGACCAGCTTATTTTGTTCTTCTTGTCAAAAATGTCCAGCGAAAGTAGGGGAGTAGTTGGCTCTCTTTCTTGGCTTTGTTTCCCTCTCTTTTGTGTATAAATTGAGGTGAGAAGAAAGGGGTGAGTCAGAACAGTGATAGAGTGTATGCAATTAGAGAGAGTGAGTGAGCCTATAGAGAGGAAGTAAGTTGTGAGTGTTGTAAAGTTCCTTTGGAAATTCTATAGTGAAAATCTCTCTCCGTGAATGTAGGTAATTGTCGAACCACGTATGTCTTGTGTGTTATTGTTTGTTGATTGATTTTTAGGTGTGTCTTCCTAACACGTGTTTATTTTGACAGACAAGACCATTGAATTTGATTAATAATTCAACAAAATATATAATTTGATATTTGGTAAACAAAATAGAGGTCGGGACTAAAATAGTCCATCTGAACACTGTATTATATGGGGGACTATTGAATTCTAAGAGAAGGGTTGATGCAAAATGGAAGAATAATAAGAGGTCCGGGCCATCAATTCCGTCCACCATATAGTCTTGAGTTAATTCAAACATGAAATAAGATAAACAATCCAAAAGAATTAATAATTCTAAAACTAAATAGTCTTTCGGAGTTACTCTTAGTCAGCTCAAACAAACATGCTGTAATGCATCAAACATGGTCTAATGCAAGTTACGTAAAAACAAAATGAAACAACTCTAGGCAACATATATATTGGCTTTCATATTGATGAAGAATGGAGTGAAATGCAATATTTGCGTGAATTGTGGAAAGGAAATATCATTTTATCTCTCAAATTATTACGTGAAAATAAATTTGGCATCCACACTTTGTATTATTTTAATTTATCCCTAAACTTTTTAAAAATCGATCAATTTACCTCCTACCGTCTGTTTCCGTCTACAAAATCAAAACGGAACTTGTTGACTTGTCATCAAATTTCATTTGAAACTTCCATTTTACTCTGCCAAACTATACCTTAAAAATGAATTAGCCCCCCAAATATTAAAAAAGAAAATAATTTAATATTTAATTAATCGCCCTTGTTTGGTTCCAATTTTTAAAATTCATTTCTAAAAATTGAGTTTTTTTTTTTTTTTTTTTTGTTTTGTTTTGTTTTCACTGAATTTGTATAATATTTGAAATAATTTTTTATTTTTTAGATACACTTAATATAAATACAATTAAAAAAGTATAATATTTGTGAAAAAAATCTTTAGAAAATTCACTAAATACCCAAAATACATATATATATATATAAATTCAGTACATTTTTATATTTTTGTGTATTTATTATTATTTTTAAATATGTTTTACAAATATTTTAAGTTTTAAATACATCTAGGTTAAGTGCATCTTAAAAGTAAAAAAATTGCTCAAAATATTAAAAAAAAATCACTAAAAAAAACACAAAAAATAAAAAACTTAATTTTCAGAAAATTGGAACCAAATAATTTTCATCTCAAAAATGAAAAAAATTAAATTTTAAATTAAAAAAAAATTGACTATTAGTTTTGTTGAGTATTCTTTAGACAGTAATTGGATTTCAAATTTTTTTACCCACTCGATTTTGAAATTACTATTAATCGATCAATTCTATTAAAATTAATTTGGGAAATAAACTAGTTACAATTGCGTGCGCGCGCACACACATAGAGTAGCACAAAAATTTTCGGCTTAAGTAGTTTCTCCAAGATCAACTTGAGATAATTTGCAACTTAAAAGAGATAATTCTAAATGAGGATTTTTATATTTTTTATTGTTTAAAATTTAATTTTTTCATTACTGAGGTAGAAAATTAATTATTATTTATTAAATATTTAAATTTAATTTAATTTAATTTTTTTTATATTTGGGGGTAATTAATTTTTAACATATAGTTTGGGGGTAAAATGAAATTCCAATTAAAAAAATTTAAAGGTCAAATTAAAATAATGCAATTAATTTTCAGATAATAATTGAAGGAATAAAATGATATTTCCTCTTAAAATTCATATTGCTAAACATTGTATCTCAACTCTCAACTATGGAATAGAATCCGACACCAACCACGCCTAAAACGAGAAAAAAAACTAATACCAACCTGAAACTGTTCCCCCTTGGGATTGTTGTGTTATTGTTGAAGATATTCGAGTTTTAGCCAGGCAAGGTGGGCTCTCTTTCTTTTGGTGCCCCAGCGTGGATAATAGTGTTGCCCACTGGATAGCCCGTGCCGGTCTAGACGAGATTTTGCCTTTGAACTAGTTGTCATGTCCTCCATCGGGCGAGCGGATCCTCTAGAGTTAATTCTCTAGAGTGATCTCCTAAAGTACTTGATCGAACGGCTCAGAATGAAACTCACCAAAACGACGTCGTTTTGGTGAGTATTCTGAGAAAAAAAAAAAAAATCAGATTTTGAAACTCTGTTTGCAGATCAACAATGGTGGCTTCAATTCTTCATCATCATCACAACCCAACAACCCAAATCAGATTAACTCTCTCTCTCAAATCCATTCTCTCCATCACCCTCTTCATTCTCTCTCTCTCCTCCCTCACTGGTAAGTATTTTGAAAAAAAAAAAAAAAAAATTCAGATTTTTTGAAGCTTTTTTTGCAGATCAACAATGGCAGCGAGGTTCAAGAGGGTGGCGGAGGCGTTTGATGAAGTGGCGCACGCTAGGCTCTGCGAGAGTAGGAAGACGAAAATGTAAGAAAACTGGAAGAAGAAAATGGAAATTTTTTTTGCCGGAAAGAAAAAAAAATTCACACGAAAAAATGGACTCAAAACCAACCATTTCAAATGCTAACAGTCTGTAATGTAATATATCAAGCAACTAGCTCCTTCCTGAATTCTCTCGCCGTGTTTCATTCAATCGGCCGCCGATTCAACCCAAACCCACCTCAAAATCTTCCCTCACGGAAGTTCCCATTTTCCCTCTAATTTCCTAGCACTGGTACAATCAAACCCAAACCATTCTTGGGTTTCATTCAATTCATCGATTTGATTCTGGGTTTTGAAATTAGGATTATTCAACGACGATGACTCGACAGATCATTCTCCGCCATTTTCTCTGCAAATCCAACCATTAAATGGATTTGAGGAAGAAGAAAGTGGAAGAATAAAAGTTTTTTTTGCTGTGTTGGGTTAATGGATCTGCAAATCGCCATGGATGAACTTTCATTTTCTTATTCATCTCTCAAACCCATTTTCTCTGCAAATCCACTCATTTTCTCTCAAATCCAGAGTTTTCTTCTTCCTCAAATCCGTTTTCTTCTTCCAGTTTCTATCAAATCCATTTTCTTCTTCTTCCTCCTTCTTCTCGATCTGCAACTCTGCAATTTTTTTTTTTTTTTTTTTTTTTTTTTTTGGCTCACCAAATTATCTTAGCCATTGATGTATTAATGGGACACGTGTTACACCATGAGGGATCACTCTAGAGGATCACTTCACAGGATCACTCTAGAGGATCCGGACGCCTCCATCGGCGCTTGTAGAGCGGCTTGCGATTTAATGATATTGGATTAATTTCTTCGATAAAAAAAAAAAAAAAAAAAAACAACGTGGTCTAAGGCCCTTATAAGTAATAATGATTTGCTTCCACTGAAATTTTCAAAATTTGGTGTATCAAATCTTTTTGAAAGCTTAGGTGAGAAATTAGCATATGTCAATTTGATATAAAAATTCTCCATTTGATATGTCACTACGCCAAAACAGGGCATTAACGGCGGTTTCGTTGCCGCCGTTAAAGATACTATTAACGGCGGTAACGAAACCGCCGTTAAAAATGCATTAACGGCGATTTCGTTACCGCCGTTAAAAAAACTGCCACTAAAGCCCTTTTTTAACGGCGGTAACGAAACCGCCGCTAAAGCCCTCTCATTACCGCCGTTAATGATGGCGGTCTTTGCCGGCAGAGCTCCGGCGAACTCTGGCGAATGGTGACCACGCGCAGCTAGGGGTTGAACATAACCATCTACAATAAAGCAAAAGTAATGTTTAAATATTTATTTAGAGAATATATTTTATATAGAGTGGTTGTGGTGGAGTGGTTAGTGTGCATGAATTAGAGGCTAAGGGTTCAAGACTTGGGGGATACAAGAAGAGAGAATTTTTTTTTAAAAATTTGAACCTATTTACGGCGGTAAAGAACCGCCGTTTTTAGTCCTATATTACTGCCGTTTTTGGTCGACTTTTAACGACGGTAATTTACTCTTTTATGACGGTTGTACCTTTTTCGACACGAGTATAAACGGCGGTAACGAAACCGCCGTTAAAGGCTTTAACAACGGTTTTACATCCTTTAACGGCGGTAAACAACCGCCGCTAAAGCCCAATTTTGGCGTAGTGTGTCAAATCTATTATTCTATTATTTTTAAAGAAAAAATTATTTTATTGGGTAGATTCAACATTCAATATGAACATGGAGCATGTCAAATTTGACATGTTGAGTTCATGCCAAATGCTAACTCAGCATTTAACATATCAGGTGAAGTTCATACGTAATGTCAAAATATGACTATTAGAGTGTCACATTAGATTTAAAGTACCGAGTCGCGGTAGGGGTTTGTTTCAGATTTTGCAAAGCAACTGCCAAGGGCCTTGGGTGATAGACTCTTACAAGGATTGAAATAAGCACTACGCCAAAATTAGGCTTTAGCGGCGGTTTTTTACCGCCGTTAAAGGATGTAAAACCGTTGTTAAAGCCTTTAACGGCGGTTTCGTTACCGCCGTTTATACTCGTGTCGGAAAAGATACAACCGTCGTAAAAAGGTAAATTACCGTTGTTAAAAGTCGACCAAAAACGGCAGTAATATAGGACCAAAAATAGCGGTTCTTTACCGCCGTAAATAGGTTCAAATTTTTAAAAAAATAATTCTCTCTTCTTGTATCCCCTAAGCCTTGAACCCTTGACCTCTAATTCATGCACACCAACCACTCTACCACAGCCACTCTATATGAAATATATTCCCTAAATAAATATTTAAACATTACTTTTGCTTTATTGTAGATGGTTATGTTCAACCTCTGGCCGCGCGTGGTCACCACTCACCGGAGTTCGCCGGAGCTCTGCCGACAAAGAGCGCCGTCATTAACGGCGGTAATGAGAGGGCTTTAGCGGCGGTTTCGTTACTGCCGTTAAAAGAGGGCTTTAGTGGCAGTTTTTTTAACGGCGGTTTCATTACCGCCGTTAAAGATACTTTAGCCGCGGTTTTTTTAATGGCGGTATTAACGGCGGTTTCGTTACCGCCATTAATAGTATCTTTAACGGCGGTAACAATACAAGAAGAAAAATCGCCGTTAATGCCCTGTTTTAGCGTAGTGAAGGTTTATTACCATAGTCATTGGCAACAATACAAGAAGAAAAATAAAACATTGTATAACCATAACAATAGGATCAAGAAAATATAATAAAGGATAAATTACACTGATTACCCTTGAGATTTGAAAAATAAAAAAAAATAGCAAACTCTATAGTTATAACATAATTACACTAACCTTTTCACTTTAATAAGGTTAAGGAGACCAATACTAGTGCCGATGGTATGAAAACATATATACACACAAGGTAAAATATACATTGCAATATAAAATAAAAATAGATATGACTAACAAATTTATGATGAAAAGGGAGTCGAGTGTTATATGAATTAAACCTTAAGGGAGCCTAGTGTAACTATGTTAGACTTATAGTGTAACACTCCAATTTTCATACCCAAATGACAATACAATAATCATGGCCCTTTTAAAGAAAAGCCAATTATACAATCCCACACTTGCATTTCTTAATGTAAATAATTCCTCATGCGATAATACATTAGTCCAACAACAAATAATTAAACAAATAAATACCCCCAAGGGTTTACAAGTTTCCAAGGCTTAAGCCTAGTTACACAAAATGGTTATTCAAACCCACACAAATACAGCTCTTGGCTTACAGACAGAGTCATAGCAGAATGAGAGAGTTTTGTACTCTCAATACACACAGTTTATAGCCTTTAGTTAGGCGGAATCACTACATCTTTTCCTGCACAAAAATCCCGTAGGGTGAGCATAAAGCCCAGTAGGAAATTCTTAACAAAGTATATACATTTTATACAAGTCTCAAGAGATGAAATGCACATGCCATGCTATGTCATTTTTCAAGATAAATCACATTTTTTATTTTTTGAAAACCATCATACTCAATGATGTCATGCAATTTCAATTGTTCAAAATTTATCAATTTAATTCAAGGGGCGGTAAATACAACTCTGGTAATCTCTAAGTCTGTCTGCAAGTAACTATACAAGTACTACAAATTTGTCATTTTTACCAAAATTGACTGGAAGGCTCGACACCTAGAATCTGTCATTTTTACTAGTATTAACTGGAAGGCTCGACACTTATTCAATTTCATCTACACCACCTGTCAAGACTTACCATCGTATTTACCCCAAAACCAATTCATGGAAACTTGTTTCTCAACATTTTTTTCTCAATGTAAGTTTTCAAATAAACTTTCAAAGTTTAATGTAATCAAATGAATTAATATGCCAATAACACAAGATGAATATATATATACTTTTATTACCAATTCATTCAAGAGAATAACGTAATTCCCACATTTCGAGCAATCTCAACAATTTAATCAATTCAAGACTAAAAGTTCTTGGAGTTGAATCATCAACTCATGCAATTTGGCAGGTCCAAATCTATACGGTGACATGGAAATCGGTGCCGTGCCAGGCACTAATTCAATGGAGAACTCGATCTCCCGGTCAGGTGGTAAACTAGTAGGATCTTCTGGAAAGACATCCGGGTATTCACAAACTACCCTTGGTAACTCAACACGAGCCCCGTCGCCCTCACTATCCAAGAAAGTTGCAAGAAGGCCACTAAGCTTGCTCCTACTACAAGGGTCAACAACTGGCGACAAGGCTCTATCAACTTGGTTCCCCAGAAAATAAAAACGATCACCACCCGAAGTGCACACTGTAACTCTTTGACGGTAACAATCAATCAAGGCTTGATAAGAACACAACCAGTCCATGCCTAAAATGACATCAAAACTCAACATATCTAGCACACACAAAAACAAACGGAAGTCGACGCCCGACAACTTCTATTTCACAATCACGACAACCCCAGTCTAAATCAACCGTACCCCTAACAGGTGACTCTACTCTGAGTGGAGGCACTAACTATGCTACCTCTAACCCCAATGCAGAAGCAAATGCAGTAGATATAAATGAATGAGACGCACCCGTGTCTATCAATACATTAGCTAAAGAATTAGACACAACAAAAATACCTCTCACAACTGAGGATTTTGGCAACTGCACTGGCATGGTAACAACATACACGCGTCCCTGTGCCCCCTGATTAACTTGCCCCCCTCTCGGAGCATAGGCCTGTTGTACCGACTGAGATGAAGTGGCTCCCTGATTAGCTCATGAAGCCTGAGCTGAATGAGCCTGCTGGTGGCTCTAAGTTTACTTTGACCCTGATGCACCAGATGTGCCTCCTAACTGAGGGCAAGTTCTCTTCATATGCCCGGGCTGACCATACTGATAAAAAATAAATCCCTGGCCTCCATTCTGAGACTGAGACTGACTCTGAGATCGATTAGGTGGTGGTGGTGGCAACATCAACTATCCTCCACCCTTCTGTGGGCACCAAAAGGCTTTGTGGCCCAGCTGGCCACACTTGAAACACGTGAAGCCACTAGATGTACTTTTTCCCGGAACCGCACTAGGCGAAGGAAGAGTGGATTTTGACTGCTGTGGTTGTGGCTGGAATGAAAAAGTACCCCTGCTCTTCTTATTCTGCCTATAGTCTCCTTGAGACTCTTGGCCCCTAGGCCTCAAACTCCAAAGCTTCTTCTCCTCGGCTTGTACGGAAATCTCAGCGTACGCCGCCAACTCTACAAGACGGTCCTAGTTCTGAATCATGTTCCCAACAATCTTAAAGAAAATTTTGGTTTTCAACTTTTTCTCGAATTCAATGCAACGGCGCTCTTCCGTTGCCACCAACTCTGGTGCAAACCTAGATAAACTAGAGAAGACTGCCTCGAACTCGGCCACGGTCATGTCGAGTTGTTTGAGGTCTTTGAACTCTTCCCTCAATCTCTCCCTAGCAGCGGGAGGTAAATACTTATCTTGGAAAGCAACCACAAAGGCTTCCCATGATGGCTCCACCCTACCCTTGGCATACTTCCACCACTGACCCGCATCCCCTTTAAGGTAGTAACTCGCTAGAGTCACCCTCAACTTGCTATCATCTATATGAAGCATCTCGAACGTCTTCATAGTTTGTTCGAGCCACTCATCTGCTTTCTTGGGCTCGAGGCCACCATGGAATTCATCTGCTTTGGCCCGTAAAAACTCTATAGTAAGGAAACTCATCCTTGGCTCCACGGTGTTCTCTCGAGCTTGATTCTCCACCTTCAACAAGTTCATAGACTCCCTCAAAGCCCCCACTATTTCTCGGGCTAGGGCCCCCATTGTGGTTTGACCCACTTGTCCCACCTGCTTGGCCACATTAGCTTGGCCGAACCCTTCTTCTTGCACCAGAACCCTATGGACCGGTACCTCATGCACACCTCGACGAGCCCTACCACGCCTCCCGCCTTTACCACCACGGACTTGACCCCTTCCTGACATCCTAATAAAGGACACAAGAGAAATAATTTAGCACATTAACTCATATGTGCTCGCAACTTGACTCACACGTTCGACTACAACAATTCCATATATTTCTTTATCATATACACAATTCAATTTCACTCCACATAAGCACTTAGTCATGTAAACACATATGGATTATACTCTTATGATGAGATTCGTCCCACGAAAAACCAAGAATTCTTAGTAGAATGAGTATTGATCAAATACCCTTCTAATAAGACCTCAAGAAATTTAACAGGCGCAAACAACATCTCAAAAGTCCAATCCCATACCCATTTAGTCACATAAGCATGTTATCACATTGTCACAAGATGCATAACACTTCCTAAACATGCTAAATGAACCCATTGTGGTTAAACAACCACTTCCCACGAGTTCCAAGTATTCAAACTCGGTAGCTCTGATACCAAATTGTAATGCCCCAATTTTCATACCCAAATGACAATACAATAATCATGGCCCTTTTAAAGGAAAGCCAATTATACAATCCCACACTTGCATTTCTTAATGTAAATAATTCCTCATGCGATAATACATTAGTCCAACAATAAGTAATTAAACAAATAAATACCCCCAAGGGTTTACAAGTTTTCAAGGCTTAAGCCTGGTTACACAAAATGGTTATTCAAACCCACACAAATACAACCCTTGGTTTACAAACAGAGTCATAGCAGAATGAGAGTTTTGTACTCTCAATATACACATTTTCTAGCCATTAGTTAGGCGGAATCACCACATCCTTTCCTGCACAAAAATCCTGTATGGTGAGCATAAAGCCCAGTAGGAAATTCTTAACAAAGTATATACATTTTATACCAGTCTCAAGAGATGAAATGCACATGCCATGCTATGTCCTTCTTGAAGATAAATCACATTTTTCATCTTTTGAAAACCATCATGCTCAATGATATCATGCAATTTCAATTGTTCAAAATTTACCAATTTAATTCAAGGGGCGGTAAATACAACTCTGGTAATCCCTAGGTCGGTGTCTGCAAGTAGACTATATAAGTACTACCAATTTGTCATTTTTACCAGCATTGACTTGAAGGCTCGACACCTAGAATCTGTCATTTTTACCAGTATTAACTAGAAGGCTCGACACCTATTCAATTTCATCTACACCACCTGTCAAGACTTACCACCGTATTTACCCCAAAACCAATTCATGGAAACTTGTTTCTCAACATTCTTTTCTCAATGCAAGTTTTCAAATCAACTTTCAAAGTTTAATGTAATCAAATGAATTGATATGCCAATAACACAAGATGAATATAAATACACTTTTATTTCCAATTCATTCAAGAGAATAACGTAATTCCCACATTTCGAGCAATCTCAACAATTTAATCAATTCAAGACTAAATCAACATTTTGACAACAATTTCCAAAATAAACAACATTTCTCATTTTTTTCACAAAATTCTTCATTTATATATAAATAAACAATTTTCAGAACATTAATTTATTTTGATACACAAAATAAGTATGACAACATCTTCCAAGGATTTTCATCATCTTTGAAAAAGACCCAATTTCTAGGTTTTCTCACCAAAACCATTCATCTCCAAAATATTTAGAAGAATCTCCCCAAAATCATCTTTCTTCAATCAATATAGTTCAAAACCCTCAATTTTTATTTTTAAAGGAAAAGAAAGTAAACACTCTTTCAAAATCACTCATCTTCTTGTAAACAATAATCAATTTCTCAAAGTTAATCAAAGGATGATTTCGAAAATCATCTAGATCTTGCAAAAACATATATATAACTCAAAGGAAATCCCTACCTCAAGTTTTGAAGAGAATCTGAGATGAAACTCCAAAATTTACGATGTTGAAACTCGATCTCCATCGCACACAATGAAGCCCTCGAGGTGATGATCGACTTTGGTGAAGAACTTAGGCCTAAATCCCAATGGATTTGGAGAAATCAAAGAGAGAAGATGACTTTTAGAGAGAGAATCTCTAGATCTGGAAGTTTGAAGAGTTTTAGAGAGAGAAAGGGGGCTGCAAAAAGTGATCTGAATCCCTAATTTATGGGCAGATATAACATGGTCCGCTCGAGCGTGAAATACACTTTCCTGTAAGTAATTTCAAAAGCATTTTGTATTTTTGCTTTCGGCGAGTTGACCGGGCAGCTCGACCCCCTTAAGTTGACCAGGTCAAAGTCGGGATCGCTACAACCTCCCCCCTAAAAGAATTTCATCCCTGAAATTTCAAATCAAACTACCTAAACAAAGGGGGTTTCTAGCGATCAAAACCACGCTATTTCATTTTAAAATCACAATATTAACTCTCAACCAATTTTTTTTTGCCATTTCCACCATGGTTATCTCATTAACAACAACCTCCCAAATATGCATAAGCATAAAAGAGGGAAATTAGGTAAGAAATATCTACACCAAATGGCTATATAAGGAGGGAAAGGTAAAGAATGAAGGTATGCATCATAAACCCACTAAACCCTCTCTCTCTGAAAAACTAAATCTCTACCCTTCTGTATCTAACTTATTCTTTGGAGTGCTAATTCTAGCACCCCCAACCAGAGTGTTTCTAGTTTCGAGTATCGGAGTAAGGATTGAACAAAGGACTATCTGGATAAAAGGAATATTGTAGAACCACTCCTCATAGTATTTTTTCTACGTCTTAGGGGTCATCAATGTAATTTCTCCAATAATTAAGCATTGATAGAGAAAGAAAGCGAGTACAAACTGATTTGAGAGAGACTGTCTAGCTGTCTTAAAGCGGCAAAACCTGTTGAAATGAAGAAGATAAACCAAATCATGAGGAAGCAACAAGTGATGACAACACAAGCCTTGGTGTTCCTCACTATCTTGCTAATTTTGTTACGTAGATTTGCTAGATTGGGATAGTTAAACCTCCTATCTATATAGTTATAAGTATATCTATTTATTTATTTACATATATTTTTAAAAATACTTTGACAAAGGATTCTTTTGAGTAATTTCGAGATAGTGGGATGGGAGGGGCCAAATTCCATTGTTAGGAGTCCAAATAAATTTTAATGAGGACTATGGATAGTGGAATAAAAAAAAAAAAAATTGAAATATGGACTTGTTGCATTCACCCCATGCGGCCAAGTCTTTTTCAAGGAGAGAGATTTGTCCTAGTAAAAAATTAAGAAAAAATATTGAGTCTAACCAAAATTATAAGTAAAATTTCCGCCTTCCTCTTCTTCATTTTCCCTTTCTTTTCCCTCTCTATGCTTTCTTTTTCTCATCTTCTTGGACCCTTCTCTTAAAACTCTACAACACATCCACCTATCTCTTTTTCTTTTCTTCCCCATTGCCATGACACCACCACTTGGGGGTGGGCATCAATGGGGTTGGGTCAGGCCTAAGCTATATATATATAAAAAAAAAAAAATTCATGTCAAAGTGTGACCCATTTGACATCGAGCATAAAATTTTTGGAACAATCTTTTGACCATTCAGAGAGGTTGCAATGCCCCAGGACTGGTGAAGGTTTGTGATTGCCTAACGTTGTGTTTGGTTAAGAGATTTGAAAAGTAAAAAAAGAAAAGTTAGGGGTGAAATATGAATAAAATATACCTACATTTTACCTACTTTTACATACCTTTTATCTTCTTTCCAAATCCCTTTTGAAATCTCCCAACCATGCAGAACGTAAAGGAATTGGAGGTTCCTTTTTGAACATAGCAGTCACCTCTATTTGGAAGGAAAAATTAAGGGTAAAGCACCAATAAATCCTAATTTTAGGATTGTTAAACCATTTAGTACGTGTCGAACCAGAGGAGGCTTTCCGGGTCGAACCAGATTTGAACGCGACAGCACTAGCCGCCCAATCGGCACTTTTGGTACGTGTTCGGACTTTTCTTCACTTATCCAGATACTATTAATTTTATGGTCTTAAATTTTTGTTTCGTAGACCGTCGGATGGATAGCCGATATGGGCCGTCGCCATCGCGACGCCGTCAAACAGATTAGTCGATTACGAAAGGAAGCTGAGGGCCAGAGGAGAAGGGCCGAGGTTGAAGTTTTGAGGGCGGACAAGGAGGCCTCACTGGCTAAGGCCGAGGTGGAGAGGGCTCGTACTGCAGATCAGTTGAGAGCGGATGCCAAGAAGAAGGTGGACGAGAGTGCAGATGCGCTCAAGTTGGCCCAGAAGGCGGTCTCCAAACTGGAGGCTGAGTTAGCTGAAATGTGGGCGGCGAAGGCAATAGCCGACTCGGAAACTTCCAAAGTGTTCGAGGCCAGGAAAAATGCTGGACTCGCCGAGTATTTGGACCAAGTCCCCAAGTTTGAAAATCAGGGGTTCAAACATGGCTGGCACAAAGCCCTTGCCGCTGCTAAAGTGTCATTGACTAGGCCAATATCGTATGAGCAAGTGGATGTTGAGCCATTGGAGTCTGATTCCGACTGACCTGGACGACTGGCATGGTTTTTAGGATTTCGAATGTATTTTTACAGATTTTTGTTTGGTAATGTTCATGTATTGCTATAGTCGTAGCTTTTGTTCAACAATTTGCGTATATAAAATTTCATGAAAAGTTTGTGGATTAGTGATATTGTTTTCAGTTATGGTTAGATCGGCTGTGTAGCTCAGGTACATGGCCGACCAGATTAATGAATCTGCCCTTGCCTTAGCCAGGGCGTGAGCTTGAGAAGCCGAATGGGCCTAACTCGTGGGCTGGTTGAGGCATAGATTGATCGGCGCTTGCGCTTGAAAACATGGCCGACCAGATTATTGAATCTGCCCTTGCCTTAGCCAGGGTGCGAGCTTGAGAAGCCGAATGGGCCTAACTCGTGGGCTGGCTGATGCATAGATTGATCGGCGCTTGCGCTTGAAAACATGGCCGACCAAATTAATGAATCTGCCCTTGCCCCAGCCAGGGCGCGAGCTTGAGAAGCCGAATGGGCCTAACTCATGGGCTGGCTGAGGCATAGATTGATCAGCGCTTGTGCTTGAAAACATGGCCGACCAGATTAATGAATCTGCCCTTGTCTTAGCCAGGGCACGAGCTTGAGAAGCCGAATGGGCCTAACTCGTGGGCTGGCTGAGTCATAGATTGATCGGCGCTTGCGCTTGAAAACATGGCCGACCAGATTAATGAATCTGCCCTTGCCCCAACCAGGGCATGAGCTTGAGAAGCCGAATGGGCCTAACTCATGGGCTGGCAGAGGCATAGATTGATCGGCGCTTGCGCTTGAAAACAAGGCCGACCAGATTAATGAATCTGCCCTTGCCTTAGCCAGGGCGCGAGCTTGAGAAGCGGAATGGGCCTAACTCGTGGGCTAGCTGAGGCATAGATTGATCAGCACTTACGCTTGAAAACATGGCCGACCAGATTAATGAATCTGCCCTTGCCCCAGCCAGGGCGCGAGCTTGAGAAGCCGAGTGGGCCTAACTCGTGGGCTGGCTGAGGCATAGATTGATCGGCGCTTGCGCTTGAAAACATGGCCGACCAGATTAATGAATCTGCCTTTGCCTTAGCTAAGGCGCGAGCTTGAGAAGCCGAATGGGCCTAACTCGTGGGCTGGCTGAGGCATAAATTGATCGGCACTTGTGCTTGAAAACATGGCTGACCAGATTAATAAATCTGCCCTTGCCCCAGCCAGGGCGCGAGCTTGAGAAGCCGTGGGTATTGATTCAGCTTCGCCCCTACATCATCGTCATTACTTCACCTATTTCGATTTTAAAATTGAGAAAAGTGACGATGAGTGTGCCGAATGATTAGACTTTCTTTTATTTTCAACGTTCGTATTCGGTCTTGAAATGTTATGTGTTTAATTAAACGCCTTATTTGAACATATTGGCAAGTTTTATGTTGCGTGGTGCAAACGCTGAAACATGCATTGACCGGCTCGAATCAAGAACAATCCTCATTGAATACTAATTCGGCCAATCGTGATATCCATGAAGGGTGCTCCGAATCCGAAGGTTTTATTTGGCCAATCGTGATATCCACGAAGGGCGCTCCGAATCCGGAGGCTTTATTCGGCCAATCGTGATATCCACGAAGGGCGCTCCGAATCCGGAGGCTTTATTTGACCAATCGTGATATCCACGAAGGGCGCTCCAAATCTGGAGACTTTATTCGGCCAATCGAGATATCCACGAAGGGCTTGGAGGCTGAAGCATAAGAAAACGAGATATTTTGTATTGCAACGATGGAATATGTACAAGTATCAAGCCCACAAGTTGGGTCAATGATAGAATTTACATAAATGTGTTGAATTCCAAGGTCGTGGCAGGCTTCTTCCGGACATGTCTGAGAGCCGATATGCCCCTGTTCCCGTAATGAAATCTATCTGATAGGGGTCGTCCCAGTTTGGGCCCAATTTTCCGTCGGCGGGTCTCCGGTCGGTTGGAAGTACCTTCTTCAGGACCAACTCTCCTAGCGTGTAGCGGCGCAACTAAACTTGTTGATTATATGATTTAGCGAGCTGCTGCTGATACCTTGCCATGGATGCCAGGGCGCGGTGTCTTCATTCTTCGATTAGAATTAGATCCAGGGCAAGCATCATGTCGTTTCGGCCCGTATCAAAAACTTGCGATTTTAGGGTTGGGAGGCTGATTTCCAGGGGTAAGATTGCCTGCGTCCCGAAGCATAGGGCAAACGGCGTTTCTCCAGTGGATCTCCTCGGCATAGTACGATGAGCCCATAGTACACTCGGCAATTCCTCGACCCATTTGCCTTTCGCTTTCTCCAGCCTCTTTTTGATGCCGTCCAAGATGGATTTGTTAGAGGCTTCGGCTTGACCGTTGCTTTGGGGGTACGCCGGTGAGGAGAAGTAAGGCCGAATGCCATATTTGCTGCATAACTCTCGATATGTGCCATAATCGAACTGGGTGCCATTGTCTGAGATGAGAGCTCTTGGAATGCCGAATCGTGTTATGATGTTTCTCCATACAAAGCGTTTAATATCGGCATCTCGTATATGAGTTAAAGCCTCCGCTTCGACCCATTTTGTAAAGTAATCTGTTGCGACGATTAAGAATCGCTTGTTCCCTGGGGCCCTTGGCAGCGGTCCTACGATATCAAGTCCCCATTGAGCAAACGGCCAGGGACTGGTGATAGAGTTCAACTCTTTGGCAGGGAGATGGGTTAATGGGGAGAACTTTTGGCACTGTTCGCATTTTTTCACATAACTCTCCGCGTCAGCTCTCATCATCGGTCAATAATACCCTTGTGTTATAGCTTGATAGGCTAGGGAGCGTCCGCCAGAATGGGCGCCACAATTGCCCTCATGTATCTTGGTCAAAAGCTCCTCCACTTTGTCCGGGTGCACGCATTCCAAATATGGACCAGAGAGGGACTTTTTATAAAGCCCTCCTTGCGGATCCAGATAGTATCGCAGGGCTTTATTTCGCAGCTTGTGTGCTTCTTTTTTGTCCTCTGGGAGTTGTTCAGAAGAGAGGAACGCAGCAATGGGGTCCATCCAGCTCGGTGCGGATTCTATAATGTTGACGTAGGCTTCCTCCGAAGGGCCAATACTCGGCTTCAGGATGAAACCTACTTCGATGGTCCGTTTGATCTCGGAATTGATGGCGAAGGTCAGGCACGCCAGGGCATCTGTGTGGGTGTTCTGGTCGCGTGTTATTTGGTTCAGTTCGTGATGGTCAAATTTTGCCAGTAGGGAGTTTGCCGTTGTCATGTAGGCTGCCATACGCTTGTTTCTTGCCGCGTATTCTCCCTTTAGCTGATTGATTACCAATTTTGAATCACAAAACACGAGCAAACGCCGAGCACCGAGAAGGTGCGTATTCTGCAGACCGGCTAGAAGGGCTTCGTATTTGGCTTCGTTATTTGATGCTTCGAAGCCAAGCTTGACGGCCTGCTCAATTACTGCATCGTCTGGAGACATGATTACAACTCCGACGTTGCTGCCCCGTTGGTTAGATGGTCCATCACAGTATAATTGCCAAATATCCCCGACATAAATTCTCCCGTTCAGCTTTGGGCAAACTTCAGCCTTTGGTCGAAACTCGTCAGGTTTGAGGTCGGCAAGCCCTCCGGTGAATTCGGTAACAAAGTCGGCCAGCACCTGGCCCTTGATTGCGGTTTTTGGTAGAAACTGAATGTCGCACTGGTTGAGCTCGAGAGCCCATTTTGAAACACGTCCTGAAGCTTCTGCACTCCGTAATACTAATCGGAGGGGATAATTGTTAGGACTCCAATGCTATGTCCCTCGAAGTAATGCATCAGTTTTCTCGCCGCCATGACTAGGGCTAAGATGAGTTTTTCCAGCGGAAGATAGTGTGTTTCGGCGTTGACCATTGCTTTGCTTACATAATACATTGGCCGTTGCTCCCCCTCCTCCTCTTTTAACAATACTACACTGACGGCTCTATCGGAAATTGCTCGATACAGAATGAGAGGGTCACCAGCGGCGGGTGTTGTCAACAGGGGTACTAAGCGAAGGTAGGTCTTGAGTCCGTTGAAAGATGTTTCGCAGTCGGCAGACCATTCAAAAGCCTTGCCCTGCCGTAGTGTTTGGAAGAATTGTCGGCAGCGATCTGTAGACTGGCTGATGAACCTGTTGAGTGCAGCGGCCATCCCCGTTAACTTTTGGACTTCTTTCACTGAACGGGGGGAGCCGAGTTCCAAAATTGCGGTGACTTGCCTTGGGTTGGCTTCGATTCCTCGGTGGTTCACAATGTAACCCAGGAATTTGCCAGAGCCGATTCCGAACGTGCACTTTGAAGTGTTCAGTTTCATTCTGTATTTGCGTAAGATGCTGAATGTCTTTTCTAGATCGGCTATATGATTCTGTTCTTCTTTGGACTTGACCACCATATCGTCGATGTATACTTCCATAGTGTGGCCGAGTTGTTCTTTGAACATGGCGGTGACCAACCTTTGGTAGGTTGCCCCTGTATTTTTCAGCCCAAAAGGCATAACTTTGTAGCAGTAGGTTCCTCTTGGGGTGAGAAAAGCAGTTTTGTCCTGGTCATCTGGATGCATGGCGATCTGATGATAGCCTCTGTAAGCATCAAGGAAGCTCATGCGTTGATGGCGCGCCGTTGCATCGACAAGTTGGTCGATTATGGGTAGAGGAAAACAGTCTTTGGGGCAAGCTTTGTTCAGATCCGTGAAATCGACGCACACTCGTGAAGTCCCATTTTTCTTCTTCACCACCACCGTATTGGAGAGCCACGTAGGGTAGGTGACTTCTCTAATTGCCCCGGCATCAAGCAGTCTGTCGACTTCCTCAACGATGGCGGCGGTGTGTTCTGCGGCTGACCGCCGACCTTTCTGAATGATCGGCTTACATTTAGGATCGACATTAAGTTGGTGCTATGAAACTGATGGGTCTATACCCAGCATTTCGTATGGAGTCCATGCGAAGACGTCGAGGTTACTGAGCAGGAAAAAGATCAGCTGTTGCCTGTCGGCCTGATTTAGAGAGATGCCGATCATGAAGAACTTTTCCGGGCTTTCGTCGATGTCGACACGATCTAGACCTTCCGTGGCCTTTTCGTTTGGGTGTCGCCCAATGTCATCCAGGATCTCCCGATCCGGCACCTCAATGAAGTTTACTTGCAGTTCCTTTGTCGTTTTGGCGGCAAGGAGATAACATGCTTGTGACGATTTCTGGGAGCCCCGGATTTGCTCAATGTCGTGTTCCGTTGGGAAACGTAGCAGTTGATGATAGGTGCTTGGGACGGCCTGCAAGGTGTGCAACCACGATCGCCCCATAATGAGATTGTACGGCGATGGCAACCTGACAACCAAGAATTCGACATCCACCGTTCTGGAACCCGCTCAAACGGGTAGGCTAATCTTTCCCAATGGGTACTCTGGGTTGGCGTTGAAGCTGAATAGCAGGTAAGGAGCAAGATCTGATTCATTGAACCTGAGTTTGGTGAGGGTTTTATAGTACATAACCTCTGAAGTACTACCCTGGTCTATAAGAACGCGTTCGACGGTGAGCCAGTTTACGCGTAGCTCAACAACCAATGGATCGATGTGAGGGAGTGTGACGCCGATCAAATCGGAGTCGTTAAAGGTGATGCTCTGCGCTTCTCGGAACCTCTTTGCTAGTGTGAGTTGCTATTAGGGGCCTGGAGGTGATTGGATTGCAAGCACGGCCGGGGCTACTGGTAAGCTGTATATCATGTGGACGGTGTCAAGCGGAAGTGAATCCTTCGGAAGGGTGGGTGTTTTGATCGCACTCTTCCGAATGCATCGCTGGAGACGTTCGTTCTCTGCCAACTCCTCAAGGTGGTCTGTTGAGGCATTGCGACCATCGGTGTTTTGCTGTCGGGCTCGAGATCGCCAATCATCTGCCCTCGGGGGTCGTTCTGAAGCCTGGCGCACTGTTTGTTCGGACTTTGCTATTTCGAGGGCCAGATCGCGACGAAGGCATTTGTTCTCAGCGGTGATGTCGTCCAAACGCTGTTTGGTCTACCTGGCTTGTTCCATGGTCGCTTGTATTGTCTCTTGCGTTGGAGTGGAAGATGAGCAGAGGTTCAAGGCAAATCTTGCTGCGATGGTTTTTGGTCCAGGCTTGTTTGCTGGAGTGAGGTCGTCTCTCTGTGTGGTTTCGTCGGTGGCTATCGGAGGATCTTCAGTCACGCCTGCCATGGATGTATTTGAGTATTCCCACAGACGGCGCGAATTGTGGAGAAGTGGTTTGGAAATACTCTTCAGATCCTGGGAGACGCTAGTGGTCCTCAGCTAGTCACCTGAAAAGACACAAACACTCCGGTCGGGGGTGCCGGAATTAGCACTCCGACGGGCAAGTCAGTTCTTGCACTCAAAATAGCTTATCTTCTAAGTTAAGCAAAAAGTGATTGTTACATACCTTTCTGAATCTGTAGTTCTTGTATTTATACTCCTTTTTCTTGGGCCTCGGGGTCTGAGCCTACTTTTATTCACTGTCCTTACCTTTATTCTAATCCACGCACCTCCCTCTATTCGGCCTTCATAATCTATTCGGCATCCTAATTACGCAGGATGGAGCCGAATAATTCCCGATCTCTGAGGTATGCACCTTCCGACTCTTCCATTTATTCGGCTCCCACAGGTAGATTCGTGGCAGATTTGGTGGCGGTATGGTGGTGACGGCTACAACGTGAGGTGAAGGAGGAGGGATATGGCAGATCCAGCTTCGACAAGAAAGGAAGAGGAGAAAACCAACAAAACTTCTACTAAGAGGGGAACAAACACCTCAAAAGGAAGGACTGGTTGGGAAGAAAGAGTTCCCAAGGCTTATTGTGCAAAAAAGCGGAAGGAAAAAAGGGGGAAGAAAAGAGGAGCGAGGTGGCCGGAGGCCGAAGGCCCCAGTCCCCTAGTTGCGCTACCAAAACAAAACCCTAAAGGAAGAAAATAGAGAGAGAGAGAGAGAGAGATTTTAAATTGCACACTTAGGCCATATTTTATTGAAGTTTTGAAGAGGTGGATTGGATTAATAATTCGTGGTTTCACTTTAAAACCATGTTTATTAGTAGTGAAATGTCATGGGATTACTAATCCCAAGGGACTATCAATCCTCTCCCATGATGGAATTAGCATTTCCGTTAGAGGATTAAGATTACTAGTCCAACCCCATAGATTGGTTGCTAAATAACCATTTTGCCCCCTATTTTATAAAACTAACAAAATAACTTTGAAGGTGATAAGGATTTTTGCATAATTTAAAATTTTAATTTCAATTAATTAATACCTGTTGGAACAATCTTCTGTGTAAATAAAATAAATAGAAACAAATCCAAACAAAATAAATAAATAACGTACCGAATTTATTTATCGAACTGAATTAAAAATAAAAGACCAAGTCCAGTGTGTGACACTTTGTCTTTAAGACAGATTCGCCCCGCTACGGTGCTTACAGTTGAGTGGTGCCTATCTCTGAAGATACAATGATCTTCACAAATTGTAGTAGCACTCCAAACAATTTGTTCGGCGAACTAAACTTGAGTTCTAACTCTCTGAATTTTATTCTAAAACTAAAATGAAGGATAATGTAAACAAATGAAATCTGGACAGAAAATACTAGATTTTTAGACTGTTTTTGGATAATCCGGACTGCTGGAAATTGATTGTATTTATAGGCAAACATTTGACCCGAACAGGTGCGGCGAGGAATCCGAATAGGTACCACTTTGTTTCAAACAGATATAGTTTGAAATTCAAATAGATTCACAACAGTTTACATAACTGAATCTGTCTACAATCTGGAACTGTTGGACAGTTTGAAAACTGTGCAGATTTTAACCTGTAACTGCCGGGGCAGTTTGAAATGAATCTGTCCAAAAAATAACAGATTAAAAACTGGACTGAAGAAGTAACAAATGAACAGTAAAATTAATTTAATAAATGAATTAATTTCGACAAGAATTTTAGAAAAAATTCAAATGAATTTTCTCTAAAAAATTAATATAAGAACCGACTCGATCCCGGCTTGGTTGGCGGCGTGCGTGTGGTGGTTTGGGCTAAGGTTCACTTTGTCCATAACTCTCCCCTTCTACAAACTTGGGGTGCCCCTTGGGGCCCAACCCAAGTGTTGTAAGCTAGAGCTTATATATAAAAATAAACTCTCTTAAAGTTTCAATGTGGAACAACCCATTAAAAGGAAACCCACATGTAAATCTTTAAATGTCCATTCCTCGAACCCGAAAACGACGTTAACTTCCCATTCACTCATAAATGGTTTTGACGAACCGCCTTCACCGTGTGACTTACCACGCGGCAAGAAACACTTCACCTATTCGGACTCACCCCAAAAGACGTTCGGGGCCCACTCAATTTTAGGCTCAAAGTCGGCCCAAAATAAGTATATATAAACCAATTTTCCCAACAATACCATCACATTAACGTACAAATAAATACATTTTTATTTTATATTTTTAACTTGACATCATATCACTATTAATTTTATCATTCAATCTCATTGTAATCATACTCTCAATGTAAACTTGCGCATTGGTCTATAAAAATTTGAGGTCAAGAAATCAATGATCCACCTTTTGATTATTGTTGACGCTCTTGTGGCTATAGTGGTAGTCTGAGTCCCAATCCAAGTCGAAGTCAGTAATTTTTTACATCAAAGAAAGCTATTGGGATAGTGCTATGTGAGAGTTGGAAAATTTTCATTGACCAAATTTTTTACATCAAAGAAATCTATTGTGATAGTGCTATGCATGTGAGACTTGGAAAATTTTCATTGACCAACTCACATTTTCTGCAAATTAGTTACGTAGCCGTGGAAAGAAATAAGTAACCCACATTTTGAAATTAAGCGCAGTCTTGTAGTTTTTAATAATAAATTGGTTGACAACTCCATATGAAGGAGTTACCAATAAAAATTACCAATAATTCTAAGTATTATTAAAATTTAATCATAATCTTATGAAATATGTTAAAACAATCTTTAAAACTGTTGTAAGTGTTGGAAATTGTGAAAAAGATATATAAAAATTTATTAAAATTATAAATATTTTTACACTTTGTATTCTTTATTGACAACCCTTAAAATTGTCATTAGTAAGATCTTAATTTTATTATGAAAGTAAAATATATTGTGTAAATTTAAAATTAATGTGTTGTGAATCATATATAAAATGAATGAATGTTATCTACATATTTTTATTTTAAATAAAATTTTGAATAATTTTTTCTAAGTACGTAATGCAACAGTAGGCCTTACCCACAGGTAGTAAAGTGGATCCAAAACTTGCTTGTGTTTCTTTTTTTTTTGGGTAATAGAGGAGTTTTATAGAAAATTAGTCAAGTACAAGTATGGGATAAGAGGTCCCATTACATCCTTACAAAGTTTTTCAATAATAAAACTAGGCATAGTGAGATAAATATGAAGGCCTTCACTCAGCTTGCTTCCTTCTTTGGCCAATAAGCCCGCACAACCTTTTGCTTCACGGAGAATATGCTTTACTTCCTGTACCCCAAGCTGATCCAGGAGGCATCTGCAATCAGAAATTAAGTTACTAAAGTTGATGTTTCAGAGGCCGGCTATTCGCAAGGTGCTGCACTGTAGTGCTTGTGTTTCGATCTTTACTGATAGTCAAGTTTTGATAGATACGGAGAAGCGTGTTTCGGATTGAAATACTAATGTGTTTGGTTTCAATCTTTTAGAAATTGAGTATTTTGTTTTTGGAATTTTTTTTTTATAAATATTTTTTAAAATTTTAAGCATTTTTTTTTAGATGCATCATACTTAAATGTATCTAAAAACTAAATTGTTGGTAAAAAAATATTTTAAAAAATCAATAAATATACAAGAATACGAAAAATGTATTGAATTATCGTATTTTTTTTAAAAAAATATTTTTGGAATTTTGTGAATTTTTTAAAGATTTTTTTCACAAATATTATACCTTTTAAAGTGCATTTATGTTAACTGTATCTAAAAATTAAAAAAAATATATTTAGAATATTAAAAAAAATTCAGTAACAGCATAAAAATACGGAAAATAAAAAAATTTAATTTTTTGAAAAGTGAATCCTGAAAACTCAAACCAAACAAACTAATTAATCTCACCAAAAGCATTAAGCGAATGGGTACTTTGTTTAGCTGCTTAGCTATATCTAAGATCCCTCCATTTGTAATTAAGCCAGATTACGAACTGGCAAGAATGGCTAACTTCTGTAATATTTAGTACTTATATATTTTAGTGTGTGGTTCTATTGATTCTACAAAAATAAAAATAAAAAAATAGTGAGAGCACCACTTTTGGGTTGATGTCAAAATTCAAGAAATATCTTTCCATGTGACCACGGGGGTGGTGGCCCAGTGGTGAAGGCATTGGCTTTCTTCAGTAGAGAGTCAAGTTTGATTTCTGGGAGGTGCGAAATATTAGATAATTTTCAGTGGTTCTCTACAGAGATCCCGTGCTGTACTCTGATCGAAATTTGGTCTTGCTGGAGTGATCGATGAGTTCTACTAGTGCCTCAGTGGTAGGTCCTTTCTTTTAAGTTGGGTTAAATTAGACCGGTAATCGACTACT
The DNA here is from genome assembly GCA_036172215.1 of Camellia granthamiana. NCBI lineage: Eukaryota > Viridiplantae > Streptophyta > Magnoliopsida > Ericales > Theaceae > Camellia > Camellia granthamiana. The sequence continues at coordinate 104,571,128 of CM069912.1, forward strand.
CCTGAATCTAGGTTCACAGATGCCGTGGTAACACCTCAGATTATCATTTCTTTTCCCTGTTCAAAAAAAATCTTTCCATGTGGCTGTGAAGTACTACAACTATAATACTTATTACTGAAAAGAGGATCTTGGGGTATTAACTTTAAAAATAATAATAATACGTAGGTTCAATTTCAATAATAAATATTTTTATTTATTTATTTATTTTCATTTTAATAGTAAGTAAGATCATATTATCATGTTGCGTGCGATAAGTAAAGATCAATTCTAGTAACAGGTAGAATAACAAAAAATCACATCTTCTTGAATTGTGGATACAAGTGGTAATATTGTCTTGTCTTGTTGATCTAATACTCTGAGGCCTTATTTAGCAAGATTAATAGTGAAATAATTAATAATTTTATAAATTAGTGTAATATTAGTTATTCAATTAAATTAATGAGATAATTATTTATTATTTATTCATTTTTTTTATTTGATACTTGAAATTATGATGTCGGCCTCTCTTAATATTAAAAATTTACCAATTTCGTTGAATTGAATGTGTACCGTACATGTAATCCAATTAATAAAATTTATAATCAAACATGAAATTGTGAGTTTATAGATCAACAATCTTAATCTTATGTTGTAATCCTACTAATCAAACATACCTGAATGTACAAGATTGTTGATCTAAAACTCTGATAACTGTTTAGTGTGCCACTTCAAAATTCTAGGAACATGTAAATATGAAAGCAAGCTATTTTTGCTCGACTATTATGAACCTTTGTATTCTCTACAGATTGTACCTGTAGCTGCTCAAATTCTGTACAAACCCTATGTTCTTGTGTATCCCAGATTTGAGTATTTGACCTCTACACATGCCCTATTTGGAGCAATTTATGGGTGTTTGTAATACTTTTTTATTATATTTTGGGAGTTTGTACTAATATTTAGTGCAACTTTTGTTTACATTTTAGCGGAAGTGGGGATGCTACTGTGCGGAGAAATCGGCCCATTTTGGAGTCTATTTTGATAATCTGAACCGTTACATTTTAAAATACATCAAGTAGAACATGCCTGCAAAAGATCAAGTTAATCGGATATCGTTTACCTATTCATCCACTCACATTTATATCTATTATTATTTATTTTTAATATTTTAAATCACAAATCCCGTACAGCAGCATTCCCACTTCCCTTCCACGCTGGGGCTATAAGTCCAAATTTGGAACTTTTGGGTGGTAATTGTCCCAAATTCTATTATTGTTTTGGGTAAATTACAAATACACTTTTTGAAAATTGTTTACAATATAGACTGCTTCTTGTGATTTTAAAAATTACAAATACTCCATTATAATTTACTTTTTACTTAACAGAATTAATTGAAAAAATAAAATTTTTAAATGTTCTTCTATACATTAATAAAATTACCTGAATTATTAATTAAAATAAATTTATGACATTATTAAAAACTGTTAATTAATTTGATAATTTATTAACAAAATGAGCTATTTGTTATAAAAATTTCAAGGGACGGGATGTAATTTCTAGAACTATAAGGGCAATTCGTATTTTAAGTAAATTTTAGGAGTGTATTCGCAATATAACTGTTTATAGTTTTTTTAGTTTTGAGAGTCTATGTCAGACTATTTGACTGTTTGATTAAGTTTCTGTTTATAATTTAGTAGGTAGAAATAGTTTAAATAAATTGAAAAAAAATTGATTTCTAAAAGTTGAGTGATAGGTATTTTTGGCTTTTATTTTGGATTATTAACTTTTAATTTATAACAGGCTTGCATTAAACAACACCGGCGATCACAACACCACCATAGACCTTACCACATATAATCACACTCCCTCTCTTCTCCTTCTTCCAATACATGGATCAGTACTACAATTTTTCCTTCCAATTTTCACTAAGATCCACCATGGATTTCAAATATATATATTTTCAGAGCAAGAAAGGAACAATATTTGTGGGTTTTTGAAATCAAACGATTTTGTTGGAATTTTATGTTGAATTCTTGTGCTAGTTTTTGTGAATCTATCGATTGATCTTTGTCGATCTGTCTGTGTGAGGGAGCTGCTGTGGATGTGTGGGGGAAAAGCGTGTAGAATTGCTGGAAATTGGGGGATGATACCAGTGGCTGGTGGTCATGGGGAAGGAGATGTGGATGGGAATAACCGAGGATTTGTTCAAGTGTGGTTAGGTATGTGGCAAGTTTCAAGATGGATGACTTTTTATGTTTATTTTTATTTTTTTACCCAATAGATAGTTGATAAATGATATTTTTGGACCTGGTGTGAGAAGTTTCAGATTAAGATTTGTTTTTGAAAAACGACATTTCAGAGTCGGTGTATTAAAAAAATGTATGTTAGATGACTTAAGGGAAATGGATGGATGGTTGGAATTGTTGTAAATTTTAAAAGGGTAGGATTTGTTATGAATAAAAATTAAAAACTCAAAGTTTGATTTGTTACAAGGGTCAAATTTTGATTTGACTTTGTTTTTCTCTTTTTCCTTTTTTATTTTTTTTATTTTTTTATCTTTTTTATAAAAACATGTTCGGACAACAAATTAAGCATGAGTGAACTTGGACAACTCTCAACACAATTCGAGCTAGATTTAGATAAACTCTCAACCTGATCAAACTCGTCTAAATTGCACACTTTTGTTTTATTTTTTTATTATTTATCAGGAGAAATTTCCATTGAGGTAAGCCAAACGACATATACAAAAGAGTCTATGCAATATGTTAGGGAAAATCGATGATTCCCCACAAGTAAATCAATCAATGGGAATAAAAATTAATGCGGAAAAATTAAATCAAAGGCAACACAAGAATTTTTACGTGGTTCCCTCAATGTGAGTTACGTCCACGGGATCGAAATCCGATTCCACTATCAACCAGATCGAAATCCGATTCCACTATCAACCAAATAAGTTTCCAAACGATTACAAACGAGACACGAATGGTCACACAAACCACCCTTAAATGAATTCCAAATAATCACAAATAAACAAGAAGAAAGACCTCACCAAATAGATGAACCAAAATCTTTAAAACTAGAGTTGTAGAAGACCCAAAATAACTAACCCAAATCAACTTCACCAAAGCATCTAGCTGAAGATGCACTGAACAAATTCCAAAGCACCAATGAACTAGCAAATCAATAGCCGCACTACTTCCAAAAAAGTGGAACAGATTTGTAGCAACCTCATAGCACCGAATAAATCATACCAAGCCCTATCTCACCAAAATCAATTAGCTGCTACCATGTGCATCGAAAACAAATACATATATTTATATATTGTTGAATCTTGAATTTTGTAACCAAACCTAATTGTTATCAAAACTGAATTAGGTCTCCACAGATTAGATATAATATATATAAAATATATTATACCCAAATCAAACCAAATTAGAACTCTTTTAACAAACCAATTGGGTCCCACACTCCAATAAGGAGGTATACCCAACACAATAGAAATAATTTACACCAAACAAAGTAAAAATCACAAAGGAGTCAAACTATGAAAAAATCTAAATGCACAGCTTGTGCTCGTGCTCGTACTATAAAGCAAAAGCTTATCATAAAAGTTCGGCAATAGAGCATGTCTGACATAAATCATAGGTTAATACTACCGAATGGATAAGTTACAACCACAGTACCGATGGACTCTAAGAAACACAACTAAAACCAAAATAAACAAGAAAAAATAGGGAAAAAAAAAACTCAACTTCAGTCCCATACACAACTAGATTTGTAGAGGAGGGCCTGATTCGTGGCAGATTTGATGGCGGTATGGTGGTGACGGCTATGGCGTGAGGTGAAGGAGGAGGGACATGCACTACAAAAAAAGTCACTTTTAGCGACTAAAATATTGGTCGCCAGTTGTCTGTTTTTTTGGTCGCCAATGACATTCTGCGACCAAAGATTTTGGTTGCTACGTTTGTCGCCAAACTGTCGGGAAAGGTCTTGGAGGGTTTTGCCGACCAAAAAACCTTTGGTCGGCAAAAAGCAAGTTCTTAGCGACCAAAATTTTGGTCGCCAATAGTTAATTATATTTCTTTAAAATTATACATTTACCGACCAATGTTTTAGTCGCCAATAATCAAGGAATCGCTGACCAGCACCTTTAGTCGCCAAAAGCAACCAATCGCCGACCAACACCTTTAGTCGCCAAAAGCTTCAAACATGAAAAAAAATAATAATAATAATTCGTTGTAGAGAAACATAAACCTTATGCACCACACTTTTCCCACTACGCCTCTGTAGCACCACATGATTATATATGTGACATATATTATTTATATAGTACATACATCTATCTTAATATAAAAGTATATGTATAAACATAATTATTTTATTGAACATAATTTATGTATAATAAACTATTTAGTAGCAAAATAAAAAAAGATCACTTTTGGCGACTAAACATATTTTTTAATCGCCAATTCTATACTTTTGGCTACTACTTGTTTTTTAGTCGCTAAAAAACTTAACTTTTGCCGACCAAAGTCGGATTTGGTCACTGAAGATGCACTTTCAGCTATCAAAATTTTGGTCACCAAAAAATTTAATTCGCGCCTTAGGATTTTAGTTCTCCCGTGCTAAAAATGACAACTTTTGGCGACTAAACTTATTTTTTTGTCGCCAATTGTAGACTTTTGGCTACTAAAATTTTTTTAGTTACCAAAAAGTTTTACTTTTGCCTGCTAAAATTTTTTTAGTCAGTAAAACCCATATAATCAGTGACCAAACTTATTTTTAGTCGCCAATTGTAGATTTTTGGCTACTAAATTTTTTTAGTCGCCAAAAAGCTTTACTTTGGGCTACTAAAAATTTTTTAGTCACTAAAATCCATATAATTAGTGACCAAACTTAGTTTTAGTCGCCAATTGTGGACTTTTGGCTACTAAAATTGTTTAGTTGCCAAAAAGCTTTACTTTTAGCAACTACTGCTATTTTGGTCACTGAAAGCCATGCTTTCACCGACCAAATTTTTTTTAGATGGGAAATTTGGCTGCCGAATGTGCTTTTTCTTGTAGTGATGGCAGATCCAGCTTCGGCAGGAAGGCAAAGAAGAAAGCCAGCAAAACTTCTACCAAGAGGGAAATAAGCACCTCAAAAGCAAGGAGAGGTTGGGAAGAAAGAGCTGCCAAGGCTTATTATGCAAAAAAATGAAGAAAAAAGGGGGGAGAAAAGAGGAGAGAGGTGGCTGGAGGCCGAAGCCCCCCCTCCCTCCCCTAGCTGCGCTCCCAAAACGAAACCCTAAAGGAAGAAAATAGAGAGAGGAGTTCTCGTTTAGAGAGACAGAGAGAGAGAGAGAGAGTCTGAATTGTACACTTAGGCCATATTTTATTGGAGTTTTGGGGAGGTGGATTGGATTAATAATCCTTGAGTCTCACTTTAAAACCATGTTTATTTGTAGTGAAATGGCATGGGATTACTAATCCCAAGGGACCATCAATCCCCTCCCATGATGGAATTAGGATTCCCGTGAGAGGGTTAAGATTACTAGTCTAACCCCATAGATTGGTTACTAAATAACCATTTTGCCCCCTATTTTATAAAACTAACAAAATAATAACTTTGTAGGTGATAAGGAATTTTATATAATTTAAAATTTTAATTTCAACTAATTAATACCATCACATTAGTTCACAGATAAATACATTTTTATTTTATATTTCTAACCTAACATCATCTCACTATTAACTTTATCATTCAATCTCACTGTAATCATACACTGAATTGGTCTTTAAAAATTTCAGGCCAAGAAATCAATGGTCCACCTTTTGATTATTGTTCACGCTCTTGTGGCTATAGTGGTAGTCTGAGTCCCAATCCCAAGTCGAAGTCAGTAATTTTTTACATCAAAGAAAATTATTGGGATATTACGGGAGATTTGGAAAATTTTCATTGACCAAATTTTTAACGTCAAAGAAATCTATTGTCATAGTGCTATGTGAGACTTGGAAAATTTTCATTGCCCAACTCACATTTTCTGCAAATTAGTTACGTAGTCGTGGAAAGAAATAAGTAACCCACATTTTGAAATTGAGCGAAGTCTTGTAGTTTTTAATAATAAATTGGTTGACAACTCCACATGAAGGAGTTGCCAATAAAAATTACCAATAATTCTAAGTATTATTAAAATTTAATCATAATTTTATGAGAAATGTTAAAACAATCTTTAAAAATGTTGTACGTGTTGGAAATTGTGTAAAAGACATAAAAATTTATTAAAATTATAAATATTTTTACACTTTGTGTTCTTTATTGACAACCCTTAAAATTGTCATTAGCAAGATCTTAATTTTATTATGAAAGTAAAATATATTGTGTAAATTTAAAATTAATGTTTTTTTTTTTTATTGACAAAAGAAAATGCTTTATTGATGATAAACACATACAGAGAATGATACATTACACATCAATAAAGAGGAGCTTGGAGCTAAAAGGCTCCAACCTCCTAGTTGGTGAGAGACCAACAAAGAGAAACAACATAGTATAGCAGCCAAATGACCATGAGTGTGCACCACAAAGCAATAGCAGAGGGGCATAGCAGACCAAAACTTCACAACAGAGCAGGCAAAACTTACATATAATGCAGAAACTTCATCCATTTGCATACCAGAAGATCACATAACAGACCAGATGCCATTACTGAGCATATCAACCAATTAGCAAGACATAAACACTCATGCCTGCAACTGAGTATATCAATCCAACAAACCAAACCCTTATGGCAACCACCAAGACTTAACACACATCCAGAAGGCACAGCATACAGAACACACATCATCACTAACTCATACACCAGATCCACCACAGTATATAGAACATACATCAGTAACTCATACACTAGATCCACCACAGCATACAAATCACACAACAGTAGCAGACACACCAGCAACCCATAGCAATAGGCCAGAAGACCCTAGCATACAGAACAACATACAGACCACAAGGCACAGCATACAGAACACACATCACTAACTCATACACCAAATCCACCACCGCATACAGATCACACAACACTAACACACACACCAGCAACCCACAGCAACAGGCCAGAAGCCCCCAGCAGCAGAACTGCTGTTCCTACACAGTTCCACCCAAGCACACCCAAATCTGAGTGAACTTAAAAATGAAATCATTGATTGAGAAATTAAAGTCCTTCAGATGTGGCCTCAACCACAGAGTTACCCTAGTCTTAATCAGCTCACACAATTCAGCCCTGCTTGGAGTAGATGATCTGAAGATGCATTCATTTCTAAGCTTCCAGACTAACCACAATACAGCTAAAAGGATAACACTCTAGATTTTCCTTTCCCTCTTCTTCACCTTCCCACTTGTCCCCCTGCTCACCCGATACTAATCATGATATGATTTTTATCAACATTATATGCTCTTGTTCCGGTTATTAGGCTAGCATTACTATGTGATGCGCATAAGCAAGTATAGACTAATTTGCTCAAATTGGAACAATTCAATTTCATGTTTGTTTTGAGAAAAGGGTTTGATTTTGCTACCTCAAGTGGGCTTAAAGTTTGCGAATTTGCCACTCAACAAAGTTGGTTTAAAAAAAAAAACGTACATTCATTGAATCGTTCAAATTTAAAGAACAAGCCTTCATCCACAGGCACTCAAACAGTTTAACAAATAAGCATTTAGCCTCATGGCAAGCATGCTAGATATGGAAATCACTCACACTCATGCAAGTATGCTAAAGCACTAAAACTGACCTAGTACTCCAAGCCAAAAAGGAAAACTAGTTAGTTAGAAAAATGCATGTTCCTAACTATGCCAAACGACTAATGCAACACCTGCGAAATTGCAACTAATAGGCTTGGCTACTAGTATGGCATATGGATCAATTTAATAACATGCGGTCTAAGCACATACTCAACGAAGTATTGAGATGATAATACAGTTTGAATGATGCGCCGAGCCTCGGTGCATGCAATACAAGATGAATGGATACAAGCATAAGGTATGCTAATTAAAACATGTCCCTAATCTAACCATCAAAAGCAGCAAAATAAAAGGAAGAAAGACGTGGGGTTGGAAGACATACACATTATTACATTACGCTCTCACGAAGGAGAGTCCGAATTAATAAGCTAGTTAAGCTAATTAAGGTAATTAAGCTAATTATTACAAACTAAAATGAATAACTAGCTAAACTAATTTAACTAATTATTACAACACTTGAATTAATTAACTAACTATCTAACCTAATTAAATAAGAATTCAACTAGGCCAAGCTAATTAAATATTACAGCCCAAACTAATTAGCTACAACTAATTAAATATTACATCACAAACTAATTAGCTACAACTAATTAATTTATAACAAATAAATAATTAATTGCTAATGAAACTAATTAATTAGGTAACTAGTCCCAAAAAGTAAGGGAGGCCCATGCATGCTCGGTTTTCACCCGAAGAACATTCGATGTCTGCCCCCGAATCTCTCTGTTGCACAACCCTTGCACCATTTCCTTCTCCAAATTAGCTCTGCCATGCTTCACAAGCACACTGCCCAAAATTCATTGGTGGCCGGCAAGCCACCCTTGAGGGGTTGCCGTCCAACAGTGATGACCTGCCAGCCAGTAACAGTGGCCAGCCGGCCACTGATGATCCACTTTTCCTTGCTGCAACAGAGAGCAAACAGGCAAAGAGAGAGTATTCTCATAGGTTATATGTACTATGTATCCCTCCTTATCGTCAAAACATCTCAAAGGAGTAATACACTTGGTCCTCAAACCATCAATCAAGCAATTTCATTGCATGATGGCCAAGGAACCAAGGTGTACAAGTTAATAAACGCACAAGTTAATAAATGCACAAATAAGACCAAAAAGACCATCACCCTATCATGCATGATCATGGGCAATGGAGGCCTCAGAAACTTGGCACATTTCCTCATTTTCAAGATGAAATGCTCCAATGTTTCTTGTGTTCAATTAACGTCCAATTGAACACAACAAAACACAACCAAATGATATCTTGCCCAATTTTAGTTTCAATTTTGTTTACCCATTTTAATTACCTTTCCATTCTTTAACCAATTAAGTCCGTTGGTGAGAAGTCCTCTAAAGGGAAGGACGTATCAAACAAGGGGTAGTTTAAGGCAAGAGAGAGATGTCATGCCGCTGGTAATGAACCCTCGAAAGAGGATTAAACCACTAAGCAATGAACCTCAATCTCAAGCTTAAACTATCCTAAGGTTGAAACAACCCTCAAAGAAAATAAAAAGTGAAGAAATGAGGAAGATTGTAGAGATTATAAGTGCTGAAATGAAGTGAGAAAAGCACTAAAACATGCAATCAACTCAAAGAAGTGGTGCCTAAAGGCCTAAAACACCAAGCTTGTGAGGACTATTACACTAGAGGCATGCAAAACAAGACTCAAATGCAATAAACAACCAACAATAGAGTCAACACAGTCTAAAATAGAGCTTAAAAAAAGCTGGAATTAAGCTACAAAAGGCTAGATAATTAAGCTAACACATGGAGCTAACTAGGCTAGCAAACAAAACACAAGGAGGGGAGGCTAACCCCTCCAATTTTGAACTTCAAAACATGATTTTTGCCACTAAAAATGCTCTGAAATTCAGTGCTAAAAAACCCATGAAAAGATAGTTTGAAAGTGGGAAACAAATGTGAAAAAGCCTTAAAAGCAAGGAATAAAAAGAAGGGTGAGATAACCCCCCTAACCTTAAATGGCCTAAAAGAACAATTTCAGCCCACAAAAATAGAGTTTTTTATGGTCTAAAAACAGCCCAAAAAATAGTGGAAATAGATAGAAAAACAAGTATACAAAGCAAGCTTAAAAGACAAGTAGTATACGTTTTGAAGCAAAGAACATTTTTAGGCACTAACTCAAGCCAAAACCACCTTCAAGAGCTCCAAGAAGGCTTCAAGGAACCTCAGCTCAAAGATGATCAACTTTGGTTAAGGAAGTGTAGGCAAAAGTATAGTATAACCTAGACAAGTATGCACAAATTGGCAAGAGAGAAAGAGAAATGCAGAGAGAGAGAGAGAGATTTTGGTTCCAAATTTTCTAAACCTCAAAAATGGCGGAGGAGACCCCATATATATAGATAAACAATCATTTGGCTGAGAAAAATCCATCTATACACATGTATGAAGATGAGACCAATTGTGCCCATAGCTGGAACAGCTGTCAACAAAATATCTGAAAAAAGACACTGGTGGCCGGCAGGCTCAATTGGTGGCCGACAGCCACCAGGGGTTGCAAGCTTGAAGGTTTTGGTCCAAAATAGGGCACAGAATGGATGAGGTTTGAAGGATCAAAGACAGGGCATTCCGCCGAGGACTTCGGGCACTAAAATGAGAACAAATAGTCACAATCACCAAGTGCACGAGCGATGACGTCCAAGTCTTGGGGACAGTAAAAAATGGGGGGTCTACAGGAAGGCACCAAAATGTATCATGATCTTGGTCGTCAGTTTTGGTGGAGGGGTATAAAACGAGATGTCGCTTTATTTGTATCAAAGTGTCTTACTTGTCAACAAGTGAAGGCCAAACACCAAAGGCCATTGGGTTTGTTATAACCCTTGCCGATAGCCGAGTGGAAGTGGGAGCACATTATCATCGATTTTGTAGTTGGGCTTCCTAGAACACAGCGGGGCAATGATGTCGTTTGGGTGATTGTTGATAGGTTGACTAGGGCTACGCATTTCATTCCGATGCACACCTGTGACTCAGTTGAGCACTTGGCAGAGTTGTACATTAGAAAGATAGTTCGACTTCATGGGGTTCCTGTAACCATTGTATCAGAGATCCTCGCTTTATCGCCCGGTTGTGGCAAAGCCTTCAAGAGCTGTTGGGAACTAAATTGACCTTTAGCACCGCTTATCATCCTCAAACCGATGGGCAGTCGGAGCATACTATTCAGATTTCGGAGGACATGCTTAGAGCTTGTGTCCTTGACTTCAAAGGGTCTTGGGAGAGGCACTTGCCATTGATCAAGTTCGCCTATAACAATAGTTATCAAGCTAGCATTGAGATGGCACTATTTGAGGCCTTGTATGGCCGACCTTGTAAATCACTGGTTTGTTGGGTCGAGGTGGGTGATGCACCGTTGTTGGGTCCGAAAATTGTTAAAGAGACAACCGAGAAAGTTGCTCTCATTAGGAAGAGGTTATCGACGGCCCAAAGCCAACAAAGGAATTATGCTGATAAGAAGAGATGACCTTTATCTTTTGAAGTTGGTGACCATGTATTCTTTAAAATCTCACCAAGACGGGGTTTGATAAGATTCAATAAGAGTGGTAAATTGTCTCCGAGGTTCATTGGGCCTTTCGAAATATTGGAGCGAATTGAGGAAGTGGCATGCCGGTTAGCTTTACTGCCATAACTTTCGGGGATTCACAACATGTTTCATGTATCTTTTCTTAGGAAATATGAGCCCGACCCTTCTCATGTACTTGATTGGGTTGATTTGGAGGTAGATGAGAATGCCTCTTACGAAGAGCGACCAGTTCAAATACTAGATACGCGGGAGCAAGTGCTACGAGGTAAAACTATACCATTGGTAAAGGTGTTGTGGAGAGGTCTGCTCCAAGTATTCGGATTTATTTGAACATGCTTAAGTTGTTTTTCCTTGATATTGTTCTCTAGTGTTGAGGGAAATGTATTGAATTGTTAATTACGTGTTGTTATATACATTGTTGTTTAAAGCATGAAGTTATTGTGGGTTGTTACTATTTTTATTGGAAAACTCCATGCATATGTTTATCTTGGATGGTCATTGCTAGTGTGGAAACCATGATGTTAATGATGAATTTGAGTTGAGAATTAATGTTGCTATTTGAAAATATAATAGCGTAGTTTTGATCACTTGAAACCCTTTGTCTGGGTAGTTTATTCAAATTTCGGGGACGAAATTTCCTATGGTGGGGAGGTTGTGATGATCGGGTATGTTGTCCATCTCATTTTCATTTGTTCAACCTTGGGTTTAACCGGGAGTCTAGTGAATGGTTTGAGGTTTGTTGTGTTTAAAAACTTTTCCTATTTCCTTATCCTTGTTTACTTTCGTGTCAAGTTTCACCTATTTCGAAGGGTGCGAGGTCGGGTCCGGAGTGTCAGGAGTTGAGCGGAGAACTTTCCGAGCTGGAGGACTAGAGCTGCACATGCGGGGACATGGGCCACACGTGTGGAAGAGGGTCCGCACGTGAGGAAAACAGGGGAGTGACTTGGGTGCATACAAAAATAAATGCACGTAAAACAGTAGGTGCGGGAGAGGAAGGGCCGCATGTGCGTAGGTGAAGGTCGCACGTGCGGGCATTTGTGCCGCACGTGGAATGGTAGGTGAGTCCGAAATTTTTTTTTCTTCTCTTTGGGCTGAAGTGTATGTCACTTTTGTTGTATCTCTCTCTCTCTCTCTCTCTCTCTCTCTCTCTCTCTCTGTGTAAAAACTCTTCTCTCTCCCTTCTCTCTACATTTCCTACATCAAACCTCACTAAATCTTTGATTTCTCTAAATCCATAAACATTTTGACCCTAATTCCTTGATCAAAGTTGGATAACATCTCGAGGGCTTCGTTGTGTGTGATGGAGATTGCGTTTCAACACCTTGGATTTTGGGGGCTTTATCTATTTTCTTCTTCAAATTTTGAGGTAGGGATTCTCTTTGAGTTATATATGTATTTTTGCACAATCTAGATGATTTTCGAAATTTCCCTTTGATAGCTTGAAATTTGGTTGTTGGCTCAAGAAGATCAGTGATTTTGAAAGTGGGTTTATCTCTTACCTCTTTTTTTTTTTCTTTTTTTTCTTTTTTAAATAATCTCTTGAGGGTTTTGAACCATATTGAGACAAGGAAGATGTTTTGGGTGAGGTTCTTTCAAATGTTTTGGAGATGTAGGGTTACGGTGAGAAAATCTAGAAATTTGTTTTTGTTTTTTTTAAAGATGTTGAGAAGTCATGGATGAAATGACCATATTTTCTTTGAGTGCCAAAATGAAGGAATGTTTTAGAAAATTCTTATTTATGGTTATATAAGTGATGAGTTTCATGAAATATGAGAATTTTGATTTTTGGAAGTTGTTGTTCAAAATATTGATCTAGTCTTGAAATGACTAAATTGTTGAGAATGCTCAAAATGTGGGAAATGTGTTATCCCTTGGATGAATTGAAATAAAAGTATGTATATTCATCGTGTGAAATTGCATTGAAAAGAGGATTTGGAATTGTGATCACAATGGTAAGATTGTGTGGAGGAATTGAACGTGAAAGAAATGTTGCATTGTATTGATAATCATTACATTGGCATATCAATTCATTTGATTATGTTAAGCTTTGAAATTTAAATTTGAAAACTTTGCATTGAGAAAGAATGTTGTGAAATAAGTTTTCATGGAATGGCTTGGGGTAAATATGGTGGTAAGTCTGGATAGGAGGTGTAGATGAAATTGATTAAGTTGGCCTAAGTGTCCAGGGTAAAAGACCAAAAGCACGCGCGAAGGAAGTACCACTTCCCTTCTAGTGAGAGACCGGTAAAGTGGGATTTGGTAGTGCTAGTTATGCCTACTTGCAGACACCAACCTAGGAATTACCAGAGTTGTATTTACCACCCCTTGAATTAAATTGATAAATTATGAGCAGTTGAAATTGCATGATATCGTGGAGCATGAAGGTTTTCAAAAGATGAGGAAATATGATTTTCTTTCAAAAGGGCATAACATGGCATTTGCATTTCATTCCTTGAGACTTGTATAAAATGTATATACTTTGTTAAGAATTCTCTACTGGACTTTATGCTCACCCTTATAGAATTTTGGTGCAGGAAAAGACGTGGTGATCCTGCCAAGTTAAGGCATGGACGTATATGTTGGGAGCATAGGGCTCTCATATTTTTGTTGTGGTAAATTTTTTGTTAGCCAAGGGCTATAACTATTTGGGTCCGAGACACCATTTTTTTGTGTAATCGGGCTTAAGCCTTGGAATTTGTAAGCCCTTAAGGGCATTTATTTATTTATTTTTGGATTCAATGTTCCACATGCTATAGATTCATGTATTTGATATCACTAAATGTATAATTCGCATGTGGGACTATTTTGTACAAATCTTATTGATCAATGATGTAAAGGTTTAGAAATTGCATCCTTTCTTATAATGAATATTGATTGTTGTACTCATATGACGTTATAAATTTTGGGACGTTACAAATTATATCATTTTATAATTTATATTATAAAATTTTGAGGTATTATTACGAAAAAATTATATTTTTTTGGGGAAAACCAAACTTTGGGAAGCAAACCCACATGGGGTTGCCCCCCATTTTGTCCTTGCCATCTTTTCCCTTCCTTTTCTTTTCATTTCATTTCTTTGGTTGGGTTGGCAGGCCTCCTCTATGCATCTCTCTCTCTCTCTGTCCGTCTCTCTCTCCCTTTCTCTTTTCTCCATAGTTACTGAAGCTTTAAACTTAGAGTGGGAGCCTTTAGAGTGATATTTTGCAAAAATTTTGTAAATGAAAGTCGGAGAGCTCGTCGTGATCTTCGCAATGATAATCTCAAATTCTTGATCGAGTGAGCTTTGCATTTTTAGATTTGCTTTTCTTCATATTTTGAGGTAAGGGCTTTCTTCATATTATTATTTAAAGCTATGTTAGGGTTATTTTGAGAAAATACGACATTATAGAAGGTATTGCATAACTATATATATTTCTCAGATTTTTGTTTGGTAATTTTTGGAAGAAAAATTATGTTAAAATGTTAAGAATATTATTATTTTGAAATTGATTTGGAAAAATTATCATGTGTTGGAAATACTTGTTAAAAATCTGAAAATAAAATAAAATTATTAGTTGTATGGGTTATATCTACATCATATTATGATTAGATAATTTATTTTGAGAAATATAAAGTAGAAATATTTTCATCTTTGATTTTGGAATTTATTTTCGAGAAAAATAAATTAATGTTGATGAATATTGTGTAAATTGATAAGTAGGAATTATAGAGTGGTTTTGGGATTAAAAACTCTAAAAGTGTTGTATTCATGATATTTTATGAATGGTGATATATATTGATGATTAGGTTTTGTTCATTTTTGTGAAAATGAAAAGATGAAATGTGGGCTTTTCGGACTCCTAACCTCAAAAAGTTTACTCTTGGACAATTTCATGATTTTTTATGTAAATATCATGTGATTAATTAATTTTAAAAAAGTTGTGAAAATTATTATTTGTAGAGAGTTGGGGAAAGGTTGGCTATTTGAGTAGCTTGGCATGAAATATGGTTGTATTTGAAAGATGAGACATGTTAAGTTATGTTGTTATTGTTTCTTTTGAGATATGTGAATATAATAAATTTATTAATTTAGAGGATTAAATTAGTTTGGTTAAAAGTTTATATCCGTTATGGTTGAAAGTATGTTATTGAGATTATACCATTACTTTTAATATAATAGAATGGAAGTGGTAATATTCAATAAGTATGAGATATTGGCGAAAATTATTTTCGTTATCTTGGTTGAAGTGGAACAAAATTTATTGAAAGTTTTGTGTGAGTCAAGACAATTGAGAAATGGATTATTGGCTTTAATAGTTGGAGTATGCTAATATGTTGTTTTTGAACATCATATTCATATATGTGACATTTGAATTGTAAATTGAGGGTTTGGTTAAATTGGGAGTTGATTACCTATGATCTTGGTATTTAATGTATTTTTTGTATATAAAATTACGTGCGGATATTTGAAAGTGAGAGAGCCCCAATTTGTGAAAAATCCTAAATGTTAATGTTTTGGGAGTTTTTGAATTTTTGAGATAAGATTTTGTTTGGTTTCAAAATTAAGGATTTGATTCGGAAAACACTTATGAAACTTTTGGAATATTGAGTATTAGTTACTCCTTTGAAATGTTGAGTTTAATGGAAAGTCATATAAGTCTTGAAAGTTTGTCTTTAAAATGTGGAATATGGATTGTTTCTAAATGTTGGGAATCATGGGAGATTCCAAGTTATGGTTGCATGTTGGATTGTATATCCATGTTGTTATCTTTTAATAAATACATTAGAGACAACTGTTTTGACCATCGGTGGAAATTTACCATGTTTGCATTTAATGAGGGGATTTCTCGGAAGGGTGAGAAATGTTGGAACTTTGGAAGTTTGATATATAGTATGTTGTAGATTTGCCTTGAAATGACTAAATTGGAATTGTTGATTAACATATGAAAACTATATGAATGTGGATATTGTTGTATTATCTCTTGGGATTGTATTATGATATTACACTGATAGAGATACAGAATTTGATCACAATGGAGCATTGTGTGGTCGAATTGGAATTGGACCTATTGTAATTCATTGTTACATATTGCATTGCCATTCCATTTCATTGTTATCATGGATTTTGAATTGCAATTGAAAACTATTGTTTTGAGAAAGGAATTATTTTTGTAAAACAAGATCATTTTGATTTGTTTTGAATAAATATGTTGGTAAGTCTGGATAAGGGGTGTAGTTTGATATTGGTTAAGTTGGCCTGAGTGTCCATGGTGAAAAATCGAAAACACGTGCGGAGGAGGTACCACGTGCCTTCCAGTGGGAGACTGGTAAAGTGGGGATTTGGTAGTGCTCAATATGCTTACTTGCAGACACCAGCCTAAGGATTACCTGAGTCATATTTACCACCTTGGAATTATATTGAAATTGTTGGATTAATGTATTTTCAAATTGGCATTGTGCACAACATTTTCAAAAAATGAGAAAAATATTTTGAGCATGACATGACATATGCATTCATCTCATAAGATTGTATAAAATGTATTTGATGTTTTGTTAGATGTCATTTTGAATTTTTTAATTATTTGATTCAATTGACAATGGGGTAATTGAATAAATTGAACCACCGAGGGTGGAGGGGGGGTTCATGTTGCTATTGAGGCATGCTTATTTATTTAAGTTAACCAGTTGTGGTTAATTAAAATAAATTAGATTTAAGAGGTTATGTATTAAAATCATATGGTTTTTGACATGATATGATTTCACGTATATGTATGAATATTTTGTAACCGCATATCTTCTAAGGTTATAAGATGAGATTGTTTGGTGAGCTAGTGGTTGCTCACCCCCTACTTGTACATGCATACAGGGAATGTTTTCGGATTTGAGGATCAAACAACTTGGCATGGTTATAAAGTGGTGATGAGCCGTAGTGCTTTTTAATTGTTTCATTTGTTGAGTTCTATGATTTGTAAAGGGCAACGCTCTCTTATTTATTGTAAGCCTTAGGGCATTTCTTTTATTTATATGTAAATGTCGTTGCTGTATAACGAAAGGGAACATGTATATTTAATTATTCATCATTTCATCAAATGATGATTTGTCATTTGCAAATGGACTTAATTAATGAATATTGGTAATGTTATCCAAATAACAAAATACGAGGCGTGACACAAGGTGTCATTTTATGTAATTCATGTGTCAGAGAGCAAACAATTTTTCATATATATTAAACAAATTACAGGCATTAGAATCAAGTCTATATAGTCAAAGACGTCAAAAATAATTATTAATTTTGTGTGTTTACCATTCGTTGGAGTTGTCTCGTCATGCCCTTCAAAAAAGTAAGTCGCGTTGTCAAATTCGTTTGGACCTTTGCGTTTTCTTTTCCTATTATTTGAAATATTTTCAATATATTGTTTTCGTTGTTTAGGTGTAAATCTAGCATATCGATTGTTTTGTCGAGCACGACGTTCAGAAATTGCATCTGTGATAAATCCTTTGATTAGTAGTTGTAACAAACCATGAACATTTTTTTATTTGTTCATCGAAAGTGACATACAAGTTCATACCATTGATATTGTCCATCTCTATTGGTTGGTGGAGGAGTATTTACTTTCCTTGTTGTAATCTATAATCTGGAAAAAAAAAAATTAAAAATTACTATTGGCACAACTTTTCACATTAGGTGATATTTAAATATTTTGGGTTTACATTATAAATTTGGATACAAAAAATTAAAAAAGAGAGGGAAAAATGTAAAAATAATGTGAATAAAATTTGAGTTAATTTTTTTTTCCCCATAATATTCTATCTGATTCTATGATACATCTTAATATTTTAATTCAACATTAATAATTAATTTTTTGTAAATAAATTATTAAGTCAATTAACGATTTTTAATGATATAAGAAATATTTTTCAACGAACAATTTTGATAATTTTATTATTGCATAAGAAAGTAGTTAGAATTTTTTTTTTTTTTATATTACGAATAGTGTAATTGATTATGAGTGATAAGTCCAATGACATTCTGGATTTTGCGAAGTTGATCTAATCTTGCTACGAAACTCACCCACCAAAAGTTCAAAATTCAAAATCAAAAAGACAAAAGAAACAAAAAAACATTAACAAAGTGATAGTATAATTGGATATGAGTCATGAGTCCAAAACTTTCACGCCCCAAACCCGCCCCTAAAAGTTTTGGGCATGACCTATTCAGAAACGAACACTTAACCTGTTATACATAACATATGGGGCCTGAGCGGAAGTATTACCATTATAAAATAACATAAAACCTCATCCATTGAGCTACCACTACCATGCCAGGACCGCACACATTGCATTAGGTACATAATATATAGAAACATACACCCGAACTTCGGTTATACACTTATACATTCATACTTAGACCCACAATTGGGTGTGTAACGAAAATATTAATGAAAGACAACCAAAGCATAAGCCAATAACCTAACAACACTTTACAAAATGCACAGCTTCAGGTAGGTGCCTGGATGCATCAAAGTTGACAAGAGAAAGACGAGCCTTAAAGGTTATGACTGAACTCCCAGTTGATTACCTACAGAAATAGACAGACAAAATACAGAATGAGCGAACTCAGTGAATAATAGTACATAAATAATGTAA
Source organism: Camellia granthamiana (assembly GCA_036172215.1). Lineage (NCBI taxonomy): Eukaryota > Viridiplantae > Streptophyta > Magnoliopsida > Ericales > Theaceae > Camellia > Camellia granthamiana. The sequence continues at coordinate 104,590,037 of CM069912.1, forward strand.
TGTTTAACCTGAATAATAAAACATATAACTGCAGATACATATGATTAACTACATTCCGTAATTATTTCCAAAACTGCCATGGGTCCAGTTTCCGTGACAGAGTGGCTTTAAGCCCAGCATATACAGAACAGCCATAGGCCTACAGATGCAGAACGACCATGGGTCCAGAAATATCAGAACGGCGATTGGCCCAGAAATATCAGAACGGCCATCGGCCCAAAAATAACAGAACGGCCATCGGCCCAGAAATAACAGAAATAACAGAACGGCCATCGGCCCAGAAATAACAGAACGGCCATCGGCTCAGAAATAACAGATGTATGGACTCAAGAGCTGGCTCGTACGGATTCTAGAGGTGGCTCCCACCAAGGTGTAGCACTTAGTTCCGTACAGCACTTTGCTCCATACCAGAAAACATCAGAACAGATTAAAATAGATAAACACATTCTTCCCATTAATCACATGAATAAACATAGATAACATAAGTTTAACAGAACGTTATCGATAATTGTTAGCAAAAGGTAAACATATTTTACAGCATGAACGCTTTCAGAAATACGTAGATACCACCGTTCCATAATGCATATACATCCCATTTGCTTATCATGTTTCAATGCCACTAACTAGCAGATAACAGAATGGTAACATTAATTGTCAATAGCAAACAAAACATATGGTACAATGATACGCTTAGATTTCCTCATGGTTCTTTGTAAGTAGACATACTTGTTTCGTAATTAACAGAACCTTAACATTACCAACAATCCAAAGGTAAATGTACCATTACATCAACAGGCCAGAACAATTCATATCATAACATGAATTACATAATAATGTCGTTGATACGCAATTCTTTTCTATTAACTAACTTCACAGTGTTAATAGTTTATATGAAATTCTTATACAGAATCATAGGTAATTCTTAGGATGGTACATTGACAATAATCATTAGCCATAACCCAAAATACGGAGTAGGTTCAGAGTCATACCGATGTGTGCTAACTCTTTCAATGTTCACATCAATTCCCAATCAACACACATGTTAACATATTAGCTCACGGAGAATAGAATGTTGTTAACAATATTTCTTAACGGTAAATAATGTACATTTGTAGTACTATTACTCACAGTGATCGGCTCCCGGTAGTACTGGGATGATGTCCTCGTCTCGACCTTAGTTCACGCTTTGATTTCTCCAAGCTTCCATTGTTGTTCTCCCTTCTCTATCTTCAATTCCCTTCAAACCACCATGATTGTTAAGCTTTTCTTGGTCTCCCCTCTCTTTTCTCCCCCACGGTTCTCCTCTCTCTCTTTTAGATTTTTTGGCTTCCAAAAGATGAGACCAAACACTCACAAACATATCTATATATCTAAATAAACACACACACAAGGCTTAACACAATAGGGAGAACCAAACGTGGCCTTACGAATCGCGCAAAATCAAATTTCAATTAAAGTTCCCAGGTGACTCTAAAAATTGTGCTGATCATAAATATGTCCCCTGTTCTAGTTTCTGAAGTCTCTAGGGTCTTCAATTTGCAGTACAAAGTTAACCACCCAAACGTGCATTAACGATTTCCAATTAATTTTCCCCAATAGTTCTAAAAATTCCCATTAACATACCCAAGTACTCAATTTTGATTTTTGAGCCCATAAAGGTCGGTAATTTCAATTTGAAGTCCGTAACTCAACAGATAATGCGTCAATTCTAATAGATATAATTAAATTAAACACATCCTCTCATAGGTAAATAAAGATGATTTCTTATACGCATTTTGGGGTCATTAAAAAAACATTCAAAGTGTTTGGTTATTTTAAGGTGTTTGATGTTTGAAGATGTTTGAATTTCGAAAGATATCTGTGATTGTTTGTATGCAATATTAATAATTAATTTTTTATTGACAAAGTGATAGTATAATTGGATATAAGTCATGAGTCAAAAACATTCAAGGTGTCTGATAGTAGATTGTGATATTTCACAGTGTTTGGTTATTTTAAGGTGTTTGATGTTTGAAGGTGTTTGAATTTCGAAAGATGTATGTGATTGTGTGTATGCAATATTAATAATTAATTTTTTTTATACAATATTAATAATTAAAATTTTTCTAAATAAATTATTAAGTCAATTAACGATTTTTAATGATATGAAAAATATTTTTCAACGATCAGTTTTGATAATTTTATTGTTGCATAGGAGAACAGTTAGAAATTTTTTTTTTTTTGGGGGGGGGGGGGGGGGAGGGGGGGGTTTGTTTACTTAAACTACAAAATTTAACAAAGAGTAGTAATAATGAGAACTTAACATTAAAAGCTAAAATTCTTACAAATAAAAATCTTGTTACAATCAGATAAGAGTTAATCAACTAATATATTATCAAGTGATAGACAAGAAAGAGACAATTTATCAAAGAAGCATAGTTTTTACACCCTCAGAAAAATCATAAGAATATTAGCAATGAATATGTCTTTAAAATTAAAGTACGAATGCAATGAAGGTACTCTGTACCACTATTTTGATGTTACAATGTTCCAAAATTCCATTGAAGAACTCGTTGGCAACAATTTTTTATTCAACTACTTCAAAGAGTACACTATTATCAGCTAACCAAACTTTAGGTGATAACAAATATAGTATGGTTTACATTATAAATTTGGATAAGAATTTAAAAAAGAGAAGGAAAAATGTAAAAAAAAATGCAAAAAAATTTGAGTTGATTTTTTTTTTTTCCATAATATTCTATCTGATTCTATGATACATACTCATGCTCTACCCTCTTCCTCTCCACTGCTTCTACACCATTTTCCTGTTGCACTATAATTTCAGGCATCTTCCACAATTGACAACCAAATTTTCCAGAAACAAGTGCAAGACAATATATATATATAGAGTGTAGTGATCCTGGTTTCGATCATTCTTTCATGATTTGCCACTTCGACTGGGCCGGTCGGGGGGTCGATATAGCGACTCAAGTTTTTACCCCAACTTTCATTGTGTTCCGGACTCGAATTCTGTGATTGTATATTGTTGTCTATGTCTTGTTTCCTTCATTTAACTCTTGTATTTGAGTTTTGGATTATGTTAGGCGTGTTTGGAACAAGTTGGTTGTTAGTTGGTCTAGAATGTTGTTGCCCAGATTTTGGCTTCTTCGCTCGAGTGAGGCTTCTTGCGCTCGACCGAGCCTTGTGAAATTGTTTCTTCGCTCGAGTGAGACTTCTTGTGCTCGTGCTAGAGCGTGCGTTTGCGTTGGTGGCAGACCAGAAGCTTTGCATTCTATGCTCGACCGACGCTTTTTGCGCTCGAGCGAGGCGACCTTTTTGTGTCTGGTCGCTCGAGCTAGAACTCCTTCACTCGAGCGAGCTTAGTGTATATCAGTTTCCAGCAGCGCCGTTTTGCTTCATTTTTGATCTCTTTTTCACTCAAAAACCCTAAATCTACAGCTTCTCTCTTTGGAAGCCACCATTTCTCCTTGATTTCTCCAAATCCATTGGGATTTTGGCTTTAGTTCTTCACCAAAGTTGGTTATCTCCTTGAGGGCTTCATTGTGTGCAGTGGAGATTGAGTTTCGACACCGTAAATTTTGGGGTTTCATCTCAATCTTTCTTCAAAACTTGAGGTAAGGATTTTCTTTGAGTTATATATATGTTTTTGCAAGATCTAGATGATTTCTGAAATCATCCTTTGATTAGTTTTGAAAATTAATTGTTGATTCAAGAAAAAGAGTGATTTTGAAAGTGGGTTTACTATTTGATCCTTTGAGATAGAAATTGAGGGTTTTGAACTATGCTGATTAAAGAAAGATGTTTTTGGTGAGATTTCTTCGAATGTTTTGAAGATGAATTGTTTTGGTAAGAAAACCTAAAATGTAGGAGTTTTCAAAATATGTTGAGAAATCATGGATGATGTTGTTATATTTATTTTGTATGTCAAAACAAATGGATGTTGGAAAATTTCTTATTTATATTTACATAAATGATGCTTTCATGGAATATGGGAAATTGTTGAGATGGCTTGAAATGTGGGAGTTATGCTATCCCTTGGATGAACTGAAATAAATGTATTTTTTCATCTTGTGAAATTGTATTGAAAAGAGAAATAGAGGTTTTGATCACAATGAAACATTGTGTGGAAGAATTGAAAATGGATAAAATGTTGCATTGCATTAATTGATACATTGGCATATAAATTCATTGATAATGAAGAGTTTTGAAATTCGATTCGAAAACTCTGCATTGAGTAAAGAATGTTGAGACACAAGTTTTCATGAAATAGTTTTGGGGGTAAATACGGTGGTAAGTCTTGAAAGGTGGTGTAGATTATATGTGTCGAGCCTTTCAGTTAATACTGGTAAAAATGACAGATTAGAGGTGTCGAGCCTTCCGGTTGATACTGGAAAAAAATGACAAACTGGTAGTACTTGTATAGTGTACTTGGAGACACTGACCTAGGGACTACTAAAGTTGTATTTACCACCCCTCGAATAAAATTTGATAAATGTTGAGCAGTTGAAATTGCATGACATCATTGAGCATGTTGGTTTTCAAAGGATGAAGGTGGGTTTTACTTCCAAAAAGGCATGGCATGGCAAAAGCATTCAATCTCACGAAACTTGTATAAAATGTATTTACTTTGTTAAGAATTTCTCACTGGGCTTTATGCTCACCCTACGGGATTCTTGTGCAGGAAAATATGTGGTGATTCCGCCTAACTGAAGGCGTGGAAGTGTGTGCAGAGAGCATAATATGCTCATTTGCTGTGACTCTGATTGTAAGCCAAGGACTTTGTATGTGTGGGTTTGAATAACTGTTTCGTGTAACCAGGCTCAAGCCTTGGAAACTTGTAAACCCTTGAGGGTATTTGTTATGTAGTTAATTACTGTTGGATTAATTGTACTATCGCATGAAGACTATTTGCATCATGTAATGCAAGTATGAGGGTTTATTATCAGTTTTAATTTAAAGGGCCACGACTATTGTATTACCATTTGGGCATGAAAATTGGGGTGTTACAGTCGAGCTGCCCGGTCAGCTCGTAGGGGTCCAGGGGGCAGCGCCCCTTGGCGGGTCCAAGGGTAGCGCCCTGGCGGGGGTCGAGCTAGTTATCATCTCGAGGGCTTCGTTGTGTGTAGTGAAGATCGAGTTTTGACACTATTGATTTTGGGGGTTTCATCTCATTTCTTCTTCAAAACTTGAGGTGGGGATTTTCTTAGAGTTATATATATGTTTTTGCAAGATCTGGATGATTTTCGAAATCATCCTTTGATTAGTTTTGAAAATTTGATTGTTAATTTCAAGAAGATGAGTGATTTTGAAAGTGGGTTTAATTTCTTTTCCTTTTAAAATAGAAATTCAAGGTTGTGAACCCTAATGATTGAAGAAAGATGATTTTGGGGAGTCTTCTAAATATCTTGGAGAAGAATGGTTTTGGTGAGAAAACCTAGAAATCGGGTCTTTTCTTTGAAAGATGTTGAAAATCCTTGGAAGATGTAGTCATATTTATTTTGTGTACCAAAATAAACGGATGTTTTGAAAATTGTTTATTTATATATAAATGACGAATTTTGTGAAAAAAAATTGAGAAATGTGGTTTATTTTGGAAATTGTTGTCAAAATGTTGATTTAGTCTTGAATTGGCTAAATTGTTGAGATTGCTTAAAATATGGGAATTACGTTATTCTCTTGAATGAATTGGATATAAAAGTTTATAAATATATATAAATATATTCATCTTGTGGAATTGTGTTGAAAAGAGGATTGAAAATTTTGATCACAATGGTATATTGTGTGGAACAATTGAATATGGAAGTAATGCTGCATTGCATTATTAAGCATACATTGGCATTTCAATTCATTGGACTATGTTAAGCTTTGGAAATTTGCATTGAGAAAAGAATGTTGGGAAATGAGCTTTCATGAAATGGTTTTGGGGTAAACACGGTAGTAAGTCTTGATAGGTGGTGTAGATAAAATTGTTTAAGTTGGCCCGAGTGTCCTTGGCGAAAGACCAAAAAGTCGCGTGGATAGGTGTCGAGCCTTCCAATTAATACCGATAAAAATGACAATTGATAGTACTTGTATAGTCTACTTGCAGACACTGACCTAGGGATTACCAGAGTTGTATTTACCGCCCCCTTTAATTAAATTGATAAATTTTGAACAGTTGAAGTTGCATAACATCATTGAGCATGATGGTTTTCAAACGACGAAGATGTGTTTTATTTTCAAAAGGCATGGCATGGTATGTGCATTCATCTCTTGAGACTTGTATAAAATGTATATACTTTGTTAAGGATTTCCTACTGGGCTTTATGCTCACCCTATCGGATTTTTGTGCAGGAAAAGACGTGGTGAATTCGCCTAATTGAGGGTGTGGAAATGTGTGTTGAGAGCACTAAAGTTCTCATTTGCTGTGATCCTATTTGTAAGCCAAGGGCTATGTATGTATGGATTTGAATAACCATTTTGTGTACCGGGCTTAAGCCTTGGAAGATTGTAAACCCTTGGGGGTACTTATTTGGTTATTTACTTGTTGTTGAATCAATGTAATATCGCATGAGGAACTCTTATTATTATGTAATGCAAGTGTGGGAAGTTATATTTGGTTTTCCTTTAAGAGAGCCATGATTGTTGTATAATCATTTGGGCTAGAAATTTGGGGCGTTACAACTTGGTATCAGAGCTACCAGGTTTGAATACTTGGAGCTCGTGGGATGTGGTTGTTTAACCACAATGGGTTCATCTAGCATGCTTAGGAAGTGTTATGCGTTTTGCGACTATGTGATAACATGCTTATGTGACTAAATGGGTATGTGATTGGACTTTTGGGATGTTGTTTGCGCCTGTTAAATTCCTTGAGGTCTCATTAGAAGGGTACGTGATCAATACTCGTTCTACTAAGAATTCTTGGTTTTTCATGAGACAAATTTCATCATGAAAGAATAATCCGTATGTGTGTACATGACTAAGTGCTTATGTGTAGTGAAATTGAATTGTGTATATGGTAGAGAAATATATGGAATTGTTGTAGTCGAACGTGTGAGTCAAGTTATGAGTACATATGAGTTAATGTGTTAAATTATTTCTCTTGTGTCCTTTATTAGGATGTCAGGAAGGGGTCAAGTCCGTGGTGGTACAGGTGGGAGGCGTGGTAGGGCTCGCCAAGGTGTGCATGAGGTACCGGTCCATAGGGTTGTGGTGCAAGAAGAAGGGTTTGGCCAAGCTAATATGGCCGAGCAAGCAGGCCAAGCTAATGTGGCCGAGCAGGTGGGACAAGCGGGTCAAACCGCAATGGGGGCCTTAGCCCGAGAAATGGTGGGGGCTTTGAGGGAGTCTATGAACTTGTTGAGGGTGGAGAATCAAGCCTGAGAGAACATGCGTGCAATCAAGGACGAGTTTCCTTACTAGAGAGTTTTTACGGGCCAAACCAGATAAATTCCATGGTGGCCTCGAGCCCAAGAAAGCGGATGAGTGGCTCGAACAAACTGTGAAGACATTCGAGATGCTCCATATAAATGATAGCGAGTTGAGGGTGACTCTAGCGAGTTACTACCTTAAAGGGGATGCGGGTCAGTGGTGGAAGTATGCCAAGGGTTGGGTGGAGCCATCATGGGAAGCCTTTGTGGTTGGTTTCCAAGATAAGTATTTACCTCCTGCTGCTAGGGAGAGATTGAGGCAAGAGTTCAAAGACCTAAAACAACTCGACATGACCGTGGCCGAGTTCGAGGCAGTCTTCTCTAGTTTATCTAGGATTGCACCAGAGTTGGTTGCAACAGAAGAGCGTCGTTGCATTGAATTCGAGAAAAAGTTGAAAACCAAAATTTTCTTTAAGATTGTTGGGAACATGATTCAGAACTATGACCGTCTTGTAGAGTCGGTGGCATACGTTGAGATTTTCGTACAAGCCAATGAGGAGAGGCTTCGGAGTTTGAGGCCTAGGGCCCAAGAGTCTCAAGGAGACTATAGGCAGAATAAGAAGAGCAGGGTGTAGACCCGACTTTCTTCGCGCACCCCCCCTTTTGGAGAGGCGCAAATTGGTCTTACTACAGTTCAGACTCCTGTCACAGTTCTGAATCTAATCTCACAAAGTGCAATGTGAGATTGATAAACGCCAAAAAGTCCAAATCCGGCAAATCATTTTGGAAAATCGATTTTGAAGAAAAAGCGCCAAACATGGACTACTTTACTAGATTACAGAGTCGCCACCTAAATATTTTATTTTTGGAAAATTTAGGAAACCCTGACTCGTGCCAAAGCCCACGTGTTCGTCATCACCGAAGTTGCGTCGGCTCCGGAACTTGGGTATGAGAAGGGAAGGTCCTAAAATGAGCACCCCCGCTCTCCCGATCAAAGATCGGCCTCTACTACCATGATATGTTGTTTTATAAACCTTAGGTGTTCTTATCTAGTTATTAGCTAACTTTACTATGTGGCGCACACATACAAATATAGACTCAATCACGAGAATTGGAACAAAACAACTTATGTTTATTTTTGAAAATGGTTTGAAAGTGCCACTCGCAAGTGGGCTAAAGCGCGGATTTGCCACTCTCAAGTGGGCTTAAAACATGATTTTGCCACTTCGCAAAGTGGGCTTAAAACTCACAATCATCGAGTTGTTCCAATTCAGGCAATCAAGCCTTCACCCACAGGCATTCAAGCAGTTAATCACTTAAGCAAATAGCCTTGTGGCAAGCATGCGATCATGGCAACACTCACACTCATGCAAGTATGCTAAAGCGTAACACTTACAGTGTACTCCAAGCCAAAACAAAAGCTAGTTAGAAATATGCATGATTCTAACCATACAGAATGCCTAATGCAACACATGCAATAATGCAACCAAATAGGCTCGGCTATATAAGATGGCATATGAATGCAACAACTTTATACACGTATTCAAATAAGTATATTGAAATACGATGCAGTTTGAATGATGCGCCGAGCCCGGTGCATGCAATTCAAATGAATGATGCAAACGTGCAAAGCATAAGGTATGCTAATCAAAACGTGCCCTAAACTAACTATCGAAAGTGGTTAAATAAAAAAGAGAAAGACGTGGGGTTGGAAGACATGCACACACACACGCACATTTATTACAACAATACGCCCTCGCGAAGGAGGGTCCGAATAAATAAGCTAAGCTAATCTAAGCTAAGCTAATCATAACTAAACTAATTAAACTAATTAGACTAATTATTACAACACTTAACTAATTAGCAAACTAATTAAATTACAAAACCATGCTAACTAAACATGTAAAGCATTAAACTACACTGCCTCAGCTCTGCTTTAGGAAATTGAAGATGCATGCACTTGGTTTTCGCCTTGAAAAGCCTTCCAGTTTGCTCTTAAGAGGCTTTGTTTGCAGGGTTACTCCAAGAACTTTCAGCTCCACGTTACCAATTCACTTCTGAGGAATGCACCAGTGGCCTACCGGCCATGGGAGCTTGCTGCCGGCCAGAGAGAGGAACTGCTGGCCAAGGATGAAGCCTTGCCGGCCACTGATGAGGCACTGCCGGCCACTGGTGTACTGGATCACCACACTGCAACAGAGCACAAACAGAGGAAAAATGAGGGTTTTCCAAGGACATGTCTGTACTGTGCCCCTCCTTATCATCTCAAAACATCAAAGGAGAGGCACTCTTGGATCCAAAACCACCAATCAAGCATTTTCAATGCATGATGGCCAAAGATCCAAGTTATACACTTTCAATAAATGCACAAATAAGACTCAAATAATCACCACCCTATCATGCATGATCAAGGGTGATGTAGACAAAGGAGATTGGCTCATTTCATCACTTCAAGTATGAAATGGATCAATCTACCTTGTGTTCAATATAACATCCGATTAAACACGATGCAATGCAAACACAACATGCTTGTCTTAGTCATGTTTTACTTGTCCAATTCTTGTTTACACATTTTACATTACTGATTAATCCTTTAATCGATTAAGTCCAATGTGAAAGCCCTCTAATTGGAAAGATGGCCTAAGCCACAAATACCTTGAGTATGAAAGAGGCCTCATGCTGTTGGTTAGTAGAAACCCTCAAGAGAGGATTAAAACCATTAGGCATGAGAGCCTCAATTCCACACTCAAGCCAACAAGGGGCTCAAGGCCACTTTCAAAACAAATTAAAAAAGTGAAGAATGGTGAGAGGTTGCAGATTTTTCAGTGCTGAAATGGCATGAAAAATAGTGCTACAACATGCAAGCAACACATGCACAACATGTTAAAAGCCAAAAACATCAAAGCTAATGAAGAGCATTACACTAGAGGCATGCCATATCAAGCTCAATTGACCAAACCAGCTCTAGACAGAGCTAAAACTTGCCAAAACAGTGGCTAAAACATGCTGATTTTGAAGCATAGAAGGCAAGAAAAACATGGTCATTTGTTAGCTTGCAAGCAAGGCTCAAAGTAGAACTCTCAAAAGCAACGAAAGAGTGAAATACATGCGCACATGACAAGGGTTATGGTGCTAAAATTACATGCAGAATAAGGCTATAACATGCAAATAACTCAAACACTTCATGCTCAATGTCACGCCCCAAATTTTATTCAACATGAAACCCCAAATGAACAAACATTCACTATACAATGACCATAACTCTTCCATCATCATATATCATATATATATATATAATAAATGGGCTTAATACAAAAGTTCCACATGCAATATACATTCACAACACTAAAGGATATATGAATCTATAGCATGTGAAGCACTTAATCTCAAAATAATAAAATTCCCTCAAGGGTTTACAACTTCCAAGGCATTAGTCCGATTACACAAAAGTGGTCTTTGGACCCATACATGTTAGCCCTTGGCTTTACAAAAGAAATCACAACAAAATAAGAGCCATGTGCTCCTTACAAAAGTGCTCAACTTGGCGGGACCACCACGTCTTTACCTGCACCAAATCCCATACGCACAAAGCCCAGTAGAGAAATACCAAACAAAGTATATACATTTACGTTAGATGGCCAAAATTGAATGCAAGTGCACATGCAATGCAATGCTCCTTTTCAAGATATTATCCATGTCTTTCTTGAGAAAACACCATGCATTTCATTCCCAATTACAATCTCATAAATTTCCAAATTTCAACTTTTTAATCACAAGGGCTAGTAAATACGACACTGGTAATCCCTAGGCTGGCATCTGCAAGTAGACTTTACGAGCACTACCAAATTGACATTTTTATCAGTATTAACTGGAAGGCTCGACACCTATCCGCGCGGTTTTCTAGTCTTTTACCAAGGACACTCAGGCCAACTTATCAAATTCATCTACGCTCCCTAATCCGGACTTACCACCGTATTTACCCCATACACAGTTTCATAGTTCTCATTATAGTGTAATCCTTCTTAAAATAACATGATAAGAATGTGCAATAAGAAGGATAATCAAATGGGGACATGATGCAATACAAAATATCTTAAACATCTTTCCATTTCAAAAGCATTTCTACAACGAAATCAATTTACCACATTATTCATTATTTCTCCTCAACACTATTTAACAATGGCCATGCCATCAATTTATAGCGGCAACAATCCCTCAACTTGTCCAATTCATAACAAGGTATCCCCTTTAACGTCACAAGTGATGCCTTTCAAACATCAACCCCCATGTTTCTCGATCTTTCACAAAATCGAGATGCACAACCATTTATTATCTCACAACAACACACTTTTAAATGCTCAACCATAATGTCAAAGTCTTATTTCATTTCTCATGCCTCATGTAAATTGTCATTTTACAAAAACATATGATGAAAGTTTACTCTGTTATTATAAAACAACAAGATACCTCTAAGCATGTTCATATCTTTCAAGACTTCCCAAAATTTCAAGGGTTTTTGTCAAAATAAAACAAACACCTCCATCTTTTGAAAAGGTTTCTCTCATGACGTCACCTCTCTTATTATGTGAGTTACACTTCTCATGAAAATAGTTAGAAGGAGAAAGAAATCAAACCCACCATTAAAGCCCTAGCATTTATGAGACAAGACCAAACTCTCAATATCATTTATGAAAGACCCTTAAACCAACCAAATCAAACATAAATATATATATGACTCATGGAAATTTCCCTACCTCAAGTTTGATGGAGAAGTGGAGTAGAAACCCTAAGATTCAAGAATGAGAAAGAGAACTTTGATCTCCACCACCACAAGGGGAACTCTTGCTCTAGATCTTCAAGGTTGTGAGAGATGATAATGATCTAACCTAATGATGGAAGAATTAAAGGTTTTTGGTGCTTTGGTTAGGGTTTGTAGGGAGAAGGAGGAGAAAAAGGATTTTTAGAGTGAGAGAGAAGAGTAGAAAATGAGACATTTTCGACCCCAAAATGATATTAAAAAAAAAAAAAAAAAAACAGAGTTCTCAGACTGCCAGAGTGTCGCACGTGCAGCACCCATCCCCTCACGTGCGGAGTGCCTCTCCCGCACGTGCAGCCCTCATCCCCATACGTGAGGGGATCCTGTCCCGCACCTCAGCTCGCTCGTGCATATAAAGTAGTATGCACACCAAACCAACCCTTGAATTCCACATGTGCGGCCTTGCCTCCCGCACGTGCAGCCTTGCCTTCCTCACATGCGGCCCTGGGCCCTCGCATGTACGGCCTCTGCTTTCCAACCTAAATTTTTCTGACTCAATTTCCAGACACCCTGGACTCGACCGCACCGAGTCCAGAATGGCTAAAATTCAATTACCGAACCAGCAACAAGAATGAGGAGTTATTCAAAAGAATTAGCTTCCGACGTTTTAAATCCAACGAGAGCAAAAGGAATGGAGTAGAGGAAGAAAGAAAAGGGAAGAAGAAACCCGGTCATCACACTCAAGGCCTCAAAGCAATGGACTAGTGAAGGCCGTTACACTATAGCCATGCAAACCAAGCCTCGAAGGACTTAACCGACTCAAAACAGATTTAAAGCATGTCAAAACAGTAGCTAAAATGTGCTTGAATCAAGCTACCAAAAGCTAGAATAATAGGCTAACTCATTAGGCATATTAGACTAGTAAGCACAATTGCACTACAAGTACAAAAAGGAGGTCTCAAGGGACTGAACCAGCTCAAAATAGAGCTTAAACATGCCAAAATAATAGCAAAAACATGCTGAGATCAAGTCATAAGATGCTAGAAAAACATACTCACGTGTTAGGCTATCTAGGCATGGAAGCAAGGCACAAGGAGGGGAGGCCAACCCCTCCTATTGTGGACCTCAAAACATGGTTTTTGTCACTGAAAAACCTCTGAGTTTCATTGTTTAAAAGGCCAAAAGAGTTTATTTGAAAGGTGATGAAAGATAGTGCAAAAAGCTTCACAAGCTAAAGAGCCACAAGGGGAGACAACCCCTTAACTCACAAAGGCTCAAACCACCCTTTTTAGGACTGAAAAACAGAGGTTTTTACATGCCAAAACCAGCCTTGAAATGGTGGAAAAAGATAGCAAAGCAAGTATGAAAAACAAGCTTAAAGGGAGAGAATTATACCTCTTGAAGCTCAAGCACACTTTGAGGCACAAAACCAAGTCAAAACCACCTTAAAGAGTTCCAAGGAGGCTCCAAGAGAGCTTCAAGCAATCTCAGCCCGAAGATGAACCACTCTTGTTAAGAGTTGATAGGTTAAAGATTGATGCATGCAAGCTTCTAAGCACAAAGCTCTTAGAGAGAGAGGGTTGTAGAGAGAGTGGCTCCCAAACTTCTTCCTAAATTGTTCTAACCCCTAAAACCATAGAGAAGGCTCTCTATATATAGAAGAATAAGGCTCCAGGTCGAAAATATCCCAAAAGGGATAGCTGTAACAGCCGGAGAACAAATATCTGTCAAATCTGCCTTTTTGCATCAATGGCCGGCACTACTTCATTGATGGCCGACACTTTATCATCCATGGCCGGAAAGGGTCACTTTTGGATGGCAGGGGGCCGGCAATGGCCATTCATGGACGGCACTGTGATAACCCTGTCCCGTATTATGCTAATTAATCTTTATTAGACTAGCATTACTATGTGATGCACACAAGCAAATATAGATTACGTCACAAGAATTTGAACATTTCAAGTCATGTTTGTTTTGCGAAAAGGGTTTGACAAGTATGCTAAAGCATAAAAACTCACCTAGTACTCCAAGCTAGGAAAACAAAGTTAGAAAAATATGCATGATTCCTAACTATACAAGATGTCTATGCAACACATGCAATATGCAATTATTAATAGGCTCGGCTACTATTATGGCATATGAAGCAATTTAAATAACATGCAATCAAAACACGTATTCAAAGAAGATATTGAAATGACAATGCAGTTTGAATGATGCGCCGAGCCATGGTGCATGCAATACGAATAAATGGATGCAAGCATGCGATATGCTAATTGAAATATGTCCCTAATCTAACTATCGAAAGCGATTAAATAAAAGGGAGAAAGATGTGGGGTTGGAAAACATACACACAGGCGCGCACACTTATTACAACATTACGCCCGCATGAAAGAGGGTCCGAATGAATAAGCTAACCAACTAGCTACGCTGATTAAGCTAACTAATTAAACTAATTAGGCTAATTATTACAACACTTTAACTAATTAGCAAACTAATTAATTAACTTACAACACAAACGTACACAAACTAAGCAATTAAGACATTAAACTATGCTGCCATTGCTCCACCTCGGGAAGTGGAAAATGTATATGCTCTGTTCTCACTCAGGAAGACCACCATTTTGCTCTCGAAAGCCTCTGTTTACAAGGTTGAACATTTCCAGAACCTTTCTGCTTCACCATACTAAAATCATGTTGAGGTTTACATCAGTGGCTGCCAGCCATAGATGGCTACTGCTGGCCCTCTGCCAACCAAAAAGGTGTACTGTCGGCCACTGGTGGTGCATTGCCCGCAACTGATGCATTGGATCACCATGTTGTAACAGAGCACAAACAAAGCAAAAGGGGGGTTTTTCCAAGGATTTGTTTGTACTGTACCCCTCCTTATCATCTCAAAATCTCAAAGGAGTGACACACTTGGATCCAAAACCACCAATCAAGGAAGTTCATTGCATGATGGCCAAAAATCCAAGTTGTATAATTTCGATAAATGCACAAATATGACCAACAAGACCACCACCCTATCATGCAAGATCAAGGGCAATGGAGATCTCAGAAAATGGCACTTTTCATCACTTTTGAGTATGAAATGTTCTATTTTCCTTCTGTTCAAACTAATGTCCGGTTTGAACACGTGCAATCTAACACAAAGAGATGCTTATCTTACCTCTTTTACTTGTCAATTTTGTTTACTCATTTTAATTACCAAAACTTATCTTAATCACTTAGTCCATTGGTGAGTGTCTTCTAAATGGAAAGAAAGCTCAAACCAAAGGTTGTTTTAGGCATGAAAGAGACCTCATGCCGTTGGTAATGAACCCCAAAGGGATTAAACCATTAAGCACTAACATCTCAATTTCATGCTTTAAACAAGCAAATGGTATAAACCACTTTCAAAACAAAAATAAAATAAAGAAAGGGGGGAGGTTGCAGATATGATTAGGTGCTGAAAATGAGTACTAAAAGCACTAAAACATGGAACCAACTAACACCAATGATGTTTAAAGCCTTAAAACAACAAGCTAGTGCAAGGACTTATACTACAACTATGCAAGACAAGTCCCAACTAACCCAAACAGCCCAAAACAGAGCTAAAGTAGTCTAAAACAAAGGCAAAAACATGCTGAAATTGAGTTAAAACAAGCTAGATTAATAGGCTAAAACATAAAGCTATCTAAGCATGCAAGGAAAGCACAAGGAGGGAGGCTAACCCCTTCAATTTTGGACTTCAAAACATGGTTTTTTGCCACTGAAAACACTCTGAAAATCAGTGGTAAAAGCCCAAAAAAAAAAAAATGATTTGAAGGTGGGAAACAAAGGTGAAATAGCCTTAGCAACAAGGAATAAAGAAGGGTGAATCACCCTCCTAACCTCAATAGCCAAAAACACCAATTTCAGCCCACTAAATCAGAGTTTTCTAGAGCCCAAAAACAATTGAAAGAGACAGGTAAACAAGTATTCAAAATAAGTTAAGAAGACTAGTATTTTACCTCTTGAAGCAAAGAACACTTTTAGGCACAAGTTCAAGCCAAGACCACCTTCAAGAGCTCCAAGAAGGCCCCAAGTAACCTCAGCTCAAAGGTGAGAGGATTTGGTTTAGGATATGTAGGCTCAAGTGTAGAAAAACTAAGCAAACACACAAATTTGCAAGAGAGAGAGAGAGAGAGAGAGAGAGAGAGAGAGAAATCTAGAGAGAGAAAATTTTATGTCTCAAATTTTTCTAACCCCCACACATGAGAGAGAGGGGTCTTATATATAGAAAAAATTTCCTCACAAACATCTAGCCATACACGTGTTGGAAGATGTATAAATATGTTCAAAAAGCTGGCACAAAATATCACAAAATATCTGCAGGAAACACTGGTGGCCGGCCGCCTATCAGTGATAGGCGGCAAGGCTTCATTGATGGCTGACAGGGCACATCAATGGCCAGCAAAGGAGAAGTGGCTGGCAGCCTCCAAGGATGGCCGACAGGCCATCTGAAAGTTTATGTTGAAAAGACCTAGGCATGGTCCAAAGATGAGACAAAATGGATACAGGGTTTAAAATGCTCAAACCTATGGCATTCTGCCGATGACTTCGAGCGCTGGGCAAGCAATCGAACTCGTCAACGGATGTACCTAGAAGATCATCCAAGTCATAAAAGGCCGTCAAAAATGGGGTGTCTACAGTTGCCCCTCATTGACAGAACTCGGAGTCATGTAATGACGTGAGTGAATGTCAAAGCCCAGAGACGACCCATTTTGACAAGACTGTAAGACTTGGACAAACAATCAAGACAGAAAACAAATGGTTGCGCCCGTAGGTTGCCTATGTATCCCTTTTCAAGGAATCAAACCAGCGTAGTTCTGGGACAAGATGCAAATGATATGCATGATGCAAGAACATTACTTATGATCATCCAATAAGATTGTGCAATGAAACATTTAAATGCAAATACAATGCAATGAAAATGCAACATTTAAACAAACCGAAATAGGGCACAGCAATCTCAATCATGAAAAGAAGCAAACAAACACGCCACTGTAGACCGCCCCGAGAACTCCTGGCTTGGCGCGCGAGGGCGCGAATTCGTTTGTTCTTTGCCTACTACAGTTCAGACTCAATGTCACGGTTCTGAATCTAATCTCACAAAGTGCAATGTGAGACCAATAAATCACCAAAGAGCCCAAATCCGGCAAATCGTTTTGGAAAATCGATTTTAATAAAGAAGTACCAAACATGGACTGCTTTGCCAGATACAGAGTCACCACCTAAATGTTTTATTTTGGGAAATTTAGGAAACCCTGACTCGTGCCTAAGGCCATGTCACACCCCAAACTCGCCCCTAGAAGTTTGGGCATGACCTATTCAAAAACGGACATTTAACCCAATGTACATAACATACGGGGCCTGAACGGAAGCATTAAATACCATAAAATAATAGAAAACAATCTCCATTAAGCTACCACTACCATGCAAGGATCACAAACATTATAACAGATAAATAATATACAGAAACATGCACCTGAGCATCGATTATATACATACACATATACAGACCCAGCCCTAAGCTTGGGCGTATAACCAAAAACATTGAAGTTAAGGAAGTTATGTACATTCAACCTTAGACAGAAAATTGAAGTACGAGCAAACATCTAACAAAACTTCACAAAATATAGGTGGCTTCATCTAGTGCCTGGACACACAGAGGTTGACAAAAGAGAATGGGCGTCATGGGTTAGGACTGACCTCCCGGTTGGTTACCTACAGAAGCAGACAAAACACAGAGTGAGCCAGGCTCGGTGAATAATAGTACTTAAACAATTCGATGCTCAACTGAAAACATGATTCAAATCAACGCGTATGTAAATGCAGAGATCATGTGGTTAATCCGATTCTGTACAAATTTCAGAACGGCCTTAGGCCCAACCTTTAAACATAATGGCTTTAAGCCCTTGAACGGAGTGGCATTAAGCCCTTAAACAGATTGGCATTAAGCCCTTAAACAGAATGGCATTAAGTGCTTAAACAGATTGGCATTAAGCCCTTAAACAGAATGGCATTAAGCCCTTAAACAGAATGGCATTAAGCCCTTTTCATGCATGTATGAACTCAAGCGGTGTCTCGCACGGACTCTAGAAGTGACTCACATTGTAGTACTTAGTTCCGTACAGCACTTTGTTTCATACCAGATAATACAGATTAGCCATAGGCCAAGATATCATCAGAGCAGGCTAGTTCCAGAATTTTACAGAGTTCCAGAGTCATATGAAAGTATCCACATCTTTTCCATCATTCATTCACATTCTTTGAATCATTCACATAGTTACATAATTAACATGCGATAGTAGAATGCTAATGGAAATCATTAGCTGTAAACAAAGCGTACTATGGTAGTACTACTACTCACAGCGTTGTGACGACGTGCTAGTTCTTCCCGGAGTGTGTCCTGCACACATTCATAACTTGCAAATTAGTTCATTTCTCTTTGTTGAATTATTTCCTGAGTCATTTCAATTCAAATGAATTTTACAAACATCAGTAGGCATAAAATACAAATTCTAAAAATATTCAAGGGTCAAGCATGCAAAACAGAGCAAACTGTCTTTCTCAGCATGGGCTGCACGTGCGGCTGTGAGCCCCACACGTGCGGCGGTTGGTCCCGTACGTGCGGCAATGAAGCCCGCACGTGCCTTTTAGACAGTAGCCAAAGTCCCAAAATCCCTCATTTCCCGCACGTGCGGCCATGACTCCCATATGTGCGGCTGGGGTTCCCGCATGTGCGGCCATGACCCCCGCACGTGCGGCGATTTGCTCAATCTTGTGTAGTCCAAAATTCAGTAGAAGTCCCATTTTTGTAGGTAGTTTTAGGGCTCATAACAAGTCCATAAATTGCTACCATGTGGTCCCAAAACACACATGAGTAAAAATTACAACACATATATTGATTTAACATAACTAGAATCTTTAATCTCTAAACTTATGAACATAACCCAATTCCACACTATCTATAATTTCCTCACCCATCCACACACACACACACACACACACACACACACAACCATGTAGCCAAGTAAATGGGTTCAAGTTTGACAATTAAGGAAAATAAGATAGGTTTTCATTAGATAACTCCATAGATAATTCAATCTCTAATCAATTTAACACAAGAAATAACAACTCAACCAACTATTTAACACAATAATATAGAGGAATTCCTTCCCTATTCAAGAGAGGGTTAATTAAAAAAATGACTAGACATACCTTGAATCAAGCTTCCTACAACCTTCTAACTTTTCCCCAATTCCTTCCTTGAACTTCTTTTCAAACATTCTTCCTCTCTAGTTCTCTCTCTCTCTCTTAGGAGCTTCTCTTATGATGGTTCTCCCTCAAATGTTCAAAGGGCATAGATATTTATATAAAAGTGAATAAAGACGGAATTTAATCAGTTTAATCATCCCAAATCAAATTTTCACAAAAATACTTACTATAACTTAAAAATTATGCTGATCTCATATGTAAAATCAATTTCGAATTATCAAGCCTCTAAGGCTCCCAATTTCTATCCAAACGTTTTAATTGTAAGAGATGCTTTTCTTATCAAACAGATATGATCATGAAATTTTTCATTAAGCATTTAAATGGACAAAATAAGGGACTCAAATATGTCTGAAGCACATACGAGGGTCGGGTTATTACACTCTCCCCCCCTTAAATAAGTTTGGTCCCTTAAACTTGCTTTACCTCAAAACAGAAACAGATGTGAATATTGGTGTTGCAATCTCTCTTCTTTCTCCCAAGTAGCTTCGGTTCCGTAATGCTCTTGCCATTCAACTTTTACCATTGAGATTTCTCGATTTCATAACTGTTTCACTTGTTGGCCTAGAATTCGAATTGGCTTTTCTTCGTACTCTAGCTTATCATCTAGAACAATCTGGTGATAGTTAATGATATGAGACGGATCCAGAAGATATCCCCAAAGCATAGAGACATGAAATACATTTTGCACTTGGCTCATACTTGGCGGAAGAGCAACTCGATAAGCTACCGGACCCACTCTTTCTAAAATTTGAAAGGGACCTACATATCGGGATGTTAACTTACCCCTTTTCCCGAATCTCGGATGTCCTTTCATTGGGGTGACTTTCACGAACACATGGCTATCCACTTCAAATTCCAAATTCCTTCGTTGGTTATCCGCATAACTCTTCTACCTACTTTGAGCAGTTTTCAATCTTTCCCAAATAATTTTAACCTTTTCAGTTGTCACTTGAACAATTTCGGGCCCTAGCAACGCTCTATCTCCGATCTCGGCCCAACACACGGGGGAACGACATGGTCTTCCATACAAAGCCTCATAGGGTGCCATTTCAATACTCGAATGGTAACTATTATTGTATGCAAACTCTACCAACGGTAGATGGGTTTCCCAACTGTCTTGAAAATCCAGCACACACATGCGGAGTATATCCACTAGAGTCTGTATCGTCCCCTCGAATTGACTGTCGGTCTGAGGGTGGAAAGATGTGCTGAACTTTAATTCTGTACCCATTGCTTCCTGCAGACTTTGCCAGAATCTCGAAACAAATTTTGGATCCCTGTCCAACACAATTGAGACCAGTACACCATGAAGTCTCATAATTTCATTCACATATATCGCAGCGAGTTTATCCGCATTATACTGAGTCTTCACTGGTAAAAAGTGAGCGGACTTAGTCAATCGGTCCACAATGACCCATATTGAATTCATACCCCGTGGAGTCCGTGGCAACCCTACAACAAAGTCCATGGTAAGATGTTCCCACTTCCATTCTGGGATTGGAAGGGGTTACAACAATCCTGCTGGTCTCTAATGCTCTGCCTTTACTTGCTGACATTGTAGACATTTAGAGACGAACTCTGCAATTTCCTTTTTCATACTTGGCCACCAAAAATTCTGTTTTAAATCCCGATACATTTTAGTACTTCCCGGATGCATTGAAAATCTTGAGGCATGTGCTTCTTCCATTAGTTTCCGCTTAAGTTCCAACACATTAGGGACACATACTCTGTTTTGAAATTTGAGCACCGAATCCACTAAACTGAACCCCGGTTTTGGTTTTGTCTCCAACTCATCACATACTTTCCGTAGAGTTTCATCTTCCATTTGATGTACCTTGATCTCTTCAAGGTAGATCGGTTGGGCCATCACTGCTGCTATTACAGCCTCCTATCCACGTATCACAAGATTCACATTCATTTTATCCAATTCAATCACCAACTCCTTTTGCCCTGTAACCAAATTTGCTAAAGTCCCCATACTTTTCCGACTAAGCGCGTCTGCAACTGTGTTGGCTTTACCAGGGTGGTAATGAATCTGTAAGTCATAATCTTTAATAAGCTCCAACCACCGTCACTATCGCATATTCAACTCTTTCTGAGTAAAAAGGTACTTGAGACTCTTATGGTCGGTGTACACTTCGCAAGTAGTGCCATACAGATAGTGTCTCCATATCTTCAAAGCAAAAACTACTACCACTAGCTCAAGATCATGCGTGGGATAATTCCTTTCATGGGGTTTAAGCTGCCGTGACGCATAAGCGATAACCCTTCCATTTTGCATAAGTACACAACCTATCCCTTTTTGAGAAGCATCACTGTAAATCACAAATCCCTCAGTACCAGATGGCAGAGCTAGAACCGGAGCTGTAGTCAACCTTGTCTTTAATTCCCAAAAAGCAGATTCCTGCTATTCTGACCATTCAAACGCAACTCCCTTTTGAGTCAACTGTGTAAGTGGCACAGCGATTTTGGAAAAATCTTGAACAAACCTCCTATAATATCTGGCTAACCCCATAAAACTACGCACCTCAGTCACATTGGTAGGAGTTGGCCAATTCACGATCGCCTCAATTTTGTGTAGATCAACCGAGACTCCTTCCTTTGTTATAATATGCCGCAGAAAGGCCACCTCTTGGAGCCAGAACTCACATTTCTTCAACTTTGCATACAATTTCTTTTCCCGAAGTATTTGAAGAATTAAGCAAAGATGATTCTTGTGAGCTTCTGTGTTCTTCGAGTAAATGAGAATATCATCAATGAAGACTACCACAAACTCATCCAGATGAGGCTTAAAAACTCGGTTCATTAAGTCCATAAATGCTGCTGGTGCGTTAGTAACTCCAAAGGGTATAACCAGAAATTCATAATGACCGTATCGAGTTCGAAAAGTTGTCTTCTCCACATCATCCGCTTTGACTTTCAATTGATGATATCTGGACTGTAGATCAATTTTAGAAAAGACCTGTGCCCCCTGTAACTGGTCAAATAAATCATCGATCTGTGGCAATGGGCATTTGTTTTTTATTGTTACCTTGTTGAGTTCTCTATAATCAATACACAGCCGAAGTGTTCTGTCCTTCTTTTTCGCAAACAGAACTGGTGCACCCCAAGGAGATACACTCGGACGGATAAATCCTTTATCAAGTAAATCCTGCAACTGAATCTTTAATTCTTTCATTTCCGCTGGTGACATTCTGTACGGGGTCTTAGAAATGGGTTGAGTTCCCGGCGCCACTTCAATTGTAAACTCGATTTCACGGTCTATTAACTCCCCCGGTAATTCTTTCAGAAAAACATCCGAAAAGTCACAAACAACTGGAATCATCTCAGTATTTCCATTCATCACTTGCCCTTCCAAAACACTGCATAAAAACCCCTGACACCCTTTCTGAATTAGTTTACAAGCCCTTGCTGCAGAAATCAAATATGGTGGGGAAGTTACCCCATGTCCTTGAAAAATAGATTCCGATTGTCCCGAAGGGTGGAAGCTGATTTGCTTAGTCAGACAGTCTATAGTTGCACCATATTCACTCAACCAGTCCATACCCAGAATAATATCAAAATAGGTCATGTCAAGAGGTAACGGATTCGCATATACCCAGATATCCCCAATTAGGAGTTCACAAGCGTAATATACAGAGGTACAGATCATAGAATCCCCCAAAGGTGAGGTCACACATAACATATAAGATAATACTTCTTCAGATTTATCTAAATTGGGAGCAAATAGTTTTGACACAAAGGAGTGGGTAGAGCCAGAATCAAACAATGCATTAGCAGAACGACCGTGAACAATAAATGTACCTGACACCACTGTTGGCAGAACGACCGTGAACAATAAATGTACCTGACACCACTGTTGCGGCATTTTGCACATCTCCCGGAACCAATGCAAACACTCGGCCTTGTCTTGTAGCGTCTTTGTTGTTAGCAGATTTGGCAGCTGACTTGGTATTGGGAGTCGGTGTAGACCCCGCTGAACTCGTAGCAGTTTTATTGCCATCTTGTTGATTCTGCTGAGGGCAATCCCTTATCAGATGACCTGTATTGCCACACCTAAAACAGGCGCCAGACTTTCGATAACACGTTCCCCGATGCTTCTTTCCACATTCTGAACAAACAGGGATTGAGTCTGATGTAAAAGTGGAAGCACTGGAGGTCCCGGAGTTTTGTTTCTTGTTTGGTGGAGTAGCTGACCCCTTTAACCATTGGTTGTTCTGCCTCTTCCCTTTCCATTCAGAAATTCGGTTCTGAGTAGCAAGGTTTCCTTCTGTTATAACGGCCCTCTCCAACACATCAACATAGATCGGTAACTTTAACATGTTGACCTTGTCCAGGATGGCGCTCCGTAATCCCCCTTCAAATTTACGCGCCTTCTCATAGTCCGTGTCCACCATATAAGGTGCAAACCGGGCTAGTTTTGCAAATTGGGCCTCATACTCTGCTACAGTCTTGTTCCCTTGTCTGAGAGTTTCAAATTCTGTCACCTTCTTATCTCGCACACTTTGAGGAAAATACTTGTCATAAAACAGTTCTAGAAATCTGTCCCACGTTAATCCTGGGTGCATAGCTCTCGTAAGCATCCACCACCTCCGTGCTTCGTCTTCAAAGGTGAAGGCAGCAAGTTACACTTTCTGAGCTTCGGTACAAGGGAATACTTCGAACAACTTCTCAATTCCCAACACCCACGCTTCAGCTTTCATTGGTTCTATCCCCCCTTTGAACGACGGTGGTTTCATCTTTTTAAACTCCTTTGTGAGTGTAATGGTTCGGTCCTGAGCTTGAAAATCTTGTACTACAGGTGGAGGTACTGGTGGTGGTGGCGGTTGTGGTTGTTGCTATTGCTGTTGTTGTGGTAAAGTTTCTGCCATTTCCATAATCATTCTTTCCATCCTGCCCAACCTTGCAGAAGTGGCATCTTCCGGGTCTTCTGTTCTTGTTCTCACCACATTCTACAAGACATTCAATTACAATACATACAAGAATATACCATAAACATGAATCATAATCGTTAGCATTCGCAGAATGCATTTAACATTGCCATCAATCTTTCACATACTTTCAGAATGCAATGCATGATGCCTAAGTCTTTTCTAGACATCCTAAGGCTCAATGCATTCATGTGTGAGATAGCAACTCGTGCTCTGATACCATTGTCACACCCCAAACTTGCCCCTAGAAGTTTGAGCATGACCTATTCAGAAATGGACATTTAACCCGATATACATAACATACGGGGCCTAAACAGAACCATTAAATACCATAAAATAATAGAAAACAATCTCCATTGAGCTACCACTACCATGCCAAGATCACAAACATTATAACAGATAAATAATATACAGAAACATGCACCTGAGCATCGATTATATACATACACATATACAGACCCAGCCCTAAGCTTGGGCGTATAACCAAAAACATTGGAGTTAAGGAAGTTATGTACATTCAACCTTAGACAGAAAATTGAAGTACGAGCCAACATCTAACAAAACTTCACAAAATATAGGTGGCTTCATCTACTGCCTAGACACATAGAGGTTAACAAAAGAGAATGGGCATCATGGGTTAGGACTGACCTCCCGGTTGGTTACCTACAGAAGCAGACATAACACAGAGTGAGCCAGGCTCAGTGAATAATAGTACTTAAACAATTCGATGCTCAACTGAAAACATGATGCAAATCAATGCGTATGTAAATGCAGAGATCATGTGGTTAATCTGATTCTGTACTAATTTTAGAACGGCCTGAAGCCCAATCTTTAAACATAATGGCTTTAAGCCCTTGAACGGAGTGGCATTAAGCCCTTAAATAGATTGGCATGAAGCCCTTAAACAGAATGGCATTAAGCCCTTAAATAGATTGGCATTAAGCCCTTAAACAGATTGGCATTAGGCCTTTAAACAGAATGGCATTAAGCCCTTTTCATGCATGTATGAACTCAAGCGATGTCTCGCACGGACTCTAGAGGTGACTCACATTGTAGCACTTAGTTCTGTACAGCACTTTGTTTCATACCAAATAATACAGATTGGCCATAGGCCCAGATATCATCAGAGCAGGCTAGCTCCAGAATTTTACAGAGTTCTAGAGTCATATGAAAGTATCCACATCTTTTCCATCATTCATTCACATTCTTTGAATCATTCACATAGTTACATAATTAACATGCGATAGTAGAATGCTAATGGCAATCATTAGCTGTAAACAAAGCGTACTATGGCAGTACTACTACTCACAGCGTTGTGACGACGTACTAGTTCCTCCCGGAGTGTGTCCCGCACACATTCATAACTTGCAAATTAGTTCATTTCTCTTTGTTGAATTATTTCCTGAGTCATTTCAATTCAAATGAATTTTACAAACATCAGTAGGCATAAAATACAAATTCTAAAAATATCCGAGGGTCAAGCATGCAAAACGGAGCAAACCGTCTTTCTCATCATGGGCCGCATGTGCGGCTGTGAGCCCCGCACGTGCGGCGACTGGTCCTGTACGTGCGGCAATGAAGCCCGCACATGCCTTTTAGACAGTAGCCAAAGTCCCAAAATCCCTCATTTCCCGCACGTGCGGCCATGACCCCTGCACGTGCGGTGATTTGCTCAATCTTGTGCAGTTCGAAATTCAGTAGAAGTCCCATTTTTGTAGGTAGTTTTAGGGCTCATAACAAGTCCATAAATTGCTACCATGTGGTCCCAAAACACACATGAGTAAGAATTACAACACATATATTGATTTAACATAACTAGAATCTTTAATCTCTAAACTTATGAACATAACCCAATTCCACACTATCTATAATTTCCTCACCCATCCACACACACACACACACACACACACACACACACACGCACAACCATGTAGCCAAGTAGATGGGTTCAAGTTTGACAATTAAGGAAAATAAGATAGGTTTTCATTAGATAACTCCCTAGATAATTCAATCTCTAATCAATTTAACACAAGAAATAACAACTCAACCAACTATTTAACACAATAATATAGAGGAATTCCTTCCCTATTCAAGAGAGGGTTAATTAAAAAAATGACTGGACATACCTTGAATCAAGCTTCCTACAACCTTCTAACTTTTCCCCAATTCCTACCTTGAACTTCTTTTCAAACCTTCTTCCTCTCTAGTTCTCTCTCTCTCTCTCTCAGGAGCTTCTCTTATGGTGGTTCCCCCTCAAATGTTCAAAGGGCATAGATATTTATATAAAAGTGAATAAAGACGGAATTTAATCAATTTAATCATCCCAAATCAAATTTCACTAAAATACTTACTATAACTTAAAAATTATGCCGATCTCATATGTAAAATCAATTTCGAATTATCAAGCCTCTAAGGCTCCCAATTTCTATCCAAATGTTTTAATTGTAAGAGATGCTTTTCTTATCAAACAGATATGATCATGAAATTTTTCATTAAGCATTTAAATGGACAAAATAAGGGACTAAAATATGTCAGAAGCACATACGAGGGTCGGGTTATTACAGGCCACGTGTCCGTCATCACCAAAGTTGCCTCGGCTTAGGAACTTGGGTACGAGAGGGGAAGGTCATGCAATGAGCACCCCCGCTCGCCCGATCAAAGATCGGCCTTTACTAGCATGATATTTTATTTTTGAAAACACATGTGTTCTTATTCCGGTTATTAACCTAGAATTACTATGTGATGCGCACAACATACAAGTCTAGACTAGATCGCCTAAGTTGGAACAAAACATTGCATGTTCGTTTGTTTGAAAATGGTTTAAAGTTTGCTACTCGCAAGTAGGCTAAGGCGAGGATTTCAATGAATTGTTCCAATTCAAGTAATCCATCCTTCACCCACAGGCATTCAGGCAGTTAAACACTTAAGCAATTAGCCTCATGGTAAGCATGTGTAGACGTACCCGAACGTCCCGGCTCTGTGCGCAAATGGAGCGAAATCCGTTTTGTTCATTGGATTACTACAGTTCGGACTCGTGTCATGGTTCTGAATCTAATCTCAAAAAGTGCAATGTGAGACCGATAAATCTCCAAAGAGTTCAAATCCGGCAAATCGTTTTGGAAAACTGATTTTTATAAAGAAGTGACAAATATGGACTGCTTTGCCAGATATAGAGTCGCCACCTAAATATTTTATTTTTGAAAAATTTAGGAAACCCTGACTCGTGCCTGAGGCCACATGTCCATCATCACCAAAGTTGCCTCAGCTCGGGAACTTGGGTACGAGAAGGGAAGGTCATGTAATGAGCACCCTCGCTCGCCCGATCAAAGATCGGCCTTTACTAACATAATATCTTGTTTTTGAAAACACATGCGTTCTTATTCCGGTGTATTAGCTAGAATTACTATGTGATACGCACAGCATACAAGTATAGACTAGATCGCCTAAGTTGGAACAAAACATCTCATGTTTGTTTGTTTGAAAATGGTTTGAAGTTGCTACTCGCAAGTATGCTAAGTCGTGGATTTTTCACCCTCGAGTGGGCTTAGAAAACATGATTTTGCCACCTCAAGTGGGCTTAAAACTCGCATTTTGATGAATTGTTCCAATTCAAGCAATCCAACCTTCATCCACAACCATTCATGCAATTAAACACTTAAGCAGTTAGCCTCATGGCAAGCATGCTATCATGGCAACACTCACACTCATGCAAGGATGCTAAAGCATAAACACTTACAGTGTACTCCAAGCCAAAACAGAGAACTAGTTAGACATCATGTATGATCCTAGTTCATTTTAAGATGGCTAATGCAAGACATGCAAAATGAAACTAGAAATAGGCTCAGCTATTCTAAGATGGCATATGAGATGCAACTTGATAACATGTATTCAAATAGGTATTGAAATACAATGCAGTTTGTATGATGCACCAAGCCCGGTGCATGCAAGATAGATGAATGAATGCAAACATGCGAGCATAAGTATGCTAATTGAAATATGCCCTAAAACTAACCATCAAAAGCCGGTAAATAAAAGGGAGAAAGACGTGGGATTGGAAGACATACACACACGCACGCACACTTATTAACAAATTCGCCCTCTCGACGGAGGGTCCGAATAAATAATACAAACCAACCAATTAACTAACTAACAAGCTAATTAATTATTACATAACCAAATTGAAACAAATAACTATTCTAAGCTATCAAAACACTGAAATGGCCTCGTGACGAGGGATGCATGCGCGTTCGGTCGGCTTCTCTCGGAAATCCGTTACCATGCCCCATGTTGCCTCTGTTTGCACTGTTTTGCACCTCTAAAAACTGTGCCAGCTTTTGTGATGCTTCTGAACCACCTCATGGACACTCTGAGAGGTCATCGGCCAAGAGGGGTGGCCATCAACCAGTAGATAAGGCCATCGACCACTTTTGAGGCTATCGGCCAATCATTTGTAGTCGATCAGCACACTATGTAGCCGATCGGCCATTTCTTCCTGCAAATTGCTCCTGTTGCTGCAACAGAGGACAAATAGAGGCATGGCAATACATTTGCAAGAAAATGTTGTGCAACTACACCCTTTATCATGTTTGAAACTCAAAGGAGTGTAGTACTTGACTCTCGACCCATCAATCATGCATTTCGATGCATGATGGCCAAAGAGGCCGAATTGCACAAATCACTATGGAATGAATGCACAAAAATATATGAATGCCTCACACTCTATCATGTTGGATCAAGAGTGTTGGCGACCGAGGATCAAGACACGTTTCATCATTTCAAGTATGAAACGTCCCTCATTCCTCGTGTTTGGTTTGACACCCTAAACCAAACACAATGCAATGCATGCAACATGGAGATGCTATGCAATGCAACATAAGCATGCCAAATGTAATATGTCCCACGCATGCACACAAGGCTAAGGTAACAAGCTTGCCAAATGCAATGCAACCTAAACATGCAAACATGCAATGTGCCAAGCATGCAAAATGCAATGTATCAACATGGAACAATATGCAATGGAACTAGCATGCGACAACATGCAATGTACCAAGTATGCAACAAGCATGCGACAACATGCAAGACAAGCATGCAACAACATGCAAAGATGGACTTAAACTAAAATGGGCAGCTCTCAAACATGCCCAAATCAGTGGCCAAAATGATGAATTGATGACATGAAATGCAAGACAAACATGCATGCCAATTGGCCCAAGAATTAAGGCATGAAGAGAACAACTCTCAAGAACACTTAAGGAGTGAAATGCATGCGAGTGTGACAACACTACATGCTCTGAAATGATGTTAGGAATGATGCCAAATCACACACATAATCATAAGCATAACATGCATGAGGCTCAAAGCCTAAGACTAGCAAAGGGACTTGCACTAAGGCTATGCAAAACATGAAGCAAATGGCCTAAAGCATACCAAAGTGAATCTAAAACATGCGTGGACCAAAGCCAAAACAAGTCAACATGAAAGGCATAAAGCATGGTGCAAGTAAGGCCAACAAGAGGGATTGCACTACACCTATTACAACCAAACATAGCATGACTTAACCAATAAAAATCAAAGTTCTGGCATGTCAAAATAAGCCCAAAACGCACTGAGATGGCATCCCAAAGACCTAAGCATAGAGGCATGCACAATGATCTATTCTTAAGGCATAAAGAGCCAAACTTACAAAGCATTGAAAGAATGACAAAGGCAAGTGTATGACCATGAAACATGCACTGAAATATCATTTCAAATGATGCCAAATCATGAGAATAGTCTAAGCAAAGCATGCTAGTGGACTTGATACACAAAGCTAACAAGCTAGATTGAACCATGGCTATACAAGACAATGCATGCATGACTAAAACAACACCAAATAGAGCTCAAACATGGTAAAACATGAGGGAAAGCTTCTTTGAGTCGAGCCAAAACATGCAAGAATGATGGTCCAAACCCATGGTGCATGTTATGCTAGCATGCAAGATTACTCTACGAGTGTATGGTGCATGCAAGAGGTCATCAAGACAACTTTAGACAGAGGTACAACATGGTAAAATAACACCAAATACTTGCTGAAATGGAGCTAAAACAAGCTAAGCAAACATGCTATCATTATGAGCCATTGATGCAAACATATGAGACACAAGGAGAGAGGGGTGTCCCTCTCCTACTCAAGACTCCAAAACCACCTTTCCACCACTGAAAATCCTCTGGATTTCAGTGGTGAGAAGGCCAAAACAAGGCAATAACAAGAGCCTAAAGGGGTGGCTCAAAACAAGGCCAAACAAGGCATCCAAAGGGGTAGACAACCCCTAACACAAAAATGACCTTAAACAATCATCACAAGCATGAAAAATCAAAACTTTTTACAGTATAAAGCTAAGCTTAAATCAGCATGCAAATAGGTCTAAAAGCTTAAGCCCAAATGGGGGATTAAAAGGTAGTTTGCTCACCCTTGAAGAACACCTTCAAGAACACAACTCCAGCACTCTTCTCTGACCAAAACAAGTCCAAAAACTCTAAAATCAACATCAAGATGCCTCAGCAACAAAAGGATGGTGTTTCACTAGGTGTTTGTGGGCAATAATGTGAAGAATTTACACTTTAAGGCACAAACACACACACATATAGAGAGAGAGAGAGATATGCATATAACTTTTGTATCAACTTTTCAAAACCTCTGGAAAGGGAGGAGGAGCTCCCATCTTATAGAATTTCAATTCTCAAGCTTGTTCAACAAGCTTGAGTCTTGAAAGCAATCCCTCCATACACGTGTATGGAGGATGAGAATTGTGCATACTAGCTGTCACAGCTGGCACAAAAATATCTACAAAAGTAGGTGGAAAGGTCTCGGCAAGAAAATGTGGCCGATCGACCAAAAAGAGTGTCGATCGACCAAAAAGAGTGCCGATCGGCCACCACTTTTGGCCGATAGCAAGAACACAAGGCCGATGGCACAAGGCCCTGGCCGATGGGTTGTAGGGGTGGCCAACAAGCCACCTCCTTCCCTCAGAAGCAAAAACCACAAGTCCTTGGTCCACAACCAAGCACAAAACAAGCAAGTTGAGAGATCCAAAGGCAAGGCATGCAGCTGAGACCTTCGGGAACTCAAAACAAACACGAGCATGGACGATCATTGAGTGTTCAAACGATGACGTCTAAGTCTTGAGGACGATCAAAAATGGGGTGTCTACAGCATGCTATCATGGCAGCATTTACACACATGCAGTATTCTAAAGCGTAAACACTTACAGTGTACTCCGAGCCAAAATAGAGAACTAGTTAGAAATCATACATGATCCTAGTTCATGTTAAGATGGCTAATGCAACACATGCAAAAATGCAATTAAGATAGGCTCAGCTATCCTAAGATGTCATGTGAAATGCAACTTGGTAGATGTATTCAAATTGGAATTGAAATACAATGTAATTAGTATGATGCGCCGAGCCCGATGCATGCAAGACAAAATGAATGATGCACGCATGCGAGCATAAGGTATGCTAATCGAAATATGCCCTAAAACTAACCATCGTAAGCGGTTAAGTAAAAGGGAGAAAGAAATAGGGGTTGGAAGACATGCATCACACACACGCACGCTTATTACAACAGTTGGCCCTCTCGATGGAGAGTCCGAATAAGAAGCTAACTAGCTAATCTAAGCTAATTAAACTAATTATTACAAAACAAAACTAGCTAACTAACAAGTTAACTAATTATTACAAAACAAGCTAATTAACTAACAAGTTAACTAACTAGCTAATCAAATACAAATAAACAGCTAAATGCATTAACTACTTAAAGCACAAAACAAAAGCATAAACTAGATAAGGAAAGCAGTAAAGAGAGATCCTCAGGATGACGAGTACATGCATGCCCGGTCGCCTCATTCGGAAATCCAACGCGATGCCCCAATTTGCCTCTGTTTGCAATTGTTCTCAGAACCTTGCACAAAGCTCCACAAGGCTTCAAACTCATCTTGGGAACCTGTAGGGATGCTGTCGACCAGTTGTTGAAGAGGGAGACCACCTGCCGACCACTTTTCTTGCTGAAAACCAGAAAAAGTGCTCAGCCAGCTAGTATTACTGGTCAGCCGACCAGTTTTTGTTTCCAAACTCCAGTTTGCTGCAACAGAGAGCAAGAAAGGGCATGGCAATGTATTTGCAAGATATATGTGCACAACCACCCTCCCTATCATTTCATAAGCTCAAGGGGGTATGGTTCTCGACCCTCGGGCCACCAATCACGCATCTCGATGCATGATGGCCGAGAAGTCAAATTGCACAATTCAATATGAAATGAATGCACACATAAACACATATGGCCTAAAACTCTATCATGTATGATCAAGAGCGTCGGCGACCGAGAATTGAGGCACGTTTCATCACTTTAAGTGTGAAACGTCCCCCGTTTCTCGTGTTTGGACTAACACTTATCCAAACATAATGCAAGCAACAACATGGCATACACAATGCAATGCGACATCAAGCATGCAAACATGCAATGCAACTCAAGTATGCAACATGCAATACAATAAAACAAGCATGCAAATAACATGCAAGGGACAAGCATGCACGCATGCAACGCAATGTAACATAGCATACTCAATGCTAATGGCATGCATACTCAATGCAAAGCAACAAAATGACATATACAATGCGAACAACAACATGGCATACTCAATGCAATGTAACAACAATGGCATAACATGCTCGATGGACTTAAACCAAAATGGAAAGACCTCAGTCATGCCCAAATCAGTGGCCATAATGATTGAAACTAAGGCACAAAATGGCAAGGCATGCATGCACAATGCATTGGCCTAGTAAGTAGGCCTAAGAACACAACTCTCAAGGATGATGAAACGATAAACATGGAAGTGTGACAACACTAAAGGCTCTGAAATCAAGTGTGAAATGATGCCAAATCATTCAAACAACACAAGTAAAGCATGCAAGAGAGCCTAAGGCACAAGGCCATTAAAGGGACTACACAAGGGGCATGCAATACATGGCACAAATGATTGAGCCAATCATGGACAGAGCTCAAATAGGTCTAAACAAAGACTAAGACATGCTGAGATAAAGGCTCAAAGGCCTAGTCAAGATGGCATACAAGCTAAGCCATAAGCTAGGGAACAATGCACAATACTCAAAGGCACTTAAAGAATGAATGAAGTGAGAATATGGCAATGCTACATGCTCTGAAAATGTCATGTTAAATGATGCCAAATCATGTACATGATGCAAATGAAGCATGCTATGGTACCCAAAGCTTGAAGCTAGCATAGGCACTTGTACTACAACTATGCAAAACATGAAGCATATGGCCAAGGAAACCTAAAACAGTTCTAGAACATGTCAAAGTGAGTCTAAAACATGTATTGAAGGAAGCCAAAATATGCTAGCATGAAGGGCATAAGGCATGATGTATGCAAGGCAAATAAGGTGGATTACACTACACCTATCAAGACTAAGCATGGAATGGCTTCGCCAACAAAAATCGAAGTTATATCATGGCAAAATAACCCCAAAAACACACTAAAATGATAGTTCGCAAGCTTAGGCATGAAGGCATACGCAATGACTCATGTTAAGGCATAAAGGGCAAACCCTGCAACGCATTGAATGAGTGAAAGACGTGAATGCATGATCATGGAACATGGACTAAAATCACATAATAAATGATGCCAAATCATTCAAATAGGCCAAGCAATGCATGCTAGTGGACTCAATACACAAAGCTAACAAGCTAAAATGCACTATAGCTATATAAAGCATGGCATGCATGACCAAAACAATACAAATCAGAGCTAGAGCATGTCAAAACATGGACAAAAGCTTCTTAAAGTTAAGCCAAAAGCATGCTAGAATGACATGTTAAAGCATGATATATATTAGGCTAATTCATGGAATTGCACAAGTGCAAGGAGCATGCAAGGCCAACCAAACCAAACCTTAACATAGGTATGACATGACAAAACACCACAAAAAACATGCTGAACTGGACTCAAAACAAGCTAGAATGACATGCTACTTCATGAAGCATACAAGACTAGTTTATGAGAAATACACTACAAGTGTATGAGGCATGCAAGAGATGACAAAACCAAGGAAAAACAGTGGTATGTCATGTTGAAATAAGGCCTAAAATAGGTTGAGATGTGGCCAACACAAGCTTAACAAACATGCTCAAACATGAGGTATTCAAAGCAAGTATTCAAAACACAAGGAGAGGGAATGACCCTCTCCTATTTGGGACCTTAAAACACCATTTCCACCACTGAAATTCCTCTAAGTTTCAGTGGTGAGAAGGCCAAAACAAGGTGGTCCCAAAAGCTCAAAAAGAAGGCACAAGAACAAGGCCTAACAAGGCATAAGAGCGGGTGGACCACCCCCAACACAAAAGTGACCTTAAACAAACAACACAAGAACTAAAAAATAGAACTTTTTGCGGTAGGAAGTTAAGCTTAAATCAGCATGCAAATAGGTCCAAAAGCTTAAGCAAAAAAAGGGGTTTTAAGGGTTAGTTTCTCACCCTTGTAGAACCACTTCAAAACTACAACTCCTGTAGCTTTTCTGAGCTCAAACCAGTGCAAGAACTCTAAAACCAGCTCCAAGAAGCCTCAGCAACAAAAGGATGGTGTTTGAGTGTGTGTTTGTGTGTTAAAGTATGATAAAATAACACTTTAAGGCACAAAAATGAAGAAGAACAATATAGAGACAAAGGTGCATATGTATAGCTCAAGGCCAATTTTCTGAACTTGAAGGAAGAAGGGGGAGGTTCTCTTATATAGAGAACCAAGGCTCACGCTTGTTGGACAAGCTTAGGGTCCAAGGCCATCCCTCCATACACGTGTATGAAGGATGGTTCTGGTGCCTTCCAGTTGTGCCAGTTGGATGAAAATATCTCCAAAAAAGTGATGAAAAGCTGCCGACCACTTGAAGTGGTCGGCCATCTACTTCTACTAGTCGGCCAACCTGTAGAAGTGGTCGGCCAGAGCAAAAAGTGGTCGGCCATGGGGGGGAGATGGTCTGCACACTGAAAGCAAGGTGGTGGTGTGGTGGCCGACCAGAAAAGGTGGCCCAAAGACCAAGAAAATCAGTTATCTGACCAGAAAACTGGCTGGCAGGAAGGAAAGTGGTCTCCAAGGGAAAAAACTGGTCTCCCACCCTTGTACCACCTTCCAAACAAGAAAAACAAGGTTTGTACCAAAAACAAACCAAAAAGGATGCAAGACGAGAGATCGGGAGGCAAGGCGCGTAGCCGGAAGCCTCGAAAACTGGTCTACGAGCATCAAAAGTGGTCTACAACCACAAAAGTGGTCTCCCAGACCACAATGTTCCTCTAGGCCAAGGCAACAAGGCATGGTTCGAAAACCAAGCCAAACGGAGAACGTTAAGCGGTCCCAAGACAAGGCGCGCGGCTGAAGACTCTGAAAACCAGAAACTAGTCTCCAAACGGGAAAGGTGGTCTACGACCACAAAAAGATGGTCTACAAGACCTCTCCCTTCCTCCAGGGAAGAGAAAACAAGATTTGGTCCACAAACCGAGCCAAAGCACAGTTAAACTTAAGTGTCCTCAACAACAACATACCTTTTAAACATAAAGAGAAAAGTAGAAAGAATTGTTACCATTTCTCAACAGGTTTTAGTTTCCTCTAATCCACAATTCTTAACCTGTTCAAAAAAACACATTTAAAAATATAAGTATAGAGTAAAGGAAGCTTTATAATAAAATCTCAATTGCCAAAGCAGTGCAGATACCACATGAAAACTTGTGATTGTAAATGGTAAAAGTTTTACTGACTAAAGCTTACTAAAATTGGAACACAGAACAACTTCTACTACAAGTTGATAAAGCAAAACAATGTGGTACATTCATCCAAGGCCCCTTACTAATTCTTTAATCCTGCCACACTGGACAATTATAAAGATGATAGTTATTACTGCTAAATATTTTTAACTTTGAAATAATATTTTTGCCCGTTTCTGTTTATTAAATCATTGCCTCAAATGATGTAGCCCTCGGGGAGTTTTATGAATCGAAACCATGACGCATTGAGTTGCTGCCTAACTTCCACCATAGAAATCTACATTACTGCAAATCAATAAATAAAACAAAAAAATATATTTGTTTTTCTGAATACTGGTTATGTTGCTAATTAGTGTAAAAAGATGGTGCCTCCCAGAGAATAGGAAAGGAAAGTCTAATTTCAATTAGTCAATCAAAAGTATGGATAAACCAGGAAAGATTCATTCATAAAGCTCATGCATTATATGAGTTAATTTGAAAGAATAGAACAACCAGAGTGGTCTCGATCACGTCATCATAGACTCTTTCAAGCCAATTCTCAAAGCAGACAGCAATTATTTGGCAGAACACCATCAATGCATCATGCGTCAAGGATGAAGCATGTGGCTAATTCAAGTAAGAATTTTGTTAACAAGTGTCCTAAAGGCACATCCTTCATGAAAGAGCATACCACACAAAATGAACAACTATTTAAAGCTTTCTTAACTAAGGCCTTAGGGCATTCATTAACAAGACCCTATAACCACCTTGGGAGACTATGGATTAACAGATGGCAATGTCAACAATAAAACATCAGTGTGTACATATGCGAACCATGTAATTAGAGCCATATCGGACGGTTGATAATATGGAAGCTTTAGGACTTAAACTACAAAATGAACATCAAAAGAGGTTTTAAAAAGAATTTATCTCATGTATGTATGGTTGATTCTGACAATTTGCTTTCAGAAAAAATAATTAATTAATTAATTAATTAATAAATTAAACACTAGTTTTGTAAATTAAAAAAATAAAAAAATAAAAAAAACGAAGTATGTTTTTATGATTTTCTCTCTTTTGGGGCAGAAACAGTTTGGAAAATTCAAAAATATTTTTTGGGTGTTTATTTTTGTCAAACTAGTTTCTAAATTTTCAAAAAAATATATATATACAAAAAATTCAGAAAAAGTTCTTGAAAATCAACCAAACACTCCTTTAGTGGCTAATCCTCTTCTTTTCTTTTTCTTTTTATCGCATTGTCAATTTCATAGATGACCCATTTCACCATTTGTAACTTGTAAGACAATCGAACCATTCAAGTAGAATATCAAGAACAAAACAGATAACTTCCCCATAAACAACATAGAACTTTCAAAAAACGGAGTACCCAGAGTAAGAGATAGCAAGCATAAACCTTGCACGAGAAACATTTACACTAATACAATACATACAACACAGAAAATATCATCATTTATGCTTAAATATACAGAAAAAAAATGAAAAAAAAAAAAAAATGTAAGACAAATCAACTATACTTCGGGTTGCTCACAAAAATGGGTTTCAAATTTCCATATTTTGCAAGCAATAGGATTTTTGAACTTCCCAAAACAGAGTACCCAGAGTAAAAGATAGCATGAATAAACATTATACAATGTACATACATAAAACAGAGAAAGTAGCATTGTTTATGCTGAAAAATAGTAAGAAAATGATAGAAAATGTAAGACAAATCAACATCGATGAAGAATTGTACATGGATTGCTAACAAAAATGGGATTTAATTGTAGTTTTCAACTTTTCTTTTATTGCAAGTTATAGGGTTTTGAACTTTCCAAACGATTTACAAGTATATGTATAAAACAGAGAAAATGGCATTGTTCATGCTGAAAAATAGCAAGAAAAATTATAGAAATTTGAAGACAAATCAACATAGTCGAAGAACTGTACCTGGGTTGCTCACAAAATTTAGTTTCCAATTTTTCTTTTTTTAGCAATTAATAGGGTTTTTGAATTTCCCAAAACAGAGTACCTACAGAGATAGCATGAATAATAAGCATTAGACAAGAAATATTAACAGAGAAAATGGCGAGAAAATGAAAGATATTTGAAGACAAATCAAACACAGTCGAAAAATATACTTGGATTGCTCACAAAAAATGGGATCTCAATCTAGTTTTATATTGTTATTCATTAAAAATGTAAATATTCATACTAATAGTAATTCACATCAGTATATATAAACAAAATTGCAAGGACAAAAAATAATCATAAATCCGTGAAACGTTCTCCATAATTGTAACATATATTGATTGGTTAAAATTAATTGCAACGGTGAATTTTTAATTGAAAAGACAAAAAATAGCCATTCTATATTCTTTTATTCTTAATGAACTCTCTATGTACCCTCTGCAAATTCCGGTGGCCAGTACTTCTTGTCGAACACCGCTCAAATAAGCCCCAATGTACTCTATTCATGATATCCACACCACTTTTCCACTTTAGACAAAATCGAGAGAGAGAGAGAGAGAGATCGAACCAGATTTAGGAGATCAGAACAGATTTGGACCATCTAATTTCTGATAGATGAGATCGAACAAGATCCGTGATCGTAGAGAAAGGAGAAGTGGTGAACATCGATGTTGGTGTAGTGGTCGATTCTCGTTTGGTTGCTGATAAGGTAATCGACAATGGTAATGGCGATGGCGATGGCGATGGCGATGAATGGTGGTTGGAAGAGGATGGAGAAAAATGCGATGGTCTAGAAAGCAATGGCCAGCGATGGAGACGGAAGGAAAGTGGCGGTGTCTTCTCAAGAGAAAAGAAGAGATGAGAGAATAGAATGTGAAGGAAAATGGTAAACGAGGAATCATTTCAAGGGTAGATGCAATTAATTTAAAATCTTTTCACAGTAAAGCTAAAGGAACATAATGGACCAAATACAGAACGAACACGATGTCTACAAGGCGTCGTTTGTTTTGAGAGATTGGATGTAGGGGATTGATAGTGAGGGGATTAATAATGAGGGAATTGTTAGTGAGGGGATTAAGTAAAATTGTGTTTATTTTGATGATAGTTATTAGTGTAGGAATTGTTAAATTATTTTTATATAAAATAATAAAACAAATAAAAAAATACAAAAACATTAAACATTAATGTTTTAACAAAAAAATGCCTAACATGTAAAAAATTTAAAAAAAATAAAAATAAAATAAAAAATTTTCAAAATATATAAAATGATGATTTTTACTTAACAAAAAATAAAAAAAAAAAATTAAACATTAATGTTCAAAAAAAAATACCCGACATGTAAAAAATAAAATAAAAAATAAATAAAAATAAAAAATTTCTAATTCGCCGGACTATTTTTCTAATACCATGTCCTGGAGGCCCATCCGAATCCTATCTGCAAGATCTATCCTAAGTCCTTCGACTTAGCAGTCCCTTCCTCAACTCTGTAAAAAAACAGTACATTAAATGGGGCTCACAGCTATCCGAATCTCAATCTCCCTCTAATACCCCAAAGCAAACGGGGCCTAAAGAAATTGGCCTTACATGTGGGTTTCACAAGTAAACTTCACCTTTTGTGAGACATTTGTGTTTAGGTCTCGTTTGACCAGTGATTTCTTTTAGTAAAAAGTTAAAAAAAAATTAAAAAAAAAAAAAATTAACAACTTATATCAAAAAATTAAAAATTCTTTTTTCTTTCTATTTTTTACACATCTTTTCGTAAAAAATTAAAAAGTCATTCTAAACATACTAATTTTTTTTAATCATATTTTAACTAAAAAATTACTAAACAAGCCTATTCCCAAACGAGAAGTTGCAAATAATCTTTCATATTTCAATTAATAGCAAATGAATGAAATCATAGATATAATTTTTAAATTTATTTGGCAGTCTCTCCAAGAGCTAAACTCTTAAGGACATTTATGGGAAGTGGGTTGGCTTTTTTGACTATTTTAGCCTGGACTAAAAAGTTTGGTTTGAGAAGGACTTTTTGACTTTTTAGATTTTTTTTGTGAGAGAAGAGTATAATGATTATGGGTTGGATGTGATGTTTTATTTTTTGTGGCTAAAATAGTCTATTTTGTCTTTTGTGGATAAAATAGCCAAAAAAAACCCCAAATCCATCATCCCAAACGGAGCTTATGTTGAAAGATTTTGAAATCTCATTAGTTGAGTTACAACATTGATATATGTGGATTCAAATTTTAAAGATATTTCAAACAAAATCAATAATTAAATACGAAATTTAAAAATAAAAAAAAAAAAGAAAAGAAAAGAAAGAAAAAGTGAATAAATTAATTTTTTTGGTCAATCAAAACAACTAAATAACAATTTTCTTATTTGTTTGTTGTGAAAATAAGTGTTCGAAATCGTCTTTGGCAATTTCAAATGAATAAATCTCGAAAATATAGAATACAAAAGTTGTCCGAAATAGACTAGTACCTATGTGTCCAAATTATTTTATCTATCTCCATAATTAAACATATCTGTGTAAATTATTTAAACTTTATGTATTTTTTAAAAAATTTAGAGAGTCAGTATAGCATTTTTTTGGTAGGTAGTCTTCATCATCAAATGTAAGTTTCTGCACCGTATTTATGAAACTTGGGGGCTGTTGAATCCAATATTGATTGGATTAGCTTTGACTTTGACCGTTCTTAAGTCAATATTTTATCAATTTCGCTATATCATTCCTAATGATGTGACTAAAATTTATATTAAGCGGTCTCACACTTCTTTCTTATCTTTAGCCTTTTAATTTTACATCATTGGGGGTTCAATTGAGGAGACAAAATTAGGAAATGAAAAAAATTTCATATTTTATCGGCACTCAGTCCGGCTAATTAAGGCTTTCTTAATTCCATTCCTAATGATGTGGTTAAAACTCATGTAAAACGGTCATATACTCTTCTCTCTATTATCTTTAGCCCGCTTTTCACATCATTGAGATGGAATTAGAGGGGCAAAATTTGGGAGTGAATCATTTTTCTATCGGCATCACCGTAGGCTTGTGCTCATCTAATCACCGTCCCATCCCACTATTCATCCACGCAATTTGTTCTGTCCAAATGCACGCAATTGAAACTTTAGCCAATAAAAGTCTTCAAAACGGGAGACTCTAATGGCCAAAAAAAAAAATGTTCATAGTGAAGCACACAGGACCATCAGCAACTCTTGCGGCGGCGTTTTTCGTAAATTTCAGTATAGGACCCGAAGGAGCTACTGAAGAAGCAAAGAGGACCGAGGGTAGTTATGGTAGAAACCTGTCAGAACACAAGCCATGTACTGTAGCACGCGTTTCTTATATATATAGATTTATTTAACCAACAATGTTAGGTAGCTCAAAATTTTGTGGCTCAAATGGCTCAAATCACTTAAAACGATGTCGTTTTGACAGATTTTGAGTGTAAAACGACGTCGTTTTGATAGATTTGAGCCATTTGAGTCACAAAATTTTGAGCTACCAAACATTTTCCTTATTTAACAATCCGCACACCTTCGCAAATTGACGTCATTTTTTTTTTCTTTTGACGTCTCCCAATCTGAGAGAGCATAACCGGTAACCTCCCTCCCTCCCTTTCTTTCTCTTTTTTCTTTTTCTTCTCCAATAATTATACAATAACTAGAACAAAGTAAAGAGAGAGAGCTCAAACATTTGATTTTTGAAAAAATTGGAAGGTAATCATCAAAGAATTTAGGCATAAACACGAAATTCATTCACATACATGATAACAAAATCTACAAATCTTGTATAACATAAAAAGAAAAACAATAAAATTGAGAACGAGGATTAAAGGCAAGCAAAATACCTTTTGAGGATCAACTGGTAATTGTTGAAAGAGGCTCTTTCCATATTGAGGATCAACTGTAACTATTGAAAGAGGCTTTTTCAAGATTGAATCTGTTGTATTTTTCTTTCAGGGAGTTTCGAATGTTTTTGAATTTTAGGTGGAGGGAGGGGAAGAGCCATAGATCTAAATATCGATTGGTACGACCGATTCGTACCGAAAAATTTGAGCGTCGATTCGAATATGGACCTATGTACCGGTGAGAATGAAATTCGCAGTTGTATCGTTCGAGTCCCGGTACATATCGGCAGTGGCAGAGCCAAAACATTAAATTAGAGAGGGCACTTATTAATTACAACACTGAAAATATTTACAAAAATATTTCATTGAAATTTTTACGATTGACTTCAAGAAAGATAAAAAAAAATAATCAGTTTGTTTGGTTTGAGTTTTTTGAATTAAGTTTTTTTTTTAAATTGAGTTTATTATTTTTTGTTTTTTTGTTTTTTGTTTTTAGTGAATATTTTTATAACTTTAAGCATAATTTTTTAAACTTTTTAGATGCATCTTACTTAGATATATCTAAAAAAATAAAATATTTGTGAAAAAACATTTTAAAAAATTAATAAATACAAAAAAATACAAAGTATTTTTTTATGTATTTTTGGTATTTAGTGAATTTTTTAAATATTTTTTTTGCAAAAAATTATAATTTTTAAGTGTATTTATATTAGGTGTGTCTAAAAATTTTAAAAAAAATGCTTAAAATATTAAAAAAATTTAGTAAAAACAAAAAAAAAATACGGAAAGCAAAAAAATAAAATTTTCTGGAAAGTGTTTTTAGAAAACTCAAACCAAGCAAAGTGAATTTTATTTGTAATTAGTGTATCATGGACAATATTAAAAAAAGTCATAGATATAAAGTTTAAAAATAAATTATATAATGATAAAGTAATTTTTTATACAAAATATGCGTAAAAATTTAATATAATAGTCATACCACGTTATCATTGACATGTAATATCATCAACCAATTGTAAAGAAATACATAGAGCATGAACCTTACATGCCAAATGTAACTAACAATTCAATAAATTCTATATTTTCATTGAGATTAATTATGTTTGCATGTCAATAATGATAAACATCATCATTATATTGAAATTTTTATAGATAATAATATCGTAGTTTCTTTATTTTCAATTAAAACAATCATTATTGTTTTTATAATTTTAAAAATGTCATTGACATTTCACTCTAAATAATATTTTTTAAAATTTTTTTATTTAAAATATTTTCTTTAGGTTTGCCACCAAAAAAAAAAAAATTTCCCAAAACCCAAGGGGGGCACGTGACCCCCCTGGATCCTCCTTCCCTCCGCCCCTGCGTATCGGCCTAAATCCAATACAAGGAGCGATACAGTCCGATACAGATTTGCCATCGCCGGTACGGATGAAATTGGAGCCGAGAACCTCCTGCAAAAGCAAAGAAGGTTTTTCACAATCAAATTTCTTTGTGGCTTGGCTCCATAGATCTAAGTTTCTTTGGGATGTGGAGTTCACTTCAACCTTCAAGCTTCTTCATAGAAGGTTTGTCTCCCTTAATTGCAACTTGCAAGTTGTCATTTGTGCTATTTTTGTGCTCTGTTTTTGGTGAGTTGTTGTGGGTTTTGCTATGCTCTGTTTCTGTTTTGTGTTTCAATTTTTGTTTTTTGTTTTTTGTTTTTGTTTTTCTATTTCGTATTTGTCTGGGTTTGGTCGAAAAGCCACTGTTTTGCGTCTTTTAGAGAGAGAGAGAGAGAGAGAGAGAGAGAGAGAGAGAGAGAGAGAGAGGATAGGAATGTTTGTGGTTATATTATGGTATGGGAGACTGAAATGGATAAGAAGAGAGAGGTACTCAGGGTACATGAAGGTCCGTGTGTGTCACGACCCCAACCCGCCCCTAGTAGGATGGTGCCGTGATGGCCAGTAACCCGTGGTTACCGAAGGCCAACTTATAAAGAAAACAAAGACAATCAGAGTATAATGTACGGGGCTTACAAATGCGGAAGCAATAAATCAAATACAAGTGGTCCACAAGAGCTTGTGCGTAGATCGAATGAGACAACATATATCACATGGTTTACATCCAGTCCAAAAATAACCAAATACAAATTTACAACTTGATCAAAAGGCTTCTCGGCCGACAAGGACAAAATACAGCAATTACGAGCCAAGAAGCATGATTTTCAAGAGTTGCCGACGTAAATACAAAAATGCCGACATAAGGACAAAACAGCCGATGTAAGCACAAAACTGCCGACGTAAAACAAGTCAGGCTGAGATGCCAAGAGTCCAAAACAAGCTTTGCAAAATAGAACTAGGCGTCTCCGCCGTCCTGCTCATCACCTACATATATATAGAGAGGGTGAGTTTGACAACTCAGTGAATGGTACAAGTAATAAAGGTTTTGCATGAATATAGCCGAAATCTTCAAGGCAAAACAAACATTCCAAACCATACGAATATTAGCCGAGGTCTTTACAAAACAAGACATATCGAACTTTACCAGAACGAGGGATGAACCGTATTCATCTAACAGGTCTTACAAAACTCAAGGGATGCTTACCAACATCGGCGAAATACAAACCAAGATTTACCAAGTCAAGGGATGAACCGTATTCATCAATCAAGTCTTACCATACTC
Organism: Camellia granthamiana; assembly: GCA_036172215.1. Taxonomy (NCBI): domain Eukaryota; kingdom Viridiplantae; phylum Streptophyta; class Magnoliopsida; order Ericales; family Theaceae; genus Camellia; species Camellia granthamiana. Next base: position 104,634,639 of record CM069912.1, read on the forward strand.
AAGGGATGCTCATTAACATCGGCGAACAAGGGACTGTACGATCCGTGATCGATTTATCAAGGGTACTGCGAAAGTTTAAAGTCCTCCAGCACAAGGGACTTGTGTTACTTAGGCCCGTAGCCCTTTTTAACACGATAACTTTTCCAAGAAGGACCGTATCCTTTTTAACACAAGAGCTAGTGTCACTTAGGCCCATAGCCCTTTTTGACAAGGTGGTGCTGCGAAAGTTTAGAGTCCTCCAGCCAAGGGACTTTCATACTTGGTACTGCAAAAGTTTATAGTCCTCCAGTACAAGGGACTTTTACAAGTAGTGCTGCGAAAGTTTATAGTCCTCCAGCCTAGGGACTCTCATACTTGGTACTGCAAAAGTTTATAGTCCTCCAGTACAAGGGACTTTTGCACTTAACATCAAAGCAAGGCTATTACTTGATACATCGAAATGGGCTAACCATTCATGCTTATCAAAGACTTTCATCAAAACAAAGCAAGACAAGATTTTATCAAAACAATATAACATAGCTTTATTAAAAGCACCACTCACCTAGATCTTCACGGTGAGGCTCACAGCAAGGATCAAGGTCCTGACAAATCACATGACAATTCACATTTTCAAAACAAGCTCCACATATATGCAATAATCTCGGCACTCCCACCGGATCCAAATCAATAACTAAGCAAAACATGCTGAATGTCAAGACACTACTTTCCATCTCTTGGAACACACTGGGTATCATAGAGGTCTAGCCGAGGTCCCACACCTCCTCGCCGAGGTGCAGTCCTGAGGCCACATACAAAACAAAGTCGGGAAAAATCTGGGTTTCCCCCTTGAAGAATGCAAGGAACGAAATCATCAAGAACATCAAGGACATGCATGCTAAAATCATAACTCGGTTATTCAAAACTGAGATTTCAGGCTAAAAGCTCAAAAACATGAACTTGGGTATCCATATAAGAAGACCATGCAAAAACAATCACCAAAAACATGGTTCTTGCCCCAGGCTTTCGGATCAAAACAAGGTTTTCCTCTCAAGTACACATGAACACCATTTCACTCATTCAAGAACCAACTTCAACACAATGCATGGCGTGCAAAACAAACCCAATCATGCAATGCAGCTCGGTAAACAATAAGAACAAACAAAGGAGAGCAAGAATCAAACCTCAAAACTCGAATCCAACGGTTCGATCCTTGAAGATCAAGCTCAGAACTCTACTCTCTCTCTCTCTAAAACTCTTCCTTCTCCCTTGAGAGCTTCTCTCTCTAAAGACAAAGATTTGAGACAAAATGATTATCTCTAAGTCTGTCTGCTGCCTTAAACTTGAGCTCGGACACGTGGCGTCACCGGGTTGGCTTAACTCAAAAGGTGACTGATTGATAAGACAAGTCTCTGACAAAGCGTACTCAACAAGCTAGATGGCAAGACACCTCGGCAAGGAAGGACATCGGCTAGAGTCAAAACTTCAGCAACGGGGTAACAAAGACATCGGCTAAGGAGGACGGCACTTGACTAAGCTGTGCCACACCTTGGCCTGGGTGTGCCACATCTCGGTCTAGGCCAAACCTGCCCGAGGACAAGGATCACTAGTACAAAACATCTCGGCCTTGGTTCCAAACACCTCGGCCCAAAGAGTAACATCTCGGCAACATACCGAGGTGGAGATGGAGGTCAACAGATGGCTCCAAAATAGTTCTAAGTACAAAGGTTCAAAGGTGGACTAGACTGAGCTGACCTCGGCCACACCAAGCAAGGAACAAGATCAAGCAAGTAATCAAAGCAAGGCAATCTAAACAAATCAAGACAAGGCAAATCAAGACAAGACAAGACAAGGCAATCGAAACAGTATAACAAGACAAGATCATATAAAATGTATGCCAAGAATGGCTAAGTCAAATGAGGGTTGTTACAGTGTGTTTATGGTGGATTTGTAGATCGTGAATGTTTAGGATTTTTATTTTATTTTATTTGTTTATACACCTACACCTCTGTTTATATTTATATATATATATATATATATTTTTCTCAGTTGAGCAAGGGAAAAAAACAAGAAAAATAAATGTTCAAATCAAGATCTTCATCTGCCAAAAGCTTAGATCCACAAACAAGGTTAGTGGAAATATTTGTAATTGTTCATTGTTGAAAATGAGTCAAAAGTGCTCTTACATATCAAAATTTAGATTAAAATGTGACAAATTAAGGTTAAACGAGTCAAAAAAATGCATAAAAATGAGTTTTAGAGGGATTGCTATTGATTTTTAAAATTTTACAGCCGTGACACCTGATTTTCGATACGTACCGACTGATACTACTGATACCGATACTGATTCTCTGCGATCGATACTGTTACATTACCCGATACTGCAATTTAGAACTCTGATAGGGATTTTTTTTGTAATTTTCAAATGAAATTGGAAGGGTAGAGCAGATGGGAAGAGCTCTGTTGGGATTTTTTGTATTTTTCAAATGAAATTGGAAGGGTAGAGTAGGTAACGGGTAGAAATGGAAGTGTAATTCAAGCACATTTCACTACAAGAAAAAAACACATTTGGCGACTAAATTTTTAGTCGCCAAAAGTCGGTTTTTAAGTTTCCCCGACTAAATTTTTTGGTCGCCGGTGTGGTCGCTGGAAAACGGTCGGGAAAGATATTGGCGACTAAAAAACTTTTAGAGACTTATTAGGGTGTTTGGTTCTTAAAAAAAATGTGATATTCATATCAGCTCCCAACAAATGTGCTTGAATTACACTTTTGGTTAGTTTTGGCAAGAATTGTAACTACGCATTTTAGTCCATAAACCACGTAAAGGTTATGTGATTATTTTCAAATGATAAAGGACAATATGCACATGAGCCAAACCATAAAGAGTAAAATGAAATATGCCCAAATATATATATTGTAAAACATAATACAAAAACATCACTTCAATTCTGGAGTATAAGTAATATTTTAATTCTATTTATTATGAAATATTGACTTGAAATTGAATCACAAGGGGCAATATAATTTTGCCTACATAGACATATATATGAAACTGCACCACTACTCTTCCTTATTATAAGAACTGAAAAAAAAAAAAAGAAGAAAAAAAAAAGTGAGGGATAAGAAAGATCCTCTCGAAGCCCATTCGAAGTATCATAGTAACATGGTTTGTTTCACTTCACTTTATTTCACTTTCTCTTCTCTCTTTTTAGGGCTTTGTTTCAGATTTTGTTCTGCAGGAAGGGGCCCTGCATGTTCCACTTGGAAGAGGATCGATCCTAGATTGTCCAGGTCCTATCCCAAGTCTACATGTGTCTTCTGCAACAATAATACAAGAAAAAAATAGAAGAAAGTGTAAATATAACTACTACGATTAAAAACACTAAATTATGCACTACTGATGTGAGAGAGAGAGAGAGAGAGGAGTACAAACTGTTTTCATAGACAGTGGCTAGTTGTCTTGAAGCAGCAGAACCACCTGAAATGAAGAAGAGAAACCAAATCAAGAGGAAGCAGCAAGTGATGGAAGCACAAGCCTTGTTGTTCTTCACTATCTTTGCTAAGAATTTTGTTAAGCAGATGCGACATGCTAGATAGGGATGGTTAAACCTCATACATATATATAGGGGATGTAAACTGTATTTTTAATTATAGTTTTACTCAAATTTTATTTTTGGTCTCTGTAATTTTCAAGGGTTTTAGTTTAAGATCCCTAGTAATATTTTTTTAGAAGTGTAAGAACAGAATTTTTTTATATTAATTTAGGTCCACCAAAATACATGGTGACAAAATTCTATAACTTTTTTAACTCATTTGAAAATTTCAAAATTCTATCACTTTTATCTGGATCTCAAATTTTTTTTTTATTTATAAAATATGTATTTTTTGTATCATTTCATTAAGATCTATAAAATAAGATCCATGATGAATACAAAATTCTAAAAAAAATAAAGAGTTTAAATTTCACTGACCTGTTCACTGGCCTAATACAGGTCAATGAAATTTCAATTGGTTAGTAAAATTTCGATAAGTCTAAGTCAATGAAATTTAGTTAGTCAGTAAAATTTTGATGACTAAGTCAGTAAAATTAACTAATAGTGAAACTTTGATGACTAAGTGAAGTCAATGAAATTTCAACTGGTCAGTGAGTCAGTGAAATTTCATGCATTTTTTTCTTCAAAATTTCATATTACTAATCGATCTTGTTTGAAAGATCTTGTCAATAGAATTTAATAACTTTTGATTTACATCTTCATTTTTTATAAAATTTATATTTTTAGAGTCCTAACACTACAGGAAATTACACTTTTGGCGACCAAATTTGGCGATTAAATTTTTTTTAGTCACCAAAAGTTGTGGAATTGGCGACCAAAAATTATATTAGTCAGCAAAAGTACAAGATTTAGCTACTAATTTTTTTTAATCGCCAGTGACTTTCGGCGACTAAAAAACAACCTTTGGCAACTAAAAATTTGGTCGCCAAAAGTGTAACTTCCTGTAATGTAACAACTTAAGAATTTCATATTACTAATCAATCTTGTTTGAAAGATCTTGTTAATTTTTTGTAAAATATATATTTTTTGGTTATGGAAATTTTACTGACTAATTGAAATTTCACTGACCTGTCTTAGGTCAATGAAATTTTGTTAACTTATTATTTTTTTTTTTAAAATTGTATTCATTATGGATCTTATTTTACAAATCTTGATAAAACAATTCTAAAAATATATATTTTCTAAAAAAATAGATGTCTAGATCAAAAGTTATAAATATTTATAATTTTCAAATGAGTTAAAAAAAAAGTTATAAAATTTTGCCACCCTGTGTTTGGGATGACCTTAACTAATATAAAAAAGAGAAATGATTAATCCCTCCATTTCATCACCTCCAATTGCACCTCAAATGAGGTGGGAAACAATTGCACCCCTAAACCCTAAAAAAGAGAGTTGATTGGTTGATATTGTTTGCCACCTCATTAGAGATGCAATTGGAAATGATAAAATGGGAATGTAGCAAAACTCTATAATTTTTTTTATTATTCTTATCCTTCTAAAAAAATATTACTACGGATATTGAACTAAAAATCCTTAAGAAAGAAAAGTATTTTGGACCTTTTCTACTACCTAAACTAAATAGAGATTGTATTGCTAATTTTCACTATTATAAAACTTAAATGGATTAATTACATTTTACTTCCTCGTAATTTGGTTGAAAAACATAAATTGGAAAGAACATAAATTGCTAGTGATGGAGCCAAAGAAATAATGGGTGGATGGTTTCAATTATTATATATATCTATATATATAAGAGGCGTTTAGTTGCTTGAGGTTCGTCTTTTCTTTTTGATTTTGCCCTTTGTGGAGAAGCGGTTTGGAAATGCTTCAGGATCCAGCTAGACGTTCTTGATCCTCTAATCGCTACCTAAAAAAGGGATGAACACTCCGGTCGGGGTTGCCGGAATTAGCACTCTGACGGACAAGTTAGTATTCTCTCAAGTTTGCTTCTATCTCAAGTTATTTTGTCTATTCTCACATACCTCTCTTTGGTTGATGTTTATCTATTTATATTACCTTTTAGGCCCAAGGGTTGGGCCCACTCCTAATCTCGTGCACGATTGCATATTCAGCCTTCCGGTTGTGTGCTGGTTCCTACTCGGCTCCTTACGTGGCCAATTTGTATATTTGGCTTCAAGAGCCCTTGGACAAAGCCGAATTGTCTTTGGCCTAATTTCCTTCAAACCCCATTTGGCCTTCCTTAGTATATTATATTTGGCCCCCACAATTACCCCCCAAACATCCGACTATCGCCAATTAGCCGGCATGTTTGGTTTTATGCATGGAAAGTCAAAAATACGTCACTTGCACTCCTTCTAATACTGAAGTGTCAGAATGACCACAGTTTAGAAATCATTACAATTTCCCACCCCTTCGTACGCATTGTTCATTTAATGCGATTTGAAACCGCGCTGTCCCTTTGAATATTTTTTTGAATATGCAAGGCTCTTTGGTTGCCTCTCAGAATCTCTCTTTCATTTCACGACCTCTGCAACTTCCATTTGCTCCCCATTGTCCTTCTCTCTCTACCATGTAAGTTCTTCTCTTCTTTGCTTTTCTTCCTCATTCCAACTCTCATTTTCTTATTTGTTTTAGTTTAGAGTATTTTCTACTCTGACTCGAATGGCGAAACATTTCAAAGCTCTTCTTGTGGCAGATAGCGTAGTTGACATGGAAAGGACTGATGCGACTACCATCATCCTTCCCCTCCTGTCAATCGCTGAGGGCGGAGTCCGTTTCTCCCTTCACCCATTTTTGAGGGCCTTCCTTCGTTACTGGGGTCTACTCCCTTCTCAACCTAACGTAAACTTTTACCGAATCATAATGGGAATAGTAGAATTAAATCACTGACTTAGGCTTAGTCTTGGAATTCCTATTATTTGGCATTGTTATGCCTTGGCGAAATCTTCTGGTCGGCAGGGACGCTACTTTCTCAAGGCCAAGGACATCGACCACCATTTGGTGACTATGCTGCCAGCTCTGGAAAGCGTGTTGACGATGTCATGGTCGTTGTCCGAGGCAATTGGGAATTCAGCGAAGGCGAAGATCGCCTGGATCTTATGCCTAGACAACAAGGAGAATTAGGTGGCCGTACAGTCCCATTTTTTCACGCATTTCTTATACGTTCATTCGGCTTAGATTCCATGTACTAATCATTTCACTTGTGTAGGTAACAGTTTGAATAAAGTACTTGTTTCGGCCGACAATGTTATGCTTCAGCAAATCAAAACCGCGCTAGAATTTTTTGGCTGTCCCAACCTCCAAAAACAAGGGCGGGCCACCATATACTATTGCGATACAAACCCACATATGCTACTTTTTCGGCGGCGGATCACATTTCGATTCCGAGGGGCGAACAGCAGTTCACGACACTTATTTTCCCAAACTACAAAAGCCATATAGAAATTGGTCTTGGAGATTTGGATTTGGGGCAAGGTGGTGAAGTCCGCAATCAGGTCACCGAACAACCAAACTAGGCCGACTTGGAGGAAGTTGACGTGGCTCTCAACTTGGCTTTTGAGGAAGCCGGCATTAACCCTCCATCCACTTCAGGCCGAGTTGACACATCGTTGGAAGACGATATTTTTTACCGATTTAGGAGACCTTCTTGGCACGAATCCTGAAAACATGGCCGGGGAATTGCTTGCACAAATGGCTAGAAGAAAAAATGCCAAGAAGATGGCGGCTCGAAGAAGGGCTGAGGCCGCCAGATCTGAGCCCCCACCAATACTTATTAAGATTGATTCTTTTCCACCGGTTTTGGCTGAGGTCGAATCTTCTCCACCTACTCATGTTGAGGAAATGGAGCAAGTTATTGCGGTCGAGTCGGTCGTTGAACAATCGGATGACCTATTGGCCGAATAGATAGGGGAAAAACACCCCGCCAAGATTGGAGCCGATTCTTCTGAAGACTTAGTCGATAAACGACCATGCATAGAAGAATCACAGGGTTTGACGACGCCATTTATCTTCCAGCCCAGAGTAAAGAACGCGCCAGTTTCGGCTAATGCGTCGGCTTTGAAGGACCGTGCCGTGGCCCTAAGCATGGCCTCGTCGATTTCCTTGCCAATAGATAAGGCTGCATTCCGTGCAAAGCCGAACGTGATGTCGATAGCACTGGCTGTTCAGTTGGCGATATTGGTACGTACTTGATGTTTTTTATTTTGCTTCTTTTTATACCGAATAACTGACGCATGTTTTGTTTCAAGCGGCGGGTAGAATCGCAGAAATCGTCCGTCGTCAATATGACACCGTCAAGCAAATCGGCTTATTTAAAGCCGAAATTGAAATCGAAAAGGGCAAGGCTAAAGAGGCATTGGCCGAATTGGCCATGGCATTTCTTAGAGCCGACTCTAAAGTTAGAAAGGCAGAAGAAGAGCGAGGGAGGGCCAATGTTGAGGAAGAGAAGGCTAAACGCTTTGATCTTCTCAGGATAGCCGCCGAGGATAGAGCAAATGTGAGTGCCCAAGCGCTCAAGTTGGCCAAGGAGGCAATTCTGAAACTGGAGGCTGATTTGGAAGAATCGAAGAAGGCGAAAGAAATTGCCGACTCCGAGGATTCCAAAGCGTTCGATCCCAGTGAGAACGCAGCCTTGTAAAAATATGTGGAGGAAATACCAAAATTTGAAAATCAGGGATTCAAACACGGCTGGCTTAAAGTTCTGGCGGCCGCTAATGTGGTATTGGAGCAGCCAATTCCATATGAGCAGCTAGAGGTTGAGCCGCTGGAGTCTGACCCTGAAGAATAAATAGTGTTTATGTAATTTTGGTTTTTGTTTGGTATTTTATTGTATGTTGTTTTTTTTGTAGCTTTTTGCTTATTTCATTTAGAAGTTATTTGTAAGGCAGTTTTCATGTGTAAAATGATGATTGTTTGTACTCAATTTATTAATGAAAATTGCCTTTTTGTCTCTTTTTTGTGTGTGCTAATTAAGAGCTAAGTAGGAGAGTGCAACTCCATTTGGCGATAAATAATTTGAATTAAAGGTCAAAATAAAGCAAGACAATGTATCTCAATTCGGCTATAATATAGTATGCTGAGTTCAATCGTACGTTTGCCCAGTTGACAAGTCAAAGCCGAATAACATATATCACTTGTAGCGTGTAACCTTATCCTCTGAATAAAACATTTGGCTCAAAGCTAAACGTTTGGCCAAATGAGGTAACGTATTGTCATTCGGTTATATCATCAGATGCCGACTATAGTGACGTATTTGCCCTTGCCTCATTTGGGCATGTCATTCCAAATACCGAATAAATCATATGGTGTGTGCCAATTTGGACATCGTTCCAACATCGAATAGCATGTGTCACTTGTAGCAACCTTATCCTCTGAATAAAATATTCGGCTCAAAGCTAAACGTCTGGCCAAATGAGGTAATGTATTGTCATTTGGTTATATCATTAGGTGCCGACTATAGTGACGTATTTGCCCTTGCCCCATTTGGGCATATCGTTCCAAATACCGAATAAATCATATGGCGTGTGCCAATTTGGACGTCATTCCAACGCCGAATTACATGTGTCACCTACAGTAACCTTATTCTTTGAATAAAATATTCGGCTCAAAGCTAAACGTCTAGCCAAATGAGGTAATGTATTGTCATTCGATTATATCATCAGATGCCGACTATAGTGACGTATTTGCCCTTGCCCCATTTGGGCATGTCGTTCCAAATGCCGAATAAATCATATGGCGTGTGCCAATTTGGATGTCGTTCCAACGTCGAATAACATGTGTCACCTGTAGCAACCTTATCCTCTGAATAAAATATTCGGCTCAAAGCGAAACGTCTGGCCAAATGAGGTAATGTATTGTCATTCAGTTATATCATCAGATGCCGACTATAGTGACGTATTTGCCCTTGCCCCATTTGGGCATGTCGTTCCAAATGCCGAATAAATCATATGGCGTGTGCCAATTTGGACATCGTTCCAACGCCGAATAACATGTGTCACTTGTAGCAACCTTATCCTCTGAATAAAATATTCGGCTCAAAGCTAAACGTCTGGCCAAATGAGGTAATGTATTGTCATTCGGCTATATCATCCGATGCCAACTATAGTGACGTATTTGCCCTTGCCCCACTTGGGCATGTCGTTCCAAATGCCGAATAAAACATATGGTGTGTGCCAATTTGGACGTCGTTCCAACGCCGAATAACATGTGTCACCTGCAGCAACCTTATCCTCTGAATAAAATATTTGGCTCAAAGCTAAACGTTTGGCCAAATGGGGTAAAGTATTCTTATTCGGCTATATCATCAGATGCTGACTATAGTGACGTATTTGTCGTTGCCCCATTCAGGCATGTCGTTCCAAATGTCGAATAAATCATATGGCTTGTGCCAGTTTGGACATGTCAAACCTTACTACAAACACGAGGTTAACTACGGGGCGCATCGAAAATGCTGCATCTGTAATTAATGAACGAAGTATCTAGTATTTAAGAAGTTGTGGGCGTTGTGGAACAAATTTGGTATAGAGAACGATAATCGACAGGCGATAATCGGTAATTTGAGGAAGAGTAGAAACTCGAGTTGGGCCATAGATGTCTCAGAGACTATTCTTCAATAGTAAAGAAGAAGCAAGAAGTTTGGCTGAATTGGATGTTAAAATGCATCGCGTTGCTGGAGGTAAAGCTCAAAGAACGGGGAATATAAAAGTAGAGGGGAGAGAGAGACGTCGGTCACCCAGACGTCGGAGCAGGTCCCCTAGAAGAGGTGATGCAGTAAAGTCACCAAGGGATGGGGTGCAGCAACGAGGGGGCTCAAAGAGTCATACCGCTGGTCATAGCGTTGCGCGAAGTGAGCCGAGCAGAGCTTTGCACCCGTTGAGCTTTTCGGTTTTAATTGAGAATAAACTGATAACTAAAGCGAACTCGATTGTCTGCGATCGAAATGTGCCAGTCGTGTTTGCTCGACAGATTTTTTCGCCCGAAGTCCAGCAATCAATGGTCAGTCAGCTTGATTACGAAGTTTTTCGAGAGGGCGTCCATGGAGTGGTAAAGGGACCATACATCTCTTATGAAATCGGTATGCGTTTTCATGCCAAGCGAAGAGAGATAGAGCAGAAAGACGGCCGCATTCGGAGCTTAGAACATCGTACAGAGAAAGCTGAGAACGAGCTGAAAAAAGCTAAGGCTTCCGAAACTCAGTTGGCGAGTCAAATGAACCCAATCATGGCAGAAAGAGTAAACCAGCGTCTTCTGGATCATGCGATTGCTGACCAAGATATGGTGAGCATGTTTGCAAGAGAAGCAATAAGAATGAAGGCCTACGAAAGAGGTTTTTTTGACGGCCGAAAAATTGGTATTGAAAAGACGAAGGAAAAGTTAACCGAAGATGTCTATTGGTGCAAAAATCATGGATTTAAGCATGGATAGATTAAGGCTCTGTAGGCCATAGGTATCGATTTGGCGTCACCTCTATATCAGAATTACAAATTTCCTTCGAAGCTTACGACGCCGAGAAAATCGAAGATGAAGAGGGTGCCGAATAAATTTAGATATCAATACACATTGTACTTTTGAATTTGTCAAAAGCCATGTATTTGCGCTTATTTAACGAAATAAATATTGGCTATATTGTTTCAATTAACATTTGTATTTACTTGTGATAACCGTATATTGATCCATGCTATTCTATGGCCAAATTTGGTCCTTCTGAATTCGGAGGTTTACTCGGCGATTCGTGGCTATAAACGAAGGACGCTCCGAATTCGAAGGCTTATCCGGCCCAATCGTGTCGTCCACGAATGGCGCTCCAAATTCGGAGTTTTGTTATGTTGGCCAATCGTGATATCCACGAAGGGCACTCCAAATTTGAAGGCTTGTTAGGCCCAAATGTGACATCCATGAATGGGGCTCCGAATCCAGAGTCTTATCGTGTTGGCCAATCGTGACATCCACGAAAGGCGCTCCAAATTCGGAGGATTATTCGGCCCAAACGTGACATCCACGAATGAGGCTCCAAATTCAGAGTCTTATCATGTTGGCCAATTATGATATCCACGAAGGGCGCTCCGAATTCGGAGGCTTATTCGGCCCAAACGTGACATCCACGAATGGGGCTTCGAATTCGAAGTCTTACCGTGTTGGCTAATCATGATATCTATGAAGGGCGCTCCAAATTCGAAGGCTTATTTGGCCCAAACGTGACATCCACAAATGGGGCTCCGAATTAAGAGTCCTATTGTGTTGGCCAATCGTGATATCTACGAAGGGCGCTCCGAATACGGAGGCTTATTCAGCCCAAACGTGACATCCACAAATGGGGCTCCGAATTCGGAGTCTTACTGTGTTGGCCAATCGGGATATCTACGAAGGGCGCTCCGAATTCGAAGGCTTATTCGACCCAAACGTAACATCCACGAATTGGGCTCCGAATTCGAAGTCTTATTGTGTTGGCCAATCGTGATATCCACGAAGGGCACTCCAAATTTGGAGGCTTATTCAGCCCAAACGTGACATCCACGAATGGGGCTCCGAATTCAGAGTCTTACTGTGTTGGCCAATCGTGATATCCACGAAGGGCGATCCGAATTCAGTGGCTTATTCGACCCAAACATGCCATCCACGAATGGGGCTCCGAATTCAGAGGCTTATTCAACCCAAACGTGACATCCACGAATGGGGCTTACTCAGCCCAAACGTGAAATCCACAAGTGGGGCTCCGAATTCGGAGTCTTACTGTGTTGGCCAATTATGATATCCATGAAGGGCGCTCCGAATTCGGGGGCTTATTCGGCCCAAATGTGACATCCACAAATGGGGCTCCGAATTCGGAGTCTTATTGTGTTGGTCAGTCATGATATCCATGATGGGCACTCCAAATTCAGAGGCTTATTTGGCCCAAACGTGACATCCACGAATGGGGCTCCGAATTCGGAGTCTTATCGTGTTGGCCTATCGTGATATCCATGAAGGGTGCCCCGAATTCGGAGGCGTATTCGGCCCAAACGTGACATCCACGAATAGGCTTCGAATTTGGAGTCTTACTGTGTTGGCCAATCGTGATATCCACGAAGGGCGCTCCAAATTCGAAGGCTTATTTGGCCTAAACGTGACATCCACGAATGGGGCTCCGAATTCGGAGTCTTACTGTGTTGGCCAATCGTCATATCCACGAAGGGCGCTCCGAATATGGAGGCTTATTCAGCCCAAACGTGACATCCACAAATGGGGCTCCGAGTTCAGAGTCTTACTATGTTGGCCAATCGTGATATCCACAAAGGGCGCTCCAAATTCAGATGCTTATTTGGCCCAAATGTAACATCCATGAATTGGGCTTCGAATTTGGAGTCTTATTGTATTGGCCAATCGTGATATCCACGAAGGGCGCTCCGAATTTGAAGGCTTATTCGGTTGAAACGTGACATCCACGAATGGGGCTCCGAATTCGGAGTCTTATTGTGTTGGCCAATCTTGATATCCACGAAGGACGCTCCGAATTCAGTGGCTTATTCGGCCCAAACATGCCATCCACGAATGAGGCTCTGAATTCGGAGGCTTATTCGACCCAAACGTGACATCCACGAATGGGGCTTACTCGGCCCAAACGTGAAATCCACGAATGGGGCTGTGTTGGCCAATTGTGAAATCCATGAAGGGTGCTCCGAATTCGGGGTCGTATTCGGCCCAAACATGACATCCACAAATGGGGCTCCGAATTCGGAGTCTTATTGTGTTGGTCAGTCGTGATATCCACGATGGGCGCTCCAAATTCAAAGGCTTATTTGGCCCAAACATGACATCCACGAATGGGGCTTTGAATTCGGAGTCTTATTGTGTTGGCCAATCGTGATATCCACGAAGGGTGCTCTTAATTCAGAGTCTTAGTCGGCCCAAACGTGACATCCATGAATGGGGCTCCGAATTCGGAGTCTTATTGTGTTGGCCAATTGTGATATCCACGAAGGGCGCTCCAAATTTAGAAGCTTATTTGGCCTAAACGTGACATTCATGAATGGGCTCCGAATTTGGAGTCTTAGTGTGTTGGCCATTCGTGATATCCGCGAAGGGCGCTCCGAATTCGGAGGCTTATTCGGCCCAAACGTGACATCCACAAATGGGGCTCCGAATTCGAAGTCTTAATGTGTTGGCCAATCGTGATATCCACGAAGGGCACTCCGAATTCGGAGGCTTTATTCAGCCCAAACGTGAAATCCACGAATGGGGCTGTGTTGGCCAATTGTGATATCCATGAAGGGTGCTCCGAATTCGGGGGCGTATTCGGCCCAAACATGACATCCACAAATGGGGCTCCGAATTCGGAGTCTTATTGTGTTGGTCAGTCGTGATATCCACGATGGGCGCTCCAAATTCGAAGGCTTATACCAAACATGACATCCACGAATGGGGCTTTGAATTCGGAGTCTTATTGTGTTGGCCAATCGTGATATCCACGAAGGGTGCTCTGAATTCAGAGTCTTAGTTGGCCCAAACGTGACATCCATGAATGGGGCTTCGAATTCGGAGTCTTATTGTGTTGGCCAATTGTGATATCCACGAAGGGCGCTCCAAATTTAGAAGCTTATTTGGCCTAAACGTGACATTCATGAATGGGCTTCGAATTTGGAGTCTTAGTGTGTTGGCCATTCGTGATATCCGCGAAGGGCGCTCCGAATTCGGAGGCTTATTCGGCCCAAACGTGACATCCACAAATGGGGCTCCGAATTCGAAGTCTTAATGTGTTGGCCAATCGTGATATCCACAAAGAGCTCTCTGAATTCGGAAGCTTATTCGGCCCAAACGTGACATCCATGAATGGGGCTCCGAATTCGAAGTCTTTTATTCATTATTAAACCATTATTAACGAGACTGTGATAAGAAAGGGCATTGCATTGGGGAATTGAAATATGTATACACAACACATCTGCAAAAAATTCGAAACAAACTGGCACGCTGTACAAATTGGCTTAATGATAGAATTTGCGCAAATGTGTGGAATTCCAGGGGCGTGGAAAACTTCTCCCAACCATGTCTTTGAGCCAATACGTCCCTGTTCCGGCGATTGAATCAACCTGATAAGGGTTGTCCCAGTTGGGGCCTAATTTTTTGTCTGCCAGATTCTTAGCAGGAGGAAACACTTTCTTGAGAACCAATTCTCCAGGTGTATAACGACGTAACTGTATGCGTTGATTAGAAGATTTAGCAAGCTATTGTTGATACCGCACCCTGCATGCAAGGGCACGATCTTGGCGTTCTTCAATCAGAGTCAAGTCTAGGGCCAACATCTTGTCATTATGACCCATGTCAAAAACCTTAGATTTCAGCGTAGGTAGGCTGATCTCCAGGGGGATAATTGCTTGGGTTCCCAAACATAAAGCGAACAGCGTTTCCTTAGTGGATCACCTTGGAGTAATGCGATGAGCCCACAACACACTGGGCAACTCTTCGACCCATCTACCTTTAGCTCTTTCCAGCCTTTCTTGATGCCATCCAGGATGACTTTATTGGAGGCCTCTGTCTGACCCTTGTTTTGTGGATATGCCGGCGAGGAAAAGTAGGGCCAAATACTATACGTGTTGCATAATTCTTGGTAGACGCCACAATCAAATTGGGTGCCGTTGTCTGAGACAAGTGCTCTTGGTATGCCGAATCGTGTTATGATGTTTTTCTATACAAAACGCTTAACATTGACGTCTCGAATATGTGTTAATGCCTCTGCTTCGACCCATTTTGTAAAATAATTTGTTGCGACGATCAGGAATTGTTTATTCCCTGGAGCCCGTGGTAATGGTCCGACGATATCAAATCCCCATTGAGCGATTAAACAAGGACTAGTGATCGTGTTTAACTCCTCGGTAGACAGATGAATTAAAGGAGAAAACTTCTGGTATTGTTCGCATTTCTTGACCTAATTCTCGGCATCTACTCGCATGGTCGGCCAATCATACCCTTGTGTTACGGCTCAGTGGGCTAATGAGCATCCTCCAAAATGGGCACAACAGTTACTTTCATGTATTTCAGCCGAGAGTTCCTCAACTTTATTCGGGTGAACACATTCTAAGTACAGCCCATAAAGGAATTTTTTGTAGAGCTTTCCATGCGGATCCAAGTAGTATCGCAGGGCTTTATTTCGCAGTTTGTGGGCTTCTTTCTTATCCATTGTTAGTTGTTCTGAGGAAAGGAATGCAGCGATAGGGTCCATCCAACTTGGACCTGGTTCAATGATGTTAATCTGAACTGGTTCAGAAAAGGTAATGCTCGGCTCAGGGATGAATCCTACTTCAATTGTCTGTTTGATTTCTAAGTTGATGGCAGAGGCTAGGCAAACAAGGGTATCCACATACGTGTTCTGATCTAGGGTTATTTGATTCAATTTGTGGTGGTCAAATTTTGCGAGCAAGGAATTCGCCATTTTCATGTAGGCTACCATGCGGTCATTTTTAGCTGCATACTCCCCTTTCAACTGGATGATGACTAATTTTGAGTCATAGAAAACAAGCAATTGTCACGCACCAAGATGAAGTGCGTTTCGAAGGCCGGTTAGTAATGCTTCGTATTCGGCCTCATTATTTGATGCATCAAAGCCTAATTTGACTGTCTGCTCGATTATTACCCCTTCGAGGGTCATGATTACTATGCCTGCCCGACTGCCACATTGGTTAGATGATCCGTCACAGTACATCTGCCAAATGTCTCCGACATATATTCTCTAGTTGGGTTTAGGTTGCACTTTATCGGACTTGAAGTCGGCAAGGCATCTTGTGAACTCGGCTACGAAGTCGGCAAGCACTTACCTCTTGATGGAAGTTCTAGGCAGAAACTCGATATCATACTGGCCAAGTTCCAAAGCCCATTTCGAAACGCACCCTGATGCTTCTGCGCTACGAAACACCGACCAGAGGGGATAGTCCGTTAGTACCCCTATGGTATGCCCTTGAAAGTAATGCATCAGTTTTCTTGCGGCCATGACGAGAGCAAGGATGAGCTTTTCTAGTGGTAGATAACGTGTTTCGGCATCAACCATTGCTTTGTTTATATAGTAAACTGGTCGTTGCTCCCCGAGTTCTTCCCTTAAAAGTACGGCGCTGACCGCCCGGTTAGATACCGCCAGATAGAAAATGAGCGGATCGCCTGCCGAAGGGGCTGCCAAGAGTGGTACTGATCGAAGATAAGTTTCAAAGCTGTCCAAAGTGGCCTGGCACTCGGGGGTCCATTCAAAAGCTTTGCCTTGCCGAAGTGTGTGAAAGAATTGTCGGCAGCGATCTGTGGAACGGTTGATAAACCTGTTGAGCGCGACGGCCATTCCCATTAGCTTCTGAACCTCTTTAACTAACTGAGGAGAGCCAAGTTCTAGAATTACTATGATTTGCCTTTCGTTGGCCTCTATTCCACGGTGGTTAACAATGTAGCCAAGGAATTTGCCGGATCCGATGCCGAATGCACACTTTGAGGCGTTCAGTTTCATTTTGTACTTTCGAAGAATGCCGAATGTCTCTACCAAATTGGCTAGATGGGCATGCTTTTCCTTGGATTTGACTACCATGTCATCGATATATACTTCCATGGTGCGGCCAAGTTGTTCCTTGAACACGGCAGTAACCAGTCTCTGGTAAGTTGCCCTCGCATTCTTCAGCCCGAAAGGCATGACCTTGTAGTAATAGGTTCCTCTTGGGGTGAGGAATGCGGTCTTTTCTTGATCCTTTGGATGCATGGCAATTTGGTGATAGCCTCTGTAGGCGTCCAAGAAGATCATGCATTGATGATGTGCTGTTGCATCTACGAGTTGGTTTATTCTGGGGAGGGGAAAACAATCCTTGGGACAAGCTTTGTTCAAATCCGTGAAATCCACACAAACACGCCAAGATCCATTCTTCTTTTTTACCACCGCGGTATTGGACAACCATGTAGGATAAGTTACTTTGTGAATTGCTCCGACATCAAGCAGTCAGTCAACTTCTTCGACAACGGCTGAAGCATGCTCTGTGGCTAACCGTTGACTTTTCTGAATGATTGGCTTACATTTTGGATCAACGTTTAAGCAGTGCTAGGCCACAGATGGATCCACCCCTGGCATCTCGTATGATGTCCATGCAAACACGTCGAGGTTGCCAAGTAAGAAGGATACAAGCTCGTGTCTGTCAACTTCGTCCAACGAAGTGCCAATCATGAAGAACTTGTCAGGACTCCCATTAATTTCGATCTGATCTAGGTCTTCAGTTGCCTTGTCACTGGGGATTTTCCCAATGTCCTCGAGGCTCTCCCGATTCGGTACTTCAATCGAATTCACTTCCAGTTCCTTTGGTGTTTTTGCAGCAGCAACAAGGTAGCATGCCTGTGCTGATTTCTAAGAGCCCCGAATTTGTTCAATGCCATACTTAGTCAGAAAATGAAGTAATTGATGGCAGGTGCTCGGCACAACTTGCATGATATGCAACCAAGTTCTTCCCATGATGAGATTGTATGGTGACAGAAGTTTGACAACCAGAAATTCTACATCTACTGATCTGGTGCTCGCCCAAACTGGTAATGTGATCTTGCCCAAAGGATATTTGGGATTAGCGTTGAAGCCAAATAATGGGTAATTGGCCAGCATCAAATCCGAGTCAGTGAAGCCGAGTTTAATAACGTCTTGTAGTGTATTATTTCCGAAGTGCTTCCCTGATCGATGAGAACACGTTTAATGGTGAATCTATTCACGCGTAGCTCGATGATAAGGGGATCGGCGTGGGAGAGAGTTACTCCAACTAAGTCGGTGTTGTCAAAATCGATCCTCCCAGTTTCATGGGGCCATTTTGCTGGTGTGATTGGCTTATGCATGCTAGGTTGCAACTAAATTATATGTACCTCGGCTGACGACGGCATGCTGCATATCATGTGAATTACACCAAGTGGAGGTGAATCCGGCCGTAGGGCTATCGTGTTCAATAGATTATTCTTTCAGACATATTGGGCTAGCTAGCCATCTTGTACCAGCTCCTCGAGGTGGTCCTTTAGTGCATAACAATTATCGGTGTCATGACCATGGTCCTTGTGGTATTCGCACCGCTTATCCCTTCTCTTTGTATCGGGAGGTCCTATCATTTTGGACGGCCATTTAAAGAACGGAAGGTGTTGGACTTTCAAAAAAATCTTGCTAATCAGCTCTACTAATTCCGTGTACTTCTTGTCCGAGCGTCTTGCACGCCTGTTATCCACTTGATATTGTTTATTTGATCGGTGTGAACACTGATCGCTTGATCGGCGCGAGTCACGTCTTTTGTCTTGTTTAGGCCGATTTTGTGGTTCGGGACTCCTTGACGGCACGACACTTATCTGTTGAACGGTACCAGACGATGTAGTCTTAATGGCTTTCTGTTCGGCTTTGACCCGTAGGGCATCGTCTTCCACCTTACAATATTCTTCAACTTTCTTCATTAACGCCCTAACTATTTTGGGGGGCCGTCTGGTCAACGAACTGCGGAGGGGACTATTAGGATGTAATCCCATTTTAAAGGCGGTGATGACCATGAAATCATTGTAAACATCATTTACTAGGTTAAAACATTCCTAATAGCGTGCTGAATATTCACGAAGGGTTTCTTCTAGTCTAATTTGCATTGCCCAGAGTGAGTTGGCTTGCTTTGGCTAAATTTCATTGGTGATGAATCTTGCCCTGAAGGATTTTTGGAGTTGATGAAAGCTTTTTATCGATGCCAGCTCCAGTTTATAGTACCAGCTGACGGCCAATGGTCCCAGGCTTCTTGGAAACATTCGACACATGAGGGCTTCATCGTCAGCATGCAGTGTCATTGCCTATTTATAATGACGAATATGGTCAGTGGGGTCTGATTTTCCGTCATACAAGGTGAACGATGGTGCTTTGAACTTCTTGGGCAACACAGCCCTTGCGATGCGTCACACAAAAGGGTCATGCTTGTCTTCTTTATCCGAATCATCACTTCTTCTCCCTCGCTTGTTCCATACGTACGGATTTCATTCAGATGAGCTGGATACATTGACTCGTCCCTTCTTTCTGGGTTCCTGGGATGGCGAGTCAAAATCACTATCATTATCATGTTTCCGAAGTCGACATCGTCGATCATCGTTCTTTCCTGGGGTCGACCCCGGTCATGGCATACGACCTGCTGGGATTTGGCTAGCTCTAGGGCCAATTCCTGGCGCAGGTGCTCGTTCTTAGCCATCATGTTTTCTAGACGCTGTTCATTTTGCTTTGCTTGATCCATGATTGTTTGCATTGTCTCTTGCACCGAAGTCGAGGGCGAGGTCTGAGCTATTGAGTCGAAGTTCAAGGCCCGTCGCGCAGTGATATTCTCCAGTCCAAGCATGTTTCTTGGAGTGATGTCATCTCTTGGCCTAACATCGTCAACAACTACAGGAGGATCATCTGTTATGCCCACCATGGATGCACTTGAGTATTTCCATAGACGGGCCAATTGTGGAGAACTGGTTTGGAAATATTTCAGAATCCAGCCAAACGTTCTTGATCCCCTGATCGCTACATGAAAAAGGGATGAACACTCCGGTCGGGGTTAGTATTCTATCTCAAGTTAGTATTCTCTCAAGTTTGCTTCTATCTCAAGTTATTTTGTCTATTCTCACATACCTCTCTTTGGTTGATGCTCCTCTATTTATATTACCTTTTGGGCCCAAGGGTTGGGCCCACTCCTAATCTCGCGCATGATTGCTTATTCAACCTTCCGGTTGTGTGCTGGTTCCTACTCGACTCCTTACATGGCTGATTTGTATATTTGGTTTCAAGAGCCCTTGGACAGAGCCGAATTGTCTTTGGCCTGATTTCCTTCAAACCCCATTTGGCCTTCCTTAGTATATTATATTCGGCCCCCACACTAATGGTGGCCTATATGTTGAGTAAAGGTTTTTTTTCATAATTACACAAGCATTCTTGGTCAATTATGCAACAAGTTTTTTTTCATAATTATGCAAATATTCTTAGTCAATTATGAAATAGCTTTTTTCGTAATTATACAAACATTCTTGGTCAATAAAAACATAAATATTTTATTTTTTGACAAATTACAAATACACTCATAAAGTTTGTTTAAAATATGAATTGGTTCTATAATACTAGAAATTACAACTATCGTTTGTTATAAATTTTAATTTAACACAATACTCAAGGGAAAAAAAAAAAACAATTCTCCTATGTAATAATAAATTATCAAAATTATTTATTGAAAAATATTTTTCATATCATTAAAAACTGTTCATTGACTTAATGATTTATTTATTAACAAAAGGGTTAATTGAAAAATATTTTTCTTATCATTAAAAATTGTTAATTTACTTAATGATTCACTTATTAATAAAATTGATCATTTGTTTTGCGAGTATGATTTATGTTAATAAAATTAGTCATTTGTATAAATTTGTATTTTCTTAAAAATTTGTATAAATTTGTCATTTGTAATGTATCGAGAGAGATTTAGACAGTACGAAATACCTCTATTACTGTTACTCACAAACATAACCAACCCCTCAGCCTCACGATTTAAAAAAAAAAAAAAAAAAAAAAAAAAAAACTTATAAAGTTAAGAAAGACTTAACTACAAAAAAAAAAAAAAAAAAAAAAAAACCTTAAACCCCTAAAGTCGAACCACACAACCAGACATTAACTAACACTGTAGCATCCATAAATACACTCCTCAACTCCTAAGGAACAACCCCACTTTGCCAAGTCTTGTTCTCCACTTTAACCTTTCATATTCTGTGTGTCAAAGGTTAAAAGACGAAAGAAAAGAAGATTAGAGACTTGGAAAAACTCCGTTTGATTTTTGAATTTTAAATTGTATTTTAAAAGATAAATTATTAAAAATAGTTTTAAAAATTGAAAATTTGTTTAGTTATGAGTTTTAAAAACAATTTTAGGATGATTTGTATTTTATTTTTTTTATAGTTAAATAGATAGGTGTGAGAGAAAATTTGATTGATTGATGTGCAGAATGAGAGTGAATGAGAGAGGAAAGAGGAAAGAGAAAAATTAATTGATTAATTTATTAATAAATCAATAAATAAGAGGAGAGAGGAGAGAGAAAAATAATTTTAAAAAAAAGTTTTAAAAATTGATTAACCAAACATGTTCTTTGATTTTTTGATCTAAATATTAATTTGAAAACTAAATCAAATGTTAAAAATTTCATATTCTAAGTTGTTTTTTTTTTTCTTCTTTCTTAACCATGTTTTTCTCATCTTCGTCGGAACCCCCTACTAGCTGGATTATTATTGCTCTTCCTTTCTTTCTTTTTTCTTTTATTATTGATGAAAGTCTAGTTATTAGTTATTAGATTAGCACTTATAGGGGTTAGCCCCCACCTTTACAAAGTACCAAGTATTTGCCTTATAATTCAACTTTTCATAGGGAGAATTGAATCCATGACCTCTCCCTTAAGACTAAAATAAAATTAATAATTTTGTTGTTAAAATGTAAGGATGCAACTCAGGCAGTTTGGACGGGTTGTGTAACGCCCCAAAAATTTATACACTATTAAAGTACATCAATCATCGCTCACTACATGAAAGGAGTGCTTCTCCAACCTTTGTATTACATAATCATGAGGTTCATACAAAATAATCCCACATATGGATATACATTCAATGATTTCTAATACATGAATCTATAGCATGTAGAACATTAAGTCTAAAAATAAATAAATGCCCTCAAGGGCTTACAAGTTCCAAGGCTTAAGCCCGATTACACAAAAGATGGTTTCTTGTGTTGTTCAAATTGTGAAATTAATTAAATAGATTTATGAAGAAATCAAATTATATACCAAGAACATATGCTGATAATTACAACTAAATTTCAACAGAAATACACAAAACAATAAAAGGGTAAAGAGACGAAACCGAAGCCTGCACCGAAGCAGTTTCCTTAAAACAGATTTCGCCGCTTCACGGGTCGAGTGCTTGAGAAATCCCGGCGTCTGTCTCCCAGGATACGACGGTCAGAACCAGCTACGGCAGAAGCATTTTCTGTCTAGCTTAGCGAACAAAAACAGTGGCAGCACTCTCTCACTGTAGAAATTTCTAGCAAACTGACTAAAAAATGGAAGAAACAATTTCTGTGTTTGAGACTTGACAGGAGGGTCTCAATTTATACATGTATAGGGGAGAGAGGAGAAGCCTCCAGCCTTTATGACTGGTCAATAATGCACCATTAACCTCTGCAATAAAGGCAGGAGTTACAAACCTCATTAATGCAGGAGTTACAAACTGCATTAATGCTCTATTAAACTCTGTAATAAAGGCAAAAGTTACAAACCCCATTACCTCTTTCATGAAGCTAACTTCATGAGGCAATTTCTCATTCAAATCTTAATGGTTTTTGGCCATTCTATTTGTGGTGTAAAGATCTCATTGCAAAGTATCTAGACCCACTTAGACCCAACTCAAAAGATGGTTGGGACCCACTTTAATATTTAATTAAAGTCACCAAAAAACCATTTTTTCCAACAATCCCCCACATGAATAAAAATTGACCGAATGACTTAACAAACGGACAACGTTCAACAATAATGACTCGGAGAGAGAATACAATGAACTAACCCCGACATCAGAGAAGGTAGCTTTTGGCTTTGAACCTCTCCCAGTGAAAACCTATCGAGTTTACTGGCTGATCAGTGAATACGACATCTTGAACTGCTCTGCCGTTTATGTAAACTGAGACAATAGATCTCACACGGGAATTACTCCTACCACCATTCTGTTCTCACTGGTGTGCCCTGTATGGCCCTAGGCACTAGCCTGGTTCAGCGAGTGGTTTCAAAGAATCTTGGCCTGCCCAATTCTTCTAGAAGCGGCCCCATTTCACACTCACATAAGTGACTCTACTAGAGTATCCTGCTATACTCAGCTCAACAGCTTAACACACTAGAGTCATTAAAAGCTCAGCTTAACCTCACTTGCAGGTATCACTGATAGAAGGAATGGCTGGAGGTTTAACCTCCTCAGTGACATACCACCGTTACGCGTAATTAGGTTGTCCCATTGAACCTAGATCTTGGGATCTCCAGTCAACTAGGTTGGGTTTCCATTCCGGTAACTTCCAAAGGCCTCAACCCCATTCCTTTTGACGACGTTTCGACTAGCACTCGATTTAACCCTTTGGTTAGCAGATCTGCAATGTTGTCCTTTAGACTTTACATAGTCTATAGAGACAACTCCATTCGAGAGTAGTTGTCGTATGGAATTATGTCTATGACGGATATGTCTAGACTTTCCATTATACATATTACCCTGTGCCCTACCAATTGTAGATATCACAATGAATACAAATAGCTGGCATAGGTTTAGACCAATGTGGAATATCTTCAATGAAATGGCGAAGCTATTCAGCTTTTCCTGCTGCTTTATCAAAAGCAATAAACTTTGATTCCATCGTAGATCTAGATATACACATTTGCTTGGAAGATTTCCAAGATACGACTGCCCCACCAAGAGTGAACACAAATCCACTAGTGGACTTTGAGTCCTTTATATCTAATATCCAATTCGCGTCACTATAGCCTTCTAGCACCACTGGATATCGAGTATAATGCAGCCCATAATCCCAAGTGTAGCGTAAATACCTTAACACCCGCACAATGCCCTTCCAATGAGAAGCAACGGGATTCCTTGTGTATCTACTAAGCTTGCTAACCGAGTAAGTTATATCCGGCCTAGTATAACTCATCAGATACATCAAACTACCAATGACCCTAGAATATTCTAGCTGAGAGACACTCTCATCATTATTCTTGGTCAAGTGCAGACTGACGTCTACCGGTGTCCTAGACACAGTTGTATCTGATTTACCAAATTTCTCAAGTATCTTCTCAACATAGTGAGACTGAGAAAGTACAATTCCACTAGATGTTCTAGTAATCTTAATACCTAGAATGACATCTGCAAGGCCCATATCTTGCATGTCAAACTTAGAGTATAACAATCTCTTGGTAGTTTTAATCATCTCATCATTACTACCAACAATGAGTAAGTCATCAACGTATAGACACAAAATGACATAACCCCTGTCAGTGTCTTTAACATATACGCATTTTGTCACACTCAGTGACTCTAAATCCATTTGACAATATAGCATTGTCAAACTTCTCATGCCATTGTTTAGGCGCTTACTTCAAACCATACAATGATTTGACAAGCTTACAGACTTTCTTACCTTGTCCTGGAGCTGAAAACCCCTCGGGTTGCTCCATGTAGATTTCTTCATTCAAATCTCCATTTAAGAAAGCTGTCTTTACATTCATCTGATGTATCTCCAGATTGCGCAAGGCTGCTAACGCAATCACCATGCGAATGGATGTTATCCTAGTAACTGGTGAATACGTATCAAAGTAATCCAGGCCTTCTCTCTACCTGTATGCTTTGATAACGAGTCTAGCTTTATACTTTATCAATTGACCCATCAGCTTTCATCTTTCTTTTAAAGATCCACTTACTCCCCAAGGCCTTACTGCCTGGGGTTAGATCAACCAACTCCCAAGTAAGATTCTGCAAGATGGAGTCAATCTCACTCTTAATGGCTTCTTTCCACAAAGGACTTTCAGGTGAAGTCACAGCTTCATGGAAAGTTCGAGGTTCTCCCTCTAACATATAAGTCAAAAAATCCGGACCAAAGGGCTTTGCAGTCCTAGCGCTCTTACTCCTTCTTAGCTCATCTACATCTTCAGCTTGATCATCAACTTGATCATGCAAGTGATCATTTGTTTGATTAGCTATGTAATCATTGTCACCTTCAACCCCTTTCATGGAACTCGGAATACGTTTTCAAAGAAAGATGCATTTCTTGATTCCATGATAGTATTCTTATGTATATCTAGAATAGTAGGCTGAACCACAAGAAATCGATATGCACTGCTATATTGCGTATAACCGTTGAATACAAAGTCAACGGATTTTTAGGCTTATCCTAACCCTCTTGGGTTTAGGTATTTCCACCTTTTGCATGACACCCCCACATTTGTAAGAATTTATAAGAAGGCTTAAAGCCTTTCCATAACTCTTACGGGATCTTGTCCACTTCGCTTCAACACAAGTTTCACACTTGTGTTTCGTCAGAACGACCTTGTTGGACTCAAAAAACCATGCGAAAGTCCGGAACATACAGGACTTCGTTCAAGGGGGCTTCTCCCTCATTCCAGAAAATTTTCCATGCTCAATGAGATTGGCATTCACTGAAGAGGTACTCCCTCCTTTCTTTCTATTATCCTTCTCAATTCGGAGTCGGATAATTAAGTCTTCTTTGTAGAATTTATACAAAGTCTTAAACAAATCCTTGTGTCACAATGATTATGAAACTCTCAAAATCATATCACAGTAAATACATTCCCAGAATGTCATCAACCGAATTAGGCATCCAAATATATTTGGTCCAACCTATCACTCTGAAGCCAATAGTCTTACTATTAGGAAACACAAATCCAGTGTTCAATAGTCTACTATTCGGAACTTCATAACCTGGCCAGTAGTCTTATCACTAGGAATCACTAACTTCTCAGCATGTGGTCAATAGACTTTCTACTACTAGGAATCACAATGTCTTAACCTGTGATCAGTAGTCACTTTACTACTAGGAATCACAATGTCCTGACATAGGATCAATAGACTCTTTCATTACTAGGAATCATCATGTCTTGACATATGACTAGTAGCCTGTTCACTACTAGGAACCACAATCTCATAATTGTGTAGCCAGTGGTCTAACACCTCCTAGGAACCACCAGCTTTCTATCTTTGTGATTAGTGATCTTGTACTCACTAGGAGCCACCAATTTAAGAATATATTTGGAATTTAAAAATTCAAAAATATATTCACCCACCCTAACGGGTTGTCTCATCTTTGCTTTCAAGCAAAGTCACATAGCAATCATATATGCTATAATTGACACAAGGATAACATACTAATTGCCTCTGATTAATTCAGAAATGTTATCATGCAATCTTATGATTTCCTTTAATCATACTTGATCTCTCTAGATCTTCTTTTAAGAATCTCGCGAGGCTAAGGTTGTCAGGTGGAACAACATTTCTTTTTGTCACATTTTGAAGCCATTTCTGAAGCATCACAACAGAATTTCACTTCTGTGATTCCAGAAATTAAACTTAACCCTTAGAAAATCCCTCAGATGGAAATTTAATTCAAAACTAGTTTCACCATTTAACCTGGAATCGAACATGATCAGGAATGTTCCCAGGAAGACTGGAGGGGTCACATCGGTCCCACTTAAAACCCAGTTAACCTTTTGACAAAACATCCAAGAGCATGTTGACTCCTAGTCCATGGGAAACAACTTTAAAATTAAGATTTCTAGGGGATAAACTAGGTTATAACAAACCAATTTTGCTACCAGAATTACACTACTCATAAAAGTTAACCGGTACTCCCGGAGCTGAGCCCATGATTTCTGAATAAAATCAGAGATATTTTAGCTAATGCTAAAATTTGGTTTCTTTTTTCAAACCAAAACACTTTGGAAATAATCAGATTATAACCAAAGACTTTCTCTAAACTTGGTTTTCCACTTTGGGAATAAAATGATTAAACCCAAAGACTTTCTCAAACCCCAAAGGTTTGAAACCAAATCCATCTTAGTTGTCATTTCTGAACAAATAAGAACTACTCTTTAGCCAAGGCTAAACACTTTGGTTTCTATTACAGAAACCAAACCAAATTCCAAACTTACAAGCAACTTAAAAATTGCTACAACCAAAGCATGCATAAAAAATGCTTCTTATGATACAAGCAAATAAAACTTGCTACCACAAATTGGTAAACAAACCAACTAAATCTCAAGCAAAAAATTTCTTCAAATATAAAGAAAAAATAAACCAATCCAATTGAGGATTATAAGTAGTCCATAAAATTCCTTTCCACGCTTAGGTATGCCTACAAAGAAAGTTAGTAGCAAACGAAAACATAATATAAAGCAACTAATCTAAAGCAATTGTACATACAATCAAATATTATTTAACCTTTAGCAAATCATAGAATAGCAAAATAACTAAGGAATTAAGATACTATACAAGTTACAAAACCTTATAACTTCTACATAAATTACAAAACTTACAACTCTAACTATTAAATTAAAAATTAAGTGCCATAAATTATATAAGAATTTAATTCACAATAACCATGTAAGTAAATATAGGCAAGTTACACAAATTTTATAACTCTAAAAGTTCATGCAAATCATAGTAGGGGAATAATGAACCATGCGCATAAAATAAGATCATACTAATACAATTAAGCATGCAAATTATTCTAAAGATTAAATCATGTAAGAAAACTAAAAGCTAGAAACTAAATAACATGTCAAAACTTGCATAATTTACAATCATTGAAATAGTGAGCAATTCTGCAACAGTTCCTAGTAACATTATACAAAGCTAACCTAATTGTCTACATAAATCTATTCGATCAATTTCATAGAAAATATAGGTAAATCTGTTTTAAGCTTGTTGTTCAAATTGTGAAATTAATTTAATAGATTTATGAAGAAATCAAATTATATACCAAGAATATATGCTGATAATTACAACTAAATTTCAACAGAAATACACAAAACAATAAAACGGTAAAGAGACGAAACCGAAACCTACACGGAAGCAGTTTCTTTAAAACAGATTTCGCTGCCTCACGGGTCGAGTGCTTGAGGAATCCCGGCATCTATCTCCCAGGATACGATGGTCAAAACCAGCTATGACAGAAGCACTTTCTGTCTAGCTTAGCGAACAAAAACAGTGGCAGCACTCTCTCACTGTAGAAATTTCTAGCAAACTGACTAAAAAATGGAAGAAACAATTTCTGTGTTTGAGACTTGACAAGAGGGTCTCAATTTATACATGTATAGGGGAGAGAGGAGAAGCCTCTAGCCTTTATGGCTGGTCACTAATGCACCATTAACCTCTGCAATAAAGGCAGGAGTTACAAACCCCATTAATGCTCTATTAAACTCTGTAATAAAGGCAAAAGTTACAAACCCCATTACCTCTTTCATGAAGCTAGCTTCATGAGGCAATTTCTCATTCAAATCTTAATGGTTTTTGGCCATTCTATTTGTGGTGTAAAGATCTCATTCCAAAGTATCTAGACCCACTTAGACGCAACTCAAAAGATGGTTGGGACCCACTTTAATATTTAATTAAAGTCATCAAAAAATCATTTTTTTCAAACATCTCGAACCCATTAATTTATAGCCATTAGCTTACAAAAATACAGTCATAACAAAATAGAGCCTTGTGCTTTCAATACATACATCCACGCCCTAGTTTGGCGGGTTCACCACGTCTTTTCCTGCACCATAAATCCCATAGGGTGAGCATAAAACCCAGTAAGAAATTCTTAATAAAGTATACATTTTATACAAGCTTCATCAAATGAAATGCATATGCCATGCCATGCCTTTTGAAGGAAAGTCACATTTATGTCTTTTGAAAACCATCATGCTCAATTGTAACTTGAAATCTCAATAATTCAAAAATTATCAATTTAGCTCAAGGGGCGGTAAATACAACTCAGGTAATTCCTAAGTTGGTGTCTGCAAGTAGGCATAACTAGTCCTACCAAAACACCACTTTACCTGTTGCTAACCAGAAGAGAAGTGGTAGCTCCTCCGCGCGTGTTTTCGGTCTTTCACCCTGGACACTCAGGCCAACTTAATCAATTTCATCTACACCTCCTATCCAGACTTACCAATGTATTTACCCCAAAGCAATTCCATGAAAAATTTATTCACAAACTTTCTTTTCTCGATGCAAAAGTTTCCAAACTCAATTCAACATGTGTAATAACCAATTAAATGAGGATGCCATGCAATAATTATCAATGCTACATAACATCTCTCCAGTTTCAAATATCTCAAACAATAATTCCATAACAATAAAAATTCTCATTTCTCCTTTCAATACTATCTCGCAAGATAACCACATTTTTATTTTAATCCATCAATAAATAACCACATTTTTTATTTTAATCAATCAATAAATAACCACATTTCACATTTCATGCTGTTCCAACAATTTAGTCATTTCAAGACTATAATAACATTTGGGTAACCACTTTTAATATCAACAATTCTCATATTTCATGAAACCCATCATTTATATATATAAATAAGAAATTTTCCATCCTTCACTCACTTTGGCACACAAAATAATATATTAACAATGTCAACCATGTGTTCTCAACACCTTTTAAAAACCCCAAAATTTCTAGGTTTTTCTCACCACAATAACACACACCCAAAACTTTGAAAGAGATTCCCCAAGAACATCTTTCCCTCAATCAATGTGATTCAAGTCCTCAAGAAAAAAATCATTCAAAGAAGACAAGAGATGAACCCATTTTCAAAACCACCAACATTCTTGAGCCAAAAGTCAAATTTTCAATGCCACCAAAGGAAATCTCGAAATTTACATAAACTTACAAATATATATATGTATAACTCGAAGTGATTCCCTACCTCAAGTTCTTGGAGGGAAAAGAGATGAAAGTCCCAAAATCAATGGTGACGAAACCCGATCTTCACCGCACACAACGATGCCCTCGATTAGTTCTCCAACTTTGATGAAGAAACTTGGGTAAAAAATCCAATGGATCTAAATAAATCAAGGTTTTGATCTTGTTTGGTGTAGGAAATGTAGAGAGAAAGAGGAGAAAAGGGTTTGTAGAGAGAGAGATATACAAAAAAGTGATATACATACAACCCAAGAAGAGAGAAAAGCAGAATTTTTCAGACTCAGCAACTTCCGCACGTGAGGCACTCACTCCCGCACGTGTGACATCTCCCCCGCACTTCTTTACGCACCTGCCTTTTATGCAGTAGGCAACCCAAGATTTTCCCTGTTTCCAGCACGTACGACCTCACCTCCCGCACGTGCAGCCCTCATCCAGCACGTGTGGCTCAAGGCCCGCACGTGCGGCTCTGTCCTTCCAGCCAAGAAACCCTTCAGCTCAACATAAGTCACTCCGGACCCAACCTCACACCTTCGAAAACATGAGAAACTCGACATAGAAATAAACAAGGACAAGGATTTTGAGAAAAGTTTTCAAATACAATAACCCAAACTATTGGCCAAAGGCTCCTAGTTAGACCCGACACTCTAACGAAAATAAATTCAACGTAACTCAAGAGGACGAAGGCAATTACGTACCGGATCATCACAGGTTGAAAGGTTATCCAAGCCCAGTTCAACTTGTGCTAAGACCTATATATAATTCAGGTTTTGAGTTACTTGGGTTATTTGATATATTTGCCAAAGCCCTCTCAAAATTGAAAAATCTAGAAATCCCCTAGATATTAATTTGTGATTATGTATCAATTTTAACTAGTAAATAGCAATCCCAATCAAACAATCAATGGCAAACCAACACAACGATTTTATGTAGAAAAACCATAATTGGAGTGCCTCCAATTGTAATAAAAAAACCACTGGCAAAAGTCACAAAACAATCCACTAAGAAAACATAAAGGAATTACACAAGTGTGCACTCAATTACCTAGCGAATCCGCGCTCGAATCTAACCGACTCCTATGTGCCTCCTCCAGCCCCGTCTCCACCTCGGAATTGTCTTGCCCAATGTTGAATCTACAACGCTAATGTCAAATCCACGATGATGAGCCACTCTAGAATCCACCAAAGCTTCAGGCCCAAATTCCACAGAATCCAC
This sequence comes from Camellia granthamiana, assembly GCA_036172215.1. Taxonomy (NCBI): domain Eukaryota; kingdom Viridiplantae; phylum Streptophyta; class Magnoliopsida; order Ericales; family Theaceae; genus Camellia; species Camellia granthamiana. The sequence goes on from CM069912.1 coordinate 104,665,804, forward strand.
CGAAGAACAACTCTCTCTTTTTTGAATAAAACAAAATAAAACAAACTAAACAAACCCTTTGATATAATCTACTCAATTCATGATTAAACTCTCATAGATATCAAAGGAAACAAACAAAGAAACTCTAGATGAAAACCCTAATACCCAAGAAGAAGATTTAGAAGTTGTAACCCTAAAAACGGATGAAACCACATATTTATAGAAAGCTGATTCGCAATCTCTGCTCAAGCACAAGAATGGCCGCTCGAGCGGATCTACGCTCGAGTGCAGGAATGGACTCCCAGTACTTTTGCAAGCGAGTGAAACTTCTGAAAGGTCGCGATCTCCGCTTGAGCGGCCATCAAGAATGGCCGCTTGAGCGGAAAAACAATTTCGACTGCAATTTTGCTTTTTGCTTCAAGGGCGCTACTCCTCGACCCCGCCTAGGCGTTGCCCCAGACCCGCTAAGGGACACTGCTCCCTCGATCCCCCTCGAGCTGACCGGGCAGCTCGATCCCCAACATAGTCATTGAAGTGGCAAACATTAAAGAATAAACTTCAGAAACTTCTCTGTAAGGCACAGTTCGGGTTGGATTTGCATCTAAAAACTCATAGCCTCACTTAAACAAAACATCGAATAAAATTATAACTGAAAGGAGTTTCGCCAAATAGGATTGCCAAGAATAAAAACTTAACAAAATTTATTTCAGCCCAAGCTCATATGAAATTAAAAAATATTTTGTTCAAACCTTAAAAAAATTCGTATTGGGTTTGGGTTTCTTGGGTTGAGCCTTGAGCCCACCCACATTGGACCGCTATTAAATTGGCGTGAACATAAATTATTATTTTTTCATTATGTCCTAACTTCAAAGCTTAATAACTATATTTTATGCTTTTAAGTATATTTTTTTCGGAAAAAAATGGTGAAAAGTTCACGTGTAGCAGTCATTTTGGCATGGGTGATGATACATCCCCCTATTCTTATCATCCCTAATTGCGTCTCTAATGAAGTAGCGCGATGATATGGCGATGTCGTGAAATAAAATAATATTTTTTATATATGACATGGATTTTATTATTATTATTATTATTATTATTATTATTATTATTATTATTATTATTATTATTATTATTATTTATTTTCACAGTCACAAAGATAATATTTCTAACTAAAGAAATTAAATACTAACTATTTAGAAAATTACATTAAGATTTTACTTTTCCATATCGACCTTGCTTCGTCTGTTGCAAATACTTTTCAAGTCTTTCAACGAGTAGAAAGTGCAATCTCTCACTCTCGGTGAATATTACTTCTGCTTGAATTACTATTCTTAGACCTCCAGAAAATTAAAAAACAGTTGACAAAAGAGTATATGGAAATAAAAAAACTTTTATTGAATACTTGAAAAACTACATAGATTACAAGAAAGATAAAGATAACACTCTTACTCACTTATAAGACTGTTTCTTCACTCTACTTCTACAAGACGAAGCCAAACCCTTTTATAGGCAAAGAGTGGACTTCAACTTTGGAATTAAAATGTATAAAATTAAAAACGAGTGCCACACTCGAAAATTTCAATCCAAAAAGGTTAAAGTAAAACAATTAGGGCTTTGATAGAGACCCCCTCCAATCACCACCCCCACACACACATAGTGGGTGGTGATTGGAGGAGAAGGAAAAAAAAGAAAAGAAAAGAAAATCTGACCAATCAGAAAGAGAGGGGGTCAAGGGGGTGGTCTGGATCTTTTTCCAAACAATTATCATGGACTAATAAATGGGTTCTTGGAGAAACTTAGGATTGAAAAAATCTCGAAAACTTAACAACTCGAGAAAGCAAAGGTGTTGTTTATCTAGACGATCTAGAAGAAAATCAATTCTTTTTACTGGATCTAATTCTACAAGTAGCCTAGAAAGAACAAAGAAAAAAAAACAAAGATAATTCTATCTTTGAAGAGTCTAGTGTACAATAATTTTGTGTACAAGAAAGTCTTTTTCAAGGAGAGGGAAATTGTCTTCGTAAATAATTAAGAAACGCTCAGGTTTCTCACCAAGTTGAAATCCAACTGAAATATGTTGTTGGATTTTTATGGATCTATCACGGAATCCACATCGGTAATTTGAATTATTTAATGTGTAAGATTTATTGAGTAAAAAATTACTTTGATCAAATATCAATATCCACTTGATCAGTTCAAATTTGTGTCAACAGTAAGTATAATTTTAAAAATAAATTGTTGGTAGAAATGTGGTATGATCAAATGGCTATTGATATCCGATCAATATGATTTTTTACAAGAATGAAATAGTCGACAAGCTTTATAAATTAAACAGTTTTGATCATCAAAATAGACCCAAAATCGGCCGAATTGAACTATCCAGTTGATTATTCCAATTGCAGAGAGTCCAGTCCCATTAAGAAAATATATTTATTTAATTTTGAATTTTCAAATATAGTTTTTGAGTTTTTTTTTTAAAATTTTTTGTGTGTTTATTATTTTTAGCGATTTTTTTATTTATATTTTTTATACTTTAGTAAAATATTTTAATTTTTAAGTAGTATATAAACAGTAAAAAAAATTTACTAAAATTCAAAAATTATGAAATGCAAAACTTATATTTAAAAATTCAAAGCCAAACAAGAGATTAGTTTCCTATGCTTGTTTGCCAAGTTTTTTTATCAGTGAAACGAAAATTTCATTAAAAACTTGAAAATATAGGTATAGGAAGATATAATACATTGAGAGAGATTCAGAAAATATAAAATATCCCTACTACTGCTACTCGCAAACACAACCAACCCCTTAGTCTCACGATTTTTTTTAAAAAAAAAAAAGAAAAAAGAAAAGAAAAAACAAGATCAAAAAAAGAAAAAGAAAAAAACTTATAGAGTTAAGAAAGACTTGAAAAATAATAATAATAAATAAAATAACCTTAACCCCCCAAAGTCAAACCACACAACTAGACACTAACAGACACTGTAGCACCCATAAGCATACTCCTCAACTCCCAAGACACAACCCCACTTTGCCAGGTCTTGTTGTCCACTTTAACCTTTCATATTCTGTGTCAAAGGTTGAAAGACAAAAGAAAAGAAGATTAGAGACTTGGAAAACCTCCCTTTCATTTTTTTTTAAAGAGTTTTAAGTTTTGAATTGCATTTTAAAAGATAAGATATTGAAAATAGTTTTAAAAATTAAAAATTTATTTGGTTATGAATTTTAAAAATAATTATAGGATGATTTGTAATTTTTTTTTTCTTTTATAGTTGAATAGATGGGTGTGAGAGAAAATTTGATTGATTAATGTGCAGAATATGAGAGAATAAGGGAAGAAAGAGGAGAGAAAAAAATTAATTGATTAATTTATTAATAAATAAATAAATAAGAGGAGAGAGGAGAGAGAAAAATAATTTAAAAAAAAAATTTCTAAAAATTGATCAACCAAACATATTTTTTGATTTTTTGATCTTAATATTAATTTGAAAACTAAATCAAATGTTAAAAAGTTCATATTCTACGTTTTTTTTTTTTTTTTTTCTTCTTCTTCTTTCTTAACCATCTTTTTTCTTGTCTCCATCGAACCCTCCTACTACCTGCATTTTAGTGCTCTTTCCTTCTTTCTTTTTTCTTTTATCATTGTTGAAAGTCTAGTTATTAGATTAGCATTTATGGGAGTTAACCCCACACCTTTGCAAAAAGTACCAAATTTTGCCTCATAATTCAACTTCTCATAGGGAGAGTTAAATCCATGACCTCTCCCTTAAGAAATAAAATTAATAATTTTGTTGTTAAAATATAAGGGTGCAACTGTTGGAAATGGTTATAAATTCTGGGTAAAACCAGAATTTTATCCTAAGTTTGGTCTATTTTTTAGGTGGGCCCCGTGCGTCGATTTCCACGGGTCAAAGTGGTAACGCGTTCTATGCCGCGTTGTGATTCACATGGTATATTTGGTTGCTCAAAACCATTACCGAGTGAATGGGAAATTGAAGCCAAAGTGTGCTCCATGGAAATGGAGTTTTGGTGGAAAACGCTTAAAGGTTTGAATAAGACTTGTCCCGTATTGTTTTGGTGGGAAGTTTTGAATGGGTTTATAAGGCATGAGTTTGGTACTTGGGGTGTGCCCCAAGGGGTTCCCAAGTGTTTTAGAGGGAGAGGTTATGGGCAAAATGGGCTAGACCCATTAGACTCCAAAATCACCACACACGCGCGCCGCCGCCGCCGTCCGTTCAGCTGGGCTGGGCTTGGGCGCGGGTGCGTGGTTGGGCTTGTCCGGCCCAATACTAATCTTTTTGGGTCAAAAACATTTGAATTTAATTTTATTTTTGGTAAAATAAAATCCAGAATTCAAATTAAACTGGTTTGGTTTTTCTGCCCTTCCCGTTTTTGTTATCTGTTTGAATTGTAACCTAACAGATTCAAATCTGTTTGAATTCAAAACCAACAGGTATCATATTTGTTCAATTCAAAACCTAGAGCCACCATTCCATCTATAAATAGGACAGCCCTCATTTGGATTTTTAAGAACTCTAATTTTTGTTCTTCATAATTCTGAAAACATTCTCTTCATGTTGCTGCATTATTTTCTTGTCGGAGAGAGTATAAACACTTAGTGTGTTCGTTAGGCAAAGAATTTGTAGTGCTACTATTGTTTGTAGTAGATCATTTTATCCTGGGAGATAGACGTCCAAATTCTGAAAGCACCGTGGAGAGGACGAATCTGTCTTAAGGACACAGTGTCAAACACTGAACTTGATCAGATAATTATTTAAAGAAATTAATCAAGTAAGTTGTTTAATTTATTATTCTGTTTTATTTATTTAAATCAGATTTTAATTTTGTTTTTGTAACAAAATAAAATCTGTTTTTATTTGTATTTCAAGTTTGATTTTTGTAATCAAACAAATTCTTTCATTTCCTTTATTTCTTTTTATTCTGGTTGTTGTTTAGTACACAACAGAATTTAATTTTTTTAAATACAGTGAAGATTGTCCAACAATCTTAAGACATAATATTTTTGGTATCTTCATTGTATTTAATTTTCTGTGTTTCCAAAGTAATATTCTGGTTGGAAAAACAAATAGTGGTTTATGTTATTTGACAGATAGTAGTAATATACTGTCTCTTTTCTTTGACAACTTGTAGTAATATACTGGTGTCATTAACAATTGCAGAATATTATTTGGTGTTACAGAAAATTATTTTGGTATTTTATTTTTCTAGTTTTAGTAACAAGAAAAATAAAATTATTTTGTTGTTATCATTTATTTTCTAGTTTTAGTAACTAGAATTTATTTTCTGATTTTAGTAACTACAATTTATTTTCTGGTTTTGGTAACTAGAAAATTATTTTGTGTTTTTCTGATTTTTGTAATCAGATATTATTTCGGTATTTTATTTTTCTAGTTTTAGTAACAAGGAAAATAAAATTATTTTATTTTCTAGTTTTAGTAACAAGAAAAATAAAATTATTTTGTGTTATAATTTAATTTTCTAGTTTTAGTAACTAGAAAATTAATTTGTAGTATTTTATTTTCTAGTTTTAGTAACATAGAAAATAAAATTATTTTGTATTATAATTTATTTTGTAGTTTTAGTAACTAGAAAATTAATTTTGTTAATCAATCATGTAACTTTGTGTTTCGGTTACAATCTGTAAATATTGTACGTGACTTATGGTTTCAGTTGGGAGATCATTTAATTTTTGAACCCTTTGTGAAAAGGTGTTAATTCTTTTGACTTTTTCATAGTTCATTATGAGTATACATGGAAGTATTTAATTCTGGAGTTATATATTAGTTTTACAAACTAAATTTCAGTTTTATTATGAAGAAACCTTTGTGGCAAGATTATTTTCTTATTGATTTTCTGAATCATTCTTTATTTTTTGTGTATGGATCCGTAGTCGTGAATAGTTTCTGCACATGAGTCGAAAAAATATATATATTCACAAGAACATTTGAATGCATATTTAATTAGTTTATTTGTGTACAAATCAAACTGATTAAATGAAGGTATGTTTTGTCATTTTGGAGCTTAAAATTCAAAACGCATTGAATTTTATTTATGATTGAGAATCTTTTTATTTCATGATGCAAGTTTTGGGATCATGCATGATTAATTTATTTTGTTAATTCATTATTTTTAGTTGATGCGTTTGATATGCATGTATGATATCAACTCAAGTTATTTCCTAACAACAATTTCATGTGATTTGGAATGTTAAATTGATATGTTGATTAATTTGAGTTTTTCCAATCAATTTTGAATGGGTGTTTAAACACCAGAGAAATTTAAACATGAAGATGTATGTAGTTATATTGTTCCATTTAATTGGAAGTAAATTTTGAAAAATCTTTTATGTGGATTATTATTTGTTGAATATGTGACATAAAATGTTGTCAATTATTATTTTACTTGCGTAGTAGAATTTGTTAAACCATAAACCATTTTATTTATATGGGGGTGTATCTCTTGCATTAGATAAGATATTTTAATTTTCTTCTGTCACAAATATTTTTTATGACAGTGACATTTATTCATAAATGAGTTGCAAGTATGTATACAATCAAATGGGTTTTTTGACTTGTTTGATTTTTAGGCAAAATCTTTATGAGGATATGATTTTGTCAAAACATTAATTCTGATTTGTGTAATCATAATTATTTTGGATTTTTCGTGAATCATGTTTTGGAATTTATGAATCAAGCACATCATAGACAACAAGTGATGGATGTTATATTTTGATTTATATTAGAAGTGATAGGGGTGGTGAATATGATGCACCATTAAATGAATTTTGTGCACAACATGGCATTATTCACCAAACTACACCACCCTATTCTCCTCAGCAAAATGGTATTGCTGAAAGGAAGAATAGAACCCTAAAAGAAATGATGATTGCCATGTTACTAAGTTCAGGCTTACCACAGAACTTGTGGGGGGAAGCAATATTGTCTACTAATTATGTTCTTAACAGAATACCCCACAAGAAAACCAACAGCACTCCTTATGAATTGTGGAAAGGTCGACCGCCTTCCTACAAATACTTAAAAGTGTGGGGGTGTTTGGCAAAAGTTGAAGTTCCTATTCCTAAAAAGACTAAGATTTGACCAAAAACAGTAGATTGTATGTTTATTGGTTATGTTCAGAATAGTAGTGCATATCGGTTTCTGACTTATAAATTAGAAATACCTGATATAAATGTGAACACTATTATAGAGTCAAGGAATACTGTGTTTTTTGAACATGTCTTTCCTTACAAGAAAGGACAGGAATTAAGTTCACATGAAAGAACTTATGATTGTACACAAAGTCAATAGACTAATGACAATCAAACAGAAAAGACTAGTAATGGTCTCGACCAACAGGATTTAACTGATGATGAACCAAGACGAAGTAAGAGAGCAAGAATATCAAAATCCTTTGGTCCAGATTTTTTTGACATACCTGTTAGAAAATGAACCTCAAAGCTTTAAGGCAGCAATGACAGGTCCTGAAGCACCTTTGTGGAAAGAGGCTGTTAATAATGAAATTGAGTCCATTATGTAGAATCATACTTGGGAATTGGTGGATCTTCCACCAGGTTCTAAACCTCTTGGATATAAATGGATATTCAAGAGAAAAATGAAAGAAGATGGTTCAATTGACAAGTATAAAGCAAGACTTGTAGTTAAAGGTTACAGACAAAAAGAAGGTCTGGACTATTTTGACACATATTCCCTTGTGTCAAGAATAACATCCATTCGCATGCTTATTTCTGTAGCAGCGTTGTTTAAATTAGAAATACATCAAATGGATGTTAAGGCAGCTTTCTTATACGGTGATCTAAATGAAGAGATCTATATGGAACAACCCGAAGGGTTTGTAGTATCAAGGCAAGAAAAGAAAGTTTGTCGACTTGTAAAATCCCTTTATGGATTAAAACAAGCACCTAAGCAATGGCATGAAAAATTTGATCATGCAATGCTTACTAATGGGTATAAGATAAACGAATGTGACAAATGCGTCTATGTTAAAAACAGTGACCAATGATATGTCATAGTCTGTCTTTATGTGGATGACATGCTTATCATTGGAAGCAGTCACAACATGATCAAATCAACTAAGCAAATGCTTAACAAAAGATTTGATATGAAAGATATGGGGGTCGCAGATGTTATATTAGGAATGAAAATTACTAAAACATCTGACGGATATGCATTATCTCAATCTCATTATATTGGGAAAATTCTTGATAAATTTATCAAGGATGATTTGAATTTAGCTAGAACACCTGTAGATATCAGTCTTTATTTATCGAAAAATAAAGGTGATGCAGTGTCTCAGTTAAAATACTCCCAAATAATTGGAAGCCTAATGTATCTAATGAATTGTACTCGTCCTGATATAGCTTATGCTATCAGCAAATTGAGTAGGTACACTAGTAACCCCGGAAAAGACCATTGGAAAGCGATCATTCGAGTTCTTAGATATCTAAGATTCACCCGTGATCATGGTTTGAACTTTACTCGATATCCAGCAGTACTTGAAGGTTATTGTGATGCAAATTGGATATCGGATACTAAAGATTCAAAATCCACAAGTGGATGTGTCTTTACTCTGGGAGGCACTGCTGTTTCTTGGAAATCCACGAAACAAACATGCATCGCATGATCCACAATGGAATCCGAGTTCATTGCTTTAGACAAAGCAGGAGAAGAAGCAGAATGGCTTCGTCACTTCTTAGAAGACATTCCAATGTGGCCAAAACCTGTGCCAGCTATTTGCATTCATTGTGATTGTCAATCTGCAATAGGCAGGGCACAAAATCATATAACGGTAAGTCACGACATATTCGTCGTCGACATAATACCGTAAGGCAATTGTTGTCAAATGGAATAATCTCAATAGATTATATAAAATCTAAAGAGAATATTGCGGATCCGTTAACAAAAGATTTGACAAAAGAGCTAGTGTATAGTTCATCGAAGGGGATGGGATTAAAGCCTATTACATAAGAGTCGTCATAATGGTAACCCTACTTATATGACTGGAGATCCCAAGAACTAAGTTCAAAGGGACAACTAAGTTATGTATGGCTCGCCAGAAATCACCAAGGGATTAATTTTCCCTACCCATTCCTATGGTAAGAGTGATATCTGCAACATATGTTGTCTGCAGGGGCATAAGGATAAGCTTCGCTTTTAATGATTACTTATATCTTGTTTAAGGCATAAATCAAGACGAGTATAAGGAGATACTCCCAATAAGAATCACCTATATGAGTGTTGAACTGGGGCCGGTTCTATGAGAATGAAAGAGCCTACATTCTCTAGAAACACTCATGAAAACCAGGAGCGTTCAAGGCCAAAATGAACACAACAGTGAGAACCACGATGTGTTAGAAGATATTTTGTGTGAAATCTATTGTCTTGGCTTACACAAACGGCTGAACAATTCAAGGCATCACGTCCATTGGTTAGCCAGTAAGTCCGATAGGTTATCACTAGGGAAGGTTCAAGGCCGAAAACTACCTATCCTGATGCAAGATATTTTCGACTTATACTCTTTCGATAAATCTGCATATTGTTGCATTTCCGTTGTCATCAAATTCCATTCATGTGGGGGATTGTTGGAAATGGTTATAAATTCTGAATAAAACCAGAATTTTATCCTAAGTTTGGTCTATTTTTTAGGTGGGCCCCGTGCGTCGATTTTCACGGGTCAAACTGGTAACACGTTCTATGCCGCGTTGTGATTCACGTGGTATATTTGGTTGCTCAAAACCATTACCGAGTGAATGGGAAATTGAAGCCCAAGTGTGCTCCATGGAAATGGAGTTTTGGTGGAAAACCCTTAAAGGTTTGAATAAGGCTTGTCCCACATTGTTTTGGTGGGAAGTTTTGAATGGGTTTATAAGGCATGAATTTGGTACTTGGGGTGTGCCCCAAGGGGTACCCAAGTGTTTTAGAGGGAGAGGTTATGAGCAAAATGGGCTAGACCCATTGGACTCAAAAACCACCACACACGCGCGCCGCCGCCGCCGTCCGTCCGGTCGGTCGGGCTGGCTGGGCTTGGGCGCGGGTGCGTGGTGTGTGGTTGGGTTGGGCTTGTCCGGCCCAATACTAATCTTTTTGGGTCAAAAACATTTGAATTTAATTTTATTTTTGGTAAAATAAAATCCAGAATTCAAATTAAACTAGTTTGGTTTTTCTGTACATCCAAACAGGGCCCTTCCCGTATTAAACCGGAAATAATCTGATCTGGATTTACTATACACCCAAACAAGGCCCTTCCCATTTTTGTTATCTGTTTGAATTGTAACCCAACAGATTCAAATCTGTTTGAATTCAAAACCAACAGGTATCACACCTGTTCAATTCAAAACCTACAGCCACCATTCCATCTATAAATAGAACAGCCCTTATTTGGATTTTTATGAACTCTAATTTTCATCCTTCATAATTCTGAAAACATTCTCTTCATGTTGCTGCATTATTTTCTTGTCAGAGAGAGTATAAACACTTAGTGTGTTCGTTAGGCAAACAATTTGTAGTGCCGCTATTGTTTGTAGTAGATCATTTTATCCTGGGAGATAGACGTCCAAATTCTGAAAGCACCGTGGAGAGGAGGAATCTGTCTTAAGGACACAGTGTCAAACACTGGACTTGATCAGATAATTATTTAAAGAAATTAATCAAGTAAGTTGTTTAATTTATTATTCTGTTTTATTTATTTAAATCAGATTTTAATTTTGTTTTTGTAACAAAATAAAATCTGTTTTTATTTGTATTTCAAGTTTGATTTTTGTAATCAAACAAATTCTCTCCTTTCCTTTATTTCTTTTTATTCTGGTTGTTGTTTAGCACACAACATAATTTAATTTATTTAAATACAGTGAAGATTGTCCAACAGCAACTCGGGCGGTTCGGACGGGGTTGAGAGATAGTCAAAGTCCAGCTCAAGTTGTGCTAAGACCTATATATAATTCAAGTTTCGAGTTACTCGGGTTATTTGATATATTTGCCAAAACCTGCTCAAATTTATTTAAGTCCAAGCTCATATCAAATTAAAAAATATCTTGTCCAAACCTTAAAAAATTCGGATCGGGTTTGGGTTTCTTGGATTGAGCCTTGAGCCCATCCACATTGCACCGCTATTAAATCGGCATGAACATAAATTACTATTTTTTCATTATATCCTAACTTCAAAACTCAATAACTATATTTTCTTCTTTTAAGTATATTTTTTTAGGAAAAAAATGTTGAAAATTTGATGTATAGAAGTCATTTTGGCATGGTGATGATACATCCCCCTATTCTTATCATCTCTAATGATGTGGCACGATGATGTGGCGATGACGTGAAATAAAATAATATTTTTTTATTTATGACATGGATTTTTTTATTATTATTATTTATTTTCACAATCACAAAGATAATATTTGTAACAAAAGAAATTAAATACTGATTATTTAAAAAATTACCTTAATATTTTACTTTTCCATATCCACCTTGCTTCGTCTGTTGCAAACACTTTTCAAGTCTTTCAAAGTAGATAGCGTAATCTCTCACTCTCGGTGAATATTACTTCTGTTGTATCACTGCTCTTAGACCTCCAGAAAATTAAAAGACAATAGACAAAGTGTATATAGAAATAGAAAACTTTTATGGAATACTTGAAAAACTACTGAGATTACAAGAAAGATAGAGAGAATGCTCTTGCTCACTTATAAGACTTTGCTTCTTAACTCTACTTCTACAAGATGTAGCCACACCCTTTTATAGGCAAAAAGTGGAATTCAACTTTGGAATTGAAATGCATAAAATTAAAAATGAGTGCCACACTTGAAAATTTCACTCCAAAAAGGTTAATGTAAAACAATCATCATGGCCTAAGAAATAGGTTCTTGGAGAAACTCAAGATTAAAAAAATCTCAAAAATTTAACAACTCGAGAAAACAAAGGTGTTGTTTATCCATACGAACGTAGACGAAAATCAATGTTTTTTTTTTTTTTTTTTACTAGATCTAATTCTACAAGTAGCCTAAAAAGAACAAAAAAACAAAGATAAGGCTATCGTTAAAGAATCTAGTGTATAATAATTTTGTGTACAAGAAAGTTCAGATGAAGAAAAAATAGCATACAAAACAATAAATATCCCTATTACCAATAAATCTTCATCAAACATATCAATCGAAGAACACCAAAACTAGAAAAGATATTCTGAGTTTAGATAATATTAAGAAGGGTAAATTACAAATACACCCTCTGAGGTTTGCTTAAAGTATAGATTACCCCCATGTGGTTTGAAAAATTACAAATACCCCATTGTTAAATTTTTTTATTTAACAGAATTAACTAAAAAAAATGAAATTCATAATTACTCTCCTATACATTAATAAAATTACCTAAATTATTAATTGCAACATATTTCTAACATCGTTAAAAACTATTAATTGACTTGATGATTTATTAATAACATAGGCGATCTATTATGAAATTAGAAATCTTATGGGATAGAATGTAATTTTCAAAACCACAGGTGCAATTCGCATTTTAATGAAACCTGAAGGGATGTAATTGTAATTTACCCAATAGTGCTTTGAAGATTCAAACTATATAGTTCATGTAAAACCCATTAGACATAGTCTTGAAATGATTAAGGAATTCAAAAAATAAATTTCTGACTTATTAAAACAAGGGTTAATACGACCAAGTAAAAGTCCTTATTGTAGTTCTGCATTTATGGTAATGAATTATGTAGAATTAAGAGGAAAAGCTCATATGGTAATAGATTATAGAGCTTTAAACAAAAAGATCATAAAAGATGGTTATTAATTGCCTAACAAAGATGTTTTAATTAATAAAATTCAATTAGCCAATTTCTTTTCTAAATTTGATTAAAAAGTGGTTATTGGCAAATTCGAATGGAAGAAGAGAGAAGAAGCAACCAACGGGCCAGCCTACCTATAAGCGCCGGTTTCTCAAAGAGATATTTGATGGGATCTAATCTCAAAACTAGGATTACAGAGTGAGCTAAAAAGTAGTGCCTCAACTTCCTAATAGCCCATACCAAGGCTAGGCAAGCTTTCTCAAACGAAGTATAGCGGGTTTCGTAATCTAGCATTTTCTTGCTCAAGTAGTAGATGACTTTCTCTACCCTAGCTTCAGATTCTTGAGTGAGCATGCATCCCATGGTAGTGTCTGTTATTGACAGGAACAAAATCAGAGGTTTCCTCGGCTTTGGCGACGACAGCACAGATGAATTCTGGAGGTACTACTTAACCTGCTCAAAGGCAAACTGACAGCGATCATCCCATCGGAATTTCTTCCCTTTCTTCAGGAGACCAAATAGTGGTTCACAAGTCAAGGTTAATTTGGAAATAAACCGTCTTATGAATTGCACTTTACCCCGAAAGCCACGCACCTCCTTTTCAGTCCTCGGTGGTGACATTTCTAGGATGGCTTTGATTTTGGAAGGATCTACTTCAATGCCCCTTTGTGTGATCAGAATGCCCAGCATTTTTCCTGCCGTTACGTCGAAGGTACATTTCTGCGAGTTTAACCTCAATCTGTATTCCTTGATTCGTTGAAAGAATTTCTCTAAGGCGGTGTAGTGGCCCTCGATAGCTCGACTTTTTCGCGCCCTCTTTCGTAGAGCTCGAATTGGTCCTATAGTTCAGACTCTTGTCACGGTTCTGAATCTAATCTCACAAAGTGCAATGTGAAACTGATAAACACCAAAGAGTCCAATCTGGCAAATATTTTTGGAAAATCGATTTAAAATCAAATAATGCCAAAATTGGACTACTTTGCTAGATTATAAAGTCGCCACCTAAATATTTTGTTTTGGGAGGGAAATTTAGGAAATCCTGACTTGTGCCAAAGGCCAAGTGTCCATCATCACCAAAGTTGTCTCGACTCGGGAACTTGGGTACGAAGGGGAAGGTCATGAAATGAGCACCCCCGCTTGCCTGATCAAAGGATCGGCCTCTACTAACCATGATATATCATTTTATAAACATTATGTGTTCTTATTCTAATTATTAGCTAACTTTACTCTATGACGCACACACAAGCAAGTATAGACTAAAATCGCCAGAATTGGAACAACTCAACTTATGTTTGTTTTTGAAAATGGTTTGAATTTGCCACCCTCAAGTGGGCTTAAAAGTTTGTGGATTTGCCATCTCAAGTGGGCTTAAAACTCTCATTCGTTGAATCGATCCAATTCAAACAATCAAGCCTTCATCCACAGGCATTCATGCAGTTTAATCATTTAAGCAAATAGCCTTATGGCAAGTGTGCTATCATGGCAATATGGCAATCACACTCATGCAAGCATGCTAAAGCGTAAAAGCTTACCGAGTACTCCAAGCCAAAACAAAAACTAGTTAGAAAAATGCATGATCCTAACTATACAAAATGCCTAATACAACACATGCAATATGAAATTAATAGGCTCGGCTACTAATATGGCATATGATTCGATTCAATTTGATAACATGATTTGAAACACGTATTCAAAGAAGTGTATTGAAATTGACAATGCAGTTTGAATGATGCATCGAGCCTCGGTGCATGCAAGACAAATGAATGAATGCAAACATGCAAGCATAAGGTATGCTAATCAAAACATAATCCCTAATCTAACCATCGAAAGCGGATAAATAAAAGGGAGAAAGACGTGGGGTTGGAAGACACGCACACACGCACACACGCACGCACACTTATTACAACATTGCGCCTTCTCGAAGGAGGGTTCGAATGAATAAGCTAACTAGCTATGCTAATTAATGCTAACTAATTAAACTAATTAAACTAATTATTACAAACCAAAACTAATTAACTATTCTAAGCTAATTATTATAACAATTGAAATAAATTAACTAACTATTCTAAGCTAGCTAAATATTACAAACCAAATTAAACTAATTAATTACAACACTTGTAAGAATGAAATAGTTTAACTTATTCTAAGCTAACAAAAGCGACTAAATGGCCTTGAGGGTGAGGTACGCATGCATGCTCGGTTGCTCCACCCAAAAATGCCATTGCCTTGCCATCGCATGCCTCTGTTTGCACTCGTTTGATCACTGAAAATTGTAGCAACTCCTAGAATGCCTCTGCTCCAACTCAAGAGCACATTTGTGCAAAAATTCATTGGTGGTCGGTTGGCTACAAAAAGTGGCTGTCGATTACTACAACTGGCCGGTTGGCCACCCCTGCCCTGGACTTCTTCTTTTGCTGCAACAGAGAGCAAACAGAGGCAAAGTAATGTATTTTCAAGGAATGTATGTACTGCTACCCTCCTTATCATCTCACAAGCTCAAAGGAGTGTAGCTCTTGGCTCTCAAGCCATCAACCAAGCATTTTCAATGCGTGATGGCTAGAGAACCAAGCTTGTATAAGTTTAATGAGTGCACAAACAAGACCAAAACAACCGCCACCCTATCATGCATGATCAAGGGTGACGGTGACCAAGAAAAGTGGCACGTTTCATCACTTTGAGTATGAAATGTCCCATTTTTCTTGTGTTCGGATTAACGTCCGATCCGAACACATGCAATGGAACACAAAGATGCTTAATCTTGCCTCTTTTACTTTGTTCATTTTGTTTACCAATTTTAAATTACCAATCCATTCTTTAATTGATTAGTCCAAGGTGAGTGTCCTCTAATGGAAGAGGTGTCAACCAAGGGAGGATTTAAGGCAAGAGAGAGATCATACCTTTGGTTAGTAGAAACCCTCAAAAGAGGATTAAAACCATTAAGCACAAATCTCAATCTCAAGCTTAAACACAACCCAAGGGTTAACCAACCCTCAAAGAAAATGAAAAAGTGATGAAATGAGAGAGGTTGCAGATATTTCAGTGTTGAAATTATATGCAAAATGACACTACAACATGCAAACAACCCAAGCAAATCATGTTCAAAAGCTTAAAACACCAAACTAGTGAAGATCACGACACTATAGGCATGCAATACAAAGCTCAAAAAGTACAAACACTTCAAAACAGTCCTAAAATAGCCTAAAAGGAGTCCTAAAACATGTTTGAAGTAAGCTAAAAATAGTTAGAATAAGAGGCCAAAACATAGCAAAAGCTAGACTATTAAGCACAATTGCACTACAAGCATACAAAGCAAGCCTCAAAGGACCAAACCAGCCTAAAATAGAGCTAAGACCAGTCAGAATAATGGGAAAAACATGCTGAGATTAATGTACAAAATGCTAGAAAAACATGCTCACATGTTAGCTTGCAAACAAGACTCAAGAGCAACTCTCAAAAAGTAATGAAAGAGTGAAACAAATGAGCATGTGATAGAGCTATATACATTGAAATTACATGTAAAAAGACATTATAACATGCAACCATCTCAAGCAAATCATCTTTACAGGCCTAGAATGCCAAACTAGTGAAGCCATTTGCACTACAACTATGCAAAACAAGACTCATATGACCAAAGCAGCCCAAAACAGAGCTAAATCATTCCAAATCAGAGGCAAACATATGCTGGAAATAAGCTAAGTTAGGCTACAAAAACATGCTACCATGTGATGCTAACTAGGTATGCAAATGAGACACAAGGAGGGGAGGCTAACCCCTCCAATTTTGGACTTCAAAAGAAGATTTTTACCACTAAAAAACCTCTAAATTTCAACGGTTAAAAGGCCCAAAATGTTCGATTTAAAGGTGATGAAAGATGGCACAAAAAGTTTAACATGCCAAAGAGCCAAAAGGGGAGGGACAACCCCATAACTCACAAAGGCTCAAACCACCATTTTTAGGACTGAAAAATAGAGATTTTTGTAGTTGAAAACCAGGCCAAAAATAATACAAAAAGATGGTGAAACAAGTTATGCAAAACAAGTTTGAAAGGTGAGTCTTATACCTCTTGAAGCACAACACACTTTAGGCACAAATGAGGCACCAAATCAAGCTAAAATCACCTTCTAAAGCTCAAATAAGGTCCCAAGGAATCTTAGCCCAAAGATAAGAAACTTTGGTTAAGGGTTGATAAGCAAACTAGAAGTGTATCTCTACTTGTATGTACAAAAGGGCAAGAGAGAGAGAAATCTAGAGAGGGAGCATTGTAGAGAGAGAGAGATTTTAGAGAGAGAGGCTCCTAAACTTTCCAACCTTGAAATGTGAGAGATATGGCCTCTATATATAGCAATATATGAGCTTCAGGTCGAAATATCTGAATTAGGATAGCTGGAGCAATGTGAAAACAACTAGAGGGAAAATATCTGCAAAATATCTGAGTTTTGGACACTAGTGGCTGACGGGCCACTTTTTGTGGACGACAAGAACCCCTTTTGGACGACCTATGGCGACAAAGGCCATTAGTGGCCGACACATGGCCGACAAGCTTCACTAGTGGCTGGAAAGTAAAGACTGGTTTCTGGTCCCAACTTCAATTAGGCATGTCTCCTTCATCTGGACTCCTTTTGTGATAACCGTGTCCTGTACTATGTTAATTAATCATGATTATGTTTGTAATTATGTGCTTAATGAGAATTTGGGTGTTAATTGCATGATTATATGTGATTTTGGCTTTGTATCTGTGCTCCGTAGGAAAATTTGTTAGAATCTGTTTTGAACTGAAAATTGAAGGCCTTATCAGCCACCAAAGCCAAAATTGACTACGCCATTGTGATTGGCGTAATTTTTAGAACCTATGGTGAAATTTAATTAGAAATTGATTCGAATCAAAATAATTCGAGTAAATTGATTGAATTAGGCTCTATTATTAACCTTAATCAATTTGATTAAGAGAGGGACTATATAAGGGCCTTATTACACTCAACTCTTCATTGAGTGAGCTCAAAAATCCGGTTATACACTCTAGAGAGAGAGAGAGAGAGGCTGGTTCTAGAGAGAGGAAGAGGGAGAATTGTGTATCTTGGCTCAAAGTTGTGAATTTGGAAGCTTAACTCCAAGAATTAGCTAGAAATTGGAAGCTTGGAACTCCAAGGTGAGTATTTGAGCATTGATTCACATATTGAGATTGTAATTTTGAGAATTTGAAACTAGATTGTAAACAAAAGTGTGAATTAAGTTATATATGAAGTTAGATTGAGCATGCATGCATAGAATTACCATGACTTGCCATATAGTTGCATATTTGAAGGTAAAGCATGCTAATCATGATGAAATTGAGATCAATGTGTGCATGGATGTAGCAATTTGTTATGAGTCCTCATGTTTGTGTATAAGACATGTTGATTGGGTTAAATTGGAAGTCATTTAAGACATGCATCCATGAAAATGAGACAATGGACTCAACTATATGTTTTGGAGATGAATTTGGCAAGAATGATATGAGTATGAAACTGATCCATGGGAATTGAGCTTCAAAATGTTGTAATTTAGCATTTGTATCATGTTAAAAGGTTTGCATGTAAAGTATGAGTCATAATATGCAAGTTACATTAGTTTGAATGCAAGTTTGAAGCTCAAATTGGGTGCTGGAAAACCTAGAATTCGGCATGTCCGCTCGAGCGGGGAAAGCGCCGCTCGAGTGTGAAATGCTAGTTCCCAGAACTTTTGCAGACATGGACGTTCGCTCGAGTGGGTAGATTCATGCTCGAGCGGGGAGCCATGTAGTTTGACTTTCAGCTCGAGCGTCCGAAGTCACGGTCGAGCGTAAAAATGAGGCAACCAGTATTTTTGCAGACCCAATGGGTCCGCTCGAGCGGCTAAAGCCACGCTCGAGCGGAGAGCCCTGTTTCAGAAAGTTTGTAAAGATGTTTTGTGTTTCATTTTCCATTCTCTTCCATTTCTGAGCACTCTTAGGCATGAATTGAACATTGTAAATGGATTAAGAAGATAATAAAGAGGCCTAAGAGGAATGCATAAGTTAAGAACGGATTGAATCGTTTGTGACCCATATGTGTTATACAATGTGTAGGGTTGAGCTCGAGGGCAAATCCACCGGCAGAACACTGTGAGTAATATCTTAGTAAAGATATTTTCAAGTATGTTACTTTCTGAATGCTACTTCTGTATAAGCTTCATGGATTTGTTGACTTGAAATATGAATGAGTATTCTTTATGCCTAATTTTGTATAAGGCCGTTTGCCATTTGCCGTTGATATGTTTGATATAACTGATTGGGCCAAAGGCTGTTGGATATGAATGATTGGGCCGAAGGCCGTTGGACATGAACGATTGGGCCAAAGGCCGTTGGACATGAACGATTGGGCCAAAGGCCGTTGGACATGAATGATTGGGCCGAAGGCCGTTAGACATGAACGATTGGGCCAAAGGCTGTTGGACATGAACGATTGGGCCAAAGGCCGTTGGACATGAATGATTGGGCCAAAGGCCGTCGGATATGAACGACTGGGCCAAAGGCCGTTAGACATGAATGCAAAGATGGGCCAAAGGCCATTTGAATATGTCATTGGATATGTTTGAATACCGTGATGGGCCAAAGGCTGTTTGAATGAAAGGGATCATGATCATGAATATGAAATATGCATGGAGATGAATATAAAGAGAATGGGCCCGAGGCCGTTTGATACGCCTGATGTATTTGAATTGGGCCTGAGGCCATTTGATGTGTTTGAATTGGACTGGAGGTCGTTTTGAATAAAGAGTTGGCTGGACCAAAGGTCATTTCGTATAGATGGACCCGAGGTCGTATTGTTTTATATAAGAATTGGACCTGAGGTCATTTTGCATGTGGATATGATGTGTTGGACCCAAGGTCGTTTTGCTTTGTTGAGATTTGTAAATCTGCTGTGAATGAGAATAGTGGTTCAAATGTGTACATTATAAGTATGATTCATTTATGAACGAACCTCATTCATTAACCTCTTTATTTTGATATTATTCACTGGGCGTTAGTTCACTCTCATTTATATGTATGTAGGTGAGCAAAGGGACGTTCAACCCCAGCCTTGGTGGAATTTAAGAAAGGAACCCAAGTTTTCTAAAGTCAGCCAAGGTGCCTCACGCAAGAGGCTTTGTTTATGATCTTTTGTATTCCTTTTTGTATTTATATTGGTCATGATAGACCGGTTATGTGCATAAGCTTTTGGTTTAGCTAACTATGTGTTTGAATGATCCTGGGTATACAAGGTGTTAACTACTGATATGTGGTGTGAGTTGTTATTAAGTATATGTGAAATGTTTTGTTATGCCATGTAAGCATAGCTCATTGGCCAAAATTTTTAAGTTTGCTTCCGCATCTGGCCCCATATTATTAATTATTAATTGATATTAGGTTTGAGGCCGTAGGTAATCTCATGATTACTGGCCGCTTATGACCTTAATCTATAGGGGTGGGTTTGGGTCATGACACCTTTGCAGGTCATTCTTAAGTCTAAATTGTAACCCCAGAAGTCTTCTTTCCAATGTGGAAGAGTCACATCAAAATTACAAGTGTGAAAAAAGATATGCCTCTTTTAATGAAGACTGCTCAGTTTCGGTCATAACCGGATTGATGCCCAACTTTAACCAACCATATCTCCCTCATCCGGACTCGGCTTTAGGAGATTCTTGAGTGCAAAATGAAGTCCCCGAAGTCCACTTTCCAATGGTGGTGGCCTCATAACTGAAATTCAAGTGTACAAAAGGATAGGCCTGATTTAGCGAGGGCCGCTCGACTCTCTCTTAACGGTTCATGCCCATCTTCTTCCCCAACTTGGTTTCTTCCCTCTCCTCCAATTTTCTTCAAATCCAAATCTCTAAAGAAGATGTTTTCAAAGATTTCACCTCTTTTTCATTTATTTCCACTTTGTCCTTGTTCGATTTACCGAAAAGCTCAACATTTAACGAAATGCGAGCCACGGAACATCATAGGAACTTTTTCAAAAATATTTTGAAAGAGAGGGTTTTAAGGTCTAAAATTTTGGTCAAAATCATTTTGGTCAAAAATGGGGTGTGAGGTTGGAATTTGGAGCTTCTCTTGCTGAAGAAATCGAACCTTTGCACAAGATAGCCTGCACCATCAAGTAAGCAATTAGTAGCGCCTAAGTCTTAAGGGCAATAAAAAATGGGATGTCTACACCCTTTCGTTCATTGAACTTGACAATCATGTCGTCCACGTACACCTCAACCTCTTTATGGATCATGTCATGCAGAATAGTGGTCGTATCCCTCTGATAGGTAGCTCCAGTATTTTTTAACCCAAATGGCATAACCCGGGTAGCAGTAAGTACCCCACGACGTAGTGGATGCGGTCTTCTCTCTATCCTCGGGCGCCATCAGAATCTGGCTATACTCGGAAAACCCATCCATAAATGATAGTAATACATGGCCCGCGGTGAAGTCCATTAACTCATCAATGTGCGGCAGAGGAAAATCATCATTTGGACTAGCTCTGTTCAAGTCCCGGAAGTCTACACACACCTGTGTTCTACCATCCTTCTTTAGCACTGGGACGATGTTGGCCAACCAAGTCAGGTACTCAGATACTAACAAGAAACCTGCCTCGATCTGTTTGGTGACCTCTTCCTTGATTTTTAGTGCCCAATCTGGATGAATTCTACACAACTTCTGCTTGACTGGTCGGGCCTCAAGGTTAAGAGGGATCTGGTGCTGTACAATCTCAGGATCGATTCCAAGCATGTCTTCATAGGACCACGCAAAAACATCTTTGAAATCTTTTAACAAAGCGATTAAACGCTCGCGCTCCTCCAAAGACAATGTGGACCTGATCTAGACCAGGCACGGATCCTTCTTAGTACCCACATTAATGGCAATGACTTCATTAGCACAAGGTTTGACAAACCTCTCATTCTCTTGATTAATCAAGTTTTTCAAAGCCAGGGGAATTTCTTCCCCTTCGTTTTCGTTAAAATTCTGAAAATCTTAGTCAATGCAATAAACTAGTGGCACAGAAAAGTACACAGGATCTGCATAGTTCCCATTCAAAAGGTTCAGATCTTTGGTTACGGACTCAAAAGAAAATTTCAATGAAGACCTAGACAGGACTTTAGTATCCGGGTTACCACCCCTAGAGATATCAGACTCAGACTTAGAAAAACTTGAATCTGATCCCGACCCTACATACTCAGTGGAATCAGATTCTAGCTCATCACCTGATTCAGAATTGGACAGAGAGCCTTCCTCCAACTGCCAGATAAAAGATGGTGCACCTGATGCATCCAAAATGCCACTGGTTGGGTTCACACCTAGTTCTTCCCCGATCATGGAGACAGTAAGGTTATCCCTAAAGTCTATAGGTCAGTCGTAGGATCTGTCAGGAGACTAGCCAGCGCTGTCCATACTCCAAGTCACTGCCATCTGAATCACCTTCTGAGCTCTGTTCAGCTTTGATGCTTGGCTCAGCCATGATGCTTGGTTCAACCCTTTCCTCATTCTCACTGTCCTGCAGCTACAGATCAAAAAAGATCTCGAACCCGGGGACATGCTGCTTCGAGCAATTCACCCAAGGCTTGGGAAAGTCGCGAAAAGGGAAATCTTTTTCCTCCCAAACAAAGCGGCCATTCAGTGTTCCCTAGATTGGCCTGTGGGTGAGCTCATAGTGTTTCTCGGCTTGCTTAACCTTGGCTCTACCTCTTATTTCTTCTCCCTTCCTTATCCAGTCCTCTTTGGTGGGCACATAGCTCAGCCCAAAGGCATGTGGGTTATGTGGCACATCTGTCAGTACTGGAACACCTTTCCGACCACTCATTCCAAGTCTTATTCCTGGAACATGCTGCAGTTTGTTCATGAAGTAGATAGACTGGCACTGGCATATAAGCCTTCGTCTGTAGCCAGAATGGTCTGTACTACCCTAGCTTCAGCTAGAGTAAATCCCAAGAAGAATACATCCTCCTCGCCATGGTCAATCTCTAGCACTAGCGTAGTCACCTCTGGCAGCGGATTGATGGATGAATTCCCAAAAACAATTGCCACCCCTCCCCCATGAGGGTACTTTAACATCTAATGGAGAGTGAAGGAGACGACCTTCACATGATGCAACCAGGGCCTCCCTAACAACAAATTGAAGGTAGCTGGCACATCCAAGACATGAAACTCAAACACTTGCTCAGTGTAGACACGCCCCAAATGCTTTTAACCAAAGAATAGAGGTATAAGCGTCAGGCACATGCCCAAACACTTTTAACCAAAGAAGAGAGGTATAAGCATCGGGCACCCGCCCCAAACGCTTTTAACCAAGGAGTGGTATAAGCGTCGGGCACATGCCCCAAATGCTTCTAACCAAAGCAGAGAGGTATAAACACTGGGCGTACCCAAGTGTTTTTAACCAAAGGAGTGGGGTATAAACACCGGGCATTCCCGAGTGTTTCTAACCAATGGAGTTTGAAGGACAGGAATGATCTTACCCAGAATGCCTCTGAGTGAACCGTATATACAATATCATGCCTTATGCTGCTGAGGATCTTTTGCTTTTTGATTGTGTTTCCAAACCGCAGTTACTACCTTTCTTCCCGGCCATGTTCACAACTTTCCCTATTCTCCAACAGGGTGACAGACTAGGTTGGTTCAGTATTCGGAATTGAGGCGCATACCCGCTACCTCAACCTATGGGGCTTCCATATAGATTTCAAGCCGAGGACACACCCCTGGGTATTTAAAGCATACTTTAGTCTCGGAAATCCCGAACCTTTGCATTCTAGACATCAGCCATTCGAACTCTAGTTTCCACCGTCGCAGTCGGTCTCTTAGGAACTCATTGCAAACACAGCCAAGATGTCTCTGACAGGGAATGGTACTCAGGGAGAGCACTTCTGATTGCCATTCTAGCTTGAAGCAGGCTTGAGCTTGAGGTCGAGGCACACTCATACTTCGGAGCATTGACAAGGCCTGAAGAGGTACACCCGGAATGCAATTCCGGAATTTGCTGAAGGTGAAACACAATCAGATGCTTTGATTTTCCTTCTTTTCCTTTGCTTTGCAGTCTGGAACCCATATAGCTTCAGATAGGTCCTTGTTCTACTGTTCTCATATGACCTGGGTTGAACCCTACAGTTTTATGAAAGAACAAATCCTGTTTTGCACATATGTGGAGAACGACACAGCACTCTGAGCACAAAACGGTTTATTTTTGAAATTGAGATGAGTTCTTGACCGGGTATTGAGCCTACGACTAACCACAATCAAAACGACTCAACAAAGAAAAACAAAGGTAAACAACCTAAACACATCTATTGACACTTGAAACGACTCAAACAAGACTGAAGACAAACAAAAACACACACACAACACTTAGACGTGTTCCAATGGTGAGCGACCTCTCAATTCACAAAGAGCCCACAGCTTCACCAGGTATTGTTTCCCACCCCTTCTTATTTGTGATTCTCACATCACTCTGACACTCTATATCTTGTTTTTTCAAAAAGCTCTTTTCTCACTTTTTCTCTCAGCGCACATCTCTCTATTCTTCAATCTCTCTTCTTTTTTATCCCTTCCCTGGGTGGTTGATGGATAAACAGGAAGTTGTGGGCTCTTGCCCCCAGTATTCTGCTAGATGCTCATTCTTCTGCTCATAACAGTGAATTTCTCCCACAGAGGGGTTGCGGTGCGACCAAATGCACAGTAGATCTGCAACTGAGATCGGTTGATGATGCCCCTGACTTAGCTTGATCAAGGCGAGTTACAACATGTCCCACCGGCCAGGTATACAATTGATTGGTCTGATACATTACGTTTTCTACATCCCCATTCCGGGTCAGACGCCAATTTGAGCGAGATCGAATCCGTCTACATGAAGGGGTCAAACATTTAGCTCCATTTCCAGTTCATGCTTCGCACTTGGCTTGATACCTCGTTGCTTGGAGGATGAGAGAGCTTTTGACCCTTTGCTGTTAGCTTCAGTTGTGCCATTTTCTAGCGAATATGGTGCCCTTTCTGGCAAGTATGATGCCCTTTTTGGCAAATATGTTGATAATGGGAGGAACAGATAGAAAACCTGACTCAACTATGCCCCTAGTTCATCATTTTGACCATTTTTTGTTTTTGGCTTTCTACTAAAACAATTTTGACCAAAATGAGAGTTAGATTATCATACTTGTTCGATTTTCTGATTCGAAATCATGCAAGTCAGGCTATGAGCACTGAAAATTTTCCTTTATTGGGTCCAAGAAATGGTCCAGTTTGGAAAAATGGAATAATTTGTGAGAAAATTAGTCAACTCATTAAAAAACTTCAAAACTGTTTTTGCAAATGGCCACTGCTCGACCAACATGAAATCTACTCTCGAGATGCACGACCTCAGATCTGAATTTGAATTGTCTTGTAGCTGAATCTTCCAACAGAATAGAACAACTGATCTTGGACGAAGACGAGCCAATTTGCACACGGACAAGATAGCCGAGTTGAACAAGGATAAACCAATCAACATGGATGAGCCAAGCAGGCTGAAAATGATTGGGGCCGAACTTCAGGATGAAGTTGCCTACGTATCCCAAACATGGGAATTAGGCTTGACGTAGTTCCGGGTTAAGGTACACTCGGGTATTAACCTCTTCTTTTACGCTCTAAGTTTTGCCAAGGCTGCCCTTCCGGGTTTTCAACCTTGCGAGCTCTGTTTTTCTTTTCTTTTCATTTCTTTTCTTCTTCTTTTCTTTTTCTTTTCTTCTTTCTTTTTCATCTTTTCTTTTCATCTTTTCTTTTTTCATTTTCTCTTTTTCTTTTCCTTTGCTCTAACTTTTACCTGGGTCGCCCTTCCGGGTTTTCGGCCCAGCGAGCCTCTCAAAGGTAAAAAGTGTAACTTGTCCATGTTGATTGGTCGTAGGATCTCGAAACCATCTGAATCCAAGAGAATGGCTGCTGTTTGCTGATGGTAGAAGTCCATCCAATGGGGCTGAAGTTGCCCCTAGTGTTACGGATAGGAACTCGATTGTCCTTTAGCAAAAATTTTCTTCTCTCCGTTTCTCGAATTTGGCTTTCTGGCCAGTCTTTATTGGTTTGCGGAAAAGACTCATCTTTGACTTTTCGAGCACATTTGACATTTTTTGCTCCTAGTTCAAGGGCTATTTCTGATCTAGCTTTGCAAGCTTCTGTTGATAACATCTAATCTTCTTGATCTGACTTGCTTGCCCCTAGTTCGAGGGCTGCTTCAAATCTGGCCTGGCGAGCCTGCTTTGATGTCATACGACCTTATTGCCCCTAGTTCATGGGCTGCTTCAAATCTGGCCATACAAGCCTTACATTGTGGTTGACTATTGAACATTCTGAATCCAAGTTCAAGGTTTGAAAGCAAAAAGGGTTTGAGTCTTGAGGCTGAGAGCGATCCTATGCTGCACAATATCATGATCAATTCCACGCATGTCTTTGCAGAACCACGCAAAATATTTTTTAAAATCTTTTAAGAAAGCGACTAGTCGCTCGTGCTGAAGACAGTGTAGAACCAATCTGGACTAAGCCAGGATCCTTCTCAGTACTCACATTAACAAACATGATCTCATTCATTAAGGGCTTAGCATGCCTCTCTTTCTCTCAATTGATCAAATTTTTACAAATCCCGAGGAATTCCTTCCTCTTCATTTTCATCACAATGTTCAAAAAGTTTTGAAAAACTTAAGTCAATGCAATGATTTCAAGGCACAGAAAAGACACGGTTTTGGTTAATTACTGCCATCTCATTCAAAACTTCTGGCATAACTGGCTCAATAGCAGAAACAGACGCAGAAGGGGGAAAATCACTGCTGTTTCATTTAGATCTTCTGGCGCAACTGGCACAAGGACAGAAACAGACGCAAAAGAAAGAGTGCAAAAGAGAAACACAAAACAAGATAGTGATGCCCGAGGTAACACCCCCGAACTCACACGACTTAAACACAACAGGACTGACTCGATACAACAAGACAGACTTGACTGACTCAGTACAAAAAGACTGACTCAATACAACGCAACAAAACTGACCCAATACCCAAGTCAGAAAGTACAGTAAACAGCATTTTCACATTGCTCAAAACAGTGCGTGCCATCCCCATATATGGAGTAAACTGAGTGCCATCCGCAGGAGGTTCATCCCCCGATCACATCATATTATCCCCCACATTCATCGATCCAGTGCCGATAAACTTTGCAGGACCCGGCACGACAATGACCTTATTGTCAATCAGATCCTGTATTTCGTGGCGAAGACGAAAAAACATGTTGGTGTCATGGCTAACTTGTTGATGGAAGGCACAGTACTTGGCAGCATCATGCGTAGCCGGAAGGGATTTCGGGAGTGGCCGAGGCTAAAGGGGTTTGAGATGGCCTTGCCCTATAAGGATTTGGAGAGCTTTAGACAAAGTCATGTGGAGGGGATTGAAGACCCTCTGGCCTCGGGGTTGGTACTTCGAGGTTTGTGGAGTCATGGATGCACCAGCAAAGGGGTTGGCAGGTGCTGGCTGGGTTTGCTGATCTCTTCCGAGAGTAGGATTGGAGCTGAAAGGGGCGTTTCTGGTACGACATCCCTTTTCCCGAATTGCCCCTTGTTTTGAAATGCCCCCAACTTGAGCGACAAAAGTGTCCTCCACAGTTTTTGCAACAACTGTGAGCACTTGTTGTTTGTTCAGTCGTTCGGCCTTCAAAGCCTCAACAGCCCACAGAAGGTGTTCATGGGGACCAATGCTCGCTCCTACCTTGTTCTTACCGCTTGCCTACACCTTATCAAAGGATCGGGTAGCTATATCAGAGCGGAGCCCAGTTGTTGTCGACACGCCAACACCCAGATCTGAGATGGCATCAGGTTGGCCCTTTTCAATTGCAGCTTGCTCCAAGATCGAGGAGCCTTTTGGATTGAAACTTCTAGCGTGTGATGTGGTCGACGATAGAGCCAAAATTCCAAAGGCTAAATCTGCCACAGTTCTTTGCAAATCTTCAATCATGCTTCCCAGCTCAGAAGTAGTGGGTTCACGGGTTTGAGATGATTGGGGTGCAAATGCATCCGTCATGCTTAAGCTCATGCTTTCTGGGATAAACACCTCAGGCTTGGATATGGGTCGGGGTGTATATACTAGGATTGTAGGTGGGTGGTAGTGTATGGTCGAGGTTGAGATGTGGATGAGGTACTTAGTCCTTGTGGTTTTGAGGTGGAGCTATTGTCTGGTTGTCAATGAGATTCTGGATCTCATGACGAAGGTGGTAGCAACAATCGGTGCCATGGCCGCGCTGCTGATGATACACACAGTATTTCATGGGGTTATACCCGGCGGGGAGTGGGTTAGGCAAAAGTTGAGGATCAGGGGGTTTGAGATACCCTCTCTCCATCAGGACTTTTAGTGTGTTGGTTAGGCTCATATAGAGGGGGGTGAAAGTTCTGTCCTGAGCTCGGGCTGGGCTGGCTATTTGTAGGCTGGCCTTAGCAAAAGGATCGGCTGTGGCGGCTGTATGGATTTTAGTGGGTTTGGGAACAATGCTAGTGCTAGCATTGGTACTCCTGGCAAAAACCCTCTTTATTGGTTCCCTTGTTCTAGGAATAATCCCTCTGTTGAACGCATTCTTAACCTGAAACCCTAGTTGATGCAAACTTTGGAAAGTGAATAGTGGAGCCACTATTAACTTTTGCAACATATCAGGCTCCAAGTTCTGCACCACTATTCGCACTTGATCCTTCTCTGAAGGGCGATCTGTCATCTGTGCTACCTTTGCTCTCCACCTTGCAACAAATTCCACAAAAGGCTCTGTTGGGTTCTGGCGGGTTGCTTCAAGCTCTTGTGTGGTCATTTCAAGTTAGGTATTGTAAGAATACTGATAGACAAAGGCCTCAGTCAACTTTTCCCAGTTTTGCTTCACTATTTCCTCCAACTCGGCGTACCAAGTAGCGGCTGCACCCGACAGGGTTCTGCTATACAGAGAGAGTTTCTGCGGCTTAGTCAGACCCATCGGTTTCAGGACATCCAAGAAAAGCCAGATGTGTACCATAGGATCTCCCGACCCGTCGAAACGGTCAATATGTGGCATGTTGAATTTGTCTGGGAGTTGTACGGCAGCCTCGATGTTCCTATCCTCAATGTCGGAAATGAAGTTAAGGCCCTGTGCCTTTTTGAATTGCTTTTCAAGGTTCACAATCTTCACCAAGCTCGAACCAAGATCATTAGCCTCAAAGGGATAAAGCCTCTCATTAGGCTACACCAAGGGTCTGAAAACCTGAGCTTGAGCCAACCCTTCTCGAGGATCCAGCCCATGCAAATTTTCAACTGTCGGAAGTAGGTCAAAGTTCGGCTGGGGTCCCAAAACTGGATGTAAGGCAGATGCCCCAGATGGGCGGTACGTTTCAACATTGGTCTCATCCTGCATGGCAGTTCCCTGATTTAATGCTGCTATCACGGCCACAACTTCTTCCGAACCTTGCACCACCACGGTTTGCAAAGTTTGAACAAAGGTGATGCGATTGGTGATTGTCGAGTCAGTTGAACCGGTGAGCCCTGACTGGCCTTTCTTTGCCTTGCCTCTAGCGAAGGAAACATTGGTTGCCCTTGAATCAAATCTCTGACCTGACAAAGTCTATCAACACAAGTCTAATGCACCCGGGGGATATTGGAGCCTTCTAAAGCTATGGTTCCAAGATTACCTTGCAAAAGAGAAAACAGACAGCATCCCAGCCTGATTTCACTAGAACAGATATGAGCATAGCTGAATGACTATGCTCTCTACTATCTTCTGCCTCAAAATTCTGCCTATAAACTGATACCCTCAGGCCGATACTCAGACTTGCAACTGATACATACATTCCTGCAGAGACACACTCCTAACAGCACATATCAAGCAAGTAAGAGCCAAAACACCCCTATGGGGGGGGGGGCTGTAGGGTTTCCCTGTCCTATTTTATTCAGAACTAGGGTTTCACTATGCACGCATGCCGTTTCATACAATCCTACATTCGGGTAAGCAACCTGTCCTAGTTTGGAACAGTCTCTAAGGCTTCCGATATGCAACTAGGTCAAATGGTCAAAAAGGGTGCCTCAGCGGTGATCACAATCCGAGGTTTGTGTTCCCATTGTGGCAGAGCTCATAACTGGTCAGCCTTATGGCACGCTTTTCTAAGCAAGCCTCCGGCAAATCGCTCAGGAATAGCAGATGGAAAACACTGTGACTTAGGCGCACCTATGCAAATGCAATGCAAAGAAACACATAAGTGTAGATAAAACAACATATCATGAGTTTGAGTCAAGTTCTCTAAATCCCCAGCAGAGTCGCCAGAAACTGTAGACCGCCCGAACTCTCTTCGCGCACCCCCCTTTTGGAGAGGGCGCGAATTAGGTTCTAGCTACTACAGTTCGCACTCTTATCACGGTTCTGAATCTAATCTCACAAAGTGCAATGTAAGACTGATAAATCACTAAGGAGTCCAATCCGCAAATCATTTTGGAAAATCAGATTTTAAATCAAATTATGCCAAAATTGGACTGCTTTGCCAGATTACAGAGTCGCCACCTAAATGTTTTATTTTTGGAAAATTTAGGAAACCCTGACTCATGCCAAAGGCCATGTGTCCGTCATCACCAAAGTTGCCTCGGCTCGGGAACTTGGGTACGAGAGGGGAAGGTCATAACATGAGCACCCCTGCTCACCTGATCAAAGATCAGCCTCTACTAACATGATATGTTGTTTCATAAACACATGCGTTCTTATTCCGGTTATTAGCTAACTTACTATGTGATGCGTACAGCATACAAGTATGGACTCAATCACGAGAATTAGAACAAAACAACTCATGTTTGTTTCTGAAAATGGTTTGAAAGTGCTACTCGCAAGTAGGCTAAAGCGCGGATTTGCCATCTCACAAGATGGGGTTTAAAACATGATTTTGCCACTTCGCAAAGTGGGCTTAAAACTCACATTTGATGAATTGTCCCAATTCAGGCAATCAAGCCTTCACCCACAGACATTCATACAGTTAAACACTTAAGCAAATAGCCTCATGACAAGCATGCTATCATGGCAGCACTCACACTCATGCAAGGATGCTAAAGCATAAACACTTACAGTGTACTCCGAGCCAAAAACAAAAAACTAGTTAGAAATCATGCATGATCCTAGCTATGTCGAAGATGCCTAATGCAACGCATGCAATAATGCAACTAATAGGCTCGGCTATCTAAGATGGCATATGAATGCAACACTTGATAACATGCTTTGGAACACGTATTCAAGAAATTGTATTGAAATACAATGCAGTTTGAATGATGCGCCGAGCCCGGTGCATGCAAGACAAATGAATGATGCACACATGCAAAGCAGAAGGTATGCTAATTGAAATATGCCCTAAACTAACCATCAAAAGCTGATAAGTAAAAGGGAGAAAGAAATGGGGTTGGAAGACATGCACACACACATGCACACTTATTACAACAATACGCCCTCTCGCAGGAGGGTCCGAATGAATAAGCTAACTAGCTACGCTAAGCTAAGCTACTTATTACAAACCAACTAATTAACTATTCTAGCTAATTAATTACAAACTGAATTGAATAACTAGCTAATCTAAGCTAATTAAAATATTACAAAACAATTTAAACTAATTAATTACAACACGTGTAATCAACTACATCTAGCTAACAAAGCGATAAATGGCCTCCCGGGCGAGGGAGATATGCATGCTCGGTTGTGTCCTCCTGGAAATCCACCGCCTTGCCTCTAGATGCCTTTGTTTGCACTCTTGTGGACCTCTGAAAGTTGTGCCAGCTTCCAGATTGATTCTGTCTGATCTCAAGAACACTCTGAGGGCTCATCGGCCAGAGATGGTGGCCATTGGCCAGTAATGATGGCCGGTCGGCTGGGGGATGTGGCCGGTTGGCCACTGCTTTCTTGAAATTCCTCATTTTTGCTGCAACACAAACAGAGGCATGGCAGTGTATTTGCAAGGGAATGTGTGTACCACCACACTCCTTATTATATCTCAAGCTTAAAGGAATGCGACACTTGGCTCTCAAGCCACCAACCAAGCATATCAATGCATGATGGCCCAAGGACCAAGTTTGTACAAGCTTAGTGAATGCGCAGATAAAACTTAAAGAGCCTTCACCCTATCATGCATGATCGAGGGTGTTGGCGACCAAGAGACATGACACGTTTCATCACTTGGAGTATGAAACGTCCCTCGTTTCTTGTGTTTGGATTAACGTCCGATCCAAACACATGCAATGCAATACACATATGTTGTCTTGGCATGTTTTACATGGTCCATTTCTTATTTACTCATTTTAACTTACCAATTAGTCCATTAACCGGTTAAGTTCAATGTGCAAGTCCTCTAATGGGAAAGATGGCCTAAGCCACAAGCACCTTAAGCATGGAAGAAGTCTCATGCTTTTGGTTAGTAGAAACCCTCAAGAGAAGGCTAAAACCATTAGGCATGAGAGCCTCAATTTCATGCCCAAGCCAATAAGGTGCTCAAGACTACTTTCAAAGCAAAGCAACAAGTGAAGAATGGAGTGATATGGCAAACAATTTCAGTGCTGAAATAAGATGCTAAAGACACTAAACCATGCAAGCAATGCATGCACAACATGTTAAGGGCCAAAGGCATTGAAACTAGTGACAAGCATTACACTAGAGGCATGCAATATCAAACTCAAATGGCCAAACCAGCTATGGACAAACCTAAATCATGTCAAATCAGTGGTCTAAACATGCTGGGATTGAAGCTCAAAAGACTAGACAAACATGCACACAAATTGGCTCACAAGCAAGGCATAAGGCATAACTCTCAAAAGCATTTAAAGAGTGATAGATGTGAGTATATGACAGTGATATATGCTCTCAAATCACATGAAGAATGATGCTATATCATGCAAACATCACAAGCAAAACATGCTAGAGGCCCTAAAACGCAAAGCTAGTTAAGGCACTTGCACTATAGCTATGCAATACATGAGCCATATGACCAAAACAACCCAAAAAAGTCCTAAAGCATGCTAAATTGGAGCCAAAAACATGCTGGAGTGGAGCATACACATGCTAGATTAATAGGCTAAACCATCAAGTACATTAGGCTAGTGAGCAAGTTTACACTACAAGTGCAAGATGCAAGCAATGAGTGGCCAAACCAGCCAAAAATAGAGTTTAAACATGTTAAAATTTAGCTAAAAACATGCTCAAACTAAGCTAGGACAAGTCACAAAAACATGTTGCTTTGCAAGGCTAACTAGGCATAGCATGAAGAGACAAGGAGGGGAGGCCACCCCCTCCTATTTGAGACCTCAAAACAAGTTTTCTACCATTGAAATTTCTCTAGAATTTAGTGGTTAAAGGGCCAAAAAAAGGTTGTTTGAAATGCTTTAAAAGATGGCTCAACACTTAGCAAATAAGCAACAAAGGAGGGTGGACCACCCCTAACTTCAAAGAGGCCTCAAACCATCATTTTAAACACTTAAAAAAAAAAGTTTTTCCAGTTGACAACTAGGCCTAAAACAGCATGCAAAGGTGGCCAAGATTGTGTACAAAAACAAGCTCAAGAGAGGGAGATGCTCACCCTTGAAGAACAACAGCAAGACAACAACTTTTCTAAGCTAAAACCAGCTTTTGAACTCCAAACAAACCTTCAAGGACCTCAGCTCCAAGGTAGTGGTGTTTGACTAAGTGTTTCTTTGCAAAAATGTGAAGAAAACACACTTTTAAGCACTATAGAGCACAATAGAGAGAGAGAGAGAGAGAGAGAGAGAGAGAGAGAGAGAGAATGAGAATTCTAGAGAGAGAAAAATTTCAGCTTTAAAATTTCTGAACCCCTCTAAAGGGGGAGGGACCTCCCCTTATATAGAGGATGAAAGCAAAAGCTTGCTTGACAAGCTAAAAGCTTGTTTCAATGGAGGATGAGTTTAGTGTTTAACAGCTGGAACAGCTAGCACCAAAAATATCTGCAAAAGCAGAAAAAAAAGCTTCGGCCAAAACTTATGGCCGACCGGCCATTAAAGAGGCCGACTGACCATCAGTGAGGCCGACCAGCCACCACTGATGGCCGATGGGAAAAAGGCATGGCCGATGGGTTGTAGGGCTGGTCAGTAGGCTACCCTCTTCCCTTAGAAACAAAGCCACAAACTCTTGGTACACAACTAAGCACAAAACAAACAAGTTCAGAGGTCCGAAGGCGAGGCACTCCACCAAGAACTTTAGGTACTCGAAATGAACACGAATAGAGATAATCATCGAGTGTTCAAACGATGACATCTAAGTCTCGAGGACGGTAAAAAATGGGGTGTCTACACTCAGCTGGGCCCATCTAGACTCTGACTTGCACCGTGCCCATGACCTCTCTACTCATGTTATCATATGCCCGTATCACTTAGGCTGTGGGAACAAAGTCCGCTGGTTTGAGGCCAATTGCATAAGCGGTGCGAGGAGGACATACATTCATGGCCGAACCGGTATCTACCAACACCACAAGCACCCATTTCTCCCTATATTCCACAGATATGTATAACAGTTTGTTGTGAGCTAAGCCTTGCGGAGGTAGTTCTTTGTCAGAGAAGGTAAGAGTTAGCCTGGCACCACTTGGAAAGACCAATCCCACAAGCTGTTCGGGCGTGGGGTCGATGGACAATTTAGCCTTGTCCATTGCCTACAACACTGCCTGTTGGTGTACAGAAGAGGCCATAAGAAGACCCCAGATAGAGATTTCAGCTTGGATTTTCTTGAGTTATTTCAACACCGCCTCTTTTTCTAGTTGTTTCTCTTTCTGTTTCTCAGCCTCTTTATCTTTTCTAGATACCTCTACTTGATCCAGGTGCGGTGGCTTAAAATACTGCCCACTGCTTGTCAGATGGTCAATTTCCACAGCATACTATGTATTGTCCGAAAGGCACTCGCCCCAGTCTTCATCGGTGTGGGCCAGATGTAAATCATTATCGTCCTACCATTCTCCCTCAGCGGCCGACAAACAGTTGTCCGGCTCTGCTCGTATCACCTTTACATCATAGGCATCCCTTATAGGGTGTTGGGAAATTACAACTTCCTAGTCGTTTTCAATCCTTTCTCGTTCAAACTACCTCAGTGTAGTTTCCTGTTCGGTTTCTATGCTGCTCACAGCGCCCACTTCCGGGGCTGGGTTTTCCACGCCAGCACTCTCCAGTAGCTTTCCTTTTTCATCGACCCTTCCGACCACTACAACGATCTCTACTTCTTTTCCTTCTGGTTTCATTCTAGTTTCTTCTTTCTTGTCTGGCTCATCACTTAGCCATACAGTGTTGTCAGCTGATCCATTCAGGTCGAACTAGCCGATCTGTATATCTCTCTGATCTTTCTCGTCAAAGAAATGCAGGTTGTCCAAATCCTCCTCGAGTTCTGCTAGATCATCTAACCCCTGGCTTGGGTTGTCTTCCCTGGCCACATTAATGTCTACCAAGGTTGGCAACACCAATTTCGGCTTGATTTGACCAGTTGACACAATGTAGCTACTGAAATCATACACCCTATTAGGTAAGTCCTCAGAACATTTTGGCAATGGACTAGTACCTTCCTCCAAGGTTGATTCCCCTTCCATTGTAAGTCTTATCACCTCAGGCTTGGGTTGAGGGTTAGACATGTCCATCATGCAGAGATCTGCGCTTTCTGGAATGAACGACGTTTGTTTTGGCAGGTGAGAGGGAGTAATATATACACTGGGGTCATAGGGGGTGGCCAGTGTATGGATCAGGTTGAGATTTCGAGGTGGGGGGACTTGATTATGGGCTGGGAGTGGATTTGTGGTCACGTTTGGCTTCTGAGGTGGACCGATGACCTTGTTGTCAATGAGATCCTAAATCTCATGACGTAATTGAAAGCAGTGGTCGGTATCATAACCATGCTGTTGGTGAAACACACAGTATTTTGCAGGGTTGTGTTTAGATGGAAGAGGATTAGGCAATGCGCGCGGTTCTAAGGGTTTGAGATGTCCTTTCTTGACTAGCACCTTCATGGCTTGTGAGAGGGTCATGTACAGTTGGTTGAAAGTCCTCTGGGATCGGGTAGGGTTGGACGGAGTTTGTGAGCTTGTGTTGGCAAAGGGGTTAGCTATCTTGGTTATGGTGACAACACTTACATTTGACAGCCTTGCAACTATGTTATCACTGGCAGCATTGGAACTACAGACAAACGACCTTTTTGCTGGCTCATTCTCATCTATGATAAGCCCCTGTTTCATGGTGTCTTCGATTTGCACTTCCATTTCATGGAGTTCTGTAAATGTGAATAGAGGTAGGACTATCATCTTTTGCAGTAACTTGTCGTATAGATTCCGGACAACCATCCTGATCTGATCCTTCTTAGAAGGCTTCGTAGTCATCATCGAGGCTTTAGCTCTCCACCTTGTCATAATTTCAAAGAAGCCCTCCTTCGGCTCTTGGCGTGTTGCCTCAAGATCACAAGTTATGACCTCGATTTGAGTATTGTACGAATACTGCGTAATGAAGGCCTCGACTATCTCCTCCGAATTCTATTTGACAGAGTCTTCCAACTTAACATACCATATGGCTGCTATACCTGACATGGAATGGCCAAAGAGAGATAGCTTCTGTAGTCCAGTCAGGCCCATCGGCCGCAAGAGATCTAAAAATAGTTGTAGGTGAACCATCGGATCTCTAAAACCATCAAAACGGTCAATATGCGGAATTTTAAACTGATCTGGCAATGTCACTGCGGAATCGGTATACCCGTCCTCTATGTTCGGGATGGAGTTAACTCCTTGTGCTCTCTTGAATAAATTTTCCAGTTTATTGACCTTGAGTACAGTTGGGTCAACCTCAAACTCAAATAGAGCCTCAGTTTGATAAACAACGGTTTTGGAGGCTTGTGCTGGGATTGGCTCTATTGGATTGCCCTGGTTTTCTTGGACAATGGCAGTATGAGCAGTGGTTCCGGGTGTTGGGATACCCACGGGAGGTGCATGGGATGCAGAGGCCGTAGCTGGTTGTGGTTGCTATTGTTGTAGCTTGGTTATAACCTCGGCCGGACTAGTCGTGACCATGGCATGGCGGGTAGCATCTTGTTGTAGGGCTTCAACTGTCTGCTGCCGATGATGTATCAATTTTTCCATACTGACTGGGGGATACTATGACATTGTGATAGGTGTTTGATTACGTACTGGGCTAGAAGTAGATGCTGTCCCCGAACCGAACTGGACACAGGTGAGCTAAGAGGTGACTGTTGTAAAAACTGAACTGGTGAACTCTGTCTGATTCTCTTCCGTCTTGTAACCGGTGGGAGTGAGGTAAACACGGGTTGTCCCCGAATAAGATCCCGGCTTTGCAAAGTCTTCTGACTCGTGTCCAGAGTACTTGGGGGATATCCGAACTTTCTGAAGCTATGGTTTTAAACTACTTAGCAAAAAGAAATAAAGCAAAAGAAAACAATAATCAGA
This sequence comes from Camellia granthamiana, assembly GCA_036172215.1. Lineage (NCBI taxonomy): Eukaryota > Viridiplantae > Streptophyta > Magnoliopsida > Ericales > Theaceae > Camellia > Camellia granthamiana. Next base: position 104,703,017 of record CM069912.1, read on the forward strand.
AACCACACAGCACCTCAGCTAAGACATTATCAACACAAACATAATCAAAGCTGTAGGACTACACTCCACACTGATTTCTGCCCCCAAAACAGATACCAAATTTGTAATTGATATGAACATTCCTATACAGTTTCACTGTAAAGCACATACCAGTTAATGAGAGAGCTAAAATATCCCTATGAGGGGGTAGGGTTACCCTGTCCTAGTTTCGTCAGGAACTAGGGTTTCACTAATCAATCAAGCGATTTCATGCAATCCTGTATTTCGGGTGAGTATCCTGTCCTAGTTTGGATCAGTCACTAAGGCTTTATTAAATGCAGCTAAGCCAAATGGTCAAAAGGGTACCTCAGCAACACTGCCTAATATACCTCTCGCACCTAACATTGAGAAGTGAAAGGAGGATCAAATGGTACAGTGGTAGTCCAGATCCAAGGGTTGTGTTCCCATCATGGTAGAGCCCATGACCGGTCAGCCTTTTGGCAAGCTTTTGGGCAAGCCTCCGACAAACCGTCGAAGAATAGCAGATGGCAAACACAGTGACTTAAGCGCACCAATGCAAATGCAAATGCAAAGAAACATATAAGTGTAGATAAAATTTCACATCATGAAGTTCAAGTCAAGTTCTCTAATCTCCCCAGCAGAGTCACCAAAAATTATAGCTCGACTTTTCGTGCTCCTTTCGGATATGACTAGCCCTATAGTTCGGACTCTCGCGGTTCTGAATTTGATCTCACAAGTGCAATGTGAAATAGATAAACACCAAAGAGTTCAAATCTGGAAAATCTTTTGGAAAATCGATTTTGATTCAAAATGCCAAAAATAGACTACTTTATCAGATACAGAGTCGTCACCTAAATATTTTAGAAAATTTAGGAAACCCACAACTCATGCCAAAGGCCACGTGTCCGTCATCACCAAGATTGTCTTAGCTCGGGAACTTAGGTACGAGAGGGGAAGGTCATGAAATGAGCACCTATAGACACCCGATTTTTGACTGCCCTTAAGACTTGGGTGCTACTGATGGTTTACTTGGTAATGAAAGGTGTGCAGTGCAAAGGTTCGATTTCTTCGGCAAGGAGAGAGTCAAATCCCAACCTTACACCCCGTTTTTGGACCAAAACTACTTTGACCAAAGATTTTTAGACCTTAAAACCCTCTCTTTCAAAATATTTTTGAAAGAAAGTTTCTATGATGTTCCGACGGTCGCATTTTGTTAAATCTCGTGCTTTTCGGTAAACCGAGAAAGGACAAAGTGGAAATGAATGAAAGAGAGATGACATCTTTGAAAAAACTTTCAAAACACCTTGTTTAGGGGTTTGGAGTTGAAGAAAAGAGGAGAGGAGAGAAGAAAACTAGTTTGGGAGAAGTTCGGCATGAATCCAGGAAGGATCGAAACGAAGCGGCTTCACCAAAACTGGCATAACTTTTTGCAAAGTTGGAATTTTGATATGAGGCTTCCACCATTGGAAAGCTTACTTCCGGGGCTTCAATTTGGACATAAAAAATGACTTGAAAAGGAGTCCATATGAAGAAGATATGCCCATTTGAATTTTGACCTGGAGAGCAGATTTTGGCTGTCGGCTGGAAAAGTAGCCGGCCGGCCAGTTGAGGTAGCCGGCCGGCCAGCTAACGTAGCCGGGCGGCCAGTTTTTAAAAAAACTCATTTTTTTTTTGCAGATCTTTTCCCTCCAGCTATTGTACACTACTCCAGATATTTCCAAACTCAGATATTTTGACCAAATGCTCTCTTTTTCTTATATATGAAGCCATATCTCATATATTCAAGGGTGAGAACATTAGAGCAAGTTTGGGAGTCTCTCTCTCTAAAAGTCTCTCTCTCTCTCTCTCTCTCTCTCTCTATAATTTTGTGAGTAAAATTCCAGCCCCTCTCTCTAGAAGCCTCTCTTTCTTCTTGTTTTGAGCCTTAAGCTTAGAATCCTCTATACTTTTGCAAAGAGACCCTTAATCAAACTGGACCACCATTGGGTTGAGGTAGCTTGGGACTTTGTTTGAGCTCCAAAAGGCTGGTTTTGGCTCAGATTTTGGCTGGTTTTGCTGCTATGCTTCAAGGGTAAGCACTCCCCCTTTCAAGCTTGTTTTTGCACACTTGCTTTATCCTGGTTTTCCCATTGTTTTGGACTATTTTGGGGCTGGTTTTGAACCATAAAAAACTCTGATTTTGAGGTTCTAAAATGGTGGTTTAAGCCTTGTTTGGCTAGGGGGTGTTTCCTCCCTTTTGCTCCTTGGCTTGTAAGGCCTTTTGAGCTATCTTTCAAGCTTTTCAAACAACTTCTTTTTGGCCTTAAAACCATTGAATTCCAGAGGAATTTCAGTGGTGGAAATGTGGTTTTGAGGTCCTAAATGGGTGGGGGTGGTCCCCCCTCCTCTTCTCTTGTTTCCATGTGTTAATGGCCTATCAAAAGAGCATGTATTTCTACTTCTTTGTTGCTTTGTTCAAGCATATTTTTGTGACTTTTCAGACCTGCCATAACTCTGTTTTTGGCTTGTTTGATCATTGGTTGCTTGCTCTTTGCACTTGTAGTGTAATCCCACTTGCTAGCCTAATATGCTTCATGCTTTAGCCTATAATTCTAGCATGTTTTGGCTCCATTTCAGCATGTTTTTAGCCATTATTTGCCATGTCATAACTCTGTTTTGGGTTGGTTTGGTTGCCTCTTGCATGCTTCTTGCACTTGTAGTGCAATTTTGTTCACTAGCCTAATGTATTTGGTGTTTTAGCCTATTGATCTAGCATGTGTATGCTCTACTCCAGCACATTTTTTGCTATGTTTTAGCATGCTTTAGGTCTGATTTGAGTGGTTTTGGTCATGCATGCTTGGCTTTGCATAGCTATAGTGTATTTGGCTTTGTTAGCTTTGCACTTTGAGACCTCTAGCATGTCATATTTGAGCTTTTTGCATGGCATGACATCATTTGGCATGTTATTTCAGACCATATACCTCTGCCATATTCTTGCATTTACCGCCCTTTTGTTCTGTTTTGAGGTTTGGCCTTATGCTTCGCCTGTGAGCCAACTTGCATGCATGTTTGTCTAAGCTTTTAGGCTATCATTTCAGCATGTTTTGGCCTTTGATTAACATGATTAAGCTCTGTCCAAAGCTGGTTTGGTTGTTTAGGCTATGTATTGCATGCCTCTTATGTAAACCCCTTGACTAGCTTTGAGTTTCAAGCCTCTTGACATGCTTTCTTTGAGCCATTTGCATGATATGGCATCATTTAGCATGTAATTTCAGTGCATATACATGTGTCATGTTCTCACTTCTTTCACTCTTTAAGTGCTTTTAAGAGTTGAGCATTATACCTTGTTTGTGAGCTACCAAAGGAGCATGATTTTCTTCCTCTTTTGTGCCTTGGTTTCAGCTCTTTTTAGCCATTGTTTTGGCATGCTTTAGGTCTGTCCATAGCTGGTTTGACCATTTGTGCTTGATATTACATGCCTCTTGTGTGACGCTCTTTACTAGCCTTAGTGTTTTTGGCCTTTAACATGTCTTGCATGCATGTCTTGCTTGATTTAGCGTCTTTAGCATGTCATTTCAGTGCTGAAATATATGGCATTGCATCCCACTATTTCACTCTCTCATTTGCATTGAAAATGGTCTTAAGCCGCTTGTTGGCTTGAGCACGGAATTGAGGCGTTCGTGCCTAATGGTTTTAACCTTCTCTTGAGGGTATCTACTAACCAACGGCATGAAGCTTCTTCCATGATCAAGGTGCTTATGGCTTAGACCCTCTTTCCAATTAGAGGACTCTCACTTTTGGACTTAACCGATTAATAGACTAATTGGTAATCTAGAATGTGTAAACAAAATTGAATCAAGTGAAACATGGCCAAGATAACATGTTGTGTTGCATTGCATGTGTTTCGATTGAGCGTTAATCCAAACACGAGAAACGTGAGACATTTCATACTCATAGTGATGAAACGTGTCACATTTCTTGGTCGCCGATGCCCTTGATTGTGCATGATAGGGTGGAGGCCTTTCGAGTCTTATACGTGCATTTACTAAGCTTGCACAAGCTTGATTCTTTGGCCACCATGCATTGAAAATGCTTGGTTGGCGGCTCGAGAGTCAAGTGCCATACTCCTTTGAGCTTGAGATATGATAAGGAGTGTGGAAGTGGATACATTTCCTTGCAAATACACTGTCTTGCCTCTGTCTGTGCTCTGTTGCAGCAGCAGGAGGAATTTCAGCCCTCAAGGTGTTCTTGAGATCAGAAAGAAGCAATATGGAAATCAGTGTAATTTTCAAAGGTTCAAAAGAGTGCAAACAGAGGCGTCTTGAGGCAAGGCGGTGGATTTCCAGGAGGACGCAACCAAGCATGCATATCTCCCTCGCCCGCGAGGCCATTTATCGCTTTTGTTAGCTAGTTGTAGTTAATTACCTGTGTTGTAATTAATTTAGCTTAGTGCTTTGTAATATTCTAATTAGCTTAGATTAGCCAGTTATTCGATTTGGTTTATAATAATTAATTAGCTAGAAAAGTTAGTTAATTAGTTGGTTTGTAATAAGTAGCTTAGCTTAGCGTAGCTGAGCCTATTTATTCGGACCCTCCGTCAAGAGGGCAAATGTTGTAACAAGGGTGCATGCGTGTGTGCACGTCTTCTAACCCCATTTCTTTCTCCATTTTACTTATCAGCTTTTGATGGTTAGTTTTAAGGCATGTTTCAATTAGCATACTTATGCTTTGCATGCGTGCATCATTCATCTGTCTTGCATGCACTGGGTTCGGCGCATCATTCAAACTACATTGTATTTCAATACACTTTCCTGAATACGTGTTTTAAAGCATGTTATCAAGTGTTGCATTCATATGCCATTCTAGATAGTCGAGCCTATTTTAGTTGCATTTTTGCATGTGTTGCATTAGGCATCTTAACATAGCTAGGATCATGCATGATTTCTAACTAGCTTCTATTTTGGCTGGGAGTACACTGTAAGTGTTTACGCTTTAGCATCCTTTCATGTGTGTAAGTGACTGTCATGATAGCATGCTTGTCATGATAGCATGCTTGCCATGAGGCTATTTGCTTAATTGATAAATTGCATGAATGCCTGTGGATGAAGGCTTCATTACTTGAATTGGGACAATTCATCAAATGTGAGTTTTAAGCCCACTTGAAGTGGTAAATCATCATGTTTTAAGCCCACTTGAGGGTGGTAAATCCGCGTTTTAGCCTACTTGCGAGTAGCACTTCCAAACCATTTTCGAAAAACGAACATGAGATGTTTTGTTCCAAATCGAGTGATTTAGTCTATACTTGTATGCTGTGCGCATCACATAGTAAGGTTAGCTAATAAACCGGAATAAGAACACATGTGTTTTCAAAATAGCATATCATGCTTAGTAGAGGCCGATCCTTTGATCGGGCGAGCAGCGATGCTTATTTCAGGACCTTCCCCTCTCGTACCCAATTTCCCGAACCGAGGCAACTTTGGTAATGACGGACACGTGGCCTTTGGCATAAGTCAAGGTTTCCTAAATTTTCCAAAACAAAATATTTAGGTGGCGACTCTGAAATCTGGCAAAGCAGTCCATGTTTCGTGCTTTTTGATTCAAAATTGATTTTTCAAAACCAATTGCTGGATTTGGACTCTTTGGTGATTTATCAGTCTTACATTGCACTTTGTGAGACTAGATTCAGAACCGTGACAGGAGTCCGAACTGTAGTAGCTATGAACCCAATTCGCGTCCTCTCCGAAAGGGAGGCGCGCAGAGAGAGTTCCGGGCGGGCGGTCTACAACACCCCCGCTCGCCCGATTAACGATCGGCCTCTACTAATCTTGATGTGAATCTTATTTACATTATATGCTCTTGTTCCGGTTTATTAGGCTAACTTACTATGTGATGCACACACAAGGTATAGACTAATTTGCAAGAATTGGAACATTTGATTTCATGTTTTATTTTTATTTTTATTTTTTTGAAAAGAGTTTGTGAATGTGCCACTTGAAAAAGTTGGCTTAAATGTACATTAATCAAAACTATCCCAATTCAAGAAACTAGCCTTCATCCACAGGCATTTAAACAGTTTATCACTTAAGCACTTAGCCTCATGGTGAACATACTTTGACATGGCAACACTAACATACAATGCAATATGCTAAAACAAATATAAGCTCACCTAGTACTCCAAGCTAAAAAAAAGATGACAGAGTTAGAATAATGCATGATCCTAGCTATGCAATTTGACTAATACAACGCATATAATATGCAATTACTAGGCTCGGCTACTAATACGGCATGTGAATCAGTTTGATAGCATGCGGTCTAAGCACGTATTCAAAGAATTGTTAAACTACAATGCAAGTTAGAATGATACGTCGAGCCCCGGTGCATACAAGACAAGTGGATGCAAGGCATGAGAGATGCTAAATAAAACATGATGCCCTAAACTAACCATCATAAGCAAGTAAATAAAAGGGAGAAAGACATAGGGTTGGAAGACATACACATTATTATAATTGTGCCTTCACGCAGGAGGGTCCGAATAAACTAACTAGCTATGCTAATTACCACGAATTAACTAACTATTACAAACCGAATAAACTAAATTAACTAAACTAACTAATTAATTATTTCAACAACAAATTAAATAATTAGTCTAGTGAATTAAATCAATACAACACAAAACTAACTAATTAATTACAAGACAAAATTAACTAGCTACAACTAATTAATTACAACATGAATGAATTACTAAGCAATTAATTAGCCTCAGGAAGCGAGGAATGCTCATGAATGCACACAGATTTCCATCTGAAAAAGCCACTGTCCTGCTGCCAGAAGGCCTATGCTGCATAATTAGAACACTTGCACTATTTTTCATCTCAGAATCAGCTCTGTTCTGTTTCAAAAAGTTGCTACTTAATTTGACAAAAGTGGTCGGTAAGCCAAAAGAAGTGGCCGGCCGACCACAAATGATAGCTTGTCGTCCGAAATTAGTGGCTTGCTGGCCACTAAAGCTTGGTTCTTCCTGCTACAACAGAAAGCATACAAAGCAAAGAAAAGGTATTCTCAAGGTATGTTTGTACACCTTACCCCTCCTTATCATCAAACAGCTCAAAGGAGTGGCAAGCTCAATTCACAAGCCATCAATTGATGCAATTTCATTGTATGATGGCCTATGAACCAAGGTATACAATTTCAATAAATGTAAGATAAAAGACTTTCAAAGCTCCTCCTTATCATGGATTGATCAAGAGAAGTGGTTGACCTTAGAAACTTGAACCATTTCACCACTAGCAAGTATGAAATGCCTCAAGTTTCCATGTGTTCAATTAACGTCCGATTGAACACCCAATTACTCATTATCTTGCATCATTTTAGTCCCAATTTTGTTAATTCATTTTAATTACCAACCATTCCTTAATCAATTGAGTCCAAAAGTGAGCTTTAAGTCCTCTAATGGAAAGGAACACCAAACTAAGTGTTGTTTTAGGCATGAGAGAAGTGTCATGCCATTGGTAATGAACCCCCAAAGGGATTAAACCATTAAGCACAATACCTCAATCTCATGCTTAAACAAATAAGTAGTTTGAAACAACTTTCAAAGCAAAGAAAAAGCCAAGAAAGGAGAGAGGTTACAGAGATGATTAAGGTGATCACAAGTATGGAAAGCAAGAAATAAATGCTATCAACCCAAATAGGTTGGTGGATAAGGCCTAAACCACCAAGCTGATGAGGAAAATTACACTACAAGCATGCTATAAAAAGCTCAAACATAATGAAAAGCTAAAAAAACAGTCCTAAAATAGTTCTAAAACATGCTGAAATTAAGACAAAAATAGCTAAAACAATAAGCTACAACATAGAGCAAGCTAAGCTAGTAAACAAGCACAAGGAGGGGAGGCTACCCCCTCCATTTTTGGGACTTCAAAATATGGTTTTAGCCACTGAAAAAACTTTGAGATTCAACAATAAAAAGCTCAAAAAAAGTTGATAAAGAGGCGGGAAACACAAGGGCAAAGGCTAAAGAAATGAGGCACAAACAAGGGTGATCCACCCCTCCACCCCTAATGGCCTTAAACCACAAGTTTTAGCCCAAAAAATACAGAGTATAAACAGACCAAAAACAGTCCAAAAATAGTAGGAAAAATAGAAAATAAAGCAAAGAAATAAGCCAAGACTTATACCTCTTAAAGAGGAGAACCTTTTCTAAGCAAGAAATCAACACTTACATACCCTCAAGAGCTCAAAGTAAGCTCAAAAGTACCTCAACTCAAAGATCACAAGGTTTGGTTCAAAGTGTATAGGCAAAGGCTTAAGAATTTGCAAGAGAGGGAGAGAGAGAGAGAGAGAGGGAATTGTATAGAGAGAGAGAAATATTTTTGCTCCAAGATTTCCAACTCTCAAAAATGGAAGGGGAGGTCTTCTATTTATAGAAAAACATGAAATTCCCTCAGAAATATCTATATATACACGTGTAGGCAAATGCATGCATCTATGAAAACAGCTGGCATAGCTGGCCAAAATATCTACAAACGGCCACTAATTGTGGCCGGTAGGCCACTAATGTTGGCCGGCGGGCCACACAAATGGCCGGCAGCCTACATTGGTGCCCGGCAGGTCCCAGGATTTTTAGGGTTGAAAATTTGTTATTTTTTATTTTATTTTTTTAATTTTTGTCCAAAAACAAGTCACAAGGTGTGTAGGTTTTGAAGGCTCAAAGCTATGGCATTCTACTGAGGACTTCGAGCACTTGACAAGCATATACAAATTCATCACTGGGTGCGCAAGCGGTGGTGCCTAAGTCATAAGGGCGGTCAAAAATGGGGTGTCTACAAGTGGTTACAAATTTTGACATAAACCTGGTATTGCATAGTTTTGAAAAGAGATATAAAATATTTTGTATGAGCATTGCATCTGCATATCAACTTATATCTCTGTTAAACTTCATAAATTGTGTTAGGTTATTTCTACTGGGCTTTGACTCACCCTATGTGGGAAAAACATTTCAGGTGCCAATGATATGCCTCCGCCAGGGCAATAGTTTGGGAGGACTTGGAGCTAGGGCTTCATTTTATGTATTTGTTATACGTATTTTTGTACAAACTAAGGGCTTTAACTGTATTGGATCTAAATCCACTTTTTTTGTAAGCAAGTATTGAGTTGGAAAGCTGTAAGCCCTTGGGGCATTTCTCATCTATTCAACTTTCATTCTATTTCTGGATTTTGCAATATATGCTATAGATTTAGGGTTGGGCTTGTGAATGTGTGCCCGTATATGTTACCCTTTGTAAAGTCAATTGGACTTAATGGAAGATAATTACTTTATCATTGTTGTCACTTATTGATACTGTGGATGGTTTGTTGTGTTTATTTCGGGACGTTACAACGAATGAGACTCAGCCGGGCCCAAATACCCATAGCCGGATCTAAAAGCTGCTTATTGGGCTACTGTTGCATGGCCAGTGCAGGTTGGAGAGAAGGACAAGGTTTTAAAATATTTTGGTCAAAATGGGGTGTAAGGATGGGGATTAGAGCTTGAATCCGAATTCCTTTGCTGAAGATTCAAAAGATCACACGTTTGGAATGAAGCGCCCAAGTCTTAAGGGCGGTCAAAATGAGGTGTCTACAATAAGGCACATCACTCGAGCAACCATTCCGTGGCTCGAGTGGTCACCGCGACCTTGTTGACTATAAAGTTGAGCGAAAGACAGATTCTAGGGTTACACCGTCCAGATCTACATCTTGAGTGTTTGTGATTGCTTCTAGAGGTTTTTACTTGTTTCCCTTTGATGTCTTTGTGAGTTTGTCTCATGAGTTAAATTGATTACATCAAAGGGGTTATTTGATTATCCTATTCAAAGAGAGTTTGTTCGGTGGATTCCGAAGATTCGAGCGTGAAGGCTTTGAAGGAGTTCGAAGCATCTCGTTGTCGTGGATTCAACATCATACTAATCAATTTCGAGACGAAGGTGTTGGTGAAAGAGGCACACGTGATGGAAGATAATTTTATAGTGTGTTGGGTAAATTGTTTGGTAATCTTGTGTGTTTTCATTCTTCATAGTGGATTGATTAGTGGCGTTTCACCCGTGATTTTTTTTATCACAATTAAAGGTGATCTAATTGTGATTTTTTTCCATGTAAAAATCATTTGTGTCAATTTATTAATTGTGAAACAACAAGCTAAATCACTTTCGTCTGTGCTAGATGATTTAGATTGTTAGTTTTGATTGTTTGGGAGTTGTTGCAATTCAATCTATTTCGAATCACGAATCACGTAGGTTTTTTACAAACTTATTTGAATTAGTAAACCCATTGAGTAAAAAGCTTAGAAAAGAAAATCAAAGTTGGAATCAAGAAGATACTAAAAACATATCTAAAAAAAAAAATCTAAAGAAGATAGTAAAAAAATCTTCCTAAGTTAAGTCTACCTAATCAAAGAGATAAATTAATTTTAGAAGCAGATGCCTCTAAGAATAATTGGGGAGCAGTATTAAAATCAATATCTCCTAATAAATCTAAAGAATAGATATGTGGATATTGGAGTAGTAGTTTCAAAGATGTTGAAACAAGATACCATATAAATGAAAAAGAATATCTTGCTATAAAAAATGGTATAAAATCTTTTTATATTTTCTTAGTTTCTGAATGTTTCATTATTCAAACAGATAATAAGTGTTTTAAAGTTTTTTGAAAAAAGATTTAAGAGATGTAAGTCAAAGCAGATTACATAGATGACATCAATGGTTTCATTATTTTAGATTTGATGTTGAATATATTTTTTCTGAGAAAAATTCCGTTGTAGATTCTCTAACCAAGGAATTAAGTTTTATGAGTTTTATGGTGCAGGAAATCACAACTTCAACTGACAAAGGGGGAAAAAGAAAAACCCATGGTATTTTGGTAAAACTGCAACAAACTAGGCCATAAAGTTGAAAATTGTTGGTGGAAGGATTCAAAAAATGTTTAAGCTAACAAAGCGCATACAATTGAAACCACAACAGCGAAAAGAAGAAATCCGAATTCTAAACCAAAAAATTCCAAGAGATTCTTAAAAGGAGAAGCATTAAATAATCGAAAGGGTGAGGTAACTTTTTGTGGACTCACCTTTTTCCGTGCCCCGCCTTTCGAAAAGGGTTTGAAAAGAAGGCCTCATAGTTCGGACTCCCGCGGTTCTAAATCTAGTCTCACAAGTGCAATGTGAAACTGATAAACACCAAAAAGTCCAAATCCGACAAACCTTTTGGAAAATTGATTTTAAATCAAATAATGCCAAAATTGGACTGCTTTTACAGATACAGAGTTGCCACCTAAATATTTTATTTTGGTGCAATTTAGGAAACCCTGACTTGTTCCAAAGGCCACGTGTCCATCATCACCAAAGTTGCCTTGGCTCGGGAACTTGGGTACGAGGAGGGAAGGTCATGAACTGAGCACCCCCGCTGGCCCGATCAAAGATCGGCCTCTACTAATCATGATATGAGATTTTATAAACATTATGCGTTCTTATTCCGGTTATTTAAACTAGCATTTACTATGTGATACACACACACAAGTATAGACTAGTCGCAAGACTTGGAACAATTCAACTCATGTTTGTTTTCGAAAATGGTTTGAATTTGCCACCTTAAGTGGGCTTAAAAATGCGGATTTGCGAGCAAACATAGTGGGCTTAAAACACACATTTGTCGAATCGTTCCAATTCAAACAAGAAGCCTTTATCCACAGGCATTCATGCAATTTATCAAGTAAGCACATAGCCTCATGGCAAGCATGCTAGATATGGCAATATGGCAATCATACTCATACAAGTATGCTAAAGCATAAAACTCACCGAGTACTCCAAGGCAAAACAAAAACAAAAACTAGTTAGAAAGATGCGTGATCCTAACTATACAAGATGCCTTAATGCAATGCATGCAATATGAAATTAATAGGCTCGACTACTAATATGGCATATGGATTGATTTGATAACATGCGCTTAAACACGTATTAAAATAAAATATTAAAATTGCAATGCAGTTTGAATGACGTGCCGAGTGTCGGTGCATGCAAGACAAATGAATGGATGCAAACATGCAAGCATAAGGTATGCTAATTGAAAATGTCCCTAATCTAACCATCAAAAGTGATTAAATAAAAGGGGGAAAGATGTAGGGTTGGAAGACATACACACACGCACGCACACTTATTACAACATTACACCCTCGTGAAGGAGGGTCCGAATGAATAAGTTAACTAACTAGCTACGCTAATTAAGCTAACTAATTATTACAACACAAAATTTAAATAACTATTTTAAGCTAATTAAATATTACAAACCAATCTAATTAGCTAAATACCTAACTAATTAATTACAAAGCGACTAAGCTAATTAATTACCACATAAATTAACTAACTAATCTACTTAAATAATTACAATGTTTGCATGAATTAGCTACCACTAATTAACTTAAGCAAAGAAACTAAAAGGCCTCAGGAAGTGAGGGATGCATGCATGCTCTGTTTCTCCACCCGAAAAAAGCCACTGCCTTGCCACTGAACGCCTCTGTTTGTATATTTGAACTCCAACAGTGTCGCTAACTCCCAGAATGCCTCTGCTCCACCTTACCAACATACTGTGCAAATTTCATTGATGGCCGGTCGGCCACCAATGGTGGCTGTCGGCAACCATTGGTGGTCGGTCGCCTACTGCTGGGTGCCATCGGCCACTGCTGATGGTCAGCTGACCACTGCTAACCTGAACTTCCTCTTACTTTAACAGAGAGCAAACAGAGGCAAAGTAGTATATTCTCATAGGTTTGTGTGTACTGTTTACACTACTTATCATCAAACAAGCTCAAAGGAGTGTAACTCTTGGCTCTCAAACCATCAATCAAGCAATTTCCATGCATGATGGCCAAAGAACCAAGCTTGTACAAGTTTAATGAGTGCAAAATAGGACTCAAAAAGACCACCACCCTATCATGCATGATCAAGGGTGATGGTGACCAAGGAAAGTGGCACATTTCATCACTTTTGAGTACGAAATGTCCCATTTTCCTTGTATTCAAATTAACGTCTGATTCGAACACATGCAATGCAACACGAAAGATGCTTCTCTTGCCTCGTTTACCTGTTCATTTTGTTTACTTATTTTTACATTACCGATTCATTCTTTAATCGATTAAGTCCAAAAGTGAGTGTCCTCTAATGGAAAGATGGCTCAAACCATAAGTTACTTTGGGCATGAAAGAGGCATTACATTGTTGGTAATGAACCCCCTAAGGGATTAAACCATTAGGTGCAACACCTCCATTTCATACTTAAACAAACAAGGGGTTTAAAACCACTTTCAAAGCATATAAAAGAGTGAAGAATGGAAGGAGATTGCAAAGATTTAAAATGCTGAAATTAAGTGCAAAACAACACTAGAACATGCTATTAACTCAAAAGAATGATGATTAAATCATTAAAACATCAAGCTAGTGAAGGAATTAAGACTACAACTATCCAATACAAGCCACAACTGAACTAACCAGCTCAAAATAGAGCCAAAACAGGTTATTTCAGAGGCAAAAACTTACTGGATTTAAGCTAAGTTAAGCTAGAAAAACATGCTAACACATGAAGCTAACTAGGCATGCAAATAAGACACAAGGAGGGAAGGCTAATCCCTCTAATTTTGGACTTCAAAAGTTGATTTTTGCCACTAAAAAACCTCTGAGATTTAGTGGTTAAAAGGCTCAAAAAAGTTGGTTTGAAAGTGATAAAAAGATGGTACAAGAGCTTAACAAACAAATGAGCAAGACAGGTGGACTACCCCTTAACACAAAATAGCCTCAAACCACCATTTTTTGGTAATAAAAACAGAGGTTTTTATAGTTGAAAACTAGGCCAAAAACAATAGAAAAAGATAGGAAATAAGTATTGAAAACAAGCTTAAATAACAAGTGTTATACCTCTTGAAGCTAAAGCACAAAATAGGCACAAATCTAAGCTTAAACCTCCTTCTAGAGCTTAAACAAGGCTCCAAGTAATCTTAGCCCAAAGGTTAGAGGGAGAGATATTTTTTGTTCTAAAAATGCTAACCCTCAAAAATGGGGGAGGAACTCCCTTATTTATAGAAAAACAAGTCTTGAGCTTGTGAACATCTCACCATACACGTGTGTGAAGATGGAGCTCAGTGAGCAACAATTGGTACAGTTGGCAACAAATATCTAGAAAAAGAGACAAATGGTTGTCGGCCATCACTGGTAGCTGACAAGAACAAGCCATGGCCGACAGCCTCTGGGGCTAGCCGACAGGTCATCCACTCTTCCAGACTAGAAACAACAAGTTTTGGTCCAAAAACATGCACAAAACAGATAAGGTATAGAGGCTCAAAGGCAAAGCGTTTCGCCGAGGACTTCGGGCGCTCAAAACGAACACAAACATGCACAATCATTGAGTGCACAAACGATGACGTCCAAGTCTTGGGGACAGTCAAAAATGGGGTGTCTACAGTTGCCCCTCTTTGACAGAACTCAAAAGTCATAAAATGACGGGAGTAAATGTCAAAACCCAGAGACGACCCATTTTTGATAAGGCTAAAGACTTGGACAAACAGACAAGCAAGACAAAGACGGTGGTGCCCGCAGGCTGCCTATGTATCCCTTTGCAAAGAATCAAACCAGCGTAGTTCTAGAGCAAGATGCAAATAATATGCACGATGCAAAAACATAACTGAAACATTTAAATGCAAATGCTATGCAAAGAAATGTTACATTCATACGAACTGAAACAAAGTACAGCAATCTCATACATGAAAAGAAGTAATCAAACAAGCCACGTGTGAGAATCACGAGCCAGACCACATTTCATGTAGAAAGGATGTAAGAAAATTATGCAAACTTAATTACACATCACGCAGGAAAGGCAAAGAATAACACAACCGTCAGGCGCACCAGAGGTGTCAAACAAGATTCTAACGTATTACACACACGAGGAGAAAGATGGTGTGAACACAAGGACACACCCAAATGTTTTAAACCGGAGCGTCCTAACGCGTCACACGCGAGAGGGGAAGTAGGTGGTGAGAACACTAGGACGCACCAGCGTGTTTGAAACCGAAGCATCCTAACGGGCCGTACGCGAGAAGAGAAAAGAAGTGGTGAACACCGGGGCACACCCGCGTGTTCAACACTGAAGCGTCCTAACGCATCGCACACGAAAGAAGAGAGAGGTAACGAGAACATAGGGACGCACCCAAATGTCTCTAACCGAAAACGTCCTAACGCATCACACGCGAGAGGAGAAGAAGGTGGTATGAACATCGGGACACACCCGCGTATTCGAAACCGAAGCGTCCTAACTCGCCGCACGCGAGAGGAGAAAGAGATATGAACACCAGGACGCACCCGTGTGTTCGAAACCGAAGCGTCCTAACGCACCGCACGCGAAAGGAGAAAGAGGTAACAAGAACACCGGGACGCACCCAAATGACTCTAACCGAAGGTGTCCTAATGCGTCGCACGCAAGAGGAGAAGAGGTAACGAGAACACCGGGACGCACCCAAATGTCTATAACCAAAAGCGTCCTAACGCATCGCACGCGAAAGGATAAGAAGGTGGTGAGAACACCGGGATGCACCCAAGTGTCTCTAACCGAAGGCGTCTTAACGCGTTGAACGGGAGAAGAGAAGAGGTAACGAGAACACCGGGACGCACCCAAATGTCTCTAACCGAAGCGAGCAGTGATAAACATCAGAGCGCATCCAAATGTTTGTAACCAAAACAAGGAGTGGTGATAAACATCGAAACACATCCAAATGTTTTTAACCAAAACAAGGGTGGTGATAAACATCGGAACACATCCAAATGTTTTTAACCAAAGTAGGGGGTGGTGATAAACATCGGAATGCGTCCAAATGTTTTTAACCAAAGCAGGGTAAACTGAAGGACAAGAATGATCTCACCTGAAACTCCTCTGAATGAACCGTGCATACAATATCGTGCCTGCATAAGAAAGAAACTCAACAAGCATGACATAGTAAGAGTGCATGTTCTATGCATAATACAAAGCATGTTATATGCAAATGTAGTGACAGCATGTTCTATGTGAGATGAATTGGAAGCATGTCCTATACATGTTTTACACATGAAAAAGTAGAAGCATGTTCTATGCAATAATGGAGAAGTGCATGTTCTATGTAACAAACAGAGAAATGCATATTCTATGTAGTGGCAAAACCGTACTTGATAAAACCAACTCAACAAGTCCCAATTTACCTCTCGAAACAGTTGCAATATATTCAAAAAGGATACACCTCGATGATGTGGGTCAGCGATGAACCATCATGCGCCGAAGATACAGTTTGGAGCTTTCGCAGTGGCAATTTGAACTCAAAAGTAAACTTTTCTTGCACTTCGTGAAAACAGAAGACATAAAACAACATCAAGACCTAATGTAGGAGCACTGGGAACCTGTCGGCCACCCGTCAGCCACACCCGAAGGTTGTCGGCCACCAATGGTGGCTGTCGGCCACCGATGACAGTTTCGGGCTATTTCAATCTTTTCACCTTCGGGTCTTTAAGTACACATACCCAAGCTTCATTTCCTCACACCTCCCTAGCCGAAATTCATCCCTCTCTCACTGTAGACCTTTCTTTTCTCCAAATCTGAGCTTTATACACATTTTCCAATGCTCCACGCAAAGTTGATTCACTAAAACCTCATGATTTCCTTCGTTTTGAACAAATTGAAATTGATTTCGGTGTTTTTTTCTTCATTTTCACCACTTGAGGCTTGTTTACCTCAAGTTTCTCTTGGGTTTGGTGCCATTTCCTGGGCTTTGACTTTTTCTCCCATTTTCTCTTTCTTAGGGTTGACTTTTATTAACTTTTGGCATTTTCCACCCATTTTCCTCATTTTCACCCACTTTCTCATCTTCTTTCCAGATAGCGGACGGCATACCACATGACGGAGCTTCCCCAGGGATGGAGGCAGATCTCGAGCCTGTACTACTACCACCCAGGGTTCGACCCTTTGACCTAGAGACGTATTATCCTAAGACACATGTACTACCGCCCGACACCATCCGTCATTTCAGAGGGTTTGCACGGGGCGTGCCAGAGGATCTCTTGCACGAGGCCTTCGGGTCTTTAAGTACACATACCCAAGCACATAGCCTCATGGCAAGCATGCTAGATATGGCAATATGGCAATCACACTCATGCAAGTATGCTAACCGAGTACTCCAAGGTAAAACAAAAACAAAAACTAGTTAGAAAGATGCATGATCCTAACTATACAAGATGCCTTAATGCAATGCATGCAATATGAAATTAATAGGCTCGGCTACTAATATGGCATATGGATTGATTTGATAACATGCAGTTAAACACGTATTCAAATAAAATATTGAAATTGCAATGCAATTTGAATGATGCGCCGAGCGTCGGTACATGCAAGACAAATGAATGGATGTAAACATGCAAGCATAAGGTATGCTAACTGAAAATGTCCCTAATCTAACCATCAAAAGTGATTAAATAAAAGAGAGAAAGACGTGGGGTTGGAAAACATACACACACGCACGCACACTTATTACAACATTACGCCCTCGCGAAGGAGGGTCCGAATGAATAAGTTAACTAACTAGCTACGCTAATTAAGCTAAATAATTATTACAACACAAAATTTAACTAACTATTCTAAGCTAATTAAATATTACAAATCAATCTAATTAGCTAAATACCTAACTAATTAATTACAAAATGACTAAGCTAATTAATTACAACATAAATTAACTAACTAATCTACTTAAATAATTACAATGTTTACATGAATTAGCTACCACTAATTAACTTAAGCAAAGCAACTAAAAGGCCTTGGGAAGTGAGGGATGCATGCATGCTCTGTTTCTCCACCCGAAAAAAGCCACTGCCTTGTCACCGAAAGCCTTTGTTTGCACATTTGAACTCCAACAGTGTCGCTAACTCCCAGAATGCCTCTGCTCTACCTTACCAACATACTGTGCAAATTTCATTGATGGCCGATCGGCCACCAATGGTGGCCGTCGGCAACCATTGGTGGCCGGTCGCCTACTGCTGGGTGCCGTCGGCCACTCCTGATGGTCGGTTGGCCATTGCTAACCCAAACTTCCTCTTACTACAACAGAGAGCAAACAGAGGCAAAGCAGTATATTCTCATAGGTTTGTGTGTACTGTTTACACTACTTATCATCAAACAAGCTCAAAGGAGTGTAACTCTTGGCTCTCAAACCACCAATCAAGCAATTTCCATGCATGATGGCCAAAGAACCAAGTTTGTATAGTTTAATGAGTGCAAAACAAGACTCAAAAAGACCACCACCCTATCATGCATGATTAAGGGTGATGGTGACCAAGGAAACTGACACATTTCATCACTTTTGAGTATGAAATGTCCCATTTTTCTTGTGTTCGAATTGACATCCGATTCAAACACATACAATGCAACACGAAAGATGCTTCTCTTGCCTCTTTTACTTGTTCATTTTGTTTACTCATTTTTACATTACCGATTCATTCTTTAATTGATTAAGTCCAAAAGTGAGTGTCCTCTAATGGAAAGACGACTCAAACTACAAGTTACTTTGGACATGAAAGAGGCATTACACTGTTGGTAATGAACTCCCTAAGGGATTAAACCATTAGGTACAACACCTCCATTTCATACTTAAGCAAACAAGGGGTTTAGAACCACTTTCAAAGCAAATAAAAGGGTGAAGAATGGAGGAAGATTACAGAGATTTTAAGTGCTGAAATTAAGTACAAAACAACACTAAAACATCTATTAACTCAAAAGAATGATGATTAAAGCATTAAAACATCAAAGCTAGTGAAGGAATTAACACTACAACTATGCAATACAAGCCTCAACTGAACTAACCAGCCCAAAACAGAGCCAAAACAGGTTATTTCTGTGGCAAAAACATGCTGGACTTAAGCTAAGTTAAGCTAGAAAAACATGCTAACACAGGAAGCTAACTAGGCATGCAAATAAGACACAAGGAGGGGAGGCTAATCCCTCCAATTTTGGACTTCAAAAGTTGATTTTTGCCACTGAAAAACCTCTGAGATTTAGTGGTTAAAAGGCCCAAAAATGTTGGTTTGAAAGTAATAAAAAGATGGTACAAGAGCTTAACAAACAAATGAGCAAGAAGGGTGGACTACCCCTTAACACAAAATAGCCTCAAACCATCATTTTTTGGTAATAAAAACAAAGGTTTTTATAGTTGAAAACTAGGCCAAAAATAGTAGAAAAAGATGGGAAAATGAGTATTGAAAACAAGCTTAAATAGAAAGTGTTATATCTCTTGAAGCTAAGGCATAAAATAGGCACAAATCTGAGCTTAAACCTCCTTCTAGAGCTTAAACGAGGCTTCAAGTAATCTCAGCCCAAAGGTGAGAGTATTTGGTTAAGGGTTAATGTGCAAAAGCTAAGGGCTTGTGAGCAAATATGCACAAAATAACAAGAGAGAGATAGAGAATTCTGGAGAGAGGGAGATATTTTTTGTTCTAAAAATGCTAACCCTCAAAAATGGGGGAGGAACCCCCTTATTTATAGAAAAACAAGTCTTCAGCTTGTGAACATCTCACCATACACGTGTATGAAGATGCAGCTCAATGAGCAACAGCTGGCACAGCTAGCAACAAATATCTAAAAAAAGAGACAACTGGGCGTCGGCCATCACTGGTGGCCGTCAGCCACCTCTAGTAGCCGACAAGAACAAGCCATGGCCGACAGCCTCTAGGGCTGGCCGACAAGTCACCCACTCTTCCAGACAAGAAACAACAAGCTTTTGGTCAAAAAACATGCACAAAACAGATAAGGTTTAGAGGCTCAAAGACAAGGCGTTCCGCCGAGGATTGCGGGTGCTCAAAACGAACACAAACATGCAAAATCATCGAGTGCACAAATGATGACGTCCAAGTCTTGAGGACAGTCAAAAATGGGGTGTCTACACTTCCGAACTCGCCGAACTAGAAGACATAGGTATGGCAGAACTCCCTGCTATAATTGAAAAACCATTTTATAATCCTAGACTAGCACCAAAAAGTAGCAAACTTTTCAGAAAATTTCGGTCTGCTCTCCACAACAATAAACAAAAAGATGTGCGTAGAATTGTCAGTACTATTACTGATTATATTGGGTTTCTAGAAAAGGAATTTAACATCATCTGCAATGATGAAAAGGTGATGAAAGAAAGAGAAAAAAGAATTTATGTTTTAAAAGAAATAGAAACATTTTTTTTTTTCCAAAAGAGCTGGTTAAAAAAATTAAACAAATTGCCAAAAAACAAGATGAGCACAGAGAAATACTTTGTATGTCATCTTTAGCAGAATCCTTATACTGGGATTATGGTTGGCCAGGTATTAAGTTATCTGTAGATAAAATTAAAACTTTGTTTTTCTTTGTATTGAACACAAAAATTTCTCTATGCCTCTATGTTTTTCTCAATGTTGAACATAATTTTCTATGTATTTTTGTTATTTTTTCTATATTGAAACACAAAATTTTCTTTGTGTCACTATGGTTTTCTCTATCTTTGTGGCAAAACACAGAAAAATTTATCCATGTTAACATAGATTAAATTTCATTATTTGGATTGAAATTTTTCTTAAACTAAAATATTTTTCATATTAGAAATTAGTATTGTATTGGTAATCTCGTTAAATTTCATTTTTGACACTTTTTATTATATAGTTTCCCTCTTGATTAAAAAGTTTATTGCGTTTGAATAGACAAATTTCACTGATCAACAAAGACCATCCTGCAACTAAGAGATATGTGAATTTTCACTAAGTCAGAGAAATTTCATTGTGCTGAAGAGTTGCTAGGAGGTTGTCACTGGTGCGGACACTATTGTTGGCGGCTAGTGGTGGTCGAAAGTGATAATGGCGGTAAGAGGTGGTGAAGTATTAAAATAAAACTAGAGGTAGTTTTGTCTAAAAATAAGTTATTGTCCTCAAACTAACACATATATTTTGCTTCTCCTTATGCTAATAAAAAATAATAGTGAGGCATTTAGTTGGGATCTGCAACCAAATCTTCCATAACAATTGAACACATAGTTTAAAAAAAAAAAAAAAACTATTTTCTTTGCAAACTTTTATCTCTTACATGGTAACAAATTTTCTAAAAGTGTTTTATATGGGTGTTATACATATAATTAGGCATCTCCAAAATAATAATTTTTGTGAACGTTGAGTTTGGATCCTTGCTTTTGCTATTTTCTACATGATTTTCTTGTCTGGTTCATTTATTTATTTTATCTCTCAAGCTCTTCAGAAATTTCTTACAAAACTTATTGTGCAATCACATGTAAAAAAATGTTTTCTAAACTCATTTGGTTTGTTTCACTATCTAGTTAAGTCTAATTAAACAATGAAATCTAACTAGACAGTGAAATTTAATTAATTTATTTATTTTGAGAAATTCATATTGCACAAAGATCTTATTTGAAAGATATCAGAAAGATCAGTTAAAAATATCAATTTTATTGAAAATAAACTATACATATGAAGCTATGAGAATTTTAAAGTTTTTAATATTAAATACATATGAGGACATTATTGTCTCAAAATTAACTTATGAACTTAAAAGTTTAGAGCTTGGACTAATTTCCTTAAAAGTTCAAAAACTAGGCACCTTTTTTTTATTTTAAACAAAATTAAAACTAAGAGCAAGTTTTGGTTGAAGAACTAAACTCAACCTAACCAATTGAATAAATGGACCTAAAAACCCAACCCAACGTCACTCTATGAATTTACTTATCGATTTGTAGCCCTTAAAAATGCAGATTGGGTTGAACAACAGGTCATTGGAACGATGCCAACTCCAACCACTACTCGCTGCTGCTGTCTTGTCTCTCTAATTTCATACTCTACAGCTTAGACATCATTCTCCAAATCACCGAATTCTCAATCATCAATTAACGACCATTACCCATCCAACCCTAGCTAGTTGCTATCCAAACTGACTAGAAACAAACCCACCAAACTCACTTTCACAAAAGTCATAACAAAAAACCAGTTATTTATAAGGAATGTGAGAGTGCTACAAGGTGTATCATGCTACGAGTCCATTTTGTGTTAGACAAATTTTCAACGTGTTAAGTTCTAAAAGGTCATTAAATTTTGTAAAAATTAGTGATATTATTTCGAATATCTGGCAGTACATTTGTGAATCGAGATTGAATGACACAATGTTTGCACCAGTGATTGTGATTGAATTGCTACTTAAAAAAAGAAATCTATAATTTTCAAATTTTGGAGCTTCCTATATAAAAAAGAACAACTTGGTCATTTAAAAACTTTGGCGAAATTTTCCTGAAGATGTTGTCTCTATTGATAATGGTTTCTTCATTTTTAAAATAAAAAGTGAAGAGACTATGGACAAAATTTTGGAAGATGGCCCCTATTATGTTGGGGCTAGATTGATTGTTGTTAAAAAATGACAACCTGGGCTAAAGCTATCAAAATGTGAATTTTCGAGTGTGCCGCTGTGGGTGAAGTTGTATAATTTTCCTTTGGAGCTTTGGACTAAAGAGGTTTTGGGTTACATTGCTAGCATCATTGGAACTCCTCTTTATTTGTATAAGCCTACTTTCAACAGAAGTAGAAACACGTTTGCGAGAATATGTATTGAAGTGCCAGCAAATAAAGAGATCTCTGAGTCTTTCAAAATAAATCTTGGTTATGGTGACCCGTAAGAGATTAGAGTTGAAATTCCATGGAAGCCTTAAAGGTACGATGCTTGTAAGACATTTAGTCATACCACTAATATGTGCCCACAAAAGCCAAAGACATCAAATCCTCCCTCTTTCAAACAAGAGTGGAGAGTCAAGGAGACTAAAACACAAATTCTGACTAACTGGGAAGTGGTGAAGAAGAAAAAATGGGAGAGATGATGTGCAAGCTTCAACAACAGAGATAAATGAAGAGAGAGGGACACGGTCTTCCAGCCCCTCTATATCTATTGCCTTTAAAGTTCTTAAATCTTGTGAAATGAGAGAGCTTGGGAATGGTGAATCAAGTCAAGAGTTGTTATGCCAAATGAATATTCTAAATCATAGAGCAAGTCCATCTCCAAGGACCCCAGTAATGAGAAGACTTCTAAGGAGGAAAATATAAGAAAACTCAAAGAGAAACTTCATAATTTGAAAAGTGTGAGAGGACAATTTTGAATCATCATTGTTGTAGGCTTATGTGTCCTTTGGTTGGAGTAGTTTGGTTCTGTTTATTTTTGTGCTTCTTACAAAGATGTGTGTTGAACTTCATTGTGAATCCTTCATTTTTTGGTTATAAAATTACTTACTTATCCAAAAAAACAAACAATTTATTCTTGCCTTTGAAATGGGATCCAACACCGACCAAAGCATCATCATGTTATCAAATTTAATTCATAATTTTATTTATACAGATTTTTACTAGTTCAATATTGTGCAATATGCTTTCTTAAGTTTCATAGTTCATTTCCACTTGTACTTCAATTTCAACAATGGTAATGCACGTTAACTTCGTTCTTAATGTAATGTTATACATTTAATTTCAAGCTTGGTGCTTCATTTACACACATATGCATGCACAAAGAGCAATATATATTTTCGTTTGCCTACATAGACATCTATGAAACCATGCCGAAAAAGAAAACAACAGTAAATAAAAACTAATATCAAACGTGGGCTAAGCCCCTTATAAGTAATAACATGATTTGCTTGCTTCACTTCACTTCTTTTGTTAGGGGTTTGTTTTAGAAGTTGCAAAGCACGGGCCAATGACCTCAAAGCAATTCGATATGAAGACAATAGAATTATATAAGAGTAGCCCTCGATTACTTAGCGAATCCACACCCTCAACTCGTTGTGCCTCTTCCAATATCGTCTTCATCTCGTAATTGATTTTCCAACGTCGAATCCACAATGTCAATATCACATCCACGATGGTGAGCTCACTCTAGAATCCACCAAAGCTTCCAAGGTCAAAATCCCGAAAATCCGCTGTAGAACTCTACTATTGATAATTGAAATTGAAGCAGAAGCCTTTGTTGATTTCAATCCATGGAATTTTGATCACTGGATCATGGTGCAAGTTCTCCTTGTTTGGTCTTCACATGTTAATTTTTTCATATAGTTCGTATCTTACCAGCTACAAGTCAAGTGTAGCTAAGTCTTGCACATGATTTCACTTGCTAGAGGTTGCCAACCTTGTTGGGATGTTCTAGTTTTAGCTATGATGCAGTTTCTTCCATAGTTTTGTTTCATTGATGCCTTCTTGTAAACTAAGATGTTTTGCTTTGAAGCATCAATAAAATTTCATTTTGCAGATCCAAAAAAAAAATAAATAAATACAGAAACATCTCTTGATGCTGTGCAGAGGAGTGCTTCATCTTGTTTGGTTCTTGCTGTTTCGGTTTTGATGCAATTCTAGTGTCCCATTGGTTAGTTTTAAGACAATAGTATTTTATTAAAAGTTTATTTTATTTGAAGGTGGAAAAGTTTAAATGTGGAGCTTAAATTTTTTGAGTAACCCCATCTATAATTTTTCTAGAGTCGTCACTGGTTACACCCCAACTAATTTATCATGTAGATGTAATTTACCATCATAATGCCTCTCAAGGAGAATTTGGGAATAAAATTTGTATAGTTATTCTAAGAACACAAAGATTAATTACAAAATCAAACACAACTCTTTCATATGAACGTGGACCCCTAAAAAGGTGATGCCTACTTTATGTGAGAGGATTGTATCTTTTTTGTTTCAAAATTTTCACCAATAGTCTACCCCTTAATGGTCAAAACCAACGACTTCTCATAATTGGAATAACCCAAATTAAGTCTTTAAAAAAAATATATATCAAATTAATACACAAACATCTCTTAAATTCTCCAATATAAGTTATACTTGAAATTGAATCCAAACACACGTACGGGCAACATAATTTTGCCTACATATACATGAGTAAGATTATAGTAACACACTCTTTTATAATACTATCTACTCATAATAGAAGTGAATCTCATACCATGTGATCACATCGTTATTTTTCCTTATAATAAGAACCGAGAAAAATAAAAGAAAAGAAAAACTAAACACTAATACCAAAAGCCCTCTAAGCCCCTCACAAGTAGTAACATGGTTTGCTTGCTTCAATTCACTTTGTCTTCCCTTTAGTTATAGCGACCCCGGTCTTTTCTCAGTTAGTTATTGTATCCGAACTTATGTTCCGTAGATCCCGTTGTTATATAATTGTTGTTGTTGTCCTTTAATCCTTTCTTCTTGAGTTATAGGATGTATTGGGCAGGTTGGTTGCAGGTTAGTTGGGTTGGAAACCTACTGTTGCTGTCCAGATTTTTGGACCTTCGCTCGAGCGAGGGTTTGGTCGCTCGAGCGAGAGTTGGTTTTTGTGTCTGGTGGCTCGAGCCAGAGTGGCTTCGCTCGAGCGAGCGATTGCGTCTGGCTCAGACCTGAAGGTTGCATTTCTTGGCTCGAGCGATCTGGTTCGTTCTTCGCTCGAGCGAGGAGTTGGTCGCTCGAGCGAGCTTCTGGGTTGTTGGCTCGAGCAAGGCTGTCTTGGCTCGAGCGAGTGTTTCTTGTGTCTGGTCGCTCGAGCGAGCAGGCCTTCGCTCGAGCGAGCCTATCTTTATCAGCGAGGCAGCAGCGGATTTTAAACCATTTTTTTTCCCCTTTTTGATTTCAAACTCTGAAATCCGAGAGCCCCTCTCTCTAGACTTGCCTTCTCTCTAAGAAATCATCTCCCTAGAGTGTGAATCTACCCTAGGGCCTTTGTTAAAAAGATAGAGGGTGTTGAGAGCTTCGATTTAATCTGAAAATCTTTGGATTTGGAGCACATTGGTCTTTGAGTCTTCATCTCCGTTTGAGCTTAAACTTCGAGGTAGGGATAACCTACTCCATCTTATGAGTTTTGTCTTTGAATTTTGGTATTCTGATATGTTGGGGGTTGTTGGGTAATTTTGAGAAAGTTTGGGTCTTTTGTGTAAATTTACAAAAGTTGGGGATTTTATTTATAATAAACCTATATGCAAGTTAGGCATAGAGAAATGAGATTAATGTTGGAACATTGATAGAAATGGAACCTTAGGGTTGTTTTGTGAATTATGGTAATTTGCCCTAATTGGTTTAATTAATTAATGTAGATAATTAATTAAAGAAATTGAAGAATTGAGTTGAGAATGTTGAAGTTGGGAATGTATGGGACTAAAGGGTGTAGTGGAATCATTCATTGCTCACCTAGTTGAAATGTTGATATATTATCCACTTGTGCATTTATTTCCTGTGTAGAGATAATTGCTTTGGACTACCGGTGGAGGGTAGTATTGATTGTTGTAGACGATGCATGATGATTAGGCAAACTAAAACTAATCAATTGGATGTGTCATAGAGTATGACGGTTGTTAGAATACATTGACTTTGTGTATTGATTGATTGCGTATATGATTCTGTGCTTGTATGCATTACTTGTGTATGGGAGGAGATGGGGGATGTACTCCACGGTTTAGGGGAAGATGGGGGATGTACCTCTAAGCCGGTTAATGGTTTAGGGGAAGATGGGGGATGTACCTCTAAGCCGGTTAATGGTTATGGGAAGATGGGGGATGGACCCGGGGATGTAGCTCGTATGCTCTCCCATTGAAGTTATGATACAGCTCTTATGCTTATCAGTTGAAGTGTTGTTTGGATTGATTTGATATAGCACTAAAGTGTATATCGTTATCAATTGTGAAGTATAGAAATGTTTCTATGTTAGGTTGATACAGCACCAAAATGTGTATTCACCTTGGATTTCGAAAGTGTTCTAGTGGTGAACTAAAATCTCATCAACTGTTTTGGCCAGAGTACTGAGCCTTGTTTTCAAACTCAAGGTTGAATAAGAAATGGAAGGTGAAGTGTAGCATAGACTTGATTGTCTTGGAATTGTAGTAAGGCGTAATTGAATGTATCAGTGTTGACCATCTTTCAGTTGCTGATCTTGTAGTCATTATTCATGGTTGGTTTAGTGTATTTCTACTGGGCTGTGGCTCACCCTATATGGGAACATCATTTTCAGGTACAGGTAGCATGCCACCTCCAAGGACATCGCCTGGGAGGCTAGAAGCAGGCAGACATTTGTGGTTTTGTTATCTTTTGTCGTACTACATGTAAATTTCTAGCCAAGGGCTTAATATGTATTTGAGTTAGTACTCTCTTCTTTGTAACCAAGTGTTAGCTTGGAAAACTGTAAGCCCATAAGGCATTTGCTTCTGTTGTTAATATGTAATGCTTCTTGTAAAGAATTACTTTGTGGAATAGAATGATGTTTGTCTCTCTTGTCAATGCATGTCTAAATTGATGGGTTTAATGTTACTATTTTGAGGGCGTGACAACTTGGTATCAGAGCGTACCGGGTTCGAATACTTTGGGTATGTGGGAAGTGATTAGGATCACAATGGGTTTGTCTCGCTTGATAGAGACTTAAATGTAGTGTCATATGCCATGTGCTTAATTGATAACATGCTTATGTGATTATTTGGGTATGGAATTTAATTTCTAGGATGTTGATTGGATCTTTGGGTTTCTGGGAGTCTTGTTGGAAAAGCACTTGATCAATGCTGTTTCTAACTGGAACTCTAGTAGCGCCTCGGAACTATCATTATCCGGAAATGAAATTCGTAAGTGCTTATGTGTTTATGTGTTTACGTGGAATGAATTACAGTTGTCCATGCATTAGGACGTGAGCGTTTAGTTTCGGCGCATTTATGAATGTGCTAATATTCTTTGTTACTTTTACTAGGATGCTTAGGCGAGGAAGTTGTGATTTCCCTCCTTCCGCTCGGGAAGAGTTACGGAAACAGTTTGTGGAGTTACGCCAAGGTACTACACCTTTGGTGCGGTTTGAAAGGTGGTTTGCTAACCTGTCAAGGTTTGCTCCAGAGTTGGTGGAGACAGAGGAACTGCGTTGTGCAGAGTTTGAGAGTAAGCTGTGTGACGACATCCGTGTAAGGATTGCGGGGTCTTGGCATAGGAGTTACAGTGTGCTTGTTAGGGCTGCGACTCATGTGGAGGCAGCGATGCTAGCTATGGGCCAGAGTAGAGAGGAGACCGTTTCGGCGACTCCTGTGATTCAGGGTGTTAATAGGCCTTTTAAGAGACAGAGGGATTTAAACCCGCAACAGGGGGGTCGGGCTGAAACTACCCTTCCAGTGTCGGGTTTGGGTTCGGGAGAAGGTAAACAGAGGAGTGTCATTTGTTTCAAATGTGGTCTACTGGGCCACAAGGCTGCGGTTTGCCCACAGGGGAAGGGGGCAGGGTTAGCAGTTCAACCAGTAGTTGTACCACCAGGATTATCTAACCAGCCGAGTTTTGGGCCGACTGAAAGTTCAGTGGAGAGACAGTTATTGGGGCTTTCATCAGCTCAGTTTTCGAACCAGGCTCGTTCTTAGGAGCCGCTTACTTGTTGGGTGTGTAATCAGCCGGGTCATATCCGACGTTTCTGTACTCAGCCAGGGGCTTCTTTGGGGGTTTTACAACCTAGTCGGGTCCAGCCTTATTCGACTGGGCCAGGGCAGTACCGTTTTGGGGGTCAAACAGGCCAGATTTCGAGGGCCTCAGTGGGGTCGAGTTCCCAAGCTCCAGTTGGGGGAAATTCGCAGTTGTTCCAGGTGTGGCCGGTTGGGGCACATCAGTAGTCTGTGTTCGTGGCTTGTAAGCTCATAGAATATCTTGGGTCAGAGAATGACTAACTTTTGAAGTCCAGTGAGGGGCGGTAGTAGTGGTAATACCGAGGGGTTGGTTTTGTTTTGACTAATCCGTTTTGTAACCGGTGAATTATCGTTTTGTGGCCATTGGGTTCTATTGTGTAACCAATGTGTTTTGGGAATGTTGAAACATCTAAACTGTTGTTTATATATATATATGCTTGGTTTGTTAATTTCGGCGGAATGGGTGGATTGGAACATGTTGTAGCTCTAAAAGTTTTATTAATATAATAGGTTGTTGTGAGACCATAAAATCTTTGGTAATAATGCATTCTTATGCGTGTGATTTAGTTTTGGGGAAAATGAGAGCTGATGAGTCATGGTTTCAAATTTGAAAGGATTACTGAAGGACGCGTACCTTAATTGGTAGTGGGGGAGGCGAGAACGGTTATACTTACCAATTGTTCGAAATCCCATTAGTGTTACCTAATTGATTCTTATGTGTGTTGAAGCGATATTAGTCTACTATCGCGGGAACCTCGGGAGGATGTGAAGTGTGAGCTCAATACTAGGTATGGTATATAATTAGCATGGTATTTTACAAGGGCATAGCGCATAATCTTGTTAGGATTAGACTTGTACCTTCGTGGTGGGTAACGTTGCCGTATAGGCATGTATAATGATTGGTCGTTCGATAGAGGGGGTGTTAGTCCCTAGATAAGGGCAGTGTGTAGTGAGCAGCTGGTACTATATCTCGGGTAGTAGTTTATGGACGTTTCCTAAGTTTTTGGACTTCCTTACTTTGATCAAAAGTGATAGGTTTGTACCTTAACACTGGTTAGGTCGGGAGATGCTATTGTGAGGGTTGATTAGGTGTGTGGCCTGTAGTTGGGGTGTGACCCGTGAGTCGAGTCACTGTGGTAAGTCTTTTGCGAAGGAAGGTTTGGGATGGTAATAAAAAGGGTGGAGAACCTTTACTTCTCTGGGGATTTAGAATGGCGCACCTTGGAAAGCCTTATCGGCCACGTGCGACAGTGTCGGGGTTGGTTCACGGTGGTTGTCTAGCAATAGCATTGGCTAGTGGTTTGGTACGAAGGCTGGGTGTCTTGATTGTACTCGCGGGGTGAGTGAAATCTCTAAATGAGGGAGTTTTGCACAGCACGATGCGTGATAGTGTGTGGTTCATATGTTGTGTTTGGATGATGGATAGAAGGGGATCAGTCTTAGAAAATCCCAGAGGAATCCCTTAGTAAGGATTTGGTTTGGTTTCTGATTGAAACTGAGAGGTTGGATGTTTGGTGAAATTAGGTCACTTCGACATAAGTGTCCGTCGTCCAGTTTGGATAGAGGTAACACAAGTGAGGCAGTATGGTTGTGTAAGGTGAGTGAGGCACCTTGTTAGAGTCACTTTGACTCGTTTGACCCTTGTTTGCGCGTTGTAAGGCACGGGGATGTACAACGTTATCCGTTGTATTGTTACGTTATTGGGAATTTCAAACGTTTAGGATTCCCTTTCTTGAAAGTTCTGTTTTAAGTGCAGTGTCATCAACGTGAGTATGACGTGTTTTCGGTAGGTGGCGATATAGACCCGAATATTTTATGGGGTAGTATGTACCAACTATTGGTTTGGGTACTGTCGGTAGTCGAGACGTAGTAAACGTCTCAGAGTACAGTATTGGTTACGTGGGTTGTACTGTACCATTGTTATCAGGCCTTGGAGAGTGGGATCTTCCTATCAATTGAGACGTTGTGGAAACGTAGTGGAGTCAAAGTATCTGGATCCATTGGTAGTTATTTGAGTGTATGTTGAATATCTTGTTGTATGGATGAAATGTACAAATATTACATGTGTTTCAGTCTATGGTGATAACTTGGAAGTTAATTTAGCATTGTATATGCTAAATGTGATATGGAATGCAAATGTATCATTAATGTTGAATGTGTTTCGGAATTTTGAACCATGTATATTAGAAGTTATTGATTTTGAAAGAAATGCACGTCAATATTGCATGTTATAGCATATATTGTAAGTTGTCTCCTGAATAGAGATGAAATAACCGGTAATGGGTTAGGTTGATGAATACTGAATCGTGTATTGTGGAGCAATTGATTCAATTTAAACGTTAAAAAAAAAAAAAAAAAATTTCAATGAGAAGTCTTGGCCAAATCAATTGGGAATGGTTATGTGCTGTGAGTAACATCGTACCTATGAAAAATGTTTACGAAACTCTTGAATTTCACATGGGAAGTGCAAAAAAAAAAAAAAAAATTTTTGGATTGTCAATATTGAAAACTTGATTATTTTTGAGAAAATACCCTTCTAATCAGAGAATAATTTTCTTTTTATTCATACAAAAGCTTGTACTGGTTGTTTCATTCGGATTGTGATTGTTGAGTAGTGACTTAGCTTGGAGCGCTAGTCGATTGTTTTGGTGAGTATCTCGGAGAGGATTTGGTTTTTGTTGAAGCTTCATATGCGGGGGTAAGTAGGAAATCAGTTGTGAGTTTAACTCATTGGTATTGTGAGCCTTGTTATCGGTTGGCCTTGTGTCTTGGCATCTCCCTTAATTTCGGGGACGAAATTCTTTAAGGGGGGGAGGTTATAGCGACCCCGGTCTTTTCTCAGTTAGTTATTGTATCCGAACTTATGTTCCGTAGATCCCGTTGTTATATAATTGTTGTTGTTGTCCTTTAATCCTTTCTTCTTGAGTTATAGGATGTATTGGGCAGGTTGGTTGCAGGTTAGTTGGGTTGGAAACCTACTGTTGCTGTCCAGATTTTTGGACCTTCGCTCGAGCGAGGGTTTGGTCGCTCGAGCGAGAGTTGGTTTTTGTGTCTGGTGGCTCGAGCCAGAGTGGCTTCGCTCGAGCGAGCGATTGCGTTTGGCTCAGACCTGAAGGTTGCATTTCTTGGCTCGAGCGAGCTTTTCTTCGCTCGAGCGATCTGGTTCGTTCTTCGCTCGAGCGAGGAGTTGGTCGCTCGAGCGAGCTTCTGGGTTGTTGGCTCGAGCAAGGCTGTCTTGGCTCGAGCGAGTGTTTCTTGTGTCTGGTCGCTCGAGCGAGCAGGCCTTCGCTCGAGCGAGCCTATCTTTATCAGCGAGGCAGCAGCGGATTTTAAACCATTTTTTTTCCCCTTTTTGATTTCAAACTCTGAAATCCGAGAGCCCCTCTCTCTAGACTTGCCTTCTCTCTAAGAAATCATCTCCCTAGAGTGTGAATCTACCCTAGGGCCTTTGTTAAAAAGATAGAGGGTGTTGAGAGCTTCGATTTAATCTGAAAATCTTTGGATTTGGAGCACATTGGTCTTTGAGTCTTCATCTCCGTTTGAGCTTAAACTTCGAGGTAGGGATAACCTACTCCATCTTATGAGTTTTGTCTTTGAATTTTGGTATTCTGATATGTTGGGGGTTGTTGGGTAATTTTGAGAAAGTTTGGGTCTTTTGTGTAAATTTACAAAAGTTGGGGATTTTATTTATAATAAACCTATATGCAAGTTAGGCATAGAGAAATGAGATTAATGTTGGAACATTGATAGAAATGGAACCTTAGGGTTGTTTTGTGAATTATGGTAATTTGCCCTAATTGGTTTAATTAATTAATGTAGATAATTAATTAAAGAAATTGAAGAATTGAGTTGAGAATGTTGAAGTTGGGAATGTATGGGACTAAAGGGTGTAGTGGAATCATTCATTGCTCACCTAGTTGAAATGTTGATATATTATCCACTTGTGCATTTATTTCCTGTGTAGAGATAATTGCTTTGGACTACCGGTGGAGGGTAGTATTGATTGTTGTAGACGATGCATGATGATTAGGCAAACTAAAACTAATCAATTGGATGTGTCATAGAGTATGACGGTTGTTAGAATACATTGACTTTGTGTATTGATTGATTGCGTATATGATTCTGTGCTTGTATGCATTACTTGTGTATGGGAGGAGATGGGGGATGTACTCCACGGTTTAGGGGAAGATGGGGGATGTACCTCTAAGCCGGTTAATGGTTTAGGGGAAGATGGGGGATGTACCTCTAAGCCGGTTAATGGTTATGGGAAGATGGGGGATGGACCCGGGGATGTAGCTCGTATGCTCTCCCATTGAAGTTATGATACAGCTCTTATGCTTATCAGTTGAAGTGTTGTTTGGATTGATTTGATATAGCACTAAAGTGTATATCGTTATCAATTGTGAAGTATAGAAATGTTTCTATGTTAGGTTGATACAGCACCAAAATGTGTATTCACCTTGGATTTCGAAAGTGTTCTAGTGGTGAACTAAAATCTCATCAACTGTTTTGGCCAGAGTACTGAGCCTTGTTTTCAAACTCAAGGTTGAATAAGAAATGGAAGGTGAAGTGTAGCATAGACTTGATTGTCTTGGAATTGTAGTAAGGCGTAATTGAATGTATCAGTGTTGACCATCTTTCAGTTGCTGATCTTGTAGTCATTATTCATGGTTGGTTTAGTGTATTTCTACTGGGCTGTGGCTCACCCTATATGGGAACATCATTTTCAGGTACAGGTAGCATGCCACCTCCAAGGACATCGCCTGGGAGGCTAGAAGCAGGCAGACATTTGTGGTTTTGTTATTTTTTGTCGTACTACATGTAAATTTCTAGCCAAGGGCTTAATATGTATTTGAGTTAGTACTCTCTTCTTTGTAACCAAGTGTTAGCTTGGAAAACTGTAAGCCCATAAGGCATTTGCTTCTGTTGTTAATATGTAATGCTTCTTGTAAAGAATTACTCTGTGGAATAGAATGATGTTTGTCTCTCTTGTCAATGCATGTCTAAATTGATGGGTTTAATGTTACTATTTTGAGGGCGTGACATTAGTGCTTTGTTTCAGATATTTCTGAGCAATTGCCAGGGCCTCTGGGTGATTGACTTCCACAAGGATTGAAAAGAGGCTTAGAACTTTTCCCATCTGCCAAATAAATGAAGAAAATAATTGTGTAACCAAGATAACAATTGGATCAAACAAAAAGTAATCAAGCATTGGGTAAATTATACCGTTAGTCTCTATACTTGATTATTGTATTGTTTGGGTTTTTGTAATTTTAATTAGTTTAATTTTGACTTTTAATTTTTGATTTTGTCTCAAATTAGTTTAATTGATTCCTATTATTAACATTTTCTATGGCAAATGCGCACATGAGCAATATGTATCATACTTTCAGAGATGAATTTATAAACTTAATCAATTCAATGATAACTTAAATTGACTTAGTTATAATTTTTTTTTTTTTTTTGGGGGTCAAAAATCCTAATGACGTTATCAGTTACATCAAAATTAAAGCAAAATCTTAAATTAATAGTTAAAATTGACTCAATTGAAACTGAAGAGGCTAAAACGACACAAGTAACAAAGTAGAGGGAGAATTGGTGTAATTTGCCCTTAAGTATTGATGAGAGAGAGAGAGAGAGAGAGAGAGAGAGAGAGAGAGAGAGAGAAACAAACCGATTTGCTGTCTTGCAGCAGCAAAACCACCTGAAATGAAGAAGAGTAACCAAATCAAGAGGAAGCAGCAAGTGAGGAGAGCACAAGCCTTGCTCTTCACCATCTTACTATTTATTCCAACTAAGAATTTTGTTAAGTAGATTTGCAAGATAGATAGGGGTAGTTAAATGTCCTGCTTCTATCTATATATTTATATATTTTCACACAACTAGTGGACAAAAAAATAGGGGAATTAGTCAAAGTCTCCTCATAATAAAATTTCAATGTATTAAGGACAAGCACAAAAGTTTTTTTTCTTAAAAAGTCTAGCACATATCGCTATTATCAAAATATTAAACTTTAAAATAATATAACTTTTGATCGAGATGTCAGTTTTTAATAAATTTAGTATTTTTAAAATCCTCTCATCAAGATCTATCAAATAATATCCATATTGACTATGAAATTCTTAAAAATATATATATTTATTACCTTCAAAATTGATTTAAATAGTAATATGTTACCTTGGCAATATTGTTCAAGAAACAAAAAAGATATTTACTTTGTTCTTACTCAATTATACGCCTTTTTTCTTAAGGGGTTTATGAAGCAAAATAAATTGGGTTGTCATTTTCACCAAACAAGAGTCCAATGAAGGGATTTTGGCTAAATTTCCCAAAAAAATACTTAGAAAGTTATTGTACTATGATCGAAATTTAACTCATATATTTAGGGGTCTGTATTTAAAATAAATTTAAATTATATAAACTTTGAATTTATTTATAGAAGACTAAAAATTCGGTATAAAGTTAGCCCTTTTTTTTTTTTTCGTTTTTAACTACACCAGAGTTAATTAGTAAGCTTTTAAAACTCTATATTTTATTTCTAGACTCATTGGATTAAATTTGTAAAAACTCCAAAATTTTCCATCTCATAATAATAGTCTCTTTTAGAGAATCTAACTTTTTTTTATAGTACAATTATTGCACTTTAAAAATATTAGGTAGCATTTGGTAGAGTTTTCTAAATATGATTTGAGAATAAAGTTGTAATTTGAGTTTGTGAGTTTTGGAATTATGATTTGAGTGTAGAAAATTTGTTTTGGAATTACGATCGGGTAGACCAAAATTGCCATTTTCAAAATTCAAAATTCAAAATTCAAAATTCAAAATTCAAAATTCAAAATTTAAAAACTCACTGTGTTGCCAAACAGGTTTTCAAATGAGTTTTCAAATGTGACTTGGAATCAATTTTGGAAAGCTTAAATCAAACGATGTGTTGAAAATAACTCTGGAATTAAGATTCCAGAGCTATACCAAATAGAGTCTTAATTTTCCAAAATTACCCTTTGATAGTACATTTTTTTTGTGAATATCAATTGTCATAATTGTACTTTTTGGGGTTGAGCAGCGAATATTCCAATCCGCCCAAATGCGACGAATCGACCGAACCGATTCGTCGCATTTTGGACGGATGCGTAATGACTAGCGAATAGTTGCAGATTGATTTTTTTCAATCTGCCTAGTTTTGGATGGATGACGGATTTGAGGTTTCTTTAGCCGCAACCGAACCGCCAAACCACCAGCACCCCTAGTAATTTGTAAAACTTTGTATTTTGAATTTGTTTAAATATTCTGTTTGTATTTTCAATTGAAAAAGAGTTTAGATATTCTGTTGTATTTTCAATTTGGAAATCCTTTTATCAAATGACAACTGTTGATATTTGGTATTTTTGTGTGGAAAATATAAAACTTAATTTTGTCATTTTTAAAAAAAAATCAAATTAAATAGTTTTTTAATAATAAAAAAAAGTAATGAAATAGTTTTGATAATGCATTGTTTTCTTATATATAGTTATTATTAGTATTTGACAATTTACTTGATAATCTTTTGGTTATGTTGGGTTGGATTGTTATCCAAAAAAAAATGTTTACAAGTTGTATTATATTCAAAATTTGTAAAAGTTTAAACCATCAAACCAATCTGCCAATCCGCCAATTCGCATCCATCAATCTGGCGGACGGATGCGGATTGATATTTTCCAATCCACCAATCCGACGGACAGATAGCGGATTTAAGATTATCTGACCGCAACTAAACCGCGTTGTTAATGAATTTAAAATAGGGCAAAATAAAAAATTCATAGTATTTTAGTCCTTGATTTTTGAAAGGGGACTAATAATTTGGGATAATAAAAAATGAAATAAGGGATTGATATTTTAGAACGGATGGAGTATATACAATTTAAATGTACTCTTTGACAAAATTTTGAAGTTCAGTGGTGTAGCTATGTCGTGGCACTGTAGCACCCATGCTATTGAAATGATTCGACAGCAGGTAGAGATGTTCCACAAGTGGCCCTTCTTCCAATGGCACGATGGTGAGGTGAGTAATGGTTCTAGTAAAAATTATATGGCGGTTTTGGGAAAAGTTTATCTCACGCCTTGATTTTTATTTTTTAAAATAGTGTGATCCTCTTATACGATTGAGTTGATTTTTATTAAGGGTTGGATTGAATTAGAATGTATTGTTCGAGTTTGTGAGACTTACCATAAGTCTCGTATCAATAATTTAAATCGTTTATTTTGTAAAGCATTTTGTGTATACCATCATTGAAAAGAATTAGGATGATTTGATGATCGTTGCATGTTCAATTTATCAAGTCTGTTATCCAAAAAATGAAGTTTTTTTTTTTTTTTAAAACACACTTCTCATTTATTTATTTTTTTTGGAGATAAACATAAATCAAACCAAACCAAACCAAGCCTTAAATCCCATCAAATTGGGTCAGCTGCATGAATCATTATTCTTCACGCGGCCCTATCAAATGTCATTTCGTTAATCAAATTAAGTAGATTCATATCTCTATTTACAACGCTAACCAACGTTAATCTAGGCCTACATCGTCCCCTAACACTTCCATCTACCGTTACAGCATTGAATCTCTTCATTACTGCCTCTGTTGGTCTCCGTTGAATATGACCAAACCATCTCGATCGATTTTCTCTCAACTTATTTGCTATTGGTGCTACTCCTACATATTCTCAAATACGCTCATTCCTAATTCTGTCTTGTCTAGTCTTGCCACACATTTACCTTAACATCCTCATCTCAACTACATTCATCTTATGTATATGTTGTTTCTTGGTTGCCCAATACTCCGTCCCATACAACAACGCTGGTCTAACAGTCGTTCTATAGAACTTACCTCTTAGACTAGTGGGTATTCGTTTATCGCACAGTACCCCAGACGCACTTCTCCACTTACACCATCCTGCCTTAATCCTATGGGTCACATCCGCATCAATCTCCCCGTTATTGTGATAATCGACTCTAAATAACGAAAATGCTCACTCTTAAATAGTTTTTGGTTCTCAATCTTCACTTCTCCTCTACTTTCATTGTTACTCACTACAACAAAATTGACTTTTTACGGCTTACAATGCATGCTGTAAAAACTCTTTCACGACATGTACACAAATGCTGTTATATGACATGCCGTGAAAAGTTGAGCGTTATTTACGGCATACAGGTAAAGTTGTAAAAAGTAATAAATTAAACATTAATGACATACTTTGTATGTCGTATATAATTTTTTACGACATTTTTTTTATGCCATAAATCATTATATTTTCCATGGCATAATTTTGCATGCCGTAGAAGGTTATTTTGAATATATTTATGGCATACTTTGTATGCCGTGTATAATTTTTTATGGCATTTTCTTGCATGTCATAAATCATCACTTTTTACGACATAATTTTGTATGCCGTAGAAAGTCATTTTTAATATATTTATGACATGCTTTGTATGCCATATATAATCTTTTACGGCATTTTCTTGCATGTCATAAATCATTATACTTTTTATGACATACTTTTATATGCCGTAGAAGGTTATTTTTAAAATATAATATATATATATATATATGAATATAACCTTGCCTAATAGTATGCAAACAGTAGCTTAAAAAATACAACCTGTGAACAAACCAAGCAGAAGCAACAACTATGAAATAAGTAAAAAAATCTAATATCCATACATCAAATAACTTGCATACTAACTTCCATCCTCAACTTCTATCATATCGAACTGATAACAAACTCAAACATACAAACCAAGAAAAGTATCCAAATCATAAGATTCACTAATCTCTAAAATACAACTTTAAACAAGCTGATAACACCCTTAAACATACAAACCAAGAAAGTGATACATAATCAAGCTATTCAAATCCCTATCATCCATGAAGGGTACAATTTTGGATACAAAATTGCATTCCCTAGGATAATATTGAGATGTCTAATTATTATTATTTTTAATTATTTACATATTTTTGAATAAAATCTCAAACTTTCATCCTAACTTGACAGCTTGTCGCCTGGTAATGTAATTGGTAGACTGCAACAGCTTTGAGTTATACTCTGCAAAAATTGGGGACAACAACACTAACTTAATGGAAAATAAGCATAATACATGATTATGATATAATACTTGACCCCCTCAACGGGTTATATTTAGTGTGATGTTGTTGTTGTTGTTGTTTTAATGAAATATTTATTATGTATATAAAACTATATATTTGTTGGAAAGAGGGAGAAAAAAACATACCCAATCTCAGAGTCCTTGCGCTCTCGAGGACTAACCTGACATTTTAAAAGGCAAGGAGCGTGCATCATGTTTACAACCTTAGAAATCAACAAAAACAGGGCAAATACAACTCATAAGATTTACCTCACTCCCATTCAACATTTCAACTTTTGCTAAACAAGCAATCAAAACAAATCTTGGAATACTGCCTTTGCCTGGATCAGCTATTGGATTATCAGAAAGCCTTATATCCTGCACTTGTAACAAAAGAACAAGAGTCAATGCCCAAGTACAGAGGCCAGTACCAAGATTTAAAATTTGTTTAAGGAAATAAAAAGGGTTGTTCAAAGTTTTTAATTTACAATTGAGAGAAGTAACAGACAAGTAAGTCTCTCAACAAATTCTGTCTGAACTATTACCCGAGCAATCATGCGTGGAGTTCAAAATTGGAAGGAAAGTCTTGGGAATAGAAGAGATTAGAGTTGAAATTCCATGGAAGCCTTAAAGGTACGATGCTTGTAAGACATTTAGTCATACCACTAATATGTGCCCACAAAAGCCAAAGACATCAAATCCTCCCTCTTTCAAACAAGAGTGGAGAGTCAAGGAGACTAAAACACAAATTCTGACTAACTGGGAAGTGGTGAAGAAGAAAAAATGGGAGAGATGATGTGCAAGCTTCAACAACAGAGATAAATGAAGAGAGAGGGACACGGTCTTCCAGCCCCTCTATATCTATTGCCTTTAAAGTTCTTAAATCTTGTGAAATGAGAGAGCTTGGGAATGGTGAATCAAGTCAAGAGTTGTTGTGCCAAATGAATATTCTAAATCATAGAGCAAGTCCATCTCCAAGGACCCCAGTAATGAGAAGACTTCTAAGGAGGAAAATATAAGAAAACTCAAAGAGAAACTTCATAATTTGAAAAGTGTGAGAGGGCAATTTTGAATCATCATTGTTGTAGGCTTATGTGTCCTTTGGTTGGAGTAGTTTGGTTCTGTTTATTTTTGTGCTTCTTACAAAGATGTGTGTTGAACTTCATTGTGAATCCTTCATTTTTTGGTTATAAAATTACTTACTTATCCAAAAAAACAAACAATTTATTCTTGCCTTTGAAATGGGATCCAACACCGACCAAAGCATCATCATGTTATCAAATTTAATTCATAATTTCATTTATACAGATTTTTACTAGTTCAATATTGTGCAATATGCTTTCTTAAGTTTCATAGTTCATTTCCACTTGTACTTCAATTTCAACAATGGTAATGCACGTTAACTTCGTTCTTAATGTAATGTTATACATTTAATTTCAAGCTTGGTGCTTCATTTACACACATATGCATGCACAAAGAGCAATATATATTTTCGTTTGCCTACATAGACATCTATGAAACCATGCTGAAAAAGAAAACAACAGTAAATAAAAACTAATATCAAACGTGGGCTAAGCCCCTTATAAGTAATAACATGATTTGCTTGCTTCACTTCACTTCTTTTGTTAGGGGTTTGTTTTAGATGTTGCAAAGCACGGGCCAATGACCTCAAAGCAATTCGATATGAAGACAATAGAATTATATAAGAGTAGCCCTCGATTACTTAGCGAATCCACACCCTCAACTCGTTGTGCCTCTTCCAATATCGTCTTCATCTCGTAATTGATTTTCCAACGTCAAATCCACAATGTCAATATCACATCCACGATGGTGAGCTCACTCTAGAATCCACCAAAGCTTCCAAGGTCAAAATCCCGAAAATCCACTGTAGAACTCTACCATGGATAATTGAAATTGAAGCAGAAGCCTTTGTTGATTTCAATCCATGGAATTTTGATCACTGGATCATGGTGCAAGTTCTCCTTGTTTGGTCTTCACATGTTAATTTTTTCATATAGTTCGTATCTTACCAGCTACAAGTCAAGTGTAGCTAAGCCTTGCACATGATTTCACTTGCTAGAGGTTGCCAACCTTGTTGGGATGTTCTAGTTTTAGCTATGATGCAGTTTCTTCCATAGTTTTGTTTCATTGATGCCTTCTTGTAAACTAAGATGTTTTGCTTTGAAGCATCAATAAAATTTCATTTTGCAGATCCAAAAAAATAAATAAATAAATACAGAAACATCTCTTGATGCTGTGCAGAGGAGTGCTTCATCTTGTTTGGCTCTTGTTGTTTCGGTTTTGATGCAATTCTAGTGTCCCATTGGTTAGTTTTAAGACAATAGTATTTTATTAAAAGTTTATTTTATTTGAAGGTGGAAAAGTTTAAATGTGGAGCTTAAATTTTTTGAGTAACCCCATCTATAATTTTTCTAGAGTCGTCACTGGTTACACCCCAACTAATTTATCATGTAGATGTAATTTACCATCATAATGCCTCTCAAGGAGAATTTGGGAATAAAATTTGTATAGTTATTCTAAGAACACAAAAATTAATTACAGAATCAAACACAACTCTTTCATATGAACGTGGACCCCTAAAAAGGTGATGCCTACTTTATGTGAGAGGATTGTATCTTTTTTGTTTCAAAATTTTCACCAATAGTCTACCCCTTAATGGTCAAAACCAATGACTTCTCATAATTGGAATAACCCAAATTAAGTCTTTAAAAAAAATATATATCAAATTAATACAAAAACATCTCTTAAATTCTCCAATATAAGTTATACTTGAAATTGAATCCAAACACACGTACGGGCAACATAATTTTGCCTACATATACATGAGTAAGATTATAGTAACACACTCTTTTATAATACTATCTACTCATAATAGAAGTGAATCTCATACCATGTGATCACATCGTTATTTTTCCTTATAATAAGAACCGAGAAAAATAAAAGAAAAGAAAAACTAAGCACTAATACCAAAAGCCCTCTAAGCCCCTCACAAGTAGTAACATGGTTTGCTTGCTTCAATTCACTTTGTCTTCCCTTTAGTGCTTTGTTTCAGATATTTCTGAGCAATTGCCAGGGCCTCTGGGTGATTGACTTCCACAAGGATTGAAAAGAGGCTTAGAACTTTTCCCATCTGCCAAATAAAAGAAGAAAATAATTGTGTAACCAAGATAACAATTGGATCAAACAAAAAGTAATCAAGCATTGGGTAAATTATACCGTTAGTCTCTATACTTGATTATTGTATTGTTTGGGTTTTTGTAATTTTAATTAGTTTAATTTTGACTTTTAATTTTTGATTTTGTCTCAAATTAGTTTAATTGATTCCAATTACTAACATTTTCTATGGCAAATGCGCACATGAGCAATATGTATCATACTTTCAGAGATAAATTTATAAACTTAATCAATTCAATGATAACTTAAATTGACTTAGTTATAATTTTTTTTTTTTTTGGGGGGGTCAAAAATCCTAATGACGTTATCAGTTACATCAAAATTAAAGCAAAATCTTAAATTAATAGTTAAAATTGAGTCAATTGAAACTGAAGAGGCTAAAATGACACAAGTAACAAAGTAGAGGGAGAATTGGTGTAATTTGCCCTTAAGTATTGATGAGAGAGAGAGAGAGAGAGAGAGAGAGAGAGAACAAACCGACTTGCTGTCTTGCAGCAGCAAAACCACCTGAAATGAAGAAGAGTAACCAAATCAAGAGGAAGCAGCAAGTGAGGAGAGCACAAGCCTTGCTCTTCACCATCTTACTATTTATTCCAACTAAGAATTTTGTTAAGTAGATTTGCAAGATAGATAGGGGTAGTTAAATGTAAGGACCCACATTTTCATGTCTTAGTTATGCTTGCATGCATCTATATGATTTTGCCATGTTAAGATTTGCATCCATGGACTCTTGCCTTGTTTTGTGCTTATGTGATTTGCTTAAGTGTATATGTATGCTTTGTTCCTCCCTTGTATTGCCAAGCCTAAGTTATGTGAAGCCTAGGTTGATCCAAGCCGAAGTCATCTTAAGCCTTTAACTGTTTTGGAGTCCCTTTGTTGATCTCTACCTTTGTTCTGGCATACTGGCCGAGATGATTATCATCTGGGCCGAGGTGTGTATCGCCGAGGCCGAGGTGTGTATTATCTGGGCCGAGATGTTATCTTGAACCCAAGTGATCTTGTCCTGGAAGTGGTATGACCTAGACCGAGGTGTGGCACATCTGGGCCGAGGTGTGGCACAGTTCAGTCAAGTGTTGTCCTTCCTAGCCGAGATCATTGTTACCTTAGTGCCGAAGTCTTGTTCTCAGCCGAGGTCATTGTCCCTTGTTTTGCCGATGTCTTGTCCCTTGCCGATGTCATTCCTTGCCGGAGTGTCTAGCCACCAAGCTTGCTGAGTACGCTTTGTCAGAACCTTGTCTTGTCAATCAGTCACCTTTTGAAGAGAACCAACCCGGTAGTGCCACGTGGCCGAGCTGAGTGTTAAATCAGCCGTTAGAGAGAGAAACCTATCATTTGTTGTGTTTTGTTCTAAGGAAGTAGAGAGAGAAGCTCTAGAAGAGGGAGAGGAGTTCTTGAGGGAGAGTAGATCTTCCAAGCTTGATTCCGAGAGATCCAACCGTTAGATTCGTGTTCTAAGGTTAGATTCTTGATCCTCTCGTCTTATTCCTTATGTTTATGTTGTTACATTGCATGATTGAATATGTTTTGAAAGCCATGCATCGTTTTGAAGTTCGGTTTTGGAAAGAGAAAATGGTATTCAAGTGTTCTTCAAGAAAAGTCATGTTTTGATCCGAAAGCTCATGCCAAGATTTATGTTTTCATGTTTGTTTTCATATGATCTTCAAGTATGGGTGCCCAGGTCCATGTTTTCAAACTCATGGCATGAAACCCCAGATTTTGTATAAGCAAGTTATGATTTTGGCATTCATCTCATACTCATGTTCTTCATGTTCTTCACGGGTGGAAACCCAGATTCCCAGACTTCACTTCCCGAAGTGTAGTCGCTGAGATCATTCTCACCTTGGCCTAGCTTGCATGATCATTTGCACCTTTAGTTTGTCTTGTATGAACCTCGGCATGCAGTTGCACGCCGAAGCCGTGGCAACCACACCTCGGCTAAGAGGTGTGGGACCTCGGCAAAGGCCTGGTTGGTACCCAGCATGTCTCCTTGACATGTAAAACAGTGTTTTGACTCCCAGCATGTTTTCCGAGATCATTTGCATGCATGTGAGACTTGTTCTGAGAAGTATGTTCAGTAGACTTGTTATGTGTTTGTAGGACTTGGACTTTTGCTGTGAATCCGACGTCCCAAGAACTAAGTGAGTGGTACTTTTAATAAAGTTATGTTATAAGGTTTTGATAAGCTTTGTTTTGCCTTGTTTTGAAAAGTATTTGTTAAGCATGAATGATTACTCGTATTTTTATGTATTAAGAATAAGTTTTGATTGCTAAGTATGAGTTTTGTTTTGGAGTCCTTCCGTGCTAGGGGACTTAAAGCCTAAGTAGCACAACCTTTTGGAGTCCTTCCGTGCTAGGGGGCTTTAAGCCTAAGTAGCACCTTTGTTTTGCCACCGACGGTCTATGAACGGGTGGGTATGTTTTGTTATAAGATAAGCCAAGCACGTTTTGATGCAAGTTATGCTAAGTTATGCTAAGTATAAGTTCTGTTTCGGATGGCATTCTTGGAACCGTCCTTTCGTGTTAGGGGACGTTAAGCCTAAGTAACACCGTCCTTTCGTGTTAGGAGACGTTAAGCCTAAGTAACACCGTCCTTTCGTGTTAGGGGACGTTAAGCCTAAGTAGCACTCTAAGTATGTTTTGATGCAAGCTATGCTAAGTTCATGTTTTGATGCAAGTTATGCTAAGTATGCTAAGTATAAGTTCTGTTTCGGATGGCATTCTTGGAACCGTCCTTTCGTGTTAGGGGACGTTAAGCCTAAGTAACACCGTCCTTTCGTGTTAGGGGACGTTAAGCCTAAGTAACACCGTCCTTTCGTGTTAGGGGACGTTAAGCCTATGTAGCACTCTAAGTAAGTTTTGATGTAAGCTATGCTAAGTTCATGTTTTGATGCAAGTTATGTTAAGTGCATGTTCTGCAAGTTACGTTAAGTACATGTTTTGACACAAGTCTGCTAAGTTTATGTTTTGATGCAAGCTAAGTTATACGAAAGGTTTTGAACAAGCTATGCTATAAGTATGTTTTGAAACGACTATGATATGTATGTACTGTTTTAACACGAACCTCGGGATCATTCATTAAACCCTTTATTTCTTGTACCATTCACTGAGTATCCCATACTCACCCTCTCTATATATATGTAGGTTCCAAGC
The DNA here is from genome assembly GCA_036172215.1 of Camellia granthamiana. Classification (NCBI taxonomy): domain Eukaryota; kingdom Viridiplantae; phylum Streptophyta; class Magnoliopsida; order Ericales; family Theaceae; genus Camellia; species Camellia granthamiana. The sequence continues at coordinate 104,747,933 of CM069912.1, forward strand.
AAGAAGTCGGCTACGCCGAGATGTGTGTTTGTGCCCGATGTTTTGATGCATGTTAGGTCGGCATTGAGGATGTCGGCTGTATGTTTGTATGTCGGCATTTTGTGCTTAGGTCGGCAACCTTATGTTTATGTCGGCAGTGTTGTAGATCTTGCTTCTGGACTTGTATTCGTTATGCTTTGTATATGTCGGCTGTGAAGCCCTTTTGTTAAGATGTCATGTATAATTTAATTTGCTTATATCCAATTGTAAAGTTATGTAAAGATGTATGCCATTTCATTTGACTTATGCACAGCTCTTATGGACCACTTGTATTTTGTTATTGCTTCCGCTCTTGTTAGCCCCATATATTATACTCTGATTGTGTGTGATTTTGAAAGTTGGCCTTCGGTAACCACGGGTTACTGGCCATCACGGCACCATCCTACTAGGGGCAGGTTGGGGTCGTGACAGAATGGTATCAGAGCACAAGATCTTTATAGTACGTTGTTCACACACTTGAGTCCTAAAGAGCATAGGATTTCCCTTAGACTTGATGTTAAGATTGCATCATATTGCTTGCTACTTGACAAGGTGTGCATCATCTCGGCATGAACATTTGTTATTTGCATACGTGTTTATTTGTTCACTTTGTTTTAAGAGTCGCATTTTGCATACCTTTAGCATCATGAGGAGAGGTAGACCCCCAGTTAGCCGAGATCAGTCCGAAGACAGGTTGGACAGACTAGAAAGGATTGTTGAAGGTTTGGTTGGTGAGTTAAGGCAAGCAAGGCAACAGAACATTGGTACTACGTCTACTCAGGCCGAGCAGACTGATGGCCGACGTGAAGATCCGCATCCACCTCCTCTAGTGCAGCAAGTGCCTCCACAGCCAGCTTTGTATGGAGACGACACCTTGACCTTGATCAAGGAGTTCAAAAAGATGAAGCCGCCGAAGTTCCAAGGAGGTATAGAGCCGATGAAGGCAGAAGCATGGGTTCTTGAGATGGAAAAGTTGTTCGAGGTTTTTCCCAGCACCGACGCTCAGAAGGTGGCATTGGCAGCATTTACTTTGGAAGATGATGCTCGCAGGTGGTGGATGATGATCCGAGAAGGTAATCCAGATTTGACTTGGGCCAGATTTTTAGAGTTGTTCTACAACAAACATTTCCCCCTAAGTGTTCGGAACCAGAAGGCCACCGAATTTCAGACTTTGATGCAAGGCAACCGAACAGTGGCGGAGTATGATCGTGTTTTTACTGAATTGGCGAGGTTTGCACCTCACATGGTCAACGATGAATATATGAAGGCTAGAAAGTTTGAGAGTGGACTTCGTGGACCAATACAAGACCGAGTTAATCTGCTCAACATGCCGACGTATGCCGGAGTATTAGATAAAGCCATCTTAGCAGAAGCCAACCTGAACAGGAGTCAGAGTTTGGTGGAAAAACAGAAAAAGCGGAAGACCTATGAGGATCGCCCAGACCCGTGTGATACCGAGAAGAAGACGAATGTGGACGGACCTACTGACGCGAATCAAGAACGTGAGGTTAGGCCGATATGTGCAAGTTGTGGAAAGCTACAATTTGGGGTTTGTCATCGGGCATCTGGAGCATGTTTTGAATGTGGAGAGATGGGTCATCGTATTAAGGATTGTCCCAAGGTAAAAGCTGGAAAGGATAAGAAGAGATGAGGACCCGATGTTCGGAATCGTTTTGAGGACATGGTAAGTTAAGTTTGGGGACCAAACTTCCTTAAGGGGGGAAGGATGTAAGGACCCACATTTTCATGTCTTAGTTATGCTTGCATGCATCTATATGATTTTGCCATGTTAAGATTTGCATCCATGGACTCTTGCCTTGTTTTGTGCTTATGTGATTTGCTTAAGTGTATATGTATGCTTTGTTCCTCCCTTGTATTGCCAAGCCTAAGTTATGTGAAGCCTAGGTTGATCCAAGCCGAAGTCATCTTAAGCCTTTAACTGTTTTGGAGTCCCTTTGTTGATCTCTACCTTTGTTCTGGCATACTGGCTGAGATGATTATCATCTGGGCCGAGGTGTGTATCGCCGAGGCCGAGGTGTGTATTATCTGGGCCGAGATGTTATCTTGAACCCAAGTGATCTTGTCCTGGAAGTGGTATGACCTAGACCGAGGTGTGGCACATCTGGGCCGAGGTGTGGCACAGTTCAGTCAAGTGTTGTCCTTCCTAGCCGAGATCATTGTTACCTTAGTGCCGAAGTCTTGTTCTCAGCCGAGGTCATTGTCCTTGTTTTGCCGATGTCTTGTCCCTTGCCGATGTCATTCCTTGCCGGAGTGTCTAGCCACCAAGCTTGCTGAGTACGCTTTGTCAGAACCTTGTCTTGTCAATCAGTCACCTTTTGAAGAGAACCAACCCGGTAGTGCCACGTGGCCGAGCTGAGTGTTAAATCAGCCGTTAGAGAGAGAAACCTATCATTTGTTGTGTTTTGTTCTAAGGAAGTAGAGAGAGAAGCTCTAGAAGAGGGAGAGGAGTTCTTGAGGGAGAGTAGATCTTCCAAGCTTGATTCCGAGAGATCCAACCGTTAGATTCGTGTTCTAAGGTTAGATTCTTGATCCTCTCGTCTTATTCCTTATGTTTATGTTGTTACATTGCATGATTGAATATGTTTTGAAAGCCATGCATCGTTTTGAAGTTCGGTTTTGGAAAGAGAAAATGGTATTCAAGTGTTCTTCAAGAAAAGTCATGTTTTGATCCGAAAGCTCATGCCAAGATTTATGTTTTCATGTTTGTTTTCATATGATCTTCAAGTATGGGTGCCCAGGTCCATGTTTTCAAACTCATGGCATGAAACCCCAGATTTTGTATAAGCAAGTTATGATTTTGGCATTCATCTCATACTCATGTTCTTCATGTTCTTCACGGGTGGAAACCCAGATTCCCAGACTTCACTTCCCGAAGTGTAGTCGCTGAGATCATTCTCACCTTGGCCTAGCTTGCATGATCATTTGCACCTTTAGTTTGTCTTGTATGAACCTCGGCATGCAGTTGCACGCCGAAGCCGTGGCAACCACACCTCGGCTAAGAGGTGTGGGACCTCGGCAAAGGCCTGGTTGGTACCCAGCATGTCTCCTTGACATGTAAAACAGTGTTTTGACTCCCAGCATGTTTTCCGAGATCATTTGCATGCATGTGAGACTTGTTCTGAGAAGTATGTTCAGTAGACTTGTTATGTGTTTGTAGGACTTGGACTTTTGCTGTGAATCCGACGTCCCAAGAACTAAGTGAGTGGTACTTTTAATAAAGTTATGTTATAAGGTTTTGATAAGCTTTGTTTTGCCTTGTTTTGAAAAGTATTTGTTAAGCATGAATGATTACTCGTATTTTTATGTATTAAGAATAAGTTTTGATTGCTAAGTATGAGTTTTGTTTTGGAGTCCTTCCGTGCTAGGGGACTTAAAGCCTAAGTAGCACAACCTTTTGGAGTCCTTCCGTGCTAGGGGGCTTTAAGCCTAAGTAGCACCTTTGTTTTGCCACCGACGGTCTATGAACGGGTGGGTATGTTTTGTTATAAGATAAGCCAAGCACGTTTTGATGCAAGTTATGCTAAGTTATGCTAAGTATAAGTTCTGTTTCGGATGGCATTCTTGGAACCGTCCTTTCGTGTTAGGGGACGTTAAGCCTAAGTAACACCGTCCTTTCGTGTTAGGGGACGTTAAGCCTAAGTAGCACTCTAAGTATGTTTTGATGCAAGCTATGCTAAGTTCATGTTTTGATGCAAGTTATGCTAAGTATGCTAAGTATAAGTTCTGTTTCGGATGGCATTCTTGGAACCGTCCTTTCGTGTTAGGGGACGTTAAGCCTAAGCAACACCGTCCTTTCGTGTTAGGGGACGTTAAGCCTAAGTAACACCGTCCTTTCGTGTTAGGGGACGTTAAGCCTAAGTAGCACTCTAAGTAAGTTTTGATGTAAGCTATGCTAAGTTCATGTTTTGATGCAAGTTATGTTAAGTGCATGTTCTGCAAGTTACGTTAAGTACATGTTTTGACACAAGTCTGCTAAGTTTATGTTTTGATGCAAGCTAAGTTATACGAAAGGTTTTGAACAAGCTATGCTATAAGTATGTTTTGAAACGACTATGATATGTATGTACTGTTTTAACACGAACCTCGGGATCATTCATTAAACCCTTTATTTCTTGTACCATTCACTGAGTATCCCATACTCACCCTCTCTATATATATGTAGGTTCCAAGCAAGAAGTCGGCTACGCCGAGATGTGTGTTTGTGCCCGATGTTTTGATGCATGTTAGGTCGGCATTGAGGATGTCGGCTGTATGTTTGTATGTCGGCATTTTGTGTTTAGGTCGGCAACCTTGTGTTTATGTCGGCAGTGTTGTAGATCTTGCTTCTGGACTTGTATTCGTTATGCTTTGTATATGTCGGCTGTGAAGCCCTTTTGTTAAGATGTCATGTATAATTTAATTTGCTTATATCCAATTGTAAAGTTATGTAAAGATGTATGCCATTTCATTTGACTTATGCACAGCTCTTATGGACCACTTGTATTTTGTTATTGCTTCCGCTCTTGTTAGCCCCATATATTATACTCTGATTGTGTGTGATTTTGAAAGTTGGCCTTCGGTAACCACGGGTTACTGGCCATCACGGCACCATCCTACTAGGGGCAGGTTGGGGTCGTGACATTAAATGTCCTGCTTCTATCTATATATTTATATATTTTCACATAACTAGTGGACAAAAAAATAGGGGAATTAGTCAAAGTCTCCTCATAATAAAATTTCAATGTATTAAGGACAAGCACAAAAGTTTTTTTTCTTAAAAAGTCTAGCACATATCGCTATTATCAAAATATTAAACTTTAAAATAATATAACTTTTGATCGAGATGTCGGTTTTTAATAAATTTAGTATTTTTAAAATCCTCTCATCAAGATCTATCAAATAATATCCATATTGACTATGAAATTCTTAAAAATATATATATTTATTACCTTCAAAATTGATTTAAATAGTAATATGTTACCTTGGCAATATTGTTCAAGAAACAAAAAAGATATTTACTTTGTTCTTACTCAATTATACGCCTTTTTTCTTAAGGGGTTTATGAAGCAAAATAAATTGGGTTGTCATTTTCACCAAACAAGAGTCCAATAAAGGGATTTTTGCTAAATTTCCCAAAAAAATACTTAGAAAGTTATTGTACTATGATCGAAATTTAACTCATATATTTAGGGGTCTGTATTTAAAATAAATTTAAATTATATAAACTTTGAATTTATTTATAGAAGACTAAAAATTCGGTATAAAGTTAGCCCTTTTTTTCTTTTTTTTTCGTTTTTAACTACACCAGAGTTAATTAGTAAGCTTTTAAAACTCTATATTTTATTTCTAGACTCATTGGATTAAATTTGTAAAAACTCCAAAATTTTCCATCCCATAATAATAGTCTCTTTTAGAGAATCTAAATTTTTTTTATAGTACAATTATTGCACTTTAAAAATATTAGGTAGCATTTGGTAGAGTTTTCTAAATATGATTTGAGAATAAAGTTGTAATTTGAGTTTGTGAGTTTTGGAATTATGATTTGAGTGTAGAAAATTTGTTTTGGAATTACGATTGGGTAGACCAAAATTGCCATTTTCAAAATTCAAAATTCAAAATTCAAAATTCAAAATTCAAAATTTAAAAACTCACTGTGTTGCCAAACAGGTTTTCAAATGAGTTTTCAAATGTGACTTGGAATCAATTTTGGAAAGCTTAAATCAAACGATGTGTTGAAAATAACTCTGGAATTAAGATTCCAGAGCTATACCAAATAGAGTCTTAATTTTCCAAAATTACCCTTTGATAGTACATTTTTTTTGTGATTATCAATTGTCATAATTGTACTTTTTGGGGTTGAGCAGCGAATATTCCAATCCGCCCAAATGCGACGAATCGACCGAACCGATTCGTCGCATTTTGGACGGATGCGTAATGACTAGCGAATAGTTGCAGATTGATTTTTTTCAATCTGCCTAGTTTTGGATGGATGACGGATTTGAGGTTTCTTTAGCCGCAACCGAACCGCCAAACCACCAGCACCCCTAGTAATTTGTAAAACTTTGTATTTTGAATTTGTTTAAATATTCTGTTTGTATTTTCAATTGAAAAAGAGTTTAGATATTCTGTTGTATTTTCAATTTGGAAATCCTTTTATCAAATGACAACTGTTGATATTTGGTATTTTTGTGTGGAAAATATAAAACTTAATTTTGTCATTTTTAAAAAAAAATCAAATTAAATAGTTTTTTAATAATAAAAAAAAGTAATGAAATAGTTTTGATAATGCATTGTTTTCTTATATATAGTTATTATTAGTATTTGACAATTTACTTGATAATCTTTTGGTTATGTTGGGTTGGATTGTTATCCAAAAAAAAATGTTTACAAGTTGTATTATATTCAAAATTTGTAAAAGTTTAAACCATCAAACCAATCTGCCAATCCGCCAATTCGCATCCATCAATCTGGCGGACGGATGCGGATTGATATTTTCCAATCCACCAATCCGACGGACAGATAGCGGATTTAAGATTATCTGACCGCAACTAAACCGCGTTGTTAATGAATTTAAAATAGGGCAAAATAAAAAATTCATAGTATTTTAGTCCTTGATTTTTGAAAGGGGACTAATAATTTGGGATAATAAAAAATGAAATAAGGGATTGATATTTTAGAACGGATGGAGTATATACAATTTAAATGTACTCTTTGACAAAATTTTGAAGTTCAGTGGTGTAGCTATGTCGTGGCACTGTAGCACCCATGCTATTGAAATGATTCGACAGCAGGTAGAGATGTTCCACAAGTGGCCCTTCTTCCAATGGCACGATGGTGAGGTGAGTAATGGTTCTAGTAAAAATTATATGGCGGTTTTGGGAAAAGTTTATCTCACGCCTTGATTTTTATTTTTTAAAATAGTGTGATCCTCTTATACGATTGAGTTGATTTTTATTAAGGGTTGGATTGAATTAGAATGTATTGTTCGAGTTTGTGAGACTTACCATAAGTCTCGTATCAATAATTTAAATCGTTTATTTTGTAAAGCATTTTGTGTATACCATCATTGAAAAGAATTAGGATGATTTGATGATCGTTGCATGTTCAATTTATCAAGTCTGTTATCCAAAAAATGAAGTTTTTTTTTTTTTTTAAAACACACTTCTCATTTATTTATTTTTTTTGGAGATAAACATAAATCAAACCAAACCAAACCAAGCCTTAAATCCCATCAAATTGGGTCAGCTGCATGAATCATTATTCTTCACGCGGCCCTATCAAATGTCATTTCGTTAATCAAATTAAGTAGATTCATATCTCTATTTACAACGCTAACCAACGTTAATCTAGGCCTACATCGTCCCCTAACACTTCCATCTACCGTTACAGCATTGAATCTCTTCATTACTGCCTCTGTTGGTCTCCGTTGAATATGACCAAACCATCTCGATCGATTTTCTCTCAACTTATTTGCTATTGGTGCTACTCCTACATATTCTCAAATACGCTCATTCCTAATTCTGTCTTGTCTAGTCTTGCCACACATTTACCTTAACATCCTCATCTCAACTACATTCATCTTATGTATATGTTGTTTCTTGGTTGCCCAATACTCCGTCCCATACAACAACGCTGGTCTAACAGTCGTTCTATAGAACTTACCTCTTAGACTAGTGGGTATTCGTTTATCGCACAGTACCCCAGACGCACTTCTCCACTTACACCATCCTGCCTTAATCCTATGGGTCACATCCGCATCAATCTCCCCGTTATTGTGATAATCGACTCTAAATAACGAAAATGCTCACTCTTAAATAGTTTTTGGTTCTCAATCTTCACTTCTCCTCTACTTTCATTGTTGCTGTTACTAAATTTACACTCCATGTACTCTGTCTTAATTCTACTTATCCAGAATCCTTTAGATTCAAGAGCTTTTCTCCAAATCTCGAACTTTGTATTAATTCCTTCTCTAGTTTCATCCACCAACATGATATCGTCTGCAAAAAGTATACACCATAGCACATCATCCTGAATATTTCTCGTCAACTCATCCATAACTAAAGCAAAAAGATAAGGACTTAAGGTAGATCCTTGGTGTAACCCTATAGTGATAGGAAATTCATTTGTCTCTCTAGCAGGCGATCTAATAGTGGTCACCACCCCTTTATACATATCCCTAATCACATCAATGTAACCTTTTGTCACCATTTTCTTCTCTAACACCCACCATATTATATCATGGGACTCTATAATATGCTTTCTCGAGGTCGATAAACACCATATGAATGTCTCTTTTCTTTTCTTTATACTTGTCTATTACTTTCTTCAAAAGATAGATCACTTCCATTGTTGACCTGCCAGGCATAAACCCAAAATGATTGTCTGACACCTCTGTTATATCTTGCAATCAGCGTTCCATCACCCTTTCCCACACTTTTATTATATGACACATTAGCTTGATTCCTCTATAGTTGTTGCAATTCTGGACATCTCCTTTATTCTTATAGATTGGTACTAAAATACTCTTCTTCCACTCATCTGGCATGTTCCTAGTCAACAAAATTTTGCTAAACAACTTAGTCAACCGAGCAACCCCCTTTTCACTCGCTTTTTTTTTTTGGAGATAAACATGATAAATTGAAAAAAAAAATAATATGATTGTTAGATCGCACTAATTTTTTTTTTTTTTCAAAAATAACATACATAAATAAACTCTAAAAAATAAATAATTCAAATCATTAAAATAAAATCCATGACAAGACAGCATACTCTGGTCCATATTTTGAATTGAAAACAAATGATTCCTTGCTAATAAATATCATGAGAGTTATCATGTAATAAATGGTGTGGAATAACCTATCCTGAATTTCGTGGTCTTGGGGGTTTGCCCTGTGCCCTTGGAAGAGAGGCCCAGTAGTTGTGTGAACTTGGATCAAATTAAATGGACTGTATTGACTTTTGTATACACCCTTTGCTTTCAGGGAAGAGCCCACCTTCTTGATGGTGTGGAATAACCTCTCCCTGGAATTCGTGGGAGGTTTGCCCAGTGCCCTTGGAAGAGAGGGCCAGTAGTTGTGTGAACTTTTGGACCAAATTGAATGGGTTGTATTTGCTTCCAGGGAAGAGCCCACCTTCTTTCCACAAGAATAGCAAACTTGACCACAGTTAGCAATTTGGATGATCCATGATTTGTTGAGATTTTTGTTTGAAGATCAACCTAATTTAAGTTCTTCAACATTACACTACTATTCATTAATTCTAAATTATTTTGATATTGAAGATGAAAAGGCCCCTTATTTCACGATTAATTTTACAATGGAGATAGGATGATCTCTCCAAGTTTTTAAATTTTTTTTTTCTACTACTATATTTCGATGGGAAAATTATAAGACAGAAGGGAATGTAGAATTTATTTATCAAAAGATGGAGTAGCATAAAATGGCAGTCTAATTTAAGATATTAACTACATAGCTAAAAAATTATACAAAATAATTAAATAGCTATTAGAAAATGACTAATACAAATTAATTTATTATTTTTTTAAAATTGCTTATGTAAGAAATATATTTAGAAGACATCATTTTGCACCCCAAATTATTACACGAAAATCAATTTGACACTTAGACTTCGCATTATTTTAGTTTGACCCTTAAACTTTTTAAAATTTGATCAATTTATCTCCGCCGTCTATTTCCGTCTACAATCAAACGAAACTTACTGACGTGGTATCAAATTTCATTTGGAACTTCATTTTGCCTCTCAAACTATACCTAAAAAATCAATTAACCCTCCAAATATATATATATATATATATAATTAAATTTAAATATTTAATAAATAATTTTTTATCTGAATAATGAAAAAATTAAATTTTAATTTGGATGTGAATTGTGGTGGAATTGGACTGGTTGCAGATGTGAATTAAATTTTGTATCTGCCCCCCAATGCGGTTGCGTGTTTCTGGGTAAATTCCGAGTGTTTGCCATTGGGAAGGGCATAGGACTGAGTCATAACTGTCGTGCATAAATTTTAATTTGGATGTGAATTATGGTGGAATTGGACCAAATGGATTGTGGACTTTGTATACACCAGTTGCTTTCAAAAAAGAGGCCTCCGTCTTTCCCCCCAAGAATAATGAAACTGACCATCCCATTCATCAACCAAAGAACAATTCCCGGTGCAACTGCATCAAGGAACTTGATCCTTGATCAAGAGAACATGTTAAGGACATATTTATGTGGACGGATAAGACTATTGAATTAGAATAATAATTTAACAAAATACATAATTTGATATTTGGTTAACAAAATTGAGGTCGGGATTAAAATAGTCCATCTAAACATTATATTATATGGGGGACTATAAAATTACAAGAGAGGGGTTGATGCAAAATGAAAGAATAATAAGACGTTCGGAATATCAATGCCACTTACCATATAATCCTAAGTCAATCCAAATATAAAATAAAGTATACATTTCAACAGAGTTAATAATTCTAAAACTAAATAGTCTTTTGAATGTTACTCTTAGTAGGCTCAGACAAACATGCTCTAATGCAAGTTACGTAATAACAAAATGAAACAACTCTAGGCAACATATATATTCAAAGGCGGAGGGAGTGAGGGACAGGGGGGTCACATGCCCCCCCTGTATTTTGGGATTATTTATTTATTTATTTTGCAAATATAAAAAAAAAATATTGAAAGTAAAAAAATTATAAAAATATTATTATAGTGAAATGTCAATGACATCTTAAAAATTATGAGAATAATAATAATTGTTTTAAAAATGTTTGTTTGTTTGTTTGTTTGTTTGTTTTTTTTTTTTTTTTTTTTTTTTCCACCATAATTATTACTATTCAACGTATATATTTCATACACACTAAAGGTTAATAGGATTTTTTTATGGTTCAAACTCTCAACTCAATTGTGAGGGCTCTAAAGGCTCAAACTAAATTTGTTGACTTCTAATTTTTTATTTTTTTCTTTTTAATAAAAAAAGAAAAGAAAAAAGAAGCATCCATTGGTTACTATAAATTTAATTTAAAATTCTAGTAACACTTAATATACACAAATGATTGAGGGGTTTACAATTTAAAATTTAAACGTTTAGTCAAGAAGATAATTATAATATATATATATATATATGATTTAAGAAATTTGTTTCCTAAAATAAAAACCTACTTACTTAATAAACCTCTATAACTATATAGGATATTAAAAATTCCTTTCTAAAATTCAACCTACATAGGAAACATGTCTCACTACTTTTGTATAAATTAAGAAGATCTCTTAAACATATTTTTCATTGCTTCCTTTTTACATGAAAAGGTACCCTCCCTACAATTTCATTTAATTTTTCTGTCTCATTTTTGCCTTCTTTCGAGGCTTAGTCTTTAGTGTACTAACTGATGTACTAACAGATGATGTGACATCATTCTAGAGGTTTTGGGTATTTATAATTTATATAATAAATGAGGTCAATAATAAAGTCATAACACTAGTTGGTATCCTAATTACTACACTAATTGATACATGTAGCACCACCGTTAGCTCCTTCTTTAGACCCTTCAACTTCTATACTAACTAACAAATGAATATTGGCTTCGATGCAAAGATAGATAAATACTGTCAACGCTTTTAAATTGGCAAAAAATTAACTCGAACGAAATTTTCCAGGCACATTTTTAATGTTTAATTCAATATTGGAACATTCAAACTAACTTATATTGGCCATGAATCGATAAACTATGATATAATTTATACATAATGTTTAAATTTATTATTATCAAATATTTTTACTAATTAACTGTTAATTTTTTAGATCAAGTGTAAGATTAAAGTTAAAAATGACATAATTTGAGACAGCTTTATCCTAGATATTTTTTAATATATGAATATAAGTAACTATTTATTTCATAGTGTTAACATAAATATATAATTTTTTTTTTTACCTAAGTTCAATTTTTTTAATAGATATGCATGAAATATGTCACGACTCAAACCTGCCCCTATAGGTTTAGTGCCTTGATCGGCTAGTAATCCTTGGATTACCAAAGGCCTCCAAATAAAATACCATATAGTTAGGGGCTGCGGAAGCAAATATACATAATATATATAGTCCATTGAGCTGTGCTGATGTACATGGGACAGAAATTCAAAACTTATATATATAATGTAACGCCCTCGAAAATAAACCCATAATACATAATATTAACATGCAGAATTATAAGGAAATAAAGTATCTTATTTCATTCATCAGAGTATCGTAAAATAAAAAACATCATAATAAATGCCCTATGGGCTTACATCTTGCCAAGCAAACACTTGGACACAATTCCATGAGTTCTAACTCAAAAACAAATAAAGCCCTAGGCTTGAAAGTTTACAAGTTATTCAAATAAAACAAATAAAATAAAGCAAGTCTTCGAATCCAAATCCTCACAAGCTAAGTCCTTGGAGGTAGTGAACCACCTGAACCTGAAAATGAAGTTCCCATATAGGGTGAGCCACAGCCCAGTAGAAAAATACTAAACCAAGCATAAGAATTAACTAAAGCATTAGCATTCGATACGTAGTTAACACAAGATAATCAATTTCCAGTTTCATGACACTAATGTCTACGTTGTCTATGACGTATCGTCTATGACACAATACACTTTCCATTTATACAGACATGGCTCAGAACCTGGCCAAACAACTCAACAAGGATAACAAATCAGGTTAAACCTTTCTTATAACAAAATAAACACACAGGCTGGTGTTATAACAATCTCAATCAAAACCACTTCCATACTTCCCAACTGATACACATGGTGGTGATGTATCATATCAACAACAAATAGCAATATTGCTATTATCAATAAGCACACATATGAGTGATGCTACTGGAGTCCATCCCCTATCTCCTCCCAACAAATCCGGTTTAGAGGTACATCCCCTATCTTCCCCTAAACCGTGGAGTTCATCCCCTATCTTCTCCAAACAACATGCATATGCAATGAAACACACAATTGCCATATACAACACATAACCAATACAGGTAATGTTCTGTATTAATTTAACGGTCAACATACGTGACTTAATTCCAGTTATACCTAAGCCACATGCAAGGTCTACAACAATCACGACTATCCTCCACCGATAGCCCAAAACAGTTATTTCTAAACAAGAAATAAATACAACAATGAATGTAAAATCCACATTCTCATAGGTAAGCATTTAAACTACCCAACTATATCATTAATCTCATAATTTTCCCAACTTCATGAATTTAACCCAATTCCACATTTTTTCCTTAAATTAATTATACCAATTAATCTAAGCCAAAACCCTAAGGTTTCTCCCAGAATTACCAAACTACCCCCACATACCAAAATACCAACACTTAGGATTAAAACGTATAAATGGAGTAGGAAATCCCTACCTCGAAGCAAGAACCCAAAAAGAAGAAGACGGAGATGATAGCCCAGACTCCAAAGTGCTCCAAATCAACAACCGTTCAGATTAAATGGAAGCCCTCGACCCACTCTACCTTTTTAATGAAGGAACTAGGTTAGATACTCACTCTAAATAGATGAAACCTAGGAGAGAAGATGAGTTGGGAGAGAGAAAACTCGTAACCTAGGGTTTTATAAACTGAAAGAGGCTGAAAAACCGTTTTAAAACACGCTGCTGCGTATTTAAGCTTGACAGTCCCGCTCGAGCGCACAAAACACCGCTCGAGCGTAAAGAACAAAAAACAATGTCCGCTCGAGCGCAATGTTAACCGCTCGAGCGTAGATTCTCCCATTCCAGAACCCACGCGAAGAACACACTACCCGCTCGAGCGTCAACAATACCGCTCGAGCTCAACCCGCTCGAGCTCAGAAATCCCGCTCGAGCGTAGATATCACACCTGCAGAAGTTTTGCAGGGTTCACAAATACTGGAAGTGTGCAATCTCCGCTCGAGCGCAAGAAGGTCCGCTCGAGCGGAAAGGCCGAAACTTCAAAAATCTGGGGTTTGATCCCAGACTCAAACCACCCACTCGAAACAAGTCTAACACACCCTAAGCCTCAAACAATGACGTTAAAGGATGACAACAACAATAATATGACAACAGAATCCACGGAACATAAGTCCAGATACAATAATCCAATGGGAAAAGACCGGGGTCGCTATATATAATATCAAGCTTCTTAAACATCATGCATTGTCATACAGACAGTGTCTTAAGGGACTTAGCCCAATATACAGATAGACAAAAACGAAACAAAAACATCTGTCATACGATTCACAAAATGCGACTTTTCAAATAGGAACCTCCCTGGAAGGCACAACAGCTGGCTGACAAAACAAAGACTCCAAGTCTTCAACTTTGGATTTGGTCGCGCGCCTGGTCACCTATATTCATACACAAATAGTGAGCAAAACTCAGTAAATAATAATAAAGTAAAGGTTTTAATGATGTCCAGTTTTATATTGAGTCAAACAAAGAGATGAGCCTTGACATATCACCAAAAAAAAAAAAAAAATAGTATCATGTTCATATACATATCCAAATCATGTATGGTACTCCCATTAGCATTAACATATCTCTTGGGTCAAGGATATGAACTTCCATAATGGAACCTCCGGTACCGGGTAACATATCTCATACATGGGTCACGGTATTGTTTCCCCCGGATGGAGGCCTGGGCTACGCTATTATTTCCCCCAGGTAAGGGCCTCATGACCATAAGCCACAGTATTATGTCCCCTGGGTGAGGGCCTCTACTAAGGATACCACAAATACATTTCAAAGTTATGGATCATCATTCATGGAATCACCTTTCGTATCATTCAAAACGTTTAATATCCTATCATAGTATTCAGAAAGTAATTTCATAGCAAACATAGATTTACTAAGTTATTACTCATAGACAATTAGACAGATAGCTTACTAGCAACCAATGGATCAACGACTTGGCGCGTGACCTATACAAACATAACAAAACACATACTGAAACACACGCTCAGATCGTACTTAATTTACTTCATTTCATTACTCGTGTGTTTCTAAGTTTTATCCTCATTATTATGTCTTAATCTTGGCCTAGGAATGCCTAGGATGCAATGAGGATGTTAAAATGCACTTGGAAACACTTAACAAAACTTGCTAAAAATAGGGGTCTCGCTTGAGCGCAACTTCTCTCTCTCAAGTGGACATGCAAAAATGTGAGTGTTCGCTTGAGCGGTGTGTAAACTCTGCAAAAGTATTGGTTTCTTGATTTTTCCGCTCAAGCGTGAGACTCAACTCTTATCGCTTGAGCAGTCTGCAAAATGTGAAAACTTCTGGAAGTATGCAATTTAAGCTTGAGCCAACTTTTGGTCGCTCAAGCGCAGGATCTGCTGCTCGAGCGTAGAGGCAGAATTCTAGAATTTCCAAATTCACCTCCAAGCTTCCAAACTCAAATGCAAAGTTGTAAAATGCACCATTTGGGCCTCAAAACTTGAGAAAACTTCTGAAAACTTCCAAATCATTTCATGAAATCAAGGTCCAAAAGCATGCCAATTGTTCAAAACTAAACTCAATTCTTTGAAAACATAACATGCATGTTTTATTTTGACTTCAAAGCTTCCAAAACATGATCAATTGGTATACAATGATACAACACAAGATGAGCTCTCAAAACGAAGGTAGACTTAGCACATGCATGTGAGAATCACTTGAAATTTAATTCAAAATGTAAGAAAATGTGCATGCATGCATGATATGGCTCAAGTTCACCCATTCTAGCTCAATCCTTGCCCTTACTCAACTAATTTCTCTTGACATTTTATTAATCTTGACTTAAGCTAAGCAATTTGACATTAATTATTCTAATTTAATGCGTTCCGAATCAAATTTTAATTAAACCTACCATAAAATTCTAAAAATGCTAAATAACATATAAACCAACTCAATTTCTTGATCGGATGCCGATAAGGCCTTCAATTTACAAAACGAAACAAAAATGCAAACATATATTTCTACGAGAGATAGATAGAAACTCAAATAATGCAAGGCACATGTAATTAATTCAGGATTTCTTCTTAACTACTTATTCAGCATAATTAGTCATGGATTAATTGGTAATCATGGATCGGGGTTGTTACAGTCTTCCCCTCTTAAAGAGTTTGGTCTTCCAAACTCGAAGTACCTTCATTTTGAAAGAACATCGGATCCAGAAGAAACAGATCTGGGTATCTTTTCATCATATATTCTTCTGTCTCCCAAGTTGCATAGGTCCCTCTGTGGTTTTGCCAATCAACCTTTACTAGTGGGATCTCCTTGTTCCTCAGTCTTTTGATTCTTCGGTCAATAATTTAGATCAACTGTTCTTCATACGTATAGTCATCCTTTAGCAGTACATGTGTTGGTTCAATAACATGTAATGGATCTCTCAAGTAATCCCAAAGCATTGAGACATAAAAGACAATATGCATATGTTCCATGACCGATGGTAAGGCTACTCGATACGTCACTGAATTAATCTTTTTAAGAATTTCATATGGCCCAACATACCTCGATGCTAGCTTGCCCTTTACACCAAATCGTGTCTGGCCTTTCATTGGAGTCACTTTGATGAACACATGATCCCCAACTTCATATTCCCTGTCTCTTCTTTGGACATCTGCATAGCTCTTTTAGCGGCTTTGCATAGTTTTCAATCTTTGTTGAATTAGTTTCACATTTCCAATCATTTCTTGCACTAGTTCCGATCCCAACAATGGTCTATCGCCCACTTCGGCCCAACAAATCGGAGAATGACATTTCCTTTCGTATAAAGCTTCATAAGGAGCCATTACAATGCTTAAGTAGTAGCTGTTGTTATACACAAACTCAGCTAGGGGGCAAATAAGCTTCCCAATTTCCTTGGAAGTCTAATACACACATTCTGAGCATATCTTCAAGGTTTGGATGGTTCATTTGGATTGGCCATCTGTCTGTGAATGATAAGCACTAGTCAATCTCAATTCAATTCCTATAGCTTGCTGTAGACTCTGTCAGAGTCTTGAAGTGAACTTAGGATCTCTGTCAAACACAATAGACACTGGTACCCCATGCAATCTCACAATCTCATTCACATGAATGTTAGCCAATCTATCTGCATTATAAAAAGTTTTAATAGGCAGAAAGTGGGCAGATTTAGTTAGATGATCAACAATGACCCAAATAGAATCCATACCTCGAGAGAAACGAGACAGTTCAACAGTAAAATTCATGGTAATATGCTTCCATTTCCATTCCGGTATTGGAAGCGGCTGAAGTAATCTAGTTGGTCGTTGATGCCTAGCTTTAAGTTGTTGGCAACGCAAACATCTCGCTACAAAGTCAGCAATACTTTTTTTCATTCCAGGCCACCAAAAGTTCTATTTCAAATCATGGTACATCTTTGTGTTCCCTTGATGCATGGCAAATTTAGAATTATAGGCTTCAACCATAACACGTTTTCTTAATTCACAACAATCTGGTACATAAAGTCTATCCTGAAATTTCAACACACCATTTTCAATCATAAATCCCGGCCTTGGTTTCGAGTCAATTTCATCTACAGTTTTTTCAAAACCTCATCTTCAAGTTGTTTCTCTATAATTTCTTCAATAATTATAGGCTGAGCAGAGATGGCGGCTAGAATTCCACCTTGTTCATGCAAAACTATTTCAATTTTATTCCTCTCTAGGTCACATAGTAATTCTCTCTGGCCAGTGAGCAAACATGATAAATTCCCAAATTGATTTTTGGCTCAATGCATCTACAACGGTATTTGCCTTCCCTAGATAATACAGAATTTGCAAATCATAGTCTTTGATCAATTCCAGCCATCTTCTCTGTCTCATATTCAACTCTTTTTGGGTGAAGAAATATTTTAAGGTTTTATGATCTATATATACTTCACAAGTTATTCCATACAGATAATGACGCCAAATTTTCAAAGCAAACACCACAGCTGCCAATTCAAAGTCATGAGTCGGGTAATTGTTTTCATGAGGGCGGAGTTGCCGAGATGCATAAGCAATTACCTTTCCATTTTGCATTAAGACACACCCTAAGCCTTTATAGAAGGCATCACTGTAAATCTGAAACCCATCGGTTCCGTTAGGAAATGTCAGAATTTGAGCAGTTACCAGTCTAGTTTTCAATTCTTGGAAGGTTGATTCCCGCTGGTCAGTCCAATCAAAGGGTACATTTTTCTAGGTTAACTAGGTCAATGGCATAGCAAGTTTTGAAAAGTCTTTCACGAAGCTGCGATAGTAACCTGCAAGCCCCAGAAAACTACGAACCTCAGACACATTGGTCGATCTCGGCCAGTCTACAATGGCTTCAATTTTCTGTGGGTCTACTGATACACCATCTTGGTTGATCACATGCCCCAGAAATGCCACGCTATCAAGCTAGAACTCACATTTGGAAAGTTTTGCGTATAACTTTTTTTCTCTCAAAATTTGTAAGGTTGTTCTCAGATGATTTTCATGTTCTTCCTTACTTTTGAAGTAAATCAATATATCATCAATAAACACAATTATGAATTCATTAAGAAATTGTTTGAAAACCCTATTTATGAGGTCCATAAATGCTGCAGGTGCATTTGTTACCCCAAATGGCATTACCAAAAACTCATTAATGCCCATATCCAGTTATGAATATAGTTTTCTCTATGTCTTCTGCCTTAACCTTTAACTGGTGATACTCGGATCTAAGGTCTATCTTGAAGAACACTTGTGCTCCCTGAAGTTGGTCAAATAGGTCATCTATTCGGGGTAATGGGTTCTTAATAGTCACTTTGTTCAATTCCCGATAGTCTATACATAGCCTCAAAGATCTGTCTTCCTTCTTGACAAACAAAACTGGAGCACCCTATGGTGAAGTGCTCAGGCAAATAAATCTTTTGTCTAGAAGTTCCTGAAGTTGAGTTTTCAACTCTTTTCAGTTCAGAAGTTGACATTTTATATAGAGTTTTGGAAATCGGTTGTGTTCTAGGTATAACATCAATAGTAAACTCAATTTTCCTATCAATCAAATCTCCGAGCAATTCATTTGGAAATACATCAGGGAATTTATCTACTACGGGGATGTTCTCTATAGTAGGACTATCAGGAGTCATAGTCAAAACACAACACAGATGCCCTCTACATCCCTTCCTAAGTAGTTTCACAGCTTTCATGGCAGAAATCAAGTATGGGGGAAGAACTACCCTATTCTTAGTAAACACAAACTCAGGTTACCTAGGTGGACGAAACGCAACAGATTTATTCACATAGTCAATAGTTATACAATACTTTGTCAACCAGTTCATACCCAATATGCAATCAAAAAAATCAATGCCCAATGGTAATAAATCAACACAGTGTCACATCACCAACTATTACTTCACATGCTGGATAAACATAAGTACATACCATAGAACTCCTAGATGGCGTAAAAATAGACAGTAAATAATTCATGCGTTCTAAAGGTCTAGTCAATTTTTGAGAAAAGGCATACGACACAAATGAGTGTGTATGTGACGCCCCGAAATAATTTGACATGAACTACCCACAAATAATCAACATTCACTCAACAATAACAACAATCTACCCATCTTTTCATAATTAATAATGAGTCTTTACAAAGGTTTTACATGCGGGTATACATTCATCGATACAAAACATATGAATCTATAGCATGTAAAGCATCCATTCTCAAAACAATACAATGCCCTTAAGGGGTTACATCTTCCAAGGCAAAAGCCTGGTTACACAAAAATGGTTTCTAGAACCCATAAACATTAGCCCTTGGCTCAAAAGAATTACACAAAATAAAAGAGCTATATACTCTTCTCAAAATATCCACGCCCTCAGTTTGGCGGGATCACCACATCTTTACCTGCACCAAAATCCCATAGGGGTGAGCATAAAGCCCAGTAGAATATTCTCACAAAGTATATACAGTTATGCTTTTTCCTCAACACAAAATAAATGTAAATGCAATGTCATGCGAAGGTTAATCAATGAGGAAAATATTCATTTCAATGTGTTGTTTTCAAAATCACCATGTTCTCAATGTTATCATGTAATTTCATCAATTTCAAGCTTCCAATATTAATTTAATAGGGGCGGTAAATACGACACTGGTAATCCCTAGGCTGGTGTCTGCAAGTAGGCTCAACAAGCACTACCAAACTGTCATTTTTACCGGTGCTAACCAGAAGGCTCGACACCTGTCCACGCGATTTTCTGGTCTTTCACCAATGACACTCAGGCCAACTTATCAAATCCAACTGCACCCCCTATCCGGACTTACCACGTATTTACCCCATTCACATTTCCATAATTCTCATTACATTATAATATTTCTCATGTAACATGATGAGAATGTAACAATGGTAATTATTCACTTCATACACATTTATGATATAAAATCGAATGGAAATGAGATGCAATAATCAATATCTTGTAACACTTCTCTATTTTCGAAACGTCTTAACAACAATAATAAACAATTACTTTTCCACTTTCACGATTTCGTTTCTCATTTCTCTAAATAACCATGTGTCTTCAACACATCACCACAAGTCTCAACACCAACTCATCATGACCAACCTTTCAACATGGTCAACATATCCTCATTCATTTCATTTTCCCATTCATTATGATTAAAACATTTTCATATCATTAAGGGCACTCAAAAACTTGTCATCTTACAACATTACACGACTTTATGAAATTCTCAAACATCATCCTCCAAGATTTCAATTTTCACAACCCATGGTGCTCAAGTATAATGCCATTATATTAAGCATTTGGTGGAACTTACTCTCATACATCTTTTTAACATAAGGAAGTAATTAATTTCGGAGATATTTTCATTATTTTGTAAAATCCCCAATTCCTAGGGTTTTTATCAAAAACTCATCATTTCTTCCCTTGATGATGGAAACTCATCAAAATCACCCTTTTTAAAACAATAACTAAGAAGTCACAAGGATCAACTTTGAAGCATTTAAATATTTAAACTCTCCTTTGAGAAATCTCATCATCTTTGAACCAATAACCAAAACTCTCAAAACAAATTCAATGGGAACACAAAATCAATATTTTGCTTGCAAAACATATATATATATATATAACTCAAGAATATCCCTAGCTCAAGGTTGATGAAGAGTGTATGAAGAAACCCTAGCCCCAAGATGGAAACTCTTCACTTTCTCCTACACCAAGCAAGCCCTAGCTCTAAATCTTCAAGCTTGAGGAAGATGATGATGATAATCAAACCCAAGGGAACAAGAATCAAAGGTTCTAGGTGCTTTGGTTAGGGTTTTTAGAGAGAAGGAGGAGAGAAAATGGCTTTTAGAGTGAGAGAGAAGGGTTAGGAAGTTAGAGAACTTCGGCCCTAAAAATGAATAAAAAATAGAGTTTTCGGATCTGCCCAGTCCCACACGTGCGGCTGCCCTCTCCCGCAAGTGCGGCACTAATCCCCGTACATGTGGCTGGTCCCGCACCTGCCCTCCGTACCTGCTTTTTAAGCAGAATACAACACACTCCAGCTTCTCCCTTACCGCACGTGTGGCTTGGCCTCCCGCACGTGCGGCCCAATCCCGCACGTTCGGCCCCTATTTTCCAACCCAGATTTTCACAACTTGGCTCCCGGACACTCCAGACTTGCCCTAGCGCGCTCCGAAACAAGTGAGATTCAACACCCACAAACAAAACATGAATAAGAGCTTCAATTTGAAATAACTTCCGGACGTTTCAAACCCAACGGAAGCAAGAGAGGACGAGGCCAAAGAGAAAGAAAAGAAATGAAGGAAACCCGGCCATTACAATGTAGAACTAGAATCTATCAAGGCATGCATTTTGAGCACAGATAGAAATTATACCTAACACCACAGACTCTATGTTCTGCACATCCGTAGGCACTAGTGCAAACACTCTCCCTTGTCTCAACGTTTCAGTTCTAGTGTTACCTCTAGCATTAGTTCTTGCATCTGTCCTCGTTACAGAAGTAAATCCGGCTAAACTTACTGCGGGGTGACTGGTATTCCCGGACCCAAGTGGACAATCTTTCATCATTTGACCAACTTTACCACATCGGTAACAGGCTCCAGATGCACGATAACACACTTCTCTATGCTTTCCCCCACTTTCAGGGAAAACTAGAATAGATCCACTACTTTGACTAGAGCTACTGGAGGATCCTGCGTTTTGCTTCTTTGAAAACGATCGTCCTTTCTTGAAATTGAAGCTGGCCCATTTACCTCTCCATTCAGTTGTTGGAGTTGTAGCCTATTTCTTTACCGCTAGAATGGCCTTTGCCATCAGTTCTCTATTAAGTACCTCCACATATGTAGGTAATTTTAGGACACCTACTCGGTCAAACACATCCAGGTCTAATCCTCCTTCAAATTTCCTAGCCTTCTTGTAATCTGTGTCGACCATATGAGTAGCGAATATAGCCAACTCCATGAACTTAGCCTCATACTCAGCTACGAACGTCTTTCCCTGCTTAAGCTCTTGAAATTCTGAAACCTTACGATCCTGGAAGCACTGAGGAAAGTACTTATTGTAGAAAATCTCGTTGAATTGAGTCCATGTCATGTTCTCATTATTAATTCGAATTAACAGCCATCATCTTCGAGCTTCATCTTTTAGGGTATAGGTTGGCTAATAGAATTTTTTGAGTCTCAGAGTAGGGAAACACTTCAAATAATTTCTGTATTTCCAATAGCCATGTCTCTACCTTTAAGGGTTTAATACCACCCAAGAAAGTCGGCGGTTTCATCTTCATGAACTTGTGAGTTAAATTTATAAGATCATTGTTATCCAGCTCAATTTGAACCAGAGGAGGTGGTGGAGGCAACGGTTGTTGGCTTTGTTGCTGTACCATAGCTTCAGTCAGAGCTGCAAGCATCTGTTCCATTCGGCCCATTCAGGTCTCAGAGGATTCACTTGCATCATTACTTCTTGTATTTTCCATAGTTATAGAAATTAGAACAATAATAAACATAGGCAAGTAATTCCTTTCACAGTGTTCGGAGCAGTCAATCCCAGTTCAGTCTTTTCAATTTCATGTATTCATGTTTATATTTAGTGTTTTCAGTTTAAACATTAACACACGCACTCTCACATGCGGATGAATGTCCCTAATTGCTTTCTAGAACATCCTATAGCTCAAATGGACTTGTGTGTGCGGTATAACTCGTGCTCTGATACCATTCTATCATGACCCAAACCTGCCCCTATAGGTTTAGCGCCGTAACCGGCCAATAATCCTTGGATTACCAAAGGCCTCTAGATAAAATACTATATAGTTAGGGGCTGAGGAAGCAAATATACATAATATAGATAGTCTATTGAGTTGTGCTAACGTACATGGAACAGAAATTCAAAACTTATATGTATAATATCAAGCTTCTTAAACATCATGTCTTGTCATACAGATAGTGTCTTAAGGGACTTAGCCCGATATACAGATAGACAAAAACGAAACAAAAACATTTATCATATGATTCACAAAAAGCGATTTTTCAGATATAGGAACCTCCCCGGGAGACACAGCAGCTGGCTAACAAAACAAAGACTCCAGGTCATCAACTCTGGGTCTAGTCATGCACCTGGTCACCTACATACATATACAAATAGTGAGCGAAACTCAGTGAATAATAACAAAGTAAAGGTTTTAATGAATGATGTCCAGTTTCATATCGTGTCAAACAGATAGAAAAAAAAAAAAAAAAAAAAAAAAAAAAAAAAAAAAAAAAAGAAGAATAAAAGTATCATGTTCATGTACATATCCAAATCATGTGTGGTACTCCCATTAACATTAACATATCTCTTGGGTCAAGCATATCAAGTTCCATAATGGAACCTCCGGTACCGGGTAACATATCTCATACATGGGCCATGGTATTGTTTCCCCCAAGTAAGGGCCTCATGACCATAAGCCACAATATTATGTCCCCTAAGCGAGGGACTCTGCTAAGGATACCCTAAATACATTTCAAAGTTATGGATTATCATTCATGGAATCACCTTTTGTATCATTGAAAACATTTCAAATCCTATCATAGTATTCAAAAAGTAATTTCATATCAAACATAGCTTTACTAAGTTATTACTCATAGACAATTGGACATATAGCTTAGTAGCAACCGATGGATCAACAACTTACGGCATGCGACCTACACAAACATAACAAAACACATACTAAAACACATGCTCGGATCGTATTTAACTTACTTCATTTCATTTCTCGTGTGTTTCTAAGTTTTATCCTCATTATTATGTCTTAATCTTGGCCTAGGAATGCTTAGGATGCAATAAGGATGTTAAAATGCACTTGGAAACACTTAACAAAACTTGCTGAAAATAAGGGTCTCGCTCGAGCGCAACTTCTCTTGCTCGAGCGGACATGCAAAAATCTGAGTGCTCTCTCGAGCGCAACTTCTGTCGCTCGAGCGATCTGTAAACTCTGCAAAAGTACTAGTTGCTTGATTTTCTCACTCGATGCTCGCTCCAGCGTAAGACTTGGGTCCTCACTCGAGCGCAACTCTTATTGCTCGAGTGGTCTACAAAATGTGAAAACTTTTGGGAGTATGCAATTTACTCTCGAGCCAACTTTTGGTCGCTCGAGCGGAAGTGAAAAATAACAAGGGGTCGCTCGAGTGCAGGATCTGCCACTCGAGCGTAGAGACAGAATTCTGGAATTTCCAGATTTACCTCCAAGCTTCCAAACTCGAATGCAAAGCTATAAAATGCACCATTTGGGCCTCAAAACTTGAGAAAACATTTGTAAACTTCCAAATCATAGAGAATTAAAAATCATTTCATGAAATCAAAGCCCAAAAGCATGCCAATTGCTCAAAACTAAACTCAGTTCTTTGAAAACACAACATGCATGTTTTATTTTGACTTCAAAGCTTTCAAAACATGATCAATTGGTACACAATGATACAACACAAGATGAACTCTCAAAACAAAGGTAGACTTAGCACATGCATGTGAGAATCACTTGAAATTTAATTCAAAATGTAAGAAAATGTGCATGCATGCATAATATGGCTCAAGTTCACCCATTCTAGCTCAATCCTTGCCTTACTTTACTAATTTCTCTTGAATTTGTGATTTAGACATCATAAGTATACAATTCAGTGGTGGAATTCCTACCTCAACTTCTCAATGAAGCTCTAGTTTGTAACGCCCCATAAATATTTACAGTAATCCAACCCAACACAATTAACGCAAGACAACATGATCGAAATAATAAACTTTCATTAATCTGAATTAATATACAAAAGTGACACATGCGATATACATTCATAAATAGTTCATCCTGAATCTACAACATGTGCTTCAAGCGGTAAAGAGGAATGAAAGTTAAACAAATATTTAAATGCCGTAAAGGCTTACATCTTTCCAAGTCTTAGCTTGGTTACAACAAAAGTGAGACTAGCTCAATACAAATAAAGCCCTTGGCTATGCAAATGGATCCTAACAAAGATATAATTACAATGTGCATTTACAATGCCAGTGAGAAAGCATTCATATTCTATATTATCATTAAATACCCAAAATTCATAACTCAATCCTTATTCATTCTCATCAATTCACGTTAAATCATTTCATCTCAATTAATGAGCCAATTCTGTTATCTTTCAAACAGCCCATCTGAGACTACAACTTAGTGGTTCCCAAATTAAGATAATCATCACACAAACATTTCAATATGCCATTTTACAGAAATTTCATCCGCGGGATCAACATCCATGTATACGCGCGGTTTCGGGACTTTCACTCTAGACACACAGGCCAACTTAATTTCAATGGAGTCCATTCCCTATCTCCTCCCAAACAATGAAGTATATCCTCTTTCTCCTTCCAAACAATCATACATATATAATATATTTAAAGCATAGTCATATTCTATGATGACCAACAGGAGATTAGTTTTAATTCACCTAATCCTCATGCAGTTTCTACAACAATCATAGCTATCCTCCATTGATAGCCCAATACAGATATTTCTAAACAGATATTCAATCTCGAGATAGATAATTTATTCAAATTCCCAAATGTGTGAGGTGATACATATCCAACTCCACCATTTATATCAACATCCATCCAATTACATATTTACAATATCAATTTCATTTATTTATACAAAATAAATATTCGAACGTTTTAGGTCAAACTCCCTCTTTTCCACATGTTAACCCAAATGTCAAAATCAACTATTTTGCTACACTATAATCTCATATTCAACCCAATAATCATTTATGACCCATTCAATTTGAAATCTCTTTTTTGGTCTAATACCCAAACCCTAAGTTTGTTCATAATACCTCCAAATTCCACCATTTTCACACACTAACCCATAACTAAGTTAAAAACCATGTGAAAGTGTAGAAAAATTCCTACCTCAAAGAGAGAAGACGAGCAAAGCAAAGATGAAACTCCAATGACGTCAAAACCAAAGTCTATTCAGATCAAAAGGATGCCCTTGAGCTGCTCTACCTTTTTACCAAAGGAAGTAGGGTGGAAAAACCACTAGATCTAAATGGAAATGTAGAGAAAAGGAAAATTTAGAAAGAGAGGGTCTCAATTTTAGGGTTTGGAAGGAAATAGATCTGAAAAAGTGATGTAAAAAGTCATTTTCACAATCTGATATACGCACACTCCCTCGAGCGCCAAGTTATTCTGGTCGAGCGCAAGAAGTGACGCTCGAGTGCCAAGACACAATAAAAGAGCATTACCACTCGAGCGCAAGAAAGGCCGTTCGAGCGTAGAATACACACATCTAGTAGTTTTCAAAACAACAAGCCAACCGCTTGAGCGTAGGAAATGCCGCTCGAGCATAGAACACACTCTCCCAGTAGTTTTGCAAAAGTACTGAGAGTTTGCAAATCTCGCTCGAGCAAAAGATGTGCCGCTCGAGCGGAGGACCAAAAATCTAGGCAACAAAAGGTTTGAAAACCAAGCGACCAACGTGCTCCAAACACAACCACAACAATCCCAAGCCAAATTTAAGGGAAAACAAAGGGAACAAGAGATGAACCACAACACTAAACCATGAAACCCGAGTCTGGAGTACAACAAAGATAGGGTCAAAACCGGAATCACTATATAGTTGGTGAATTCTCTAAGGTTCCAAACCAATTTCCTTGAATTCTTTAGCAATTTCTTCTAAGCTCTAGTGTTGATCTCAACTCCCTTGGTCTCTCTCTCTCCCTTCCTCTCTCTTACGTTTCTCTCTTGAAGGCTCTAAGATGATGGGCAAAAAGGTGACTCAAGTGGTGTGTATAAGCCTTATATAGGCTTGCTTAGGACATTTAATTAATCTTGACACTTAAGCTAAGCAATTTGACATTAATTATTCTAATTTAATCCGTTCTGAATCCAATTTTAATTAAACCTACCATAAAATTCTAAAAATGCTAAATAACATATAAATCAAGTCAATTTCTTGATCGGATGCCGATAAGACCTTTAATTCACAAAACGAAATAGAAATGCAAACAGATATTTCTACGAAATGCAAATAATGCAACGCACATATAATTAATTCAGGATTTCTTCTTAATTACTTATTCAGCATAATTAGTCATGGATTAATTGGTAATCATGGATCGGGGTTGTTATAAAATATGTCCATATTTCTTATTTTTATTATAGAAATACTTATAGTTATAGAATAAATAGGTAAAATGATTCATAACCTGTGCATAGACCAAGACAAATTTTAATAATTAGGTGAATGTCACGTTGGCATAAATATACAAGTCATTTATGTGTAACTTTGACAAAATAAATAAAATTTAATTGATTATAAATCATTTTTACTACATATTTTAGATAAATTTTATATTATTTAATTTTAAAACTAATTTTTGATTATTTATTTATACATGTGCGTAATCTATATAATAAGTCACAAAGGTTTTTAAAAATGTGTGAAAATATATCAGAGATACATTTGTATCAAAGGCTGAGATCTTTCCTGATCAACATCTAACGGTTGTCTCTCAAACACTCTTCTTCTGTATCTAACGGTTGTCTCTCAAACACTCTTCTTCTGTATCTAACGGTTGTCTCTCAAACACTCTTCTTCTGTCTCTCAGACACTCCTTTCATTCCTGCCCAAGTGTATCAGACACTCCTCTTCTTCTGTCTCTCAAATGTCTGCCTCCCACCTACCCCTTCTCCCTCTCTTCTTCTTGATTTCAAATTTTAAACTCTTTATCTACCCATTTCTCTCTCAGCTTTTGCCTCTGCATTTCTCTCTAGCTTCATCAGAGCTTATTCCGACCATCGTTCAAAATCACTCCGACCTGCAGCTCGGTTCTCTCTGGCAGCTCGGTTCACTCCGATCGTTGTTCACTCTAGCAGCTCGGTTGCAAAATCAGAGCTCACTTCGACCACTCCTGTAAGCTGGGTTTGATTTTAGTTTGGGCCTCAAAATATATTGCAATCATGTTGGTACATATCTGGGTTTATGGATTGGTCTAATTTGAGTTAGAATTTGGAATCATGTTGGTTTAATTTGTGTAGTCTGGAATTATGTTGGTTTAATTTGTGTAGTCTGGAATCATGTTAGTCTGGAATCATGTTGGTTTAACCATGTTGGTACATATCTGGGTTTGATGTAATGGATTGGTTTAATTTTAGTCTGGGTTTGTATTTATTTGGTGGTAATATTCATTTGTATTCATTTGTGTTTGCTCTAAACTGATATGTTTTCATTATGTATTGGTCTATATTTTTCTATATGGATTGCTCTATATTTTTCTATATAGGATTTGGATTGCTCTAAACTGATATGTTTTCATTTTGTATTGGTCTATATTTTTCTACATGGATTGCTTTATATTTTTCTATGTGGATTGCTCTATATTTTTCTAAAGTTGAAATTCCAAATTCAACCGATTCACATTCTTTGATACTACATAGAATTTTTTTTTTAATATGTATATATACATTTTGTTGAGTTGAATACTACATAGACTAAGGTGTGGGAATATTTGAGATGGAGACACAGATAAATTTAAGGGAGACTTCAATTCAATCACGTACATAAATTTAAGGAATATTTGCTCTGTTTCAATTCAATCACGTAAACTCACACAGATACATAGCTTTTTGTTTTGTGTTTCTTAGAATTCCCATTAGTGGTAAAATAGTGTTACTGTTTGGATTCCAAGAAAATGATGCCAAACGAATCATATCAAATTTTATGTGTTCCCACCTCAAACAAATTTTATTTGAAATGGTAATACATTGTGGGTTTGGATTGCTCTAAACTAATATGGGTTTCTATATTCATTTCTATATGGTTTTTCTATATGTTTGCTCTAAAACTGTAACGCCCTCAAAATAATAACATTAATCCCAACAATATAGACATGCTATGATATATAAAAAGTCCACATCCTTCCATTCATCAGAGTTTTATTACAAAAAGTATCACATGTTAACAACAAAAGCAAATGCCCTAAGGGCTTACGGCTTTCCAAGTTAACACTTGGTTATACAAAAGTAGAGTGCTAACTCATTTACACATAAAGCCCTTGGCTTGAATTTACATGTAATACAACAAAAAGGAAAGATAACCAAAAAGCCTGTCCGCCACTAGCCTCCCAAGCTAAGTCCTTGGAGGTGGCATGCTTCCTGTACCTGAAAATGATGTTCCCATATAGGGTGAGCCACAGCCCAGTAGAAATATACTAAACCAATTATGAACAATGACTAAAAGATTAACAGTTGATAGATGGTCAACACTTTTACATTCATTCATAATATGACACAATTCCAAGACACTTAAGTCCATATTTCCTTTTATTTCCATTTCCTTTCCTTTTACTTGCCATTTCATAACCTTGGCTCAGAACCTGGCCAAACATCACACATGAGACAAACACTCATGCCAACACTTTTCATTTCATCAAAGATAAACATAACAGTTATATCAATACTTCCAACGACAAGCATATCCGCTCTGTCAATACACTTCTAGATAGGCATAACCGCTCTATCTACGGAGTTCATCCCCTATCTCCTCCCCACAACATCCGGTTTAGAGGTCCATCTCCTATCTTCCCCTAAACCGTGGAGTACATCCCCTATCTCCTCCAACACAACACAATGCATATAAACAACAATTATATACATCACAAATCAACACAATTAATTATCCAAATTAATCAATCAATGTAATTAGGGCATTCTCCATAATTAACATCACAACCCTTAGGTTCCAATTTCCTTAATGTTTCAACATTAATTCCATGTTTCTATACCAAACATGCTTCTAAGTTTATCATAGATGAAAACCCCCAACTTTTGTAAAATTACACAATGGCCCAAAGTTTCCCAAAATCACACAATAACCCCCAACATATCAAAATGCTAAAATTTAAAGACAAAACTCATAAAGAGGAGTAGGATATCCCTACCTCAAGAGATGAGTTCCAAAGGAGAAGGACCCAAAACCAAAATGCTCCAAACACCAAACTATTCGGATCAAAAGAACGCCCTCGACGATCTACACCCTTTTTGTGAAGCCCAAAGGTGAGCAAAACACCCTAACTAGATCAATACTAAGAGAGAAGGTAAGGTTCTTGAGTGAGAAGCTCTGAAAATGGCGTTTTGGGTAAAGTAAGAGAGAGAAGATAAGTCAAAAAGTGATTTAAAATGCCCAGTCTCACTCAGTTATACGACAGGTCCGCTCGAGCGTAAGACACTCCGCTCGAGCGTAAAGACACAAAACACATGGTCCGCTCGAGCGCAACATTGTCCGCTCGAGCTCCAAGACACAGACACAAAGTTCATCCGCTCGAGCGTAGATACCAGCCCGCTCGAGCGCAGGTCTCCCCCTCCCAGAACTCTCACCAAAAATACACTGTCCGCTCGAGCGCAACATCCCCGCTCGAGCGCAACCAGCTCGAGCGCACCAAACCCGCTCGAGCGTAGGAACCACACTTGCAGAAGTTTTGCAGGTGCACAAAATACTGGACGTATGCATTCTCCGCTCGAGCGCCAAAACCCCCGCTCGAGCGCACAAGCAACACAACCTCTCCGCTCGAGCGTTAACATCTCCGCTCGAGCGGACCAGCCAAAACCTGGGCAACTAGACTTTATTCCTAAACTCAACCATCCTGTAACAAACCTGCCCAACACATCCTATAACTCAAATACAAAGCAAGAAAGGATGTAAACAAGACAATACTCAACTACCAACATCCACGGACACATGTCCGGATTACTGTACAACAAGGGTTAAACCCGGGATCGCTATAACCTCCCCCCCTTAAAGAATTTCGTCCCCGAAATTTAGGACAAGTTTTTGAAAAGCAAGTTTTCCTCTCTTTTCAACAATGTTATACCACAACATTCCACAATTCGACCCATTCCCGGTCATTCCATCTCTCATCAAGAGGCATTCTACACATATACATTTCGACATGCATTCTCTTTTCATTTCAACCATTTCCAACACACATGGTTCACAATTCATATCATAAGCAATAATCATGA
The DNA here is from genome assembly GCA_036172215.1 of Camellia granthamiana. Lineage (NCBI taxonomy): Eukaryota > Viridiplantae > Streptophyta > Magnoliopsida > Ericales > Theaceae > Camellia > Camellia granthamiana. Next base: position 104,779,461 of record CM069912.1, read on the forward strand.
TACAATTTCATTTCTATAATATAGCCAACACATGCAATATTATAATCAACTCCCATAACAAGGCAAGTTCTACAACATTTACATTAACCAAAACATGCACCATGTTTCTCAATTTAAGACATTTTTAATACTCTTAAATTTCATTACAATTACACAATTGCAATACTTGATTACACATCAACAAACAAGTCCGGATATTTCTCGCGGACTCCCAACTCACGTTCCCAAGTGGCCTCCTCCACTCCGTGATATTTCCACAAAACCTTAACCAAAGGGATGGTCTTGCCACGCAGGACTTGATCCCGCCTATCCAAGACCCGAACCGGTCTCTCCTCATATGAGGCATCCTCATCTACCTCTAAGTCGGTCCAATCCAACACATGTGATGGATCCGGCTCATACTTCCGAAGCATACTCACATGAAACACGTCATGAACCCCGGATAACTGTGGCGGCAAAGCTAAACGATAAGCAACCTCGCCAACCCTCTCAAGGATCTCAAAAGGACCAATAAACCGAGGAGACAACTTCCCACTCTTCCCAAACCTCATCAAACCCTGTCTAGGTGATATCCTCAGAAACACATGATCACCCATCTCAAACTCCAATGGTCTTCTCCTACGGTCAGCATAAGATTTCTGACGACTCTGGGCTGTAACAAGCCTCCTACGGATAAGCTCAACTTTCTCCGTCGTCTCCTTAACCAACTCCGGACCCAACAAAGGTGTATCACCCACCTCGGCCCAACAAACTGGAGACCTACAGGGTCGGCCATACAAGGCCTCAAACGGTGCCATACCGATACTAGACTGAAAACTGTTGTTGTAGGCAAACTCTACCAATGGTAAGTGCCTCTCCCACGTCCCACTGAAATCAAGGACACAACCCCGAAGCATATCCTCGAGGATCTGAATAGTACGCTCGGACTGCCCGTCAGTCTGAGGATGATAAGCTGTACTAAAGGTCAACTTAGTACCCAAGGCACTCTGCAAACTCTGCCACAACCTAGCAGTAAAACGAGGATCTCTATCTGAGACGATCGTCACTGGGACCCCGTGCAACCTCACTATGTCCCGAACATACAAGTCGGCAAGATGATCTACTGAATCTCTCACGCGCATAGGAATGAAGTGCGCCGACTTAGTCAACCGGTCTACAACCACCCAAATAGCATCACTACCCCGCTGAGTCCTCGGAAGACCTGCAACGAAGTCCATAGTGACGTGCTCCCACTTCCACTCGGCAATAGGCAAGGGTTGTAACAAACCCGCTGGCCTCTGATGCTCGGCCTTCACTTGCTGGCAAGTAAGGCACTTGGACACAAAAACTGCCACATCTCTCTTCATACCCCGCCACCAAAACTGGCGACCCAAATCCCGGTACATCTTAGTACCTCCCGGATGCACCGCAAGGCGCGAATGGTGAAACTCTCGGAGTACCTCCTCTCGGCAAGACTCCGGTACAAACAAACGGTCTCGGTATCTCACACTCAGGTCGGGATACACTGCCAGACCCTTCTCAACCTTCCCACTGGAGATCTTCTCTCGGAGGGATTCTACCTCAAGGTCACCTCTCTGTGCCTCTAACACTCGAGTCACAAGCGTAGGCTGCGCAACAACAGAAAACAAGGCCGCAGCCTCAACGGATTCGCCCAGAAGCAAATCAAACTCGGCAAGTGCCCCCAACATCTCCCACTCCCGGATGGCCACACAAGCTACATCACTAATGGATTTCCTGCTAAGGGCATCGGCCACAACATTGGCCTTCCCCGGGTGATAATGCAACTCAAAGTCGTAATCCTCAATGAACTCCATCCACCTCCTCTGCCTCAAATTCAAGTCTTTCTGTGAAAACAGATATTTCAGACTCTTGTGATCCGAGAACACCTCGAATCTCTCACCATAAAGGTAGTGCCTCCAGATTTTCAAGGCAAAGATCACAGCCGCTAACTCTAGATCATGCGTAGGGTAATTCTTCTCGTGAATTTTCAACTGACGCGAGCCATAAGCTACCACTTTCCCCTCTTGCATCAACACACAACCCAAACCCTCTCGTGAGGCATCACAATAGACTGCATAACCCAACCCTCTCTCCGGAATAATCAACACCGGAGCGGTGGTCAGCCTAACTTTAAACTCCTGGAACGACTTTTCACAAGTCTCACTCCATACAAAGCTGACTCCCCTCCGAGTCAATCTGTCAACGGTGAAGCTAACCTGGAGAAATCCTTCACAAACCAGCGGTAATACCCAGCTAATCCCAGAAAACTGCGGATCTCAAATACACACTTAGGCTGTGCCCAATCTTGCACTGCCTCAGTCTTAGATGTATCAACAGACACCCCTTCCCCGGAAACCACATGGCCTAAGAACTTGAATTCTCTCAGCCAAAACTCACACTTCCCAAACTTGGCATACAGCTATGGGCTCTAAGCAACTCAAGCACCACTCTCAAGTGTTCCTCGTGCTCCTCCTCTGAAGGTGAATACATAAGAATGTCGTCCACGAAGACGACTACAAAACGATCCAAGAATTCCCGGAAGATCCGGTTCATCAAGTCCATAAAGACTGCCGTGCATTGGTAAGCCCAAATGGCATTACCAGGAACTCATAATGGCCATACCGCGTACGGAATGCCGTCTTCGAAATATCCTCCTCCCTGACCCTCAACTGGTGGTAACCCGATCTCAAATCTATCTTAGAGAAACAACGGGAACCCTTCAACTGGTCAAATAAATCATCTATACGGGGCATAGGGTACTTATTCTTAACCGTAGCCCGATTCAACTTCCGGTAGTCAATACACAATCTCAAGGCACCATCTTTCTTCTTAGCAAAGAGTGCCGGCGCTCCCCACGGTGAAACACTAGGGCGAACAAAGCCCTTATCTAGCAATTCCTGGAGCTGAACTTTCAACTCAACCAACTCTGCTGGAGCAAAACGGTAAGGTGCCATAGAAATCGGCGCCGTGCCGGGCACTAAATCGATAGAGAACTCAATCTCTCGGTGAGGTGGCAAATCAACAAGGTCCTCGGGAAAAACATCCGAGTACTCACAAACTACCCTCGGCAACACAATCTGAATCTCATCACACTCACCACTCTCAAGCTAGCAAGTAAACCACTAAGCTCATTCCGCCCTCGCGGACCATACCCGGTGGTACAACACTACCAACCCGGTCTCCCAAGAAATGGAAATACTCCCCGCTCACGGTACAACAAGTAACCCTCTGGCGGTAACAGTCAATAACAGCTCGGTATGACGATAACCAGTCCATACCCAAAATAACATCAAAGCCCTTCATGGGCATGACTACAAAAGGAAACGGAAGCCTATGATCATCAACCTCTATGTCACAACCTCTACACCCGTGTTTCAAAATCAACTCACCCCCAATAGGTGACACTACGCAAATAGGAGATGCCAACAATGCCAACTCCAATTCCAACACAGATGCAAATGCAGCAGATACAAAAGAATGAGACGCACCCGTATCAATCAATACACTAGCAACCGAATTGCAAAACAGAAAGGTACCTCTCACTACTGATGGAGCCGGTACAAGGTCCTGCGCAGTAACAGCATACACGCGCCCTGTAGGCCCCCGATCCACCTGCTCACCTCTCGGAGCATAGGACTGCTGCACTGACTGGGACGACGAAGCCCCCGGATTGGCCCTCGAGGCCTGCACAGACTGAGCTGGCTGAAACCCATGCGTCTGTCTAGAACCAGACGCTCCTGAAGTGGCACTCAACCGTGGGCAATACCTTTTCATGTGCCCAGGCTGTCCACACTGATAACAAGACAAGGGCTGCCCCCTGCCCGAACTCTGACTCTGCGGTCTAGCTGACGAAGAAGCAGCTCTCTGACCCCCGCCCTTCTGCGGGCAAACTGAAGCTTTGTGACCCGGCTGGCCACACTTGAAACAGGTGAACTCTCCCTGACTGCCCCTCCCGGAGCCTGCACTCGGTACTGGGAAAGTTGACCTAGCCAAACCACCCTGGGACTGCTGAGGGTTATAACCCCTCTGCCTCCTACCATCACCCTGTCCCTCTGGCCCCTCTTGGAGCCTCCATGTTTCTCCTCCTCTCCCTCCTGCATCATCAGCTCCATATGAGCTGCAGCATCCACCAAATGCCTGTAATCTCGAATGTAGGGTCCACCAACTTTCAACTTGAGATCCCATCTCAACTTCCGCTCAAACTCGTAGCAACGGCGTTCCTCTGTCGCCACAAGTTCAGGTGCAAACCTGGACAAGCTAGTAAATGTAGCCTCAAACTCGGCCACAGACAAACCCTCCTGCTTAAGCCGGCTAAACTGATCCCTCAGCCTCTCTCTAGCCACAGCAGATAAAAACCTCTCCTGGAAAGCATTCACAAACGCCTCCCAAGTACCACCAACACGAGCTTTCTCATACTTCCACCATTGACCCGTATCTCCCTTCAGCTGGAAGGATGCCAAGGTCACTTTCAATGCTCCGTCCTCAATGCCTAGCATCTCGAACGTTTTACTCATCTGTTCTAGCCACTCGTCTACCTTCAGTGGCTCCTTAGGATCCCCAACAAACTCCTCCGGGTTAGACCGGAAGAACTCCCTCTTTAAGAAGGAAGGCCCTGCCTCAGCTGCCTGATTCCCTCCTCTAAGAATACCCAGAGCCCCTGCTATCTCCTGGGCCAAGGCACTCATGGCCTGCTGACCCGCTGGCTCGGCCACATTGGCCTGACCAACCCCCTCCTGAACTGCCGGAATCTCCTCCGGTAATGGCACCTCCTGCCTCCTAGGCCTACCACGCCTACCACCTCTTGCTCGTCCTGACATCCTAATAAAGATAACACAGAACGTTAGCACATTCATAAACGTGCCAAAACTAAACACTCACGTCCTAATGCATGGACAACTGTATTTCATTCCATATAAGCACATAAACACATAAGCACTTACGAATTTCATTTCCGGATAATGATAGTCCCAAGGCGTTACTAGAGTACCGGTTAGAAACAGCATTGATCAAGTGCTTTTCCAACAAGACTCCCAGAAACCCAAAGATCCAATCAACATCCTAGAAATTAAATCCCATACCCAAATAATCACATAAGCATGTTATCACATAAGCATAACAGTACACTTAAGTCTCTATTAAGCGAGACAAACCCATTGTGATCCTAATCACTTCCCACGTACCCAAAGTATTCGAACCCGGTACGCTCTGATACCAAGTTGTAACGCCCTCAAAATAATAACATTAATCCCAACAATATAGACATGCTATGATATATAAAAAGTCCACATCCTTCCATTCATCAGAGTTTTATTACAAAAAGTATCACATGTTAACAACAAAAGCAAATGCCCTAAGGGCTTACGGCTTTCCAAGATAACACTTGGTTACACAAAAGTAGAGTGCTAACTCATTTACACATAAAGCCCTTGGCTTGAATTTACATGTAATACAACAAAAAGGAAAGATAACCAAAAAGCCTGTCCGTCACTAGCCTCCCAAGCTAAGTCCTTGGAGGTGGCATGCTTCCTGTACCTGAAAATGATGTTCCCATATAGGGTGAGCCACAGCCCAGTAGAAATATACTAAACCAATTATGAACAATGACTAAAAGATTAACAGTTGATAGATGGTCAACACTTTTACATTCATTCATAATATGACACAATTCCAAGACACTTAAGTCCATATTTCCTTTCATTTCCATTTCCTTTCCTTTTACTTGCCATTTCATAACCTTGGCTCAGAACCTGGCCAAACATCACACATGAGACAAACACTCATGCCAACATTTTTCATTTCATCAAAGATAAACATAACAGTTATATCAATACTTCCAACGACAAGCATATCCGCTCTGTCAATACACTTCTAGATAGGCATAACCGCTCTATCTACGGAGTTCATCCCCTATCTCCTCCCCACAACATCCGGTTTAGAGGTCCATCTCCTATATTCCCCTAAACCGTGGAGTACATCCCCTATCTCCTCCAACACAACACAATGCATATAAACAACAATTATATACATCACAAATCAACACAATTAATTATCCAAATTAATCAATCAATGTAATTAGGGCATTCTCCATAATTAACATCACAACCCTTAGGTTCCAATTTCCTTAATGTTTCAACATTAATTCCATGTTTCTATACCAAACATGCTTCTAAGTTTATCATAGATGAAAACCCCCAACTTTTGTAAAATTACACAATGGCCCAAAGTTTCCCAAAATCACACAATAACCCCCAACATATCAAAATGCTAAAATTTAAAGACAAAACTCATAAAGAGGAGTAGGATATCCCTACCTCAAGAGATGAGTTCCAAAGGAGAAGGACCCAAAACCAAAATGCTCCAAACACCAAACTATTCGGATCAAAAGAACGCCCTCGACGATCTACACCCTTTTTGTGAAGCCCAAAGGTGAGCAAAACACCCTAACTAGATCAATACTAAGAGAGAAGGTAAGGTTCTTGAGTGAGAAGCTCTGAAAATGGCGTTTTGGGTAAAGTAAGAGAGAGAAGATAAGTCAAAAAGTGATTTAAAATGCCCAGTCTCACTCAGTTATACGACAGGTCCGCTCGAGCGTAAGACACTCCGCTCGAGCGTAAAGACACAAAACACATGGTCCGCTCGAGCGCAACATTGTCCGCTCGAGCTCCAAGACACAGACACAAAGTTCATCCGCTCGAGCGTAGATACCAGCCCGCTCGAGCGCAGGTCTCCCCCTCCCAGAACTCTCACCAAAAATACACTGTCCGCTCGAGCGCAACATCCCCGCTCGAGCGCAACCAGCTCGAGCGCACCAAACCCGCTCGAGCGTAGGAACCACACTTGCAGAAGTTTTGCAGGTGCACAAAATACTGGACGTATGCATTCTCCGCTCGAGCGCCAAAACCCCCGCTCGAGCGCACAAGCAACACAACCTCTCCGCTCGAGCGTTAACATCTCCGCTCGAGCGGACCAGCCAAAACCTGGGCAACTAGACTTTATTCCTAAACTCAACCATCCTGTAACAAACCTGCCCAACACATCCTATAACTCAAATACAAAGCAAGAAAGGATGTAAACAAGACAATACTCAACTACCAACATCCACGGACACATGTCCGGATTACTGTACAACAAGGGTTAAACCCGGGATCGCTATAAAAACACATAAGTATTTGTGTTTTTCTATTTGGTTTCCTGTTTATTTATTTGTTTTTTTCCATAGATATTTATTTGTGTTGCTCTAAAACCCAGCTCAGTTCTCTCCGGCAGCTCGGGGCACTCCGATCGTCGTTCACTCTAGCAGCTAGGTTGTAAAATCAGAACTCACTTCGACCACTCCTGTAAGCTTATTACAATATTATGAGTTTGGTGTGATTTTAGTTTTATAATTTGGGTTTGATGTCTTTGTTGGGATGGGGCTTTTTTTTAAGTTTTATGAGCTGGGTTTGATTTTAGTTTGGCCCTCAAAATATATTGGAATCATATTGGTCTAATTTGAGTTAGAATTTGGAATCATGTTGTTGTGTAGTCTATTGGTTAACACTATGGTTCTCTCTTTCATTCATTCATTCATCTAATATCTGGGGTTATATTCATTTGTATTCATGAGTTTGTGTTTGGTAATATCTGCTATGGGTTTCTATATTTTTAGGATTGCTCTAAACTAATATGTTTTCTTTTCTATATGTATTGGTCTAACTGATAGTTTATAGTTTATACATATCTATTGGTCTATATTTTTCTATATAGGATTTGGATTGCTCTAAACTAATATTTTTCTATATAGGATTTGGGTTTCTATGGGTTTCTATGGTATAGTATTCATATGTTTTGCTCCAAGAAGATGAAGAATAGTATCAATGGTAGAGTCGAATTTAAATTCATATATTATAAGGGAAGGTTGAAATTAAGGGAATAACACATTTGGGGGTGACAGAGTGCACCAGATTTAATATATGAATTTCAAACATGGGCATGTAGTATCAATGTGAAATTAAGGGAATAACACACTCTTCATGAAAGTGTATATGTGTGTATAGTATCAATGTGAAATTAAGGAGTATAGTATTCTATGTTGTCTTCATGAAAAAAAAATATTCAACTTCTAAGTATTTAACTTAACCCAAGTATTTTACATAATCCGTTTTTTTTATAACATTTTATTATAAAAATAAATAAAAAATCGTACCATTCAAATAGAATATATTTGTTGTGTGATTCTAAAAAGAAAGGGATTGTTTTTTTCTTTTAATTTTTTTTTTTTTTTTGAATATCTAAAGTTCCTAATTAAATGAAAAATTTGAAAGACTTGGCATTTTAACATTTTTGTGTAATATGGAAATAGGGTTTATGTTTTTTTTTTTTTTTTAGCAGCTTTTTAAGGGAGTATAGTATTTTATGTTGTATTTCAAAAAATTCTGCACAATGTATATATGTGTGTATTACTTTAGTTGTCTTCATGAAAAAAAAATGTATTAAACTTACAAGTATTTAACTTAACACAACTATTTAACATAATCCATTTTGCTTTGAATCAAATTCACCAAGTATTTAACTTAACCCAAAAAAATTAAGAGAATAACACATTTGCGGGTGACAGAGTGCACCAGATTTAATATATGAATTTCAAACAGGGGCATGTAGTATCAATGTGAAATTAAGGGAATAACACACTCTTCATGAAAGTATATATGTGTGTATAGTATCAATGTGAAACTAAGGAGTATAGTATTCTATGTTGTCTTCATGAAAAAAAAAAAAAAAATGTATTCAATTTACAAGTAATTAAGTTAACCCAAGTATTTAACATAATCCGTTTTTTATAACATTTTATTATAAAAATAAATAAAAAATTGTACCATTCAAATAGAATATATTTGTTGTGTGATTCTAAAAAGAAATGGACTGTTTTTTTCATTTAAGTTTTTTTTGAATATCTAAAGTTCCTAATTAAATGAAAAATTTGAAAGACTTGGCATTCTAACATTTTTGTGTAATATGGCAACAGAGTTTATGTTTTTTTTTTTTTTTTTTTTTTTTTTTTAAATTTTAGCAGCTGTTTAAGGGAGTATAGTATTCTATGTTGAATTTCAAAAAATTCTGCACAATGTATATATGTGTGTATTACTTTAGTTGTCTTCATGAAAAAAAAAAAAGTATTAAACTTACAAGTATTTAACTTCACGCAAGTATTTAACATAATCCGTTTTGCTTTGAATCAAATTCACAAAGTATTTAACTTAACCCAAAAAAATGTATTTAACATTATAAAAAAAAAAAAAAATTTGTACCATTCAAATGTAGTATATTTGTTGTGTGATTTTAAAAAGAAATGGACTGTTTTTTTCATTTATTCTTTTTTTGAATATCTAGAGTACCTAATTAAAAGAAAAATTTGAAAGACTTGGCATTTTTACATTTATGTGTAATATGGCAAGAGAGTTTATATTTTTTTTTTTTCCACCTTTTTAAGGGAGTATAATATTCTAGGTTTTTCAATAATTCTGGTCAGTGTATATGTGTGTATTACTTTATTTGCTTCATGAAATAATTATTCATTATTGCTTATAAAATGGCTTTGTTATCTGGTGAATTTTTTTTTTTTTTTTTTTTTTTTTTGGGCATAAATTTATGTTTGGACTTTCCAAGTCATAAATGGTGAATTTCAAAATATTTATGATTATAATGGGTTTTGATTTTGTTTTTAATTTCATCTCTATAAAATTGAAGTCAGTTAAGAAAGAGAAAAGTTCAAATTTGGACAATTATTTTGCTCCGGTTTTAATTTATCATTTTAATGCATTTGTGTAAAAAATCTATTCTAAACGCTGGGTTGACTCAGAAAATGTGAGTTTCATTATGGGCTTCTCAAAGAATGTAGAGAGAGACAGAGATAGAGAGAGAGAGAGAAAGAGAGATTATTTGGGACTTGGTTTGTGGTTAGTACTATGTGTTGTAGAAATTAGTGTGATAGGGAAGGAACTGTTTGTTTGGAGCTATTTAAAAAGAAAGTAAGGGTGATTTATTTAGTTGATCTTCCTGCAACAAAAAAATTAAACTCACACTCAAAATAAATTATTTAACATTTTATTTGCAGTGTAATATATTTATTTAGTTGTACCATTCAAATGTAATATATTTGTTGTGTGATTCTAATGTACAGATGATAAATGCTTTTCATATAATTTTTTTTGAAGATCCAGAGTTCTTAATTAAAAGAAAAATTTCAGAGACTTGGCATTTTAACATTTTTGTGTACTATGGCAACAGAGTTTATGTTTTTTTTATTTTTTTGGGCACCTTTTTAAAGGAGTATAGTATTCTATGTTGTATTTCAAAAAATTCTGGTGAATGTATATATGTGTGTATTATTTTAGTTGTCTTCATGAAAAAAAAATGCAATAAACTTACAAGTATTTAACTTAATCCAAGTATTTAACATAATCCGTTTTGCTTTGAATCAAATTCACCAAGTATTTAACTTAACCCAAAAAAATTAAGAGAATAACACATTTGGGGGTGACAGAGTGCACCAGATTTAATATATGAATTTCAAACAGGGGCATGTAGTATCAATGTGAAATTAAGGGAATAACACTCTCTTCATGAAAGTATATATGTGTGTATAGTATCAATGTGAAACTAAGGAGTATAGTATTCTATGTTGTCTTTATGAAAAAAAAAAATGTATTCAATTTACAAGTATTTAAGTTAACCCAAGTATTTAACATAATTCGTTTTTTATAACATTTTATTATAAAAAAAAATAAAAAATTGTACCATTCAAATAGAATATATTTGTTGTGTGATTCTAAAAAGAAATGGACTGTTTTTTTCATTTAATTTTTTTTTTGAATATCTAAAGTTCCTAATTAAATGAAAAATTTGAAAGACTTGGCATTTTAACATTTTTGTGTAATATGGCAACAGAGTTTATGTTTTTTTTTTTTTTTTTTTATAATTTTAGCAGCTTTTTAAGGGAGTATAGTATCCTATGTTGAATTTCAAAAAATTCTGCACAATGTATATCTGTGTGTGTTACTTTAGTTGTCTTCATTAAAAAAAAAAAATGTATTAAACTTACAAGTATTTAACTTAACGCAAGTATTTAACATAATCCGTTTTGCTTTGAATCAAATTCACCAAGTATTTAACTTAACCCAAAAAAATGTATTTAACATAAAAAAAAAAAAAAAATTGTACCATTCAAATGTAGTATATTTGTTGTGTGATTTTAAAAAGAAAGGAACTGTTTTTTTCATTTATTCTTTTTTTGAATATCTAGAGTTCCTAATTAAAAGAAAAATTTGAAAGACTTGGCATTTTAACATTTATGTGTAATATGGCAAGAGAGTTTATGTTTTTTTTTTTTTTCCACCTTTTTAAGGGAGTATAATATTCTAGGTTTTTCAATAATTCTGGTCAGTGTATATGTGTGTATTACTTTATTTGCTTCATGAAATAATTATTCATTATTGCTTATAAAATGGCTTTGTTATCTGGTGGTTTTTTGTTTTGTTTTTTTTTTTTTTTTTGGCATAAATTTATGTTTGGACTTTTCAAGTCATAAATGGTGAACTTCAAAATATTTATGATTAGAATGGGTTTTGATTTTGTTTTTAATTTCATCTCTATAAAATTGAAGTCAGTTAAGAAAGAGAAAAGTTCAAATTTGGACAATTATTTTGCTCCGGTTTTAATTTATCATTTTAATGTGTTAGTGTAAAAAATCTATTCTAAACGCTAGGTTGACTCAGAAAATGTGAGTTTCATTATGGGTTTCTCAAAGAATGTAGAGAGAGACAGAGACAGAGAGAGAGAAAGAGAGATTATTTGGGACTTGGTTTGTGGTTAGTACTATGTGTTGTAGAAATTAGTGTGATAGGGAAGGAACTAATTGTTTGGAGCTATTTAAAAAGAAAGTAAGGGTGATTTATTTAGTTGATCTTCCTGCAACAAAAAAATTAAACTCACACTCAAAATAAATTATTTAACATTTTATTTGCAGTGTAATATATTTATTTAGTTGTACCATTCAAATGTAATATATTTGCTGTGTGATTCTAATGTACAGATGATAAATGTTTTTCATATAATTTTTTGTGAAAATCCAGAGTTCTTAATTAAAAGAAAAATTTCAGAGACTTGGCATTTTAACATTTTTGTGTAATCTGGCAACAGAGTTTATGTTTTTCTTTTTTTTTTTTTTTTGGCACCTTTTTAAAGGAGTATAGTATTCTATGTTGTATTTCAAAAAATTCTGGTGAATGTATATATGTGTTTATTACTTTAGTTGTCTTCATGAAAAAAAAAATGCAATAAACTTACAAGTATTTAACTTAATCCAAGTATTTAACATAATCCGTTTTGCTTTGAATCAAATTCACCAAGTATTTAACTTAACCCACAAAAATGTATTTAATATTTTAGTATTAAAAAAAAAAAATTGTACCATTCAAATGTAATATATTTTGTTGTGTGATTCTAAAAAGAAAGGGATTGTTCATTTTTCTGTAATATAGCAACAGAGTTTATGTTTTTTTTTTTTTTAGTGGCTTTTTAAGAGAGTATAGTATTCTATGTTGTATTTCAAAAAATTTTGCACAATGTATATATGTGTGTGTTACTTTAGTTGTCTTCGTGAAAAAAATAAATGTATTAAACTTACAAGTATTTAACATAATCCGTTTTGCTTTGAATCAAATTCACGAAGTATTTAACTTAACCCAAAAAAATGTATTTAACAAAAAAAAAAAAAAAAATGTACCATTCAAATGTAGTATATTTGTTTTGTGATTCTAAAAAGAAATGGACTGTTTTTTTCATTTATTCTTTTTTTGAATATCTAGAGTTCCTAATTAAAAGAAAAATTTGAAAGAGTTGGCATTTTAACATTTATGTGTAATATGGCAAGAGAGTTTATGTTTTTTTTTTTTTTTTTCACCGTTTTAAGGGAGTATAATATTCTAGGTTTTTCAATAATTCTGGTCAATGTATATGTGTGTATTACTTTATTTGCTTCATGAAATAATTATTCATTATTGCTTATAAAATGGCTTTGTTATCTGGTGAATTTTTGTTTTTTTTTTTTTTGGGGCATAAATTTATGTTTGGACTTTCCAAGTCACAAATGGTGAACTTCAAAATATTTATGATTATAATGGATTTTGATTTTGTTTTTAATTTGATCTCTATAAAATTGAAATCAGTTAAGAAAGAGAAAAGTTCAAATTTGGACAATTATTGTGCTCCGGATTTAATTTATCATTTTAATGGATTGTTAAAAAAAATCTATTTTAAACGCTGGGTTGACTAAGAAAATGTGAGTTTGATTATGGGTTTCTCAAAGAATGTAGAGAGACAGAGAGAGAGATTATTTGGGACTTGGTTTGTGGTTACTGCTCTGTGTTGTAGAAATTAGTGTGATAGGGAAGGAACTGTTTGTTTGGAGCTATTTAAAAAGAAAGTAAAGGTGATTTATTTAGTTGATCTTCCTGCAACAAAAAAAATAAATTCACACTCAAAAAAAATTATTTAACATTTTATTTGCAGTGTGATATATTTATTTAGTTGTACCATTCAAATGTAATATATTTGATGTATTTAACTTAACGCAAGTATTTAACATAATCCGTTTTGCTTTGAATCAAATTCACCAAGTATTTAACTTAACCCCAAAAAATGTATTTAACATTTTGTTATAAAAAATAAAAAAAAAATTGTTGAATTTTTTTTTTTTGGGCATAAATTTATGATTATGATTATAACGGGTTTTCATTTTGGTTTTAATTTCATCTCTATAACATTGAAGCCAGTTATAAAAGAGAAGAGTTCAAATTTGGACAATTGTTGTGCTCCGATTTAAATTTTATCATTTTAATGTCATTGTTAAAATATATCTATTCTAAACAATAGGTTGGCCTTTTTCTTTTTCTTAGATGTTTATATTTTTATTTATTTGGGACTTGGTTTGTGGTTAGTGCTTTGTGTTGTAGAAATTAGTCTGAGAGGGAAGGGATTGGTTGTTTGGAGCTAATTAAAAAGAAAGTAAGGGTGATTTATTTAGTTGATCTTTCTACAACAAAAAAATTAAACTCACACACTCAAAAAAATGTATTTCATATTTTATTAATAAAAAAATTGTACCATTCAAATGTAATATATTTGTTGTGTGATTCTAAAAATAAAGGGACTGTATTTTTCATTTAATTTTTTTGAATATCTAGAGTTCCTAATTAAAAGAAAAATTTCGGAGACTTGGTATTTAACATTTATGTGTAATATGGCAAGAGAGTTTATTTTATTTATTTTTTTTTCACATTTTTAAGGGAGTATAATATTCTATGTTGTATTTCAAAAATTCTGGTGAATGTATATGTGTGTATATTACTTTAGTTGCTTATAAAATGGTTTTGGTATCTGTTGAATTATTTTTTTGGCATAAATTTATGATTGTGATTATAACGGGTTTTGATTTTGGTTTTAATTTCATCTCTAAAAAATTGAAGTCAGTTAGAAAAGAGAAGAGTTCAAATTTGGACAATTGTTGTACTTTGATTTTAATTTTATCATTTTAATGTGATTGTTAAAATACATCTATTCTAAACATTGGGTTGCCCTTTTTCTTTTTCTTAGATGTTTATATTTTTATTTATTTCTTCTCCTCTTCATTGTAACACGTTAAGTATTTTCTATTCATGACAGTTATTTATTTAAATAAAATTTTGAATTTTATTATTCGATTTGGTAGCAACAGATTTGGAAATAACATTTCATTGCCAATAAAATCCATGTTAACTTTTATTATTGCTAATATTTTGTTTCTTGGTGTCTAAAATTATATAACCAAACATTTTTAGGTTGAAGTACAACAGTTATGGATAATATCACTATTTTTGGTCAAGTAGGTTCTTTTTTTTTTTTCCTCTCTCTCTTCATATAAATTAAAGTACCTCTGTTATAAATTTAAGTACAACAGTTATGGACAATATCGCTATTCTAATTTTTTTTTTTCCTCATACTTTATAGGTGGATGGGGACTTACATCGAACCGTAATATCACCTCCCTTCGCTAATTTTCTTATTTATGTGTATAAAGTTTTATTTATCACTCTAAAGTTTTTGTATGTATAGGTTCGATTTCTTCAAGAAAGAAATGTTAGTGTTGTTATTCGCGATGAGCGTGACCTTAATACTATTCGCATTCGTGAGGTAAGCCTAAAAGTCACTTGAACATTGGACATGTATTTTCTTATCTTTTTAAAAATAATTTATAAATATATTCTACTTATTTTTTATAGGCAAAGGCAAAGGAAAAAGACAAAGTAATATCAAGGGAAACAAAAAAAGCTATTCCTTATGGCAAAGGAAAGGAAAATGCACATCCCATGGTATGGTTTCTCAATAATTTTTAAAAGTTTCTTTTTCGAATATTATATAGATTTTTTTAGGAATTGCATAGTGTCATATACTTTTTTTTATGTACATTTTTCAAAAGTTTCTTTTTCAAAAATTTATTCAATTCTTTTTATTGAATGTGAAATGTTTTTCTAAAGCATGTTAAAGTAAGCATTTGTACAACATGCTAATGCATTTGTATGAACATTAATTTGAATTTTTAATATGTTTGTCTATTTGTATGATAAAAATATGTCGCATTTGTACAATATGTTGCATCTACAACATAGCATAATAAAAATATAATAGAAGAAAACGAAAAAGGAAAATAAGAAGAAAGAAAAAATATGTGATGAAAAGGAAACTACATAATATAATTTTTTTTTAATTTTTATTTTTCTTATAAGTTCTTAAGGAAAGAAGAAAAAGACAAAAATGCATTTTAATATAACAGAAACAACAAGAAGAGTGAAAAGGAAAGTACAAGACATTACACGCTAATATTCACATTTTACGTACCCAACGATATAATATTTACCTTTTCAACGTACATTTTGTAAAGAGATAGGTAGTGTCGTGCATAGTGAGTTTGCAGTTTTGTGTGCTTAATGTGTTTTCAAATTATTTTTCCCCCCCTGTTTAAATTTCATCAATACATGCATTGGTTCTTTTATGACTAACAACTTAACCGAGTGAAGACGAAAAGTTAGTTAAAAGGAAGAAAAAATACATGATGAAAGGGAAGCAAGTTAGTTAAACTTCACATTTTATGCACCTTCTTATATAATATTCTCATTTTAGGCACACAATGATAAAGTGTTATCAAAAGCTGCATTGGCCCAACGTGCACGGCGATAACATGAAAAAAATCAAAAGCCATATTCTGCATACCAATTAGGACAATGTCTGCGACGAGAACGAGAAAGAAAAAGATCGAAGGAATGTATTAACCCAAAACAATCTTCTTTAACACCAAATTGGTAAAAGAAAAAGAATTTTTTACCCAAGACAATCTTGAATTTTTTACTCTTACCATTACCACTTTATTATATAGATTTTAATTTGTTCACAATCTATTTCTGTAGGCCTCCTATAGCGGTCCCGGGTTTACCCCTTGTTGTACAGTGATCCGGACATGTGTCCGTGGATGTTGGTAGTTGAGTATTGTCTTGTTTACATCCTTTCCTACTTTGTATTTGAGTTATAGGATGTATTGGGCAGGTTTGTTACAGGTTGGTTGTGTTTGGAAACCAAGTGTTGCTGCCCAGAATTTTGGCTGGTCGCTCGAGCGAGGGTTTGGTCGCTCGAGCGAGGGTTGGTTTTGTGTCTGGTGGCTCGAGCCAGAGTGGCTTCGCTCGAGCGAGCGACTGCGTCTGGCTCAGACCTGAAGGTTGTGTTTCTTCGCTCGAGCGAGCTGGTTCGTCTTCGCTCGAGCGAGCGTCGTAGTGCAAATCGGAAAATTTGCACTATTGGCTCGAGCGAGCGTGTGTCTTCGCTCGAGCGAGACCAGTTTTTGTGTCTGGTCGCTCGAGCGACGGGGTCTTCGCTCGGGCGAGCCTGTTTATATCAGCAAGGCAGCACCGAACTAAACATCACTTTTTCTAAGCTTCATCTTCTTCAAACCCTTATTTTGAGAGCTTCTCTCTCTACACTTGCACTCTCTCTAAGATTTGATCTACCTAGGGTGATTTCCTACCCTAAGGCCTTTGTTAAAAAGCTAGAGGGTGGCTTGGGCTTCGTTTTAATCGGAACAAATTTGGTTTTGGAGAAAGTTGGGTGTTGGGCATCATCTCCTTTGGAGCTCATTCTTTGAGGTAGGGATACCCTACTCCTCTTTATGAGTTTTGTCTTTCAATTTTAGCATTTTGATATGTTGGAAGTTGTTGTGTAATTTTGGGAAACTTTGGGCCATTGTGTAATTTTACAAAAGTTGGGGGTTTTTATCTATGATAAACCTAGAAGCATGTTTGGTATATAAACATGGAATTAATGTTGAAACATTAGTGGAATTGGAACCTAAGGGTTGTGATGTTAATTATGGAGGATGTCCTAATTACATTGATTAATTAATTTGGATAATTAATTGTGTTGATTTGTGATGTATATAATTGTTGTTTATATGCATTGTGTTGTGTTGGAGGAGATAGGGGATGTACTCCACGGTTTAGGGGAAGATAGGGGATGAACCTCTAAACCGGATGTTGTTGGGAGGAGATAGGGGATGAACTCCGTAGATAGAGCGTGTATGCTTATCTAGAAGTGTTGACATAGCGGATATGCTTGTCGTTGGAAGTATTGATATAACTGTTATGTTTATCTTTGATGAAGTGAAAAGTGTTGGCATGAGTGTGTGTCTCATGTGTGATGTTTGGCCAGGTTCTGAGCCAAGGTTATGAAATGGCAAGTAAAAAGGAAAGAAATGGAAATGAAAGGAAATATAGACTTAAGTGTCTTGGAACTGTGTTATATTATGAATGAATGTAAAAGTGTTGACCATCTATCAGCTGTTAATCTTTTAGGCATTGTTCATAATTGGTTTAGTATATTTCTACTGGGCTGTGGCTCACCCTATATGGGAACATCATTTTCAGGTACAGGAAGCATGCCACCTCCAAGGACTTAGCTTGGGAGGCTAGTGGCGGACAGACTTTTTGGTTGTCTTCCTTTTTGTTGTATTACATGTAAATTCAAGCCAAGGGCTTTATGTGTAAATGAGTTAGTACTCTACTTTTGTGTAACCAAGTGTTAACTTGGAAAGCTGTAAGCCCTTAGGGCAGTTGCTTTTGTTGTTAACATGTGATACTTCTTGTAATACAATTCTGGTGAATGAAAGGATGTGGAACTTTATATATATCATGTCTATATCGTTGGGTTTAATGTTATTATTTTGAGGGCGTTACAACTTGGTATCAGAGCGTACCAGGTTCGAATACTTTGGGTACGTGGGAAGTGATTAGGATCACAATGGGTTTGTCTCGTTTGATAGAGACTTAGTGTAGAATCATATGCTATGTGTTTAAATTAATAACATGTTTATGTGATTAATTGGGTATGGGATTTAGTTTCTAGGATATTGATTGAATCTTTGGGTTTCTGAGAGTCTTGTTGGAAAAGCACTTGATCAATGCTGTTTCTAACCGGTACTCTAGTAACGCCTTGGGACTATCATTATCCGGAAATGAAATTCGTAAGTGCTTATGTGTTTATGTGCTTACGTGGAATGAATTACAGTTGTCCATGCATTAGGACGTGAGTGTTTAGTTTTGGCACGTTTATGAATGTGCTAATGTTCTGTGTTACCTTTATTAGGATGTCAGGGCGAGCAAGAGGTGGTAGGCGTGGTAGGCCTAGGAGGCAGGAGGTGCCATTACCGGAGGAGATTCCGGCAGTTCAGGAGGGGGTTGGTCAGGCCAATGTGGCCGAACCAGCAGGTCAGCAGGCCATGAGTGCCTTGGCCCAGGAGATAGCAGGAGCTCTGGGTATTCTTAGAGCAGGGAATCAGGCAGCTGAGGCAGGGCCTTCCTTCTTGAAAAGGGAGTTCTTCCGGTCTAACCCGGAGGAGTTTGTTGGGGATCCTAAGGAGCCACTGAAGGCAGACGAGTGGCTAGAACAGATGAGTAAAACGTTCGAGATGCTAGGCATTGAGGACGGAGCATTGAAAGTGACCTTGGCATCCTTCCAGCTGAAGGGAGATGCGGGTCAATGGTGGAAGTATGAGAAAGCTCGTGTTGGTGGTGCTTGGGAGGCGTTTGTGAATGCTTTCCAGGAGAGGTTTTTATCTGCTGTGGCTAGAGAGAGGCTGAGGGATCAGTTCAGCCGGCTTAAGCAGGAGGGTTTGTCTGTAGCCGAGTTTGAGGCTACATTTACTAGCTTGTCCAGGTTCGCACCTGAACTTGTGGCGACAGAGGAGCGCCGTTGCTACGAGTTTGAGCGGAAGTTGAGATGGGATCTCAAGTTGAAAGTTGGTGGACCTTACATTCGAGATTACAGGCATTTAGTGGATGCTGCAGCTCATATGGAGCTGATGATGCAGGAGGGAGAGGAGGAGAAACATGGAGGCTCCAAGAGGGGCCAAGAGGGACAGGGCGATGGTAGGAGGCAGAGGGGTTATAACCCTCAGCAGTCCCAGAGTGGTTTGGCTAGGTCGACTTTCCCAGTACCGAGTGCAGGCTCCGGGAGGGGCAGTCAGGGAGAGTTCACCTGTTTCAAGTGTGGCCAGCCGGGTCACAAGGCTTCAGTTTGCCCACTGAAGGGCGGGGGTCAGAGAGCTGCTTCTTCGTCAGCTAGACCGCAGAGTCAGAGTTCGGGTAGGGGGCAGCCCTTGTCGTGTTATCAGTGTGGACAGCCTGGGCACATGAAGAGGTTTTGCCCGCGGTTGAGTGCCACTTCAGGAGCGTCTGGTTCTAGGCAGACGCAGGGTTTTCAGCCAGCTCAGTCTGTGCAGGCCTCGAGGGCCAATCCGGGGGCTTCGTCGTCCCAGTCAGTGCAGCAGTCCTATGCTCCGAGAGGCGAGCAGGTGGATCAGGGGCCTACAGGGCGCGTGTATGCTGTTACCGCGCAGGATCTTGTACCGGCTCCATCAGTAGTGAGAGGTACCTTTCTGTTTTGCAACTCGGTTGCTAGAGTGTTGATAGATACGGGTGCATCTCATTCTTTTGTATCTGCTGCATTTGCATCTGTGTTGGAGTTGGAGTTAGCACTATTAGCATCTCCTATTTGTGTTGTGTCACCTATTGGGGGTGAGTTGATCTTGAAACACGGATGTAGAGGTTGTGATATTGAGGTCGACGATCATCGTCTTCCGTTTCCTTTTGTAGTTATGCCCATGAAGGGCTTTGATGTTATTTTGGGTATGGACTGGTTATCGTCATACCGAGCTGTTATTGACTGCTACCGCCAGAGGGTTACTTGTTGTACCGTGAGCGGGGAGTATTTCCATTTCTTGGGAGACCGGGTTGGTAGTATTGTACCACCGGGGTATGGTCCGCGAGGGCGGAATGAGCTTAGTGGTTTACTTGCTAGCTTTGAGAGTGGTGAGTGTGATGAGATTCAGATTGTGTTGCCGAGGGTAGTTTGTGAGTACTCGGATGTTTTTCCCGAGGACCTTGTTGATTTGCCACCTCACCGAGAGATTGAGTTCTCTATCGATTTAGTGCCCGGCACGGCGCCGATTTCTATGGCACCTTACCGTTTTGCTCCAGCAGAGTTGGTTGAGTTGAAAGTTCAGCTCCAGGAATTGCTAGATAAGGGCTTTGTTCGCCCTAGTGTTTCACCGTGGGGAGCGCCGGCACTCTTTGCTAAGAAGAAAGATGGTGCCTTGAGATTGTGTATTGACTACCGGAAGTTGAATCGGGCTACGGTTAGGAATAAGTACCCTATGCCCCGTATAGATGATTTGTTTGACCAGTTGAAGGGTTCCCGTTGTTTCTCTAAGATAGATTTGAGATCGGGTTACCACCAGTTGAGGGTCAGGGAGGAGGATATTCCGAAGACGGCATTCCGTACGCGGTATGGCCATTATGAGTTCCTGGTAATGCCATTTGGGCTTACCAACGCACCGGCAGTCTTTATGGACTTGATGAACCGGATCTTCCGGGAATTCTTGGATCGTTTTGTAGTCGTCTTTGTGGACGATATTCTTATCTATTCACCTTCAGAGGAGGAGCACGAGGAACACTTGAGAGTGGTGCTTGAGTTGCTTAGAGCCCATAGGCTGTATACCAAGTTTGGGAAGTGTGAGTTTTGGCTAAGAGAAGTCAAGTTCTTAGGCCATCTGGTTTCCGGGGAAGGGGTGTCCGTTGATACATCCAAGACTGAGGCAGTGCAAGATTGGGCACAGCCTAAGAGTGTGTTTGAGATCCGCAGTTTTCTGGGATTAGCTGGGTATTACCGTCGGTTTGTGAAGGATTTCTCCAGGTTAGCTTCACCGTTGACCAGATTGACTCGAAGGGGAGTCAGCTTTGTATGGAGTGAGACTTGTGAAAAGTCGTTCCAGGAGTTGAAAGTTAGACTGACCACCGCTCCGGTCTTGATTATTCCGGAGAGAGGGTTGGGTTATGCAGTCTATTGTGATGCCTCACGAGAGGGTTTGGGTTGTGTATTGATGCAAGAGGGGAAAGTGGTAGCTTATGGCTCACGTCAGTTGAAAATCCACGAGAAGAATTACCCTACGCATGATCTAGAGTTAGCGGCTGTGATCTTTGCCTTGAAAATCTGGAGGCACTACCTTTATGGTGAGAGATTCGAGGTATTCTCGGATCACAAGAGTCTGAAATATCTGTTTTCACAGAAAGACTTGAATTTGAGGCAGAGGAGATGGATGGAGTTTATTGAGGATTATGACTTCGAGTTGCATTATCACCCGGGGAAGGCCAATGTTGTGGCCGATGCCCTTAGCAGGAAATCCATTAGTGATGTAGCTTGTGTAGCCATCCGGGAGTGGGAGATGTTGGGGGCCATTGGAGAGTTTGATTTGCTTCTGGGCGAATCCGTTGAGGCTGCGGCCTTGTTTTCTGTTGTTGCGCAGCCGACGCTTGTGACTAGAGTGTTAGAGGCACAGAGAGGTGACCTTGAGGTGGAATCCCTCAGAGAGAAGATCTCCAGTGGGAAGGTTGAGAAGGGTTTGACGGTGTATCCCGACCTGAGTGTGAGATACCGAGACCGTTTGCTTGTACCGGAGACTTGCCGAGAGGAAGTACTCCGAGAGTTTCATCATTCGCGCCTTGCGGTGCATCCGGGAGGTACTAAGATGTACCGGGATTTGGGTCGCCAGTTTTGGTGGCGGGGTATGAAGAGAGATGTGGCAGTTTTCGTGTCTAAGTGCCTTACTTGCCAGCAAGTGAAGGCCGAGCATCAGAGGCCAGCGGGTTTGTTACAACCCTTGCCTATTGCCGAGTGGAAGTGGGAGCATGTCACTATGGACTTCGTTGTAGGTCTTCCGAGGACTCAGCGGGGTAGTGATGCTATTTGGGTGGTTGTAGACCGGTTGACTAAGTCGGCGCACTTCATTTCTATGCGCGTGAGAGATTCAGTAGATCATCTTGCCGACTTGTATATTCGGGACGTAGTGAGGTTGCACGGGGTCCCAGTGACGATCGTCTCAGATAGAGATCCTCGTTTTACTGCTAGGTTGTGGCAGAGTTTGCAGAGTGCCTTGGGTACTAAGTTGACCTTTAGTACAGCTTATCATCCTCAGACTGACGGGCAGTCCGAGCGTACTATTCAGATCCTCGAGGATATGCTTCGGGGTTGTGTCCTTGATTTCAGTGGGACGTGGGAGAGGCACTTACCATTGGTAGAGTTCGCCTACAACAACAGTTTTCAGTCTAGCATTGGTATGGCACCGTTTGAGGCCTTGTATGGCCGACCTTGTAGGTCTCCAGTTTGTTGGGCCGAGGTGGGTGACGCACCTTTGTTGGGTCCGGAGTTGGTTAGGGAGACGACGGAGAAAGTTGAGCTTATCCGTAGGAGGCTTGTTACAGCCCAGAGTCGTCAGAAATCTTATGCTGACCGTAGGAGGAGACCATTGGAGTTTGAGATAGGTGATCATGTATTTCTGAAGATATCACCTAGACGGGGTTTGATGAGGTTTGGGAAGAGTGGGAAGTTATCCCCTCGGTTTATTGGTCCTTTTGAGATCCTTGAGAGGGTTGGCGAGGTTGCCTATCGTTTAGCTTTGCCGCCACAGTTATCCGGGGTTCATGACGTGTTTCATGTGAGTATGCTTCGGAAGTATGAGCCGGATCCATCACATGTGTTGGATTGGACCGACTTAGAGGTAGATGAGGATGCCTCGTATGAGGAGAGACCGGTTCGGGTCTTGGATAGGCGGGATCAAGTCCTGCGTAGCAAGACCATCCCTTTGGTTAAGGTTTTGTGGAAACATCACGGAGTGGAGGAGGCCACTTGGGAACGTGAGTTGGGGGTCCGCGAGAAATATCTGGACTTGTTTGTTGATGTGTAATCAAGTGTTGCAATTGTGTAATTGTAATGAAATTTAAGAGTATAATAAAATGTCTTAAATTGGAAAACATGGTGCATGTTTTGGTTAATGTAAATGTTGTAGAACTTGCCTTGTTATGGGCGTTGATTATAATATTGCATGTGTTGGCTCTATTATAGAAATGGAATTGTATCATGATTA
This sequence comes from Camellia granthamiana, assembly GCA_036172215.1. Lineage (NCBI taxonomy): Eukaryota > Viridiplantae > Streptophyta > Magnoliopsida > Ericales > Theaceae > Camellia > Camellia granthamiana. Next base: position 104,802,997 of record CM069912.1, read on the forward strand.
TTGCTTATGATATGAATTGTGAACCATGTGTGTTGGAAATGGTTGAAATGAAAAGAGAATGCATGTTGAAATGTATATGTTGTAGAATGCCTCTTGATAAGAGATGGAATGACCGGGAATGGGTCGAATTGTGGAATGTTGTGGTATAACGTTGTTTAAAAGAAAGGAAAACTTGCTTTTCAAAAACTTGCTTTTCAAAAACGTGTTCTTAATTTCGGGGACGAAATTCTTTAAGGGGGGGAGGTTATAGCGGTCCCGGGTTTACCCCTTGTTGTACAGTGATCCGGACATGTGTCCGTGGATGTTGGTAGTTGAGTATTGTCTTGTTTACATCCTTTCCTACTTTGTATTTGAGTTATAGGATGTATTGGGCAGGTTTGTTACAGGTTGGTTGTGTTTGGAAACCAAGTGTTGCTGCCCAGAATTTTGGCTGGTCGCTCAAGCGAGGGTTTGGTCGCTCGAGCGAGGGTTGGTTTTGTGTCTGGTGGCTCGAGCCAGAGTGGCTTCGCTCGAGCGAGCGACTGCGTCTGGCTCAGACCTGAAGGTTGTGTTTCTTCGCTCGAGCGAGCTGGTTCGTCTTCGCTCGAGCGAGCGTCGTAGTGCAAATCGGAAAATTTGCACTGTTGGCTCGAGCGAGCGTGTGTCTTTGCTCGAGCGAGACCAGTTTTTGTGTCTGGTCGCTCGAGCGATGGGGTCTTCGCTCGAGCGAGCCTGTTTATATCAGCAAGGCAGCACCGAACTAAACATCACTTTTTCTAAGCTTCATCTTCTTCAAACCCTTATTTTGAGAGCTTCTCTCTCTACACTTGCACTCTCTCTAAGATTTGATCTACCTAGGGTGATTTCCTACCCTAAGGCCTTTGTTAAAAAGCTAGAGGGTGGCTTGGGCTTCGTTTTAATCGGAACAAATTTGGTTTTGGAGAAAGTTGGGTGTTGGGCATCATCTCCTTTGGAGCTCATTCTTTGAGGTAGGGATACCCTACTCCTCTTTATGAGTTTTGTCTTTCAATTTTAGCATTTTGATATGTTGGAAGTTGTTGTGTAATTTTGGGAAACTTTGGGCCATTGTGTAATTTTACAAAAGTTGGGGGTTTTTATCTATGATAAACCTAGAAGCATGTTTGGTATATAAACATGGAATTAATGTTGAAACATTAGTGGAATTGGAACCTAAGGGTTGTGATGTTAATTATGGAGGATGTCCTAATTACATTGATTAATTAATTTGGATAATTAATTGTGTTGATTTGTGATGTATATAATTGTTGTTTATATGCATTGTGTTGTGTTGGAGGAGATAGGGGATGTACTCCACGGTTTAGGGGAAGATAGGGGATGAACCTCTAAACCGGATGTTGTTGGGAGGAGATAGGGGATGAACTCCGTAGATAGAGCGTGTATGCTTATCTAGAAGTGTTGACATAGCGGATATGCTTGTCGTTGGAAGTATTGATATAACTGTTATGTTTATCTTTGATGAAGTGAAAAGTGTTGGCATGAGTGTGTGTCTCATGTGTGATGTTTGGCCAGGTTCTGAGCCAAGGTTATGAAATGGCAAGTAAAAAGGAAAGAAATGGAAATGAAAGGAAATATAGACTTAAGTGTCTTGGAACTGTGTTATATTATGAATGAATGTAAAAGTGTTGACCATCTATCAACTGTTAATCTTTTAGGCATTGTTCATAATTGGTTTAGTATATTTCTACTGGGCTGTGGCTCACCCTATATGGGAACATCATTTTCAGGTACAGGAAGCATGCCACCTCCAAGGACTTAGCTTGGGAGGCTAGTGGCGGACAGACTTTTTGGTTGTCTTCCTTTTTGTTGTATTACATGTAAATTCAAGCCAAGAGCTTTATGTGTAAATGAGTTAGTACTCTACTTTTGTGTAACCAAGTGTTAACTTGGAAAGCTGTAAGCCCTTAGGGCAGTTGCTTTTGTTGTTAACATGTGATACTTCTTGTAATACAATTCTGGTGAATGAAAGGATGTGGAACTTTATATATATCATGTCTATATCGTTGGGTTTAATGTTATTATTTTGAGGGCGTTACACCTCCTCCTACAACTCCATCTAGAAATGTTGGTGTGGTCATCCATGATGAGCACGACCTTAATGTTATCCATGTTCGTGCGGTAAGTACAAAATCAAGTCAAACATTGTATGTATTTTATTTATATAAGATTATATAAGATTTTTTTAATCTTTTGAATATTTTATTTATATTTGTTAGGTAAAAGAAAAAGAAAGGTCAATCCAATGTCTAAAGGTAAAGAAAAGATGGCTCCTTCCGGCAAGAGAATGACAAATGCATGTCAAGTGGTATATATTCTTTTTTAAAAATATGATGCAAAACTAATCAAAATTTTGAATAGTTAAAAGATATGAGTGTATAAAATGAATTTATTGTTTTATGTTGTTTTTGTAGAATGATTGTAATATGTTTTCCTGTAACTTGCTATTATTTGTATGTGTTTTTCAAATTTATTTATTTTTATTTTGCATGGATACATGTGCATTTATAATGTACCATCCATAAGTTGCTACTTATATAAAGAGAATAGGAAAAAAGAATCGAAGGAATAAAGAAAAAATATATAAAGAAAGGAGAAACTAAATAAGATAGGTTTTTAATTCTTATTTAATATATAAAATAGAAAACAAAGAAAGGGAAAGGGAAAGGGAAAGGGAAAGGGAAAAAATAAGAAGATAGAAAGGGAAGAAATAAAGATAACACTATTAAATGCATAAAAACAAATAAAATAGAAAACAAAATTAAGATAGTTTCATTTTAAGCACAAAATATTCACATAATTTGCTTCCATGATAAAATATTTTCATTTTAGGCACAAAATGATAATGTAATATCAAAAGCTGCACTGGCCCAACGGGCACGGCGAGAGCATGAAAAAATTGAAAAGTCATACTGTAACGCCCTCAAAATAATAACATTAATCCCAACAATATAAACATGCTATAATATATAAAAAAAAGTTCACATCCTTTCATTAACCAGAGTTGTATTACAAGAAGTATCACATGTTAACAACAAAAGCAAATGCCCTAAGGGCTTACAGCTTTCCAAGTTAACACTTGGTTACACAGAAGTAGAGTACTAACTCATTTACACATAAAGCCCTTGGCTTGAATTTACATGTAATACAACAAAAAGAAAGACAACCAAAAAGTCTGTCCGCCACTAGCCTCCCAAACTAAGTCCTTGGAGGTGGCATGTTTCCTGTACCTGAAAATGATGTTCCCATATAGGGTGAGCCACAGCCCAGTAGAAATATACTAAACCAATTATGAACAATGCCTAAAAGATTAACAATTGATAGATGGTCAACACTTTTACATTCATTCATAACATAACACAATTCCAAGACACTTAAGTGTCTATATTCCCTTTCATTTCCATTTCTTTCCCTTTACTTGCCATTTCATAACCTTGGCTCAGAACCTGGCCAAACATCACACATGAGACAAACACTCATGCCAACACTTTTCACTTCATCAAAGATAAACATAACAGTTATATCAATACTTCCAACGACAAGCATATCCGCTCTGTCAATACACTTCTAGATAGGCATAACCGCTCTATCTACGGAGTTCATCCCCTATCTCCTCCCAACAAACATCCGGTTTAGAGGTTCATCCCCTATCTTCCCCTAAACCGTGGAGTACATCCCCTATCTCCTCCAACACAACACAATGCATATAAACAACAATTATATACATCACAAATTAATACAATTAATTATCCAAATTAATCAATCAATGTAATTAAGGCATTCTCCATAATTAACATCACAACCCTTAGGTTCCAATTTCCTTAATGTTTCAACATTAATTCCATGTTTCTATACCAAACATGCTTCTAGGTTTATCATAGATAAAAACCCCCAACTTTTGTAAAATTACACAATGGCCCAAAGTTTCCCAAAATTACACAACAACTTCCAACATATCAAAATGCTAAAATTGAAAGACAAAACTCATAAAGAGGAGTAGGATATCCCTACCTCAAAGAATGAGCTCCAAAGGAGATGATGCCCAACACCCAACTTGCTCCAAAACCAAATTTGTTCCGATTAAAACGAAGCCCAAGCCACCCTCTATCTTTTTAACAAAGGCCTTAGGGTAGGAAATCACCCTAGGTAGATCAATTCTTAGAGAGAGTGCAAGTATAGAGAGAGAAGCTCCCAAAACAAGGGTTTGAAGATGATAAAGTGTAGAAAAAGTGATGTTTAGTTCGGTGCTGCCTTGCTGATATAAACAGGCTCGCTCGAGCGAAGACCCCGTCGCTCGAGCGACCAGACACAAAAACTGGTCTCGCTCGAGCGAAGACACGCTCGCTCGAGCCAACAGTGCAAATTTTCCGATTTGCACTACGACGCTCGCTCGAGCGAAGAACGACACTCGCTCGAGCGAAGAACGAACCAGATCGCTCGAGCGAAGAAAAGCTCGCTCGAGCCAAGAAATGCAACCTTCAGGTCTGAGCCAGACGCAGTCGCTCGCTCGAGCGAAGCCACTCTGGCTCGAGCCACCAGACACAAAAACCAACCCTCGCTCGAGCGACCAAACCCTCGCTCGAGCGACCAGCCAAAATTCTGGGCAGCAACACTTGGTTTCCAAACACAACCAACCTGTCACAAACCTGCCCAACACATCCTATAACTCAATTACAAAGCAAGAAAGGATGTAAACAAGACAATACTCAACTACCAACATCCACGGACACCTGTCCGGATCACTATACAACAAGGAGTAAACCCGGGACCGCTATACATACTTTGAATTTCAATGCTTGCAACGAGAACAAGAGGGATTAGAAGAATGTGTTCAACTAAGACAACGTTCTTTAACACCAATTCGTCGCGATCGCACTTGCTTGGAGTGGGAAACAATAACTGAAGATTCTCATTTAGCACAAAAACGAACAATGGTTACCCATCATTCTACATGTTCGTTTTCTATGCCAAGCACATCTTTAGCTCCACCAAGGAATCGGTAAACTATTGTGTCTAATCTTGAAATACATACTTTTACTCATACCGTTTTGTTTTATAGAATTTTATTTATACACAAATATTCGTAGGTCTACTCCTATAAATCGATTTCTTCAACAAGATCTATGTACTGATGATGAATTAGAATATCTTCCTACGAGTATATCAATTGATGCCCGGGCACACAAAGATTTTTGCCGCCATTATCTTGGCAAGATGGATGTATTATGTCCTTATTGTTCAGCCTTACATTGGATGGATGAAAAATTGACAAAATCATCTATAAAGCGTCCCTTATTCAGAACTTGCTATTTGGAAGGAAAGATTAGGCTACCTTTACTTATTACACCCCCTCCACCACTTCAGGCATTGTATGATAGGAATAATGATCAATCAAAATCCTTTCGAAGTTATACTCGAGTGTACAATGCAGCCAATGCTTTTACGAGTCTTGGTGCTACATTGGATCCTAGAGTACTCAGTGGAAGGGGCCCTACATCATTCACAATTCATGGGGAATTGCGACATTGAACAGGATCACTACAACCACAACCAGGGCAGGATGCGAGTTATGCTCAGCTGTATATCTATGACCCTTATTCAGTTTTAGAAATTCGTAATCGTAGAAATCCTAACTTGAGAAGGGATGTTCTCAAAACTATTCAAGATAGTTTGTTGCAAGTCAATGCATTTGTAGATAAATATCGCCAGACTCATGCCATTTTACATCAATTAGACTCAGCAAGACTGCTCATCTTCATTACAATTCAACAACTGATCGACGTCGGTATAACCTATCAACTACAGATGAGATTACAATTGTAATACCAGGTGATGGAATAGAGGTAAATGGAATGAGAGATATTATCTTACATTTCCGATGAAATAATGAGTTGATGCAAATTAATGAATGTCACCCAACATACTTATCATTACATTATGTTTTATTATTTCCATATGGTGAGCTTAGATGGGAACCTGAGTTGAAATTATGGAATGGTCAGTATGATCGACCTTCAACTGATCGACTTACTCAAATGAATTTTTATAGTTATCGTTTGTTTGAACGACCCATAGAGTATTCAACAATTTTGAGAGGTGGGAAACTATTTCAAGAGTTTTTGGTAGATGCTTGGGCTGCAACTGAGCAAAATCGATTGACATACTACAAGCTTAATCAAGGGAAACTTCGGGCTGAGCTTTACCAAGAGTTGTCAGATATGGATCCAGATTATGTACGACCTGGACAAATTGATCAAAGGTTTATTTTGCCATCTTCATTTACTGGTAATCCTGGACATATGTTTGAAATCTTTCAAGATTCAATGGCTATCACACTATACAACCAACACCCAGATATTTTTCTTACCATGACTGCAAATCCCGATTGGCCAGAAATTACTTCAGCATTATTACCATATCAAAAACCTATTGATCGTCCTGATTTAATTGCCCGTGTTTTTGAGTTGAAGAGAAAATGTTTGATGAAGGAGATAGAAACAAATAAAGTGTTTGGAAATAAAGTTGCACATGTTTTTACAATTGAATTTCAAAAACGAGGACTCCCTCATATGCATGCACTTTTATTTCTCAAGGGTCCAGACAAAATTTGGACATGTGCTCACGTAGACAAATTAGTCTGTGCAGAATTTCCAGACCCAAAAGATGATCCTATACTTTTTGAAACTATCAAATGTTGTATGGTACATGGACCATGTGGTGCTCGAAATCCGCAAGCACCATGTATGGAAAATGGTAGATGCACTAAGAGATACCCTCGAGCTTTCACAGAAACAACAACTATGGATCAAGATGGATACCATATCTATCGTCATCGCAATAATGGTCAAGTATATACTGTAAGGGGGCAAGAAGTTGATAACAGGGATGTCGTACCATACAATGCATATCTTTCAAAACTTTTCAACTGTTATATAAATGTGGAAGCTTGTGCTGGAATGAGATGTGTCAAGTATATACATAAGTACATTTATAAGGGTTATGATTGTACAACGATGGTGTTAGGAATGATAAATGAGATTCAACAGTATCTCGATGCAAGGTATATTGGACCTCCAGAAGCTACTTGGCGAATATTTGGTCATCCTTTGCATGCAGAGATGCCAACAGTTGTACGATTGGCACTTCATTTACCTGGAATGCGTCGTGTTGTTTTTAACCCAGAAGAGTCATTACAAACGATTCAATCTAGAGCTGGTCAACAAATGTCAACTCTTACTGGCTTCTTTGCATATTGTGCTGCTAGTGAAGATGAATGTCTATTCACTTATCAAGAATTTTTACAACATTTTGTTTGGCTCAAGTCAAAAAAGAGATGGAAATCAAGAGAAAGGGGATATGCAATTGGTAGAATGTACTTTGCTAGCCCTAATTGTGGTGAAAGATTTTATCTACGTTTGTTACTAACCGTTGTCAAAGGACCAAAGTCGTTTCAGTCTTTACGCACGGTCGATAATGTTGTGCATGATACATTTAAATTAGCATGTGTTGCAAGGGGGCTTTTAGAAGATGATGAAGAATGGATACAATGCTTGAAAGAGGCTGCAGTTATAAAAACTGGATATCAGTTGAGGAGATTGTTTAGTATTATTCTCACCCAGTACTCTCCATTAAATCCATGTGCATTATGGAATCAATTTTCAACGCATATATGTAATGATCTTGCACATAAGATTTGTACATTGTTTGTCATTTCTAAACAAACTGAGGCTCAAATTGAAGATTATAGTCTCCATCTTTTGAATCAAATGCTTCATGAATAAGGCAAAAGTTTAATTGACTTCCCACCCATGCCACTACCTACTGCAAATTGGAGTGTAGTAGTTGGTAATCGATTGATATTTGAACATCAACAACTGCAGAGTGAGGCACAACATGCAGATCCACAAATTACTATTGATTGTCTCAATAATGGACAACAGAATGCTTATAATACAATCACTTCTTCAGTTTTTCAAAATAAAGGAACTGTTTTCTTTCTGAATGGGGGTGCTGGAACAGGGAAAACATTTATGTACAATACGATTGCATTAAAATGTCGCAGCCTTGGGCATATCGTTGTTACTGTGGCTTCGTCTGGAATTGCATCATTGTTACTGGTAGGAGGTCGCACTGCACATTCAACATTTTCCATCCCGTTATATGTCTTGGAAAATTCACTTTGTGGGTTTAGCAAACAATCATTACAAGCTGAGTTATTTAGAGAAACAAAACTCATAATTTGGGATGAAGTTCCTATGCAACATAGACATTGTGTTGAGGCGGTTGATCGTACATTGAGGGATATTTGTGATAGTGAAAAGCCATTTGGGGGTATTACTGTTGTTCTTGGTGGAGACTTTCGACAAATCTTACCAGTTATACCCAAAAGAGTTCGTGAGCAAATTGTGAATGCATCATTAAGATACTCTGTTCTATGGAAGCATATATATATCTTGACTTTGGATTTAAATATCCGCTTGAATCATGAAGGCTATGAAAATGCTAATTTTGCAAATTTCTTGATGGAGGTAACACTACTTTAACCTATGTTATATATATTATTTTAAATTAATAAATTGTGTTTACACTTACTTTTTTATTGATTTCACTTTTTTTTAGATTGGGACCAATCCTCAGGAAATCGTTAACCTTCCATCAACAATACACAAATGTCAAGATTTGAATGAATTACTCTCTATAGTTTATCCACAATTGAATATGATAGAGACGTCAACCCCAACATTTTTAACTGAACACACAATTCTGTCTGCACGTAACGATGATGTCAGTGACATTAATACTACTACATTGAATATCTTTCCAGGGAGATTATATACTTATCTTGCAGCAGATAAAATGTCTGAAGATAATGAAATTGATCCTACCATTACAAATAGATATCCTAATGAATATTTAAATTCATTGGATCCTCCTGGGTTGCCAACTTTTAAGTTAGAGTTGAAAGTGGGTTGTCCTATAATATTGTTGAGAAACATTGCACCGAAAGATGGACTATGTAATGGTACAAGATTGATGGTTACTAGGTGTGGCACTCGCATAATTGAAGCTCAAATTTTAACTGGAGAAAAGTTTGGCAATTTGGCATTCATACCAAGGACATCTTTGACACCATCTTCTTCAGAAATGCCTTTCCAAATGACAAGACGTGAATTTCCAGTCCGATTGGCATATGCCTTGACCATTAATAAATCTCAAGGACAATCTGTGAAATTTGTTGGGGTTGATTTGCGTATACCAGTGTTTAGCCATGGGCAATTATATGTGGCATTGTCTAGATGTACATCCTTTGATAGTATAAGTATTCTCCTTCCTAAAGATAGTTTGGATTCTACTACAAATATTGTTTATCCTAAAGTGTTGCTGTAGTATTCTATGCAGATTAAATGACGTTTTATTAGAAGGTAACCATGTAGATTTATTTCTATTGATTATATAACTTTTTATAAAATTTCAATTTAATAATAATTTGAAATTTGGACTTTTGTAGGATTGGACCGAAAAATCTATGGAGCTTAAAAGGAGAAATACGACTAGCTTGCTTCGATGGGGATGTAATAAGGTAATTTCAATCTCAAAGTATTTTGACATGTATATTTCCAACAAATGTACTAATCTATATTTTTTTTTGTTTCCACAATTATCAGATTGTTGTGCATATTCCTCATTGGGGATACATAAAAGTTGATACAAAGACTTTTTGGAAAGTAATGAGGAGGAAGTTTGGACAAACACATATTTGAAGACATGTTATTGACACATCTTTTGTAAAGCATACATATTTTTGGTGTATGACAATATAATTTTTGGTGTATGACATGTTAGTGACACATCTTTTATGAAGCATACATCTTTTGTAAAGCTTTAACCCACTTTTTGTAAAGTTTTAACCTACTCTTTTGGTGTATGACAATATAACTTTATTTCTGTTTTTTGTTCAGTGTTTACAATTTTTTTTTACTGCCTTTTATATTTTGATATGCAATATAACTTTAAATCTTATATGTTTGTTTCTTAATTTGCATTAAGATTGGGGGGAGTTGTTTTGTAGAGCGTGTAATACAAGCAAAATTGTTATAAGTTCTTTAAGAAGAAAAATATTTCAAGATATTTTTTCAGTATCTTTATCAAAAAAATGACACAAACGTTATAAATTTCAACATAACACGTATAAATTATAACTGCATTTTAATCTTAAAATTATTTACACCGTGCCTTTAGGCACGAGCATACGCTAGTATACTAATATAGAATGATGAAAGATGAGTGTTTTGATCAGCTTTGATTTCAAGAATGGAAATACGCGTGGAAGGGCTTGGGGCTATTTGGCCTTATAATATCAAATAAGATGTAATAGAATACTCAAAAGCATTTTGGATTAAGTGGAATAGAACTCTTAAAAAGAAGATTTGCTAAAAAACTTCCATATTTTTAATCTATTGGCCAGTATAATCATACACAACTTAATAATTTTACATTTTTAAACTTCGCCTTAAGGATCAAATGAGCAATTTTTAAAATAATAATAGTGATTTCATCAAATGGTTGAATATAAATGTTTGTGTTATTATGCCCTTTTAATAAATTTATTGTTTTTTAAATTTCATTGGTCAATACAATCACATATTTCAAAATTGACACAATTAGAATTTACAGTGGGGGGATTAAATGAACAATTTTTGAACACCCAAACTTTCCATTAAATGAACAATTTGTTAACGTGGAAATGATAATTAAAGTGGACAATTAAACACATAGTTAGACTAACTATTTTCTTCATATTTTCTTTGCATATTTTCATCTTTTACATGGTAAGTAATTTTTTGAAACTTTTTTTTTCATCTTTTTATTTTATTTTTTTATGTGTTTTGTACATAATTTTAGGGTCTTTGACCCTCGCTTTTGCTATTTTCTACTCTATTTTCTTTTGTGGTTTTTTTTTTTTTTTTTTTTTTTTTTTTAATCTCTGAAGCTATATATTTAGAATTTTCTTACAAAATTTACTGTGCATCTTTTATTTATTATTATTATTATTATAGATTTGTACAGTGCATCTTAATCACATGTAAAAAGTGTTCTAAACTATTTTCATAATGTGGCAAATGCTGATAAGTGCTCTCAAGTCATTGTTTAATATTGGAAGTGTGTAAAGAATATCTTAAAAACATGTGAAAATGTTAAAAAAAATATGTGGATTTCAATAAAAATACATTGAATTTAATAAAAAGTATTTTGTGTCCTTTAATTTTTTTTGTCTTTTATTTGTGCCTTAGGGACATTTGTTAGTAAGATCTTTTCATAATTTCTAAAGTCATTTGGTTGCTCTGATTTCATTATCTAGTTTTTATTTTTATTTGATTTAAGTCTAACATGAAATCTAACTAGACAGTGGAATTTAATTGTTTTGTTTTGTTTTTTTAGATTCCTATTGATATCATAAAGATCAATTAAAATTTTCAATTTTATTAAAAACAAACATGTACATATGAAGTTATGAGAATTTAAAATTTTTAATATTAAATACGTATGAGGGCATTATTGTCTCACAAAAATAACTTATGAACTTCAAAGTTTAGAGCTTGGACTGATCTCCTTAAGTTCAAAAGTTAAGACATTTGAATAGATAGTTAGAAATTTGAACGAAAAGTTACACACATAAGTGACACATATACAGATAGCGAGACATTTGAACACATAAGTGATATTTGAACAGATAAGTAAATTTTGAACAGATAAATGTCCTTTTGGATAAATAATATCATTTTGGCCTAAGAAGATTTAAGATTGGGCTTATTGGTCCTAGAGTTTTAGAAATAGACACAAGTGTAAAGTGTCCTTATTAAAATGCCAACCCCAAACAAACTCATCTAACCCAAAATCAAAATTTTAAAAAAAATTTAAAAAATAGAAATAAAAAAATAAAAATAAAAATTACAGAAACATTGTATTAATATAAATTCTATTTATTATGAAATAGTGATTTGAAATTGAATCCAAACACACTTACACACAGCACAAAGGGCAATATAATTTTGGCAACATAGGCATATATGAAATCACACCGTGACTCTGCCTTATAATAAGAACTGAAAAAAGAAAAAAAGTGAACAAAAAAGCTAGGGATAGCAAATTTAAGGTCCTCTCTAAGTCCCTTGGAAGTAATATAACATTGTTTGCCTCACTTCTCTTCTCCTCTCTCTTTTTAGGGGTTTGTTTCAGATTTTGCACTGCCGTGAGGGGCTGTAGGTGACGGACTTGGAGCGGGTATGACCCCATGATAGACTGCTGCTGCAACAATAATACAAGAACAAAATAAGAGAATGTGTAAACATAACTACTAGGATATGTACTAATATGAGAGAGAGAGAGAGAGAGAGAGAGAGAGTACAAACAGACTTGCAGCCATAGCACTCGAAATGAAGAGGAACCAAATCAAGAGGGAGCAACAATAAGTGATAAGAACTAAAGCCCTGTTGTTCACCATCTTACTAGAGAGAGAGGAGGGATGGTTATACTATCCTTGCATATGTACATAGTAACATATATATAATAGCGAGAAGCAACAAGAAGTCATCATCAATGTTATTATTTAGTATTTTTAGTTCTACAAAACGTATTAACATTAGCTTTCACATGATACTTGTAAATTATATATATTTTTTGAAAAATCTAGAAATTCCCTAGATGTTGATTTATGATTATGTGTCAATTTTAAACAGTAAACAACAATCCCAATCAAACAATCAAAGACAAATCGACACAACGATTTTACGTGGAAAAACCACAATTGGACACCTCCAATTGTGATAAAAAAATCACGGGCAACAGCCACAAAATAATCCACTAAGAAGATATAAAGGAATTACACAGATATACTCTCAATTACTTAGTGAATCCACGCCCGAATTGAACCAACCCCTCTGTGCCTCTTCCAACCCCGTCTTCACCTCGGAATTGTCTTGACGATGAGCCACTCCAGAATCCACCAAAGGTTCAGGCTCGAATTCTTCGGAATCCACCGAAGAACAACTCTCTCTTTTTGTGTAGAACAAACAAATAATCCTTGGATGTATACTCTTTAAACCATGAGTTGAATACTCAATCAAAACATCAAAGAAAATTAGCAAAATATCCCCAGATATAAACCCTAGAACTCAAGAAGAAGATCTGGAGAAGTAATCCTAGATTTGGACTGAAACACATATTTATAGAAAAACTGTCCCGCGATCTCCGCTCGAGCGTCAGATTGGCCGCTCGAGCGCGGAAAGTTCCGCTCGAGCGGAAAAAAACAATATCCAGTATTTTTGTAGGCGAACTAAACTTCTGGAACTCAGCATTCTTCGCTCGAGCGGACAAGCAACTTCGAAGGCAATTTTCCATTTTGTTTCGGTGGCGCTGCCCCTCGACCCCGCCGTGGCGCTGCCCCGAACCAGCCAAGGGGCACTGCCCCCTGGACCCTCGCGAGCTGACCGGACAGCTCGATCCCCGTTATAATCAGTAAAGTGGCAATCTTGAAAGTATTAACATCACAAACTTCTCTGCAAGGCATTATTCAGGTTGGATTTGCATCTAAAAACCCATAACATCACTGAAATAAAAATGCGAAAACAAATACAACTGAAAGGAGTTTTGTCAAACGGGATTGCCAAGAATTAAAACCTAACATTTTTGATTATATTGACAAAAATAATTCAAATTAATAAAATTAAAAATAAAAACAAAATATTGAGAAATTAATATTTAAACAAAAATAAGCAAATATTCACATTTTATGAGAATAAACACAACAATTGTTGTTAGAGAATTGATCGTCAAGAGAGAACTAAAAGTTAGAATTATTTGAGGCATCCAATTTAAAATCAATTGGTTACGATAAGCAATGTGAAATAATTCTCAAACAAATGAGCAAATAAATCAAAAAATAAGAGACACAAAGACAAACAAAATAGAGTGTACAATAATGCTAATTAGCCATAGATAGCGCAGCAGCTAGATTATATGAATCTAACTCAAGTGATTTAAAGAAATGATATGAGATAAGTCTCTAATACGAATAGACTTTGAATTTATTTATAGAAGACTGAAAATTTGGTATAAAGTTTGCTTTGTTCTTTTTCTTTTTTTCTTTTTTAACTCCACCAGAGTTAATTAGTAAGCTTTTAAAACTCTATATTTTATTTCTAGCCTCATTGGATTAAATTTGTAGAAACTCAAAATTTTAATATAAAATTTAAATATAATCTTTAACAAAATTTTGAAATTCAGTGGTGTAGCTACGCCGTGGCACGACAGCACCGTACTATTGAGATGATTCGTTAGCTAGTAGAGATGTTCCCACATGATGGTGAGGCGAGTAATGGTTCTTGTGAAAATTATGTGGTGGTTTTGGGAAAAGTTCATCTCACGCCTTAATTTGATTTTTATTTTTTAAAATAGTGTGATCCTCCTATATGTTTGAGTTGATTTTTATTAAGGTTGGATTGAATTAGAATGTATTGTTCAAGTTTGTGAGACTTACCATGAGTCTCATATCAGTAATTTAAACCGTTTATTTTATAAAACATTTTGTGTATATCATCATTGAAAAGAATTCGGATGATTCGGTGATCGCTGCATGCTCAATTTATCTAGTTTGTTATCCAAAAAATGAAGTCTTTTTTAAAAAAAAACACACTTCTCATTTATTTATTTTTTTTGGAGATAAACATGATAAATTGAAAAATAAAAATTATGATTGTTAGATTGCACTAATTTTTTTCAAAAATAACATACATAAAAAAATTCTACAAAATAAATAGTTCAAATCATTAAAATAAAACCCATTACAAAACAGCATACTCCGGTCTATATTTTGAATCGAAGACAAATTATTCCTTGTAAATGGTGTGGAATAACCTCTCTCTGGATTTCGTGGTCGTGGGGGTTTGCCCAGTGCCCTTGGAAGAGAGGCCCAGTAGTTGTGTGAACTTGGACCAAATTGAATGGATTGTATTGACTTTTGTATACACCCTTTGCTTTCAGGGAAGAGCCCATCTTCTTTCCACAAGAACAGTACACTTGACAACAGTTTGCAATTTGGATGATCGATGATTTGTTGAGATTTTTGTTTGAAGATCAACCTAATTTAAGTTCTTCAACATTACACTACTATTCATTAATGTTGTGTTTGGTTGGGAGATTTGAGGACGGATTTGGAAAGAGAAATGGAAAAGATAGGTGAAATGTGAATAAAACATACTTATATTTCACCTAGTTTCACACACATTTTCCCTTCCCCTTTCCAAATCCCTCCCCAAATCCCCCAACCAAACACAGCGTAAATCTAAAATTATTTTGATATTGAAGATGAAAGGCCCCTTATTTCAAGATTAATTTTACAATGGAGATAGGATGATCTCTCTATGTTTTTAATTTTTTTTTCTACTACTATATTTTGATGGGAAAATTATATTTTACAATGGAGATAGGATGATCTCTCTAAGTTTTTAATTTTTTTTTCTACTACTATATTTTGATGGGAAAATTATAAGACAGTAGGGAATGTAGAATTTATTTATCAAAAGATGGGGTACAATAAAATGATAGTCTAATTTAAGATATTAACTACATAGCTAAAAAATTATACGAAATAATTAAATAGCTATTAGAAAATGACTAATACAAATTAATTTAAAATTTTTTAAAAATTGCTTATGTACGAAATTTATTTTAGAAGAAATATCATTTTGCACCCCAAATTATTATGCGAAAATTAATTTGACACTCAGACTTTGCATTATTTTAATTTGACCTCTAAACTTTTTAAAATTTGTTCAATTTACCCCCGCTATCTATTTCCGTTTACAATCAAACGAAACTTACTGACGTGGTATCAAATTTCATTTGGAACTTCATTTTACCCCCCCCGCCCCCCCCCCCCCAAAAAAAAAAAAAAAAAAGACTAATGAAACTGACCATCCCATTCATCAACCGAACAACAATTCCCGGTGCAAACTGCATCAAGGAACTTGACCCTTGATCAAGAGAACATGTGAAGGACATGTTTATTTGGACGGATAAGACTATTGAATTGGATTAGTATTTCAACAAAATATATAATTTGATATTTGGTTAACAAAATAGAGGTCGGGACTAAAATAGTCCATCTAAACATTGTATTATACGGGGGACTATTGAATTCTAAGAGGGGATTGATGCAAAATGGAAGAATAATAAGACGTTTAGAATATTAATTTCACCCACCATATAATTCTAAGTCAATCCAAATATAAAATAAGGTATACATTCCAAAATAATTAATGATTCTAAAACTAAATAGCCTTTCAAATGTTACTCTTAATCCGCTCAAACAAACATGGTCTAATGCAAGTTACATGAAAACAAAATGAAACAACTCTAGGCAACATATATATTGGCTCTCATATTGATGAAGAATGGAGCGAAATGCAATATTTGTGTGAATTGTGAAAAAGGAAATATCATTTTACCTCTCAAATCATAATGTGAAAATAAATTTGGCATCAAAACTTTGTATTTTAATTTGATTCCTAAACTTTTTTTAAATTTGATCAATTTACCTCCCGCCGTCTATTTCCATCTACAATCAAATGGAACTTGTTGACATGTCACCAAATTTCATTTGAAACTTCCATTTCCCTCTCCCAAACTATACCTTAAAAATGAATTAGCCCCCAAATATTTTTTAAAAAAATTTAATATTTAATTAATTTTCTTGTTTGGTTTCAATTTTCTAAATTCAATTTTCTAAAAATTGAGTATTTTGTTTTCTGTGTTTTTTTTTTTTTTTACTAAATTTATAGCATTTCTGGTTTAGACCCGACCCGTTTTGTATTTTGGACTCAGATTTTGTAGCCTCATGTGGTTGTCAATGTCTTTTCCCTCTTATTCTTCCTTAAATTTGGTTATTGGATTGTATTGGTCTTGTTGGGAACAAGTTGGTTGCTTGATTTTCAAACATTTGTTGTCCATATTTTTGCTCCTCCGCTCGAGCGGCACTTCTTGCGCTCGAGCGGGCTTTGCAAACTCTCAGTAATTTGCAGACTTGCAAAATACTATAAGAGTGTAATCTACACTCGAACGGCGTTTCCTACGCCCGAGCGGGTGGACGCTCGAGCGGCCAATCTTGAGCTCGAGTGATATCCTTCGTCTGCAAAACTTCTGAAAGTGTGTATCCTGCGCTCGAGCGGAACTATGTGTCTGGTGCTCGAGTTTCACTACTTGCGCTCAAGCGGACTGCGTGTATATCAATCCGTGAAGGCGACTTTTTAGTTCACTTTTTCATTCCTCTCTCTCTCTCTCTCTCTCTCTCTCTCTAAAACTTTTCAAAAAGCTAGATCTTGAGTCTCTCTCTCTCTAAAACTCACATTCTCTATATTTTTTTTACCTACATCCATTAGGTTCTCCACCCTAGTGCATCTGAGAAAAAGTTAGCATTTTTAGAGCTCTGTTTTGATCCGATTGGAACTTGGTTTCGACGTCATTGAAGTTTCCACCTTACTTTGCTTGTCTCCTGACTTTGAGGTAGGGATTTTCTACATTTTTTTTTTTAATGGATTTTAACTTAGTTATTGGTTGTTGTGTAACAATGATGAGTTGTGGGAGTATTTTGGACAAACCTAGGATTTGAGATGTAAAATCAAAATAGGGGTTTCTAGTGAATGTAATATAAATAGTCATGGGGTTTGAAAATGAGATTATATTGTGTCACAATTGTTGATTTTGGCATTTGGGTTGGTATTTGGGAAAGAGGGAAGTTAACCTAAAATGGTTCAAGTATTTATTTTGTATAAATGAATGAAATTAGTATTATAAATATGAAATTTGATGAATGTTGGTGTTAATAGTGGAGTTGGATATGTATTATCTCACACCTTTGAAAATCTGAATAAACTATATGTCTGGAGATTTAATACCCATTTAGAAATATCTGTATTGGACTATCGGTGAAGGATAGCTATGATTATTATAGAAATTGCATGAGGATTATGTAAATTGAAACGAATCTCTTGTTGATTGTCATTGAATATAACTAAGTTTTAAATACATTGTATATGTATGATTGTTTGGGAGAAGAAAGGGGATGTACTCCATTATTTGGGAGGAGATAGGAGATGGACTCCATTGAACTAAGTTGGCTTGTGTGTCCTGGGTGAAAGTCCCGAAACTGCGCATATACATGGATGCCGATCCCATGGACAAATTTTTCGTAAAATGGCAAATTGAAGTGCTTGTGTGATGATTGTATTAATTTGGGAACCACTGAGTTGTAGTCTCAGATGGATTGTTTGAAAGATAATGAAATTGTGTAGACGTCCCCGAACGCATCCCGGGGAAGGGGAGTGCGAGTCCCCCCCCCCCGGTTCTAGTTTGATATTGGGTCACTACAGTTCGAAGAACTCAAATGTCACGGTTCTAAATCTCGAACCAAAGAGTCCAAATCCGGCAAATCGTTTTGAAAACAGATTTTTTGAAAGAAGTGCCAAACATGGACTGCTTTGCCAGATACAGAGTCGCCACCTAAATATTTTTTAATGGGGAAATTTAGGAAACCCTGACTCGGTGCCAAGGGCCACGTGTCCGTCATCACCAAAGTTGCCTCGGCTCGGGAACTTGGGTACGATTGGGGAAGGTTACTTCGTGAGCACCCCCGCTCGCCCGGTCAAAGACCGGCCTCTACTAACCATGATATCTTATTTTGAAAACATTGCATGTTCTTATTCCGGTTATTAGCCTAGGTTACTATGTGATGCGCACAGCATACAAGTATAGACTGGATCGCCTGAATTGGAACAACACATTTCATGTTTGTTTGAAAGATGGTTTGCTACCCGCAGGTAGGCTTAAAATGCAGATTTCGCCACCCTCAGGTGGGCTTAGAAAACATGGTGTTGCCACTATCTGGTGCGCTTAAAACAAACAATCAATGCATTATTCCAATTCAGATAACCCAACCTTCACCCACAGGCATTCAAGGCAATTATATCAAATAAGCACATAGCCTCATGGTAAGCATGCTATTCATGGCAACACTCACACGCATGCAAGGATGCTAAAGCATAAAACTCACCGAGTACTCCAAGCCAAAACAGAAGTTTATTAGAAATCATGCATGATCCTAAATATGCTGAAATGCCTAATGCAACACATGCAAAGATGCAACTATAGCAGACTCGGCTATTCTAAACATGGCATATGGAATGCTACAACTAACACGTATTCAATTTAGAATTGAAATACAAATGCAGTTTGTATGATGCGCCGAGCCCGGTGCGTGCAAAACAGATGAATGATGCAAACATGCTGTCATACTGTATGCTAATTGAAATATGTCCTATATCTAACCATCATAAGCAGGTAAATAAAAGGGAAGAAAGACGTGGGGTTGGAAGACATACATCACACTCACGCACACTTATTACAATTACGCCCTCGTGCAGAGGGTCCAAATAAATATACAGTCCCAAATGAAAGAATAATACAGTCCAAAATATTACAGACATCCTAATTAATTTACAAATTAAATAAGAAAACTGCACACTGGCATGCAAGCCAGGGACTGCCTTGATTCTGATGAATGATGTACGTTGAAGCTGCCTTGCGCGGAAATCCACTAGGATGCCCCAATTAGCCCCTGTTTTGCAATGTTTCTCGAAATGCGCGCCAGGTCTCGGAAGACTGCTGATTCTTCATTTTGCTGCAACAGAGAGCAGGAAAGGGGCATAGCAATGTATTTCACAGATATATGCATGCCTCGATCCTCGTGCCACCAATCACGCATCTCGATGCATGATGGCCGAGGAGTCGGATTGCACAACTCAATATAGGATGAATGCATATGAATGCTACAACAAAACCTAACTCCATCATGGGTAATCTGGAGTGTCGGTGACTTGGGAATTGAGACCCGTTCCGTCACTCGAAGTACGAAACGCGCCTCGTTTCCCGTGCCCGGGCTAACTCCTATCCCGAACACGATGCAATATGCATGAAATGCAGCTAATATACAATCCTAACATACACAATGCTATGAAAATGAGATGCCTCGAAATGCGTGCACGCGGGCACGCAAACCGAGGCAATGATTCCAAGGCATGAAATGGCAATACGCAATGCAAATTGGACTTACACTAACATGAGCGGACCTCAGCCACACTCACATAAGAGGCCGTGAGATGAAAATGAGATGCCTCGAAATGCGTGCACACGGGTACGCAAACCGAGGCAATGACATACGCAATGCAATGAGACTAAAATGGCATATATAATGCAATATGGGCTTACACTAACATGGGAGAGCCTCAGCCGCACCCACACAAGAGGCCATGAGATGAAAAAGAGATGTCTCGAAATGCGTGCACACGGGCACGCAAACCGAGGCAATGCATACGGAATGCAATGATGTTAAAATGACATAAAGAATGCAAAATAGACTTACACTAACATGAGTGAGCCTCAGCCACACTCACATAAGAGGCCGTCGGATAAAAGTGAAGTGCCTCGAAATGCGTGCACACGGGCACGCAAACCGAGGCAATGGCATACGGAATGCAATGATGCAAAAATGACATAAAGAATGCAAAATGGACTAACACTAACATGAGTGAGCCTCAGCCACACTCACATAAGAGGCCGTCTGATAAAAATGAGATGCCTCGAAATGTGTGCACACGGGCACGCAAACCGAGGCAATGACATAAAGGCATGAAATGGCATGGAAATGATATGCAAACATGCAAATGAATTTCAGCACTCACAAATGATGCAAAACAGTCCCGAAAGGTGGGGAAATGACACCAAATGCACGGAATGGTCCCGAAATGCGATATTAAGCACCCGAAATGACCCATAGCTATGCAATGCATGCACAATATGGACATGGAATGAAAATACAGTAGCAAGGCAGCCCCAAGACAAGCATTTTTGCAGTAGAAAACAAGGCCAAACAGCAATCATAGGTAGGGCAACAATGGTATGCAAAAATAGGGGCCAAGAGAGGGGTATTGAAGTAGATGGTAAATGCAAAGCCCAAACAGAAAAATGCCCTTCTATAACACTGAATAGGGGCCAAAAATATGCACATTTACAGTAGATGACAACCCCAAAAACAGTATGCAAACATGCTAAGAATGCCATGCAAGAACTAGGATACTATAGGCTATAACATGAGGTACCCCAAACATTCATCAAACCAGCAAATACCCTTCATGAAATATGTCAAGAAGATCAAAATATGACTCTTTTCAGACCTGATGATGGCCGAAAACAGAACCTAGATAGGCTTAACAAAGCATGCAAAAATGGGGGTCAAAGAGGGGTATAATGACAAGTATAACATGGAGACCCCCAAAAAAGTTGATCCCTTCTACAATGTTGTAGAGGGGCCCAAAATAAGCCTACTCACAGTTCAAGACATGCTCCAAAACAGATCACATGTAGGCCAAACAAATCATGCAAATTTACGGTAAATGTGAGAGATTATGAAGCGAGTGCATGATAGGGAGGCCAAACAGGGTTGAGCCCTTCTTCAATGTTGAATAGGGGCTCAAAATAGGCCCTCTTACAGTTCACATTAGGCTCGAAAACAGATGACACATAGGCCAAATATTCAATGCAAAATAATGGCATATAAGAGGATATTGAAACAAGTGCAAGATGGAGGGCTCAAACAGGGTTGAGCCCTTAAACAAACATGAAGAATGGCTCAAAAAAGGCCTAGTTTTAGTTAGGGTCGGAGCCCAAAATAGTAAGAAAATAGGGCTAAGAAATGGGACAAAAAAGTGCTACAAAAGGAGGGAAATGGACTTACCCTTGAAGACCGATGCTTTTGTTGCTTCTTGGCTTGTGTTTGCTGCCTCTAAGCCTCTGAAAAACCTCTCCTTGCTGCTGGAATGGAGTAGTGGTGGTGGTGCTTGATAGTGATGAACAAATGGGGTTGAAACTTAGGAATTTTGAAGGAAAATGAGAGAGATGGAGGGAGATGAGTGTAGGCAATCTTTCTAACCCTTTTCCTTGAGTTGGGAGGCCACCTATATAGGAAAGAAAGGGGAGGAAAAGTGGAGGCAAAAGTGGAGGGAAATGAGCCCTTATTTCCCTCCAAAAGGGTCCCCCGGATAGAGATATTTTCTGGGGGAAAACAGCACACAGTTGTAAAGCACACATCCCAAGGAAACAGGCCGGCTGGGTGTTTTGGCTGCAGGTGGCCGGCCGGCCACCCCCCATGGCCGGCCGGCCAAGGGGCAAAAATGGAAAGTTGATTTTCTGGCCGGCCACCACATATTGGTGTCCTCCCATGTGTGTACAACAAGACCCTATGGTTGGAAATTGGCAACTCTGAAACAAGAGAGGCAACATGCCACTTTTAGAAGGGGTTCAAAAGGGTCAATGAGAATTACTGGCCGGCCATGTGTTTTTAGGGTCCTCCCATGTGTGTACAACACAAATATGTGGTTTTGGCTTGAAGAAAATGGCCCTAGGGTGTTCAACATTAGCCCGGAAGTGAGAAAAACGGGCGCCGGGGGGCGCCGAAGGAGCATAATTGGTTGCTGAGACAATTGCTGGCCTCCCACCCTCCAGTGATCTTCCTGGTGATAAAACAGAGGTACCTGCCAAAAATGAACAAAAACCGATGCAAAACGAATGCTCGGGGGCCAAAACACGCAGTTCGGGGTCCCGAAAACCGGCCGTTAAGCACCGAAAGTGGTGTTTGGCCACGAAGTGGGTATCTAAGACCCCAGTGTCCCTTGAAAGGGAGTAAATGAGATGTATGCCAAAAACCGGAGGAATCGGAGATGGTTAGACGGTCTCGAATCGAGGCACACGGCCTGACGGCTCCGAAAACCGGGAACCGGGCTCTGAAATGGGCAAAATGGCCTACGGGCACGAAATGTAGCCCACGGCCACTAAGAGATAGTCTACGGGACCTCTCCTTCCCCTCAGGAAAGAAAATAGAGAAAAACCGAGTCTGGTTCGCAAATCGAGGCAAGGCATAGAAGAAGGTTCGGAAGTCCGGAGGCAGGGCGCACGGCCGCGACTCTGAGACTTCTGAACGAGCGCAATATGCAACAGCACCGAGCGCTCAATCGGTGACGTCTGAGTCTTAAGGTCAGTCAAAAATGGGGTGTCTACAAATTGGCTCATGAATTGAGATGAACTGATTTAGCTTGAACTGATGAGAAGAAAAAAAGGATTGAGTTATGAAATTTGGTACTTTATGATGATATAGAATATAAATGTCTTCTCACCGGTATTGTAAATGCACATTCTACTTATATCTTTGTTAAGGTCCATATACTGTGTCAGATTGTTCCTATTGGGCTTTGGCTCATCCTATTTGGGAACACCATTTTCAGGTGTTGACATTATGCCTCTGCCAAGGCAGTAGCTCAGAAGGAATTTAGAGCACGGGCTTCACTTTTGTACTTATTTGTATAGCCATGGACTTAAATTGTATAGAGTTAGACTCTCTTTTATTGTAACCAAGCAATGACTTGGAAAGTTATAAGCCGTTAGAACATATAATTATATGTTTAACTTTCATTCCTCTTTACTACTTGTAATACATGTTGTAGATTCAGGATGAACTATTTATGAATGTATATCACATGTGTCACTTTTGTATAACAATTCAGATTAATGGAAGTTTATTATTTTGATTATGTTGTCTTATATATATTGTGTTGGATCGAATTATTGTAATTATTTTCGGGACGTTACAAATTTTCTTTAATGTTTTAAATAATTTTTTAGTTTTTAGATACACTTAATATAAATACAATTAAAAAGTATAATATTTGTGAAAAAAAAAAATCTTTAGAAAAATCACTAAATACCCAAAATACAATATATATATAAATGCAATACATTTTCGTATTTTTGTGAATTTATTGTTTTTAACAAATATTTTAATTTTTAAATACATCCAGGTTAAGTGCATTTTAAAAGTAAAAAAATTGCTCAAAATATTTAAAAAAAATCACTAAAACCAAAAAATAAAAACAAAAAATAAAAAATTTAATTTTCAGAAAATTGAATTCAAAAAATTGGAACCACAAAATTTTTCATCTCAAAGATGAAAAAAATAAATTTTAAATAAAAAAATTGAGTATTAGTTGTGTTGAGTATTCTTTAGATTGTAATTGAATTTTAATTTTTTTTACCCACTCAATTTTGAAAATACTATTAATTAATCAATTCTATTGAAATTAATTTGGGGAATAAACTAGTTACAATTACTCGCGCACACACATATAGATTAGCACATAAATTTTTGGCTCAAATAGTTTCTAAAAGATCAACTCGAGATAATTTGCGACTTAAAGAGCTAATTCTAAATGAGGATTTTTATATTTTTTAATTTTTTTTTGTAAAATATATTATTTAAAATTTAATTTTTTTCATTATTGAGATAGAAAATTAATTATTATTTATTAAATATTTAAATTTATTTTTTTATATTTGGGGGTTAATTAATTTTTAACATATAGTTTGGGGGTAAAATGAAGTTTCAATTAAAAAAAACTAAAGGTCAAATAAAATAATGCAATTAATTTTCAAATAATAATTAAGGAATGAAATGATATTTCCTCTTAAAATTCATATTGCCAAACATTGCATCTCAACTATGAAATAGGATCCAACACCAACCACACCTAAAACGATAGAGAGAGAAAAAAAAAAACAAAAACAAAAACAAAAACAAAAAAAAAACAAAAACAAAAACAAAAAAAAACCAAAAAAAAAAAAAAAAAAAAAAAAACAAACAAACAAACAGTAAACAACAAAAACTAATACCAAACGTGGGCTAAGGCCGTTATAAGCAACATGATTTGCTTCCACTCAAATTTTCAGAATTTGGTGTATCAAATCTTTTTGAAAACTTTTGTTTTGTAAAAAATTATTTTTATTCTATTTAAATATTTTATTATAATTTTTAAATTAAAATAATTTTGGAAAAATCGTATCTAGATTTTACGCCATTATAAAAAATAATTTTTTTTAATATCAACTTATTCGATGATCCCTTTTTAAAAGGTGTATTTTTTAAACATTTTTAAAAAAAATTATATTGGGAAACTTTAAGCATATTGCTTTTGCATTTGTTCATTAATATTAAATTTTTAATTAATTTTATTTATTATTTTTGGTTGTTCAAGTTATTTGGTGTTTCTGGCCAAGTCCACTAAAATTTAATTTGAATTTTTGAATAGATCCTCACCGAATTAAAAATTATGTTGCATAATCTTTAATAAACACTACAAGAAATGTCACTTTTGGCTACCAAAATATTGGTCGCCAAAAGTCCAAAATTTGGTCGCTGAAACCATTTAGCGACCAAAATTTTTTGTCGCCAAACTGGTCGCCTATACCCTGTCGGCGATAGTATTGGCGACTAAATTATTTTTGGTCGCTGAAAGTGAACGTTTTGGCTACTAAATTTTCGTTAGTCGGCAAAGGTTATGTTTTGGCGACCAAAATATTAGTAGCCAAAAGTAAGCATTTGGCTACTAAATTGTCATTAGTCGGCAAAGGTTATGTTTTGGCTACCAAAATATTAGTAGCCAAAAGTAAGCATTTGGCTACTAAATTGTCATTAGTCGGCAAAGGTTATGTTTTGGCTACCAAAATATTAGTAGCCAAAAGTAAGCATTTGGCTACTAAATTTTCATTAGTCGGCAAAGGTTATGTTTTGGCTACCAAAACATTAGTAGCCAAAAGTAAGCATTTGGCTACTAAATTTTCATTAGTCGGCAAAGGTTATGTTTTGGCTACCAAAACATTAGTAGCCAAAAGTAAGCATTTGGCTACTAAATTTTCGTTAGTCGGCAATAGTGACATTTCGGCTACTAATTTTTTAGCCACTAAAAGTTCTACATGAAAATTTTAACCAACTATTCATTACTTTTTGCTACCAAATATTTTAGTCGCCAAATGTTTTTGCTACTAAATTATTAGTAGCCAAAAAATTCCAACTATGTATTTGGCTACCAAAATATTTGGTGGCCAAATATTTTCTTTTTTTTTTTTTCCCCAAAAAAATTCTAAACAACCTACATCCATGTTTAATACAACCTGAATAGTTAAAAATATCTTAATAACCAACCATCCAAAACATTAAAAATAAACGTCCTCTCATGGAATCTGAATAGTTAACAGCGCCAAACAGCAATCTGAATAGTTAACAGCTTCCTCTCATGGAAAATTGGAAAGATTGTGAAAAGGGTCATACATCCATTGCAAAGTTGGAAAAATAAACCAAAAGGTGTAATCCAGCCCCAGATAATGATACACAATAGCTTGTAAATGAGACTCTTTCTTAGGTTCCACACAAAATGAAACATCAAATAAGCTCAACAAAACACTGAACTTGTACTAGATGAGGACAATGTTATAATGTAAAAACTTGAACAACAAACCAGTATCATATCTTAATAACCAAGTTTCACTGTCCCACAACTATTAACATCTCTATTCAGTAGAGCAGAGAGAGCATGAAAGACTCCATTGCAAGACCAGAGAATTAATTATTTATCACAGCGGCTTTTGATAACATCAAGGTCAATCTCAATTATTAATTATTATTATTATTATTATTTTTTTTTGCCTGCAAGGGTTGATATCGTCAAAAAATTTTATTTTTTGTTAAAATATATATTTTTTTGTAGTTAATGAGTTTTTAAAAAAAAAATTCTTTTTTTTTTAGTTATTAAGATTGCAAATTTATTTGTTTCATTTTTATTTTAATGAAAAAAATATTATTATTTTTTATTTGGTAGAAGTAGGGGTAATATTTTAATGAAAAATATTTTTCCACTAAAATAAAAGTTAAATTTTCTGTAGTCAATGAAAAATATTTTTCTGAGGCCTATTTTTTTTGGTTACTAAAAATCATGAACTAATTTTTTGTGGTAGAGGAAAGGGAGCGGCAGTAGTGGTGAAGATGGTAGATAAGAGATGATGGTGGTGGTGATGGGGATGGCGAAAGATTAAATTCATCAGACTGACCTGTAACTATGCCTTTAAATTTTTGCAATGTAAAACTATCGACAAACAAACAATAACAAGTTGCCCATTTTAGAATTTAATTTATTTTTATAATATAATTATTACATTTTAAAAATATTAATTTATCAAAATTACCTTTTGATAGTATAGTTTTTTAGAAATATCAATTGTCATAATTGTACTTTTTGTATTATTAACGGATTTAAAAAAAGAACAAAATAAGAAATTCATATTATTTTAATAATTAATTTTTTTAAAAAATTAATATTTTGAGATAATAAAAAATAAAATAAGATATTAACATTTTTGGATGGTGGGTGTACAACCTCTTCATAAAAATAAAAATAAAAATAAAATAAAACAACTATTTTGTTTAGTCAAATTTTCAAGTGGAGACTAATGGTATTGTTGTTAATAAAATAAAATACTATTTTGTTAATTTTTTTATTTTCATTCGGCTACCAAAAAATTTAGTAGCCAAAAGTAGGTCTACAGCGACTAAAAAGAATTTTGTCGCCGAAACTTAACATTTGGCGACCAAAATTTTGGTCGGCAAAGATTACAAATTAATTTTTTTATTTTCATTCGGCTACCAAAAAAATTAGTAGCCAAAAGTAGGTCTACAGCGACTAAAAAGAATTTTGTCGCCGAAACTTAACATTTGGCGACCAAAATTTTGGTCGGCAAAGATTAAAAATTAATTTTTTTATTTTCATTCGGCTACCAAACAATTTAGTAGCTAAAGGTACCTCTACGGCTACTAAATTTTCTTTTCGTCGCCAATTGTGATATGTTCAGCTACTAAAAATTTTTTTAGTCGCCAATTGTAATATCTTTAGCTACTAAATTTTTTTTAGTAGCCAATAATCAACATTCCCCTACTAAAAAAAATTAGTGGCTAAAAAGTTGACTTTTGCCGACTAATATTATTTTTGGTAGCCAATTCCGTGACTTTTGGCGACTAAATTGGTTTTGGTAGCTAAAAGTGGTCGGAAAAAATGCTTTTTCTTGTAGTGAAATTTCATCCTTGACTCAAGTTACTTGGGTTGATCTCACCCAAGTTTGCAACTCTAACAAGGGAATTGAAAGTTACATGATTGAAATTAGGATGGTAAATTAAAAATTGATACATTAGTTATGACAAATAAAAAATCAATACATTAATTGTGATAAAATTATAAAACTTAAATTAAAAGTTTCAATCTTTTTTATTTGCATAATTTACATACAAAAATCAAACTATTTATATTATTTTATATAAAAATATGTTATTAAATTATTTCACATTCCATGCATAGTATGAGTCTACCACTAATCAATATAAATTATAATATGAGGCTAAATAATTCAAACCCGCGGAGTCAAGAGTCTTGCTCATGCCCCAATCCAAGATT
Source organism: Camellia granthamiana (assembly GCA_036172215.1). Classification (NCBI taxonomy): domain Eukaryota; kingdom Viridiplantae; phylum Streptophyta; class Magnoliopsida; order Ericales; family Theaceae; genus Camellia; species Camellia granthamiana. Next base: position 104,831,445 of record CM069912.1, read on the forward strand.
TAGGCCTCATTTTGGAATAGATTATTTTAATAATTTTTGATTTTTTAGCTAAAATATGAGGTAAAAAAAAACTAGTATGTTTCGGATGACTTTTAGTTTTTTACGAAAAGATGTGTAAAAAGTAGAGAAAAAAATAGAATCTTTAACTTTTTGGTATAAGTTGTTGGATTTTTTTATTTTTTTAGTGATTTTTTAACTTTTAGGTTAAAAAGTGATATTGTCAAACGAGACCTTAGAAAACAATGAGCAAATCTTTTACGTACATAGCATTAAATGGGTAAATATTTGATTAAAAATATACATTATGCGTAGGGTTGTTTTATTCTCTTCCTACCCTCACTACAAGAATTTACACATTTTGCGACCACTCTTGCTGACCAAAAAAATTTTGGTCGCAAAAAAATGACATTTGGTGACCAAATATTAATTAGTCACGAATGATCATTAATTTTGGCGACCAAATATTATTGGTCGCAGAAGGTTATATTTTGGCGACCAAAAAATGAGTTGGTCGCAGAAAGTGGTATGCTTTTGCCGACCAACTACAAATTTGGTCGCGGAATGTCACATATTTTTTGGCAACCAAAAATTTGGTCGCTAAAAACTTATTTTCAACAACCAAAAAAAATTAGTCGCCAAATATTTCACATTTAGCGACTAATATTTTAGTCGCCGTTGATTGAGATTTAGCGACTAAAAAAGTTTGTCGGCGAAGGTACCTTTTTTGCGACTAATATGGTCTTTGGTCGCCGAAAGTTTGGGAGGGAAATTTGAAACGTGGAGGTGGGAATTGAAAGCCCTGGCTCCCAAAATCAACAAATAAAAAAAATCAAAAGCCCTGACTCTCAAGATCAATCTATAGCCAATGGTTCTAATCATAAAGGAAGAACAAAGAACGCTATTAGTGGCATGGGTTAGTGAGAGAAGCTCTTCCATTCTCTGGAATTTCTAAAATTCTACGGTTTCAATAGCTCATTGATGTCGATGGAGTCTCCACAGTTTACCAAAGGGGTTTCGTCTAGGGCTAAGGATGTAGTTAGGGATTCGAAATCAACAGCATTATTTGGTTTCGGGCAAACTAAATCGGGGTTTGAGCTTAGAGCAAGAGGAATCGAAAATATCCTCTGAGGAGGTTCCTTCGATTAGTGTTAACAGATTGACGATGGGGGGTGAAGGGAGTCTTAGCCCTAGTTCGAGGTCGTTCGCTGCTTCTATGGAGGGCCTTTGATCAGAAATTGTTGCGATGGATGCTCTTGGTCCTGATGAGCGAGGTTCAACTAGAGGTAGTATAGCGGTCCCGGGTTTACCCCTTGTTGTACAGTGATCCGGACATGTGTCCGTGGATGTTGGTAGTTGAGTATTGTCTTGTTTACATCCTTTCCTACTTTGTATTTGAGTTATAGGATGTATTGGGCAGGTTTGTTACAGGTTGGTTGTGTTTGGAAACCAAGTGTTGCTGCCCAGAATTTTGGCTGGTCGCTCGAGCGAGGGTTTGGTCGCTCGAGCGAGGGTTGGTTTTGTGTCTGGTGGCTCGAGCCAGAGTGGCTTCGCTCGAGCGAGCGACTGCGTCTGGCTCAGACCTGAAGGTTGTGTTTCTTCGCTCGAGCGAGCTGGTTCGTCTTCGCTCGAGCGAGCGTCGTACTGCAAATCGGAAAATTTGCACTGTTGGCTCGAGCGAGCGTGTGTCTTCGCTCGAGCGAGACCAGTTGTTGTGTCTGGTCGCTCGAGCGACGGGGTCTTCGCTCGAGCGAGCCTGTTTATATCAGCAACGCAGCACCGAACTAAACATCACTTTTTCTTAACTTCATCTTCTTCAAACCCTTATTTTGAGAGCTTCTCTCTCTACACTTGCACTCTCTCTAAGATTTGATCTACCTAGGGTGATTTCCTACCCTAAGGCCTTTGTTAAAAAGCTAGAGGGTGGCTTGGGCTTCGTTTTAATCGGAACAAATTTGGTTTTGGAGCAAGTTGGGTGTTGGGCATCATCTCCTTTGGAGCTCATTCTTTGAGGTAGGGATACCCTACTCCTCTTTATGAGTTTTGTCTTTCAATTTTAGCATTTTGATATGTTGGAAGTTGTTGTGTAATTTTGGGAAACTTTGGGCCATTGTGTAATTTTATAAAAGTTGGGGGTTTTTATCTATGATAAACCTAGAAGCATGTTTGGTATATAAACATGGAATTAATGTTGAAACATTAGTGGAATTGGAACCTAAGGGTTGTGATGTTAATTATGGAGGATGTCCTAATTACATTGATTGATTAATTTGAATAATTAATTGTGTTGATTTGTGATGTATATAATTGTTGTTTATATGCATTGTGTTGTGTTGGAGGAGATAGGGGATGTACTCCACGGTTTAGGGGAAGATAGGGGATGAACCTCTAAACCGGATGTTGTTGGGAGGAGATAGGGGATGAACTCCGTAGATAGAGCGGGTATGCTTATCTAGAAGTGTTGACATAGCGGATATGCTTGTTGTTGGAAGTATTGATATAACTGTTATGTTTATCTTTGATGAAGTGAAAAGTGTTGGCATGAGTGTGTGTCTCATGTGTGATGTTTGGCCAGGTTCTGAGCCAAGGCTATGAAATGGCAAGTAAAGAGGAAAGAAATGGAAATGAAAGGAAATATAGACTTAAGTGTCTTGGAACTGTGTTATATTATGAATGAATGTAAAAGTGTTGACCATCTATCAACTGTTAATCTTTTAGGCATTGTTCATGATTGGTTTAGTATATTTCTACTGGGCTGTGGCTCACCCTATATGGGAACATCATTTTCAGGTACAGGAAGCATGCCACCTCCAAGGACTTAGCTTGGGAGGCTAGTGGCGGACAATATTTTGGGTTGTCTTTCTTTTTGTTGTATTACATGTAAATTCAAGCCAAGGGCTTTATGTGTAAATGAGTTAGCACTCTACTTTTGTGTAACCAAGTGTTAACTTGGAAAGCTGTAAGCCTTTAGGGCATTTGCTTTTGTTGTTAACATGTAATACTCTTGTAATAAGACTCTGATGAATGGAAAGACGTGAACTTTTATATATCATAGCATGTTTATATTGTTGGGATTTATGTTATTATTTTGAGGGCATTACAACTTGGTATCAGAGCGTACCGGGTTCGAATACTTTGGGTACGTGGGAAGTGATTAGGATCACAATGGGTTTGTCTCGCTTGATAGAGACTTGGTGTAGAATCATATGCTATGTGTTTAAATTAATAACATGTTTATGTGATTAATTGGGTATGGGATTTAGTTTCTAGGATATTGATTGAATCTTTGGGTTTCTGGGAGTCTTGTTGGAAAAGCACTTGATCAATGCTGTTTCTAACCGGTACTCTAGTAACGCCTTGGGACTATCATTATCCGGAAATGAAATTCGTAAGTGCTTATGTGTTTATGTGCTTACGTGGAATGAATTACAGTTGTCCATGCATTAGGACGTGAGTGTTTAGCTTTGGCACGTTTATGAATGTGCTAATGTTCTGTGTTACCTTTATTAGGATGTCAGGACGAGCAAGAGGTGGTAGGCGTGGTAGGCCTAGGAGGCAGGAGGTGCCATTACCGGAGGAGATTCCGGCAGTTCAGGAGGGGGTTGGTCAGGCCAATGTGGCCGAACCAGCAGGTCAGCAGGCCATGAGTGCCTTGGCCCAGGAGATAGCAGGAGCTCTGGGTATTCTTAGAGCAGGGAATCAGGCAGCTGAGGCGGGGCCTTCCTTTTTGAAAAGGGAGTTCTTCCGGTCTAACCCGGAGGAATTTGTTGGGGATCCTAAGGAGCCACTGAAGGCAGACGAGTGGCTAGAACAGATGAGTAAAACGTTCGAGATGCTAGGCATTGAGGACGGAGCATTGAAAGTGACCTTGGCATCCTTCCAGCTGAAGGGAGATGCGGGTCAATGGTGGAAATATGAGAAAGTTCGTGTTGGTGGTGCTTGGGAGGCGTTTGTGAATGCTTTCCAGGAGAGGTTTTTATCTGCTGTGGCAAGAGAGAGGCTGAGGGATCAGTTCAGCAAGCTTAAGCAGGAGGGTTTGTCTGTAGCCGAGTTTGAGGCTACATTTACTAGCTTGTCCAGGTTCGCACCTGAACTTGTGGCGACAGAGGAGCGCCGTTGCTACGAGTTTGAGCGGAAGTTGAGATGGGATCTCAAGTTGAAAGTTGGTGGACCCTACATTCGAGATTACAGGCATTTGGTGGATGCTGCAGCTCATATGGAGCTGATGATGCAGGAGGGAGAGGAGGAGAAACATGGAGGCTCCAAGAGGGGCCAAGAGGGACAGGGCGATGGTAGGAGGCAGAGGGGTTATAACCCTCAGCAGTCCCAGAGTGGTTTGGCTAGGTCGACTTTCCCAGTACCGAGTGCAGGCTCCGGGAGGGGCAGTCAGGGAGAGTTCACCTGTTTCAAGTGTGGCCAGCCGGGTCACAAGGCTTCAGTTTGCCCACTGAAGGGCGGGGGTCAGAGAGCTGCTTCTTCGTCAGCTAGACCGCAGAGTCAGAGTTCGGGCAGGGGGCAGCCCTTGTCGTGTTATCAGTGTGGACAGCCTGGGCACCTGAAGAGGTTTTGCCCGCGGTTGAGTGCCACTTCAGGAGCGTCTGGTTCTAGGCAGACGCAGGGTTTTCAGCCAGCTCAGTCTGTGCAGGCCTCGAGGGCCAATCCGGGGGCTTCGTCGTCCCAGTCAGTGCAGCAGTCCTATGCTCCGAGAGGCGAGCAGGTGGATCAGGGGCCTACAGGGCGCGTGTATGCTGTTACCGCGCAGGATCTTGTACCGGCTCCATCAGTAGTGAGAGGTACCTTTCTGTTTTGCAACTCGGTTGCTAGAGTGTTGATAGATACGGGTGCATCTCATTCTTTTGTATCTGCTGCATTTGCATCTGTGTTGGAGTTGGAGTTAGCACTATTAGCATCTCCTATTTGTGTTGTGTCACCTATTGGGGGTGAGTTGATCTTGAAACACGGATGTAGAGGTTGTGATATTGAGGTCGACGATCATCGTCTTCCGTTTCCTTTTGTAGTTATGCCCATGAAGGGCTTTGATGTTATTTTGGGTATGGACTGGTTATCGTCATACCGAGCTGTTATTGACTGCTACCGCCAGAGGGTTACTTGTTGTACTGTGAGCGGGGAGTATTTCCATTTCTTGGGAGACCGGGTTGGTAGTGTTGTGCCACCGGGGTATGGTCCGCGAGGGCGGAATGAGCTTAGTGGTTTACTTGCTAGCTTTGAGAGTGGTGAGTGTGATGAGATTCAGATAGTGTTGCCGAGGGTAGTTTGTGAGTACTCGGATGTTTTTCCCGAGGACCTTGTTGATTTGCCACCTCACCGAGAGATTGAGTTCTCTATCGATTTAGTGCCCGGCACGGCGCCGATTTCTATGGCACCTTACCGTTTTGCTCCAGCAGAGTTGGTTGAGTTGAAAGTTCAGCTCCAGGAATTGCTAGATAAGGGCTTTGTTCGCCCTAGTGTTTCACCGGCACTCTTTGCTAAGAAGAAAGATGGTGCCTTGAGATTGTGTATTGACTACCGGAAGTTGAATCGGGCTACGGTTAAGAATAAGTACCCTATGCCCCGTATAGATGATTTGTTTGACCAGTTGAAGGGTTCCCGTTGTTTCTCTAAGATAGATTTGAGATCGGGTTACCACCAGTTGAGGGTCAGGGAGGAGGATATTCCGAAGACGGCATTCCGTACGCGGTATGGCCATTATGAGTTTCTGGTAATGCCATTTGGGCTTACCAACGCACCGGCAGTCTTTATGGACTTGATGAACCGGATCTTCCGGGAATTCTTGGATCGTTTTGTAGTCGTCTTCGTGGACGACATTCTTATCTATTCACCTTCAGAGGAGGAGCACGAGGAACACTTGAGAGTGGTGCTTGAGTTGCTTAGAGCCCATAGGCTGTATGCCAAGTTTGGGAAGTGTGAGTTTTGGCTAAGAGAAGTCAAGTTCTTAGGCCATGTGGTATCCGGGGAAGGGGTGTCTGTTGATACATCCAAGACTGAGGCAGTGCAAGATTGGGCACAGCCTAAGAGTGTGTTTGAGATCCGCAGTTTTCTGGGATTAGCTGGGTATTACCGCCGGTTTGTGAAGGATTTCTCCAGGTTAGCTTCACCGTTGACCAGATTGACTCGGAGGGGAGTCAGTTTTGTTTGGAGTGAGACTTGTGAAAAGTCGTTCCAGGAGTTGAAAGTTAGACTGACCATCGCTCCGGTCTTGATTATTCCGGAGAGAGGGTTGGGTTATGCAGTCTATTGTGATGCCTCACGAGAGGGTTTGGGTTGTGTATTGATGCAAGAGGGGAAAGTGGTAGCTTATGGCTCACGTCAGTTGAAAATTCACGAGAAGAATTACCCTACGCATGATCTAGAGTTAGCGGCTGTGATCTTTGCCTTGAAAATCTGGAGGCACTACCTTTATGGTGAGAGATTCGAGGTATTCTCGGATCACAAGAGTCTGAAGTATCTGTTTTCACAGAAAGACTTGAATTTGAGGCAGAGGAGGTGGATGGAGTTCATTGAGGATTATGACTTCGAGTTGCATTATCACCCGGGAAAGGCCAATGTTGTGGCCGATGCCCTTAGCAGGAAATCCACTAGTGATGTAGCATGTGTAGCCATCCGGGAGTGGGAGATGTTGGGGGCCATTGGAGAGTTTGATTTGCTTTTGAGCGAATCCGTTGAGGCTGCGGCCTTGTTTTCCGTTGTTGCGCAGCCTACGCTTGTGACTCGAGTGTTAGAGGCACAGAGAGGTGACCTTGAGGTGGAATCTCTCAGAGAGAAGATCTCCAGTGGGAAAGTTGAGAAGGGTTTGACGGTGTATCCCGACCTGAGTGTGAGATACCGAGACCGTTTGTTTGTACCGGAGTCTTGCCAAGAGGAAGTACTCCGAGAGTTTCACCATTCGCGCCTTGCGGTGCATCCGGGAGGTACTAAGATGTACCGGGATTTGGGTCGCCAGTTTTGGTGGCGGGGTATGAAGAGAGATGTGGCAGTTTTTGTGTCCAAGTGCCTTACTTGCCAGCAAGTGAAGGCCGAGCATCAGAGGCCAGCGGGTTTGTTACAACCCTTGCCTATTGCCGAGTGGAAGTGGGAGCATGTCACTATGGACTTCGTTGTAGGTCTTCCGAGGACTCAGCGGGGTAGTGATGCTATTTGGGTGGTTGTAGACCGGTTGACTAAGTCGGCGCACTTCATTCCTATGCGCGTGAGAGATTCAGTAGATCATCTTGCCGACTTGTATATTCGGGACGTAGTGAGGTTGCACGGGGTCCCAGTGACGATCGTCTCAGATAGAGATCCTCGTTTTACTGCTAGGTTGTGGCAGAGTTTGCAGAGTGCCTTGGGTACTAAGTTGACCTTTAGTACAGCTTATCATCCTCAGACTGACGGGCAGTCCGAGCGTACTATTCAGATCCTCGAGGATATGCTTCGGGGTGGTGTCCTTGATTTCAGTGGGACGTGGGAGAGGCACTTACCATTGGTAGAGTTTGCCTACAACAACAGTTTTCAGTCTAGTATTGGTATGGCACCGTTTGAGGCCTTGTATGGCCGACCTTGTAGGTCTCCAGTTTGTTGGGCCGAGGTGGGTGACGCACCTTTGTTGGGTCCGGAGTTGGTTAGGGAGACGACGGAGAAAGTTGAGCTTATCCGTAGGAGGCTTATTACAGCCCAGAGTCGTCAGAAATCTTATGCTGACCGTAGGAGGAGACCATTGGAGTTTGAGATAGGTGATCATGTATTTCTGAAGATATCACCTAGACGGGGTTTGATGAGGTTTGGGAAGAGTGGGAAGTTATCCCCTCGGTTTATTGGTCCTTTTGAGATTCTTGAGAGGGTTGGCGAGGTTGCTTATCGTTTAGCTTTGCCGCCACAGTTATCCGGGGTTCATGACGTGTTTCATGTGAGTATGCTTCGGAAGTATGAGCCGGATCCATCACATGTGTTGGATTGGACCGACTTAGAGGTAGATGAGGATGCCTCGTATGAGGAGAGACCGGTTCGGGTCTTGGATAGGCGGGATCAAGTCCTGCGTGGCAAGACCATCCCTTTGGTTAAGGTTTTGTGGAAACATCACGGAGTGGAGGAGGCCACTTGGGAACGTGAGTTGGGAGTCCGCGAGAAATATCCGGACTTGTTTGTTGATGTGTAATCAAGTGTTGCAATTGTGTAATTGTAATAAAATTTAAGAGTATTGAAAATGTCTTAAATTGAGGAACATGGTGCATGTTTGTTGTAGAACTTACCTTGTTATGGGAGTTGATTATAATATTGCATGTGTTGGCTATATTATAGAAATGGAATTGTATCATGATTATTGCTTATGATATGAATTGAGAACCATGTGTGTTGGAAATGGTTGAAATGGAAAGAGAATGCATATTGAAATGTATATGTTGTAGAATGCCTCTTGATAAGAGATGGAATGACCAGGAATGGGTCGAATTGTGGAATGTTGTAGTATAACGTTTTTCAAAAGAAAGGAAAAACTTGCTTTTCAAAAACTTGTTTTTCACAAACGTATTCTTAATTTCGGGGACGAAATTCTTTAAGGGGGGGAGGTTATAGCGGTCCCGGGTTTACCCCTTGTTGTACAGTGATCCGGACATGTGTCCGTGGATGTTGGTAGTTGAGTATTGTCTTGTTTACATCCTTTCCTACTTTGTATTTGAGTTATAGGATGTATTGGGCAGGTTTGTTACAGGTTGGTTGTGTTTGGAAACCAAGTGTTGCTGCCCAGAATTTTGGCTGGTCGCTCGAGCGAGGGTTTGGTCGCTCGAGCGAGGGTTGGTTTTGTGTCTGGTGGCTCGAGCCAGAGTGGCTTCGCTCGAGCGAGCGACTGCGTCTGGCTCAGACCTGAAGGTTGTGTTTCTTCGCTCGAGCGAGCTGGTTCGTCTTCGCTCGAGCGAGCGTCGTACTGCAAATCGGAAAATTTGCACTGTTGGCTCGAGCGAGCGTGTGTCTTCGCTCGAGCGAGACCAGTTGTTGTGTCTGGTCGCTCGAGCGACGGGGTCTTCGCTCGAGCGAGCCTGTTTATATCAGCAACGCAGCACCGAACTAAACATCACTTTTTCTTAACTTCATCTTCTTCAAACCCTTATTTTGAGAGCTTCTCTCTCTACACTTGCACTCTCTCTAAGATTTGATCTACCTAGGGTGATTTCCTACCCTAAGGCCTTTGTTAAAAAGCTAGAGGGTGGCTTGGGCTTCGTTTTAATCGGAACAAATTTGGTTTTGGAGCAAGTTGGGTGTTGGGCATCATCTCCTTTGGAGCTCATTCTTTGAGGTAGGGATACCCTACTCCTCTTTATGAGTTTTGTCTTTCAATTTTAGCATTTTGATATGTTGGAAGTTGTTGTGTAATTTTGGGAAACTTTGGGCCATTGTGTAATTTTATAAAAGTTGGGGGTTTTTATCTATGATAAACCTAGAAGCATGTTTGGTATATAAACATGGAATTAATGTTGAAACATTAGTGGAATTGGAACCTAAGGGTTGTGATGTTAATTATGGAGGATGTCCTAATTACATTGATTGATTAATTTGAATAATTAATTGTGTTGATTTGTGATGTATATAATTGTTGTTTATATGCATTGTGTTGTGTTGGAGGAGATAGGGGATGTACTCCACGGTTTAGGGGAAGATAGGGGATGAACCTCTAAACCGGATGTTGTTGGGAGGAGATAGGGGATGAACTCCGTAGATAGAGCGGGTATGCTTATCTAGAAGTGTTGACATAGCGGATATGCTTGTTGTTGGAAGTATTGATATAACTGTTATGTTTATCTTTGATGAAGTGAAAAGTGTTGGCATGAGTGTGTGTCTCATGTGTGATGTTTGGCCAGGTTCTGAGCCAAGGCTATGAAATGGCAAGTAAAGAGGAAAGAAATGGAAATGAAAGGAAATATAGACTTAAGTGTCTTGGAACTGTGTTATATTATGAATGAATGTAAAAGTGTTGACCATCTATCAACTGTTAATCTTTTAGGCATTGTTCATGATTGGTTTAGTATATTTCTACTGGGCTGTGGCTCACCCTATATGGGAACATCATTTTCAGGTACAGGAAGCATGCCACCTCCAAGGACTTAGCTTGGGAGGCTAGTGGCGGACAATATTTTGGGTTGTCTTTCTTTTTGTTGTATTACATGTAAATTCAAGCCAAGGGCTTTATGTGTAAATGAGTTAGCACTCTACTTTTGTGTAACCAAGTGTTAACTTGGAAAGCTGTAAGCCTTTAGGGCATTTGCTTTTGTTGTTAACATGTAATACTCTTGTAATAAGACTCTGATGAATGGAAAGACGTGAACTTTTATATATCATAGCATGTCTATATTGTTGGGATTTATGTTATTATTTTGAGGGCGTTACAGGTAGGATTTTAAATCGGGGTTTGGATGTGGTAATTTCTCAGTCTCAGGCTATTGAGGACCTGCGGGCTAGGCTTAACACCATTTGTTTGCAAATATGTTGGGGCTAGGCTCAACACCATTTGATTGTCAATTTGTCTTCTAGGGTTTGTGTTCATTTTTTTTAATCAGATGATTTTGATTGTCGTAGGCTTTTATTTGAGTTGCCCAGGCTTCATCAACCTCATCTAAGGATAGGTTCATGCGGCTATTGAGGGAATATCCATTGGGGTCAGCGTCACAGGTTCTAACCAAGAGTGGGGACCAAAGTGCTTTCATAGTAAAGTCGTAGTCAGTGTAGAGCCAACGTCTGAATTTTGTATCTTGCACTTCAGAAACATCTACTGGATAGGCTGCCTAAAAAAGGTACAGATGAAAAGATTAGCAGCTAATATGAATACTTTCTGATCCATACAACACACCTTAACTATATTTTTAAATCTACTATCAGCTATTCATTATGGGACTTGTGAGCTCTAGAAATGTTCAAATAAAAGCAGAGGATTTTGTTGGGTTCTCAAGATGTACCTTAATCTTCTTATCAGTTGTACCTTAATCTACTTATTTTCATTTTGTTTTGTTTTTCCTCAAATTTTCATTTTGTTTTTTTGTTTTTCCTCAGCAACCAAACAGAGGGTTATATTGTCTTAAGGTTCTTGGGAAATTCTTGATTTATCAATTGTTTATGTTGTTTTATTTTATTATTGTTGCTGGTGAACAACTTCTTTCACTTGGTGAATTGTTTAGAAACAGCAGGTAGAGTGTTGTTTCCGTATTTAATGGACAAATTCATGATATGATTTGAAAATTTTAAAAAGAAATTTGCAGCATGATAGATTGAAAACATATATTGATTTATATTGAGAAAGACAATCAGAATTTAAAATGTTAGATAAATCAGATATGAAGTAATTTACATTCTAACATGTGTTTGTGCTATCTCTCTTGTTTGTGTCAGGTTTGGTTTATGGGAAGTTGTCTGGCATTACAAAACATACAACAAAGAGTGATATTATCAGTTTGCTAGAAGGGTGCAATGTGAATTTGGATGATATGAAAGTTGACTACAATAGAACCTATATACCAACTGGAATGTAAATGTTCTTATCATTTGGTTGACCTTTGTTGAATTATTGAAATATATTAGTTTCATTTGTTACTTGATTATATATTTGAATTGGTATTTTTTGTCTGCACATAAGTGGATTGAGGAGGGTATTGTTTAAATGATTAATTTGTTGATATTTTATTTGGTTGTTGTGAACAGGATGATTCAGTTTCCTTCTCGGTATGCCTATGATGCTGCTATCAGGGCAATTAATCGGAAGGCTCGCTTATATAAACTGGAGAGGGTAATATTGATATAAATGCATTTTCCACTACAAGGTTGATCATCTTGTAGTCTGCAAAAGTTCCATGCTTTGGTAACCATGGTTTCATTGGTTTCAGGCTGATCGATCCCAGTGGGATTTTATTACACCCTATGGTGGAAAATCTGTAAGTAGAAGTTTTTATATTGACACTTTAACTTACTAGCTATTTTTATTGATGATCGTTAGATTGAATTACTTAGCAATATAAATCACTTGCTTAGATATTGCAGTTCAATAGGACTAAGCCACTAGATAAAGTATTTTGCGCATTATACATGGGCAAAGTTAAGCAAACAATATTTGAAAAATGGCATCTTAATTGTGCTCAATGTGGTATTTGTTGAAACAAGGATTAGAACAAGCCATATTTGGTGTTCCTGTTAATATATATGGTCGTTGGTTTTGTGTCAGTTTATATGCCAAATAGTTTGTATTACAACCCTTCGCTTCTGAGTCCTGACCTGATAACATCCTTTTATATGCATGAATTATTAAGAGAGGATCTTTTTCCATGAAAGCAAATATCTCCAAAATAAATTATCAATTTTAAAAAATGTTAATTTTCAAATGCACAGCAAAATATTTGTATTTGCTATAGTGAATGAAGAGCATTTCATAAATCCTGAATATTTTTTCCTTGAATTTTTTTGGGGTTTAGAATAGGGCTTTGTGAATTGTTCCTTGTTTTTGGAATCAATGTTGCTACTGCTGAGTTATGTGTTGAAACTTGGATATAGAAAATTTTATAATATTTGGTAATCTGTAAAGAGTAATAATTGATTTACATGGGTTTAATAAAAAAACTTCAATTTTGAAGTTGAGGGTTTTGTGGATCTTGGACTGCTGGGGTTACTGACATGCATGAGAGGGAAATAATACTTACCTATGGACAAGAAAGAAAACCCAAATTGTTTTATCTTATTTTATTTTCTATGATCCAAGTGATGGTCACTTGGGGGTGAGGTGTCGTGAGTATTGATTTTTTTTTTTTCTTCCCCTTTCCTGTCGTTTTAATGCTTTTTGATTTTATAGTAAAGGGTGTAGAATATGAATTTAACATATGTGGGCAGACTACTTGAGTGGTCATGATTGTTGGAAACTGCAAAACGTGTGGATCTTTGTGCTGGTTTGTAATTTCAATTGCAATGAAATACTGATTATTAGACTATCACACAGCCTACTTAATGGAATTATAAGGAGCATTTCAACGAGATGTCAGATATTTTTGACCCTTACACAATTAGAAGAAACATCGCCATGACTTGAAGGTTATCCTTGATATTTCTAGCGCAAAAGGAAATAATTAACTTCAACTTTCAGATAGACAATTTGTTGGACTTCGTTTGAACTAAGTCGTTGTCTGAATCCTTAAGATCTTTTCTTATAAGGCGAATATATTACTCGGATTGTTGTGTGCTTCTCATGGAATTTAATGATTGTTATTTGTTGCTGCAAATTAAGCCGTAGGCATAGGCCTGCTTTGATTCATTCATGAATTTTGAGTGATCTGGGTGCCATTTTGAACTCTATCTTGTCCATATATCTAAGTGCTAATTGTTGAAAATGTTTATATGTGGAATGTTGACGTTGAAGAGATGAATGATTTTGATTGCACATTTCTTTTGGGTACATGTTGCTGATAAATCGGCCTCACATTGTTTTTGTCACCCAGTAAGATGACATTGTAGTTGTTTGATCTTCAACTTGATCCTTAAGAGTGCTTGCTTAAACATTTTGTATTTGATTTTCAATCCTCGATATTTGTACTCATTTATCTGCTATATTGCTTCAGCAGCCTGATAGCAGCATGCTCTTGGAGCTCACCTTTCTCTATCCTATAAATTGCCACTTTATACTGAGTTTGACATCTGTAAACTGATAAAGACCCTAGTAATTGATTGACCTTGTCTAATGAATATAATGGAAGAATTATTGGTGCATGTTGAGATTTTGGTGTTTTTAGCATTGAGTTAGGTCAACCAAGCCTATTTATTTTGGAATCTGAAATGTTAATTGCATACATAATATTGATTCTATTTTGTAGCATTCAAGGTTGTCTAGTTGATTTATTGTTTTCACAGTTTATATACTACTGACTTGTAGCCTTGGTCTGATTGTGTGGCTTAATTTTTTTCATTAACTCATCTGACATTACTAGGTGGAGACAATGATTTTAACGAAGCAGTATCGCTGCATGCACTCAACAAGCTGTACATGCACGAAAGGGCATCTAACTGAGGATGCGATCTTTCTAATTTTTCAGCACTTGAATTGGGATCCTAAGTTGATAGCAGCCTTTTCTTGTGCATGCAAATGGTTTGATGATGTTGCTAAAAGAGTACTCTGGAAGGAGTTTTGCAAGGCTAGAGCTCCGAAGATGATGCTTGATCTGCAATCTAGTGGGAGTCACAGTGTTGATGGGAACTGGAGGGCGCTTGGGAAGCTGCTTATTTACTGTTCTGGATGTACCAAGGGTGGCTTGTTCAATAATATTCATATTCCTGGCCATTTTGTTTATAGGACCCGTTTCTCTAGGACTTTAGAGAAAAGCTTTCTTTTGCCGCAATGCAGAACAGATGTGCTGTATGTGTCTGATCCTTGTGAACATCTTGACCAAGGGAAAGAGGGAGATGTGGGATTTTTCTGTGGAGTTTTCAAGTCCTTTGCAATGTCAAAGGTTCGGAAGATGCTAATCAGCAGGGGGGCCAAGTTTCATCCAACAGAAGTGTGCCCCTATTGTAAGGCAAAGCTGTGGAGCATACTGCAAGCAAAAATGGTACCGTAGAGTGCTAGCTGCAGGTTAGGTTCTTACGAAGATGCAATCGAGTATTACGTGTGCCTTAATGGGCATATGCTTGGTATCTGCACCCTCTTGCCATTGTCTGATTCAGAGGCATCTGAGTTGGAGTGATACTTTGAACTAAACCCAGGTATATCTAATCTAAGCACACAGATTTTTCTTTCCTTTCTGGTTTTTCTTTTTTAAAATCAATAGGGTTCCTTTTCGTATTTGTCATGGAACTCTACCATATATATTTATTTAGTGTAATTTTCTACTTTTTCCTGAATGAACACTGCAAGACACTTTGCTACAATCTGTTAACTCTTAAAAGACCTGGCCTTTTAGTGTAGACATTAGGATTTTTATGAGATACAAATGAAGATTCTTTTGCACGGTCACACCTTTTTAACACAGCAAACAAAAAATAGTACACACTTGGGGGGTGGTAAATAAGCTGAACTGAGTTGAGTATTGACCATGTTTGAGCTCTGGTTGAGAATGCAACATTGCAATAAGGGGTTTATCTGAAAGTGCTTGATTACAATCACTAACTATTTCACATGTGATTTATCAAAATATCATTGGCTTAAAGACTGGATTAACACCAGATTTGGGATGTAAAACCTTGCAGTCTTTTTTACTAGTGTTTTTTATGTAGAGATCACTGTAGATGTATTGTTGTTCTTTTTTATGTTGACGCATACGACAAAGAGAGATCACTGTAGGTGTGTCTGTAATTGTTTTTTTTTCTAATAACACTTTCTTTGTCCATGTGATTTGCAGCCTGGCACTTACCTTGATCAGAAGGAGAAGCTCATTAAGTACAGTGATTTTGTCAACAAAGAGCTTATATTGTTTTCTAGGAATGTTATTCTGTTGTTTCATGTTGTATATTGCTATTTTTTGGTGGGGAAGGTTAAGTTGATTATGTTCTCTCTATGTGTCTGTCTGTCTTTGTACTTGACACGATTGTAAAGAAATAAAGTTGTGTTGTAATGTTTATGATTGATGGGAAATATTCCGATCTTTTGCATTCCATGGCAACTGAGAGTGTGAAAATGTTGTACTTTTCTCCCAAATTCCCAATAGCTTTTGCTAATCAAAGCCCCAAAACTAGTAAGGGCACTCGTGCCCCAGTAAGTTATACTTTTGCCAACTAAATAAAGTAGTCGGTGTATCACCAAGCACATTTGGCGACTAAATAATTAGTCGTTAAAATTATTAATTTTGGCAACCAAATGATTTGGTCGCGAATAGGTCTATTGCCGACTAAAGTTTTAGTTGCGCAAAACATGTTTGGTCGTGGAATGTGGACAATTGGCGACCAAACAATTTGGTCGCGGAATGTGACATGGGGAAATATTCCGATCTTTTGCATTCCATGCAACTGAGAGTGTGAAATGTTGTACTTTTCTCCCAAATTCCCAATAGCTTTTGCTAATCAAAGCCCCAAAACTAGTAAGGGCACTCGTGCCCCAGTAAGTTATACTTTTGCCGACTAAATAAAGCAGTCGTGTATCACCAAGCACATTTGGCGACTGAATAATTAGTCGTTAAAATTATTAATTTTGGCAACCAAATGATTTGGTCGCGAATAGGTCTATTGCCGACTAAAGTTTTAGTTGCGCAAAACATGTTTGGTCGTGGAATGTCACAATTGGCGACCAAAATTTTTTGGTCGTGGAATGTCACAATTGGCGACCAAACTTTTTGGTCGTTGAATGTAATAATTGGCGACCAAACTTTTTGGTCGCGAAATGTGTCAATTGGCGACTAAGATATTTGGTCGGGAAAATATCACTTTTTGCGACCAAAGTGTTTTAGCGACTAAATGAATTAGTCGCGGTAATGATATATTTAGCGACCAAAAATTTAGTCGGCAAATCCGACTATTCGCGACCAACCAAAATTTTGGTCGCGAATTACTTTTGCCGACCCTCAATTGGCGACCAAAGTAGCGACCAAAAAAAATTGATTGCAGATAACTTTTGCCGACCAAAAATGGGCTTTTAGCGACCAATTTTTAGGTCGGCAAAAGTGTTAATTCTTGTAGTGCCTCTGTGATTAAAATCTAACTATAAGATAAATATATATATATTTATATATCTATATATATATTTTGTGTGATCAAAAAGACTTTTACGTAATTAATTGACAACCAAAACGACGGTCCATGATAACTTTAACATTGTAGAGTCTAAGAGATGAAAATTCCAATTTATCATGCACATCTCTGATTTGAATAGAAAAATGGGTCTATTTATGACCCTCTTAATCTAGACTTCAACACAAATAAATAAATAAATAAATAAATAAATGCATAAAAATATACTAAGACAAGATCCAGGAGACTAGAAATTGAAGGTTTTTTTATTTTTATTTTTTTGAATTATTCTACTAACTGTCTTATAAAAAATGTGATGGCTGGATGCGTAACTCGTCTCATTTTTCTTTTCTTTGTGTTGAGCTAACTCGTGTTAGAGTGTCGGGGATTAACTTGAGGCCTTGTTGACTGTTTGGGGTTTATTATTTTTGAAACCTTATTCAAATTAACGTCCTTATTTTATTCCTATGTTGAGTTTCGCTTGTTTCGGGAGGCGTAAGGTTGGATCCAGGGTGTCTCAAGTTCAACTACGGAAATTCTTGGCTGGGAGGTAGAATCGCACGTGCGGGGGCTTGGGCCGCACATGCTAGAGGTGAAGTCGCCCATGCGGTGAGGAGGGGCTGTCGATGGTGTAGACTACTTTAATTGCACGTGAAACCGCAAGTGCGAGAAGTGAGCTGCACATGTGGGGGAGGGAGGTCGCACGTGCAATGAAGGGCAATGCCGCACGTGCGGTGAAAGGCGCGCACGTGCGAGAATACGCTGAGTCTGAAAATTTCTTTCCTTTTCTTCTCCTTGGGTTGAGTGTATATCACTTTTTCTTCATCTCTCTCTCTCTCTCTAAAAAACACATTTTCTCCGCCTTCTCTCTACTTTCCCTACACCAAACTTCACTAAATCCTTGATTTTTTCCAAATCCATCAAAGTTTTGACCATAGTTTCTTTATTAAAGTTGAAGAACTCTTTGAAGGCTACGTTGTGTGCAGTGGAGATCGAGTTTTTGACACCGTTGATTTTAGGGCTTTCTTCTATTCTTCTTCAAAAACTTGAGGTATGGATTTTCTTAGAGTCATATATATATTTTTGCAAAATTATGTTGATTTTGGAACTCTCTCTTGTGGTATTGAAATTCAATTTTGGCTCATGAGTGTTTGATGATTTTAAAAGTGGGTTCACACATTGTTTTCAACAAATTCTTGGAGGTTTGAACTACATTGCTAAGGAAGGATGTTGTGTTGGAGAGATTCCCTCAAAAATGGGGAAAATGTCTAGTGTTTGGTGAAAACCTAGAAATTGGGGTTTTTTGAGAGATGTTAAGAATTCATGAATTTTTGCTCATTAAAGTGTTAAAGTGAATGAATGATTGGAAATTTCATATTGTTGTATGCAAATGAGAAATTCTATGGAATATAGGAAATAGTTGGTTTTTCAAGTTTGTTGTTCAAAAAAGAGTTGATATAGTCATGAAATGATTAAGTTAATGAGAATGCATGAAATGTGGAAATGTTGTTACTTCTCGATAGATATAAATGAGTATATGTTTATTTTGTGAAATTACATTGGAAGGAGAAATGGAAATTGTAATCACAATGGAAGATTGTGTGGAGGAAATTGAAAATGGAAAAGTATTATAATGCATTGATATATGTTGCATTGACATTTCCATTCATTTGGTTGTTATGAATTTTGAATTGAGATTTGAAAATTTTTGCATTGAGAAATGAAATGTTTGTGAAACAAAATCTCATTGATTTATTTTGGGGTAAATACGTTTGTAAGTACAGATAGGGGGTGTAGTTGGTATTGGTTAAGTTGGCTTAAGTGTCCAGAGTGAAAGACTGAAAACATGTGCGAAGGAGATACCACGTGCCTTTTGGTTAATTACCGGTAAAGTGGGGATTTGGTAGTGCTAGTTATGTCTACTTGCAGACACCAACCTAGAGATTATCTGAGTCGTATTTACCGCTCTTTGAACTTGATTGAAATTAATGAACCGTTGAATTTTCAAGATTTCATTGTGCATGATGGTTTTCAAAAAGATGAAGATGTGGTTTTCTTTTAAAAACATAGCATGGCATATGCATTTCATCTCATGAGAATTATATGTTGTTCAAATTGTGAAATTAATAAATAGATTTATGAAGAAAACAAAATTATACACCAAGAACATATGCTGATAATTACAACTAAATTTCAACAGAAATACACAAAACAATAAAATGGTAAAGAAACCAAGCCGAAGCCTGCACTGTAGCAGTTTCCTTAAAACAGATGTCACTGCCTCACAGATCGAGTGCTTGAGGAATCCCGGTGTCTGTCTCCCAAGATACAACGGTCAAAACCAGCTACGGCAGAAGCACTCTCTGTCTAGCTTAGCGAACAAAAACAGTGGTAGCACTCTCTCACTGTAGGAACTTTTAGGCAAACTGACTTGTAAAATGGAAACAAAAATTTCTGTGTTTGAGACTTGACAAGAGGGTCTCAATTTATACATGTATAGAGGAGAGAGGAGAAGCCTCCAGCCTTTATGGCTGGTCACTAAAGCACCATTAACCTCTGCAATAAAGGCAGGAGTTACAAACCCCATTAATGCAGGAGTTATAAACTCCATTAATGCTCTATTAAACTCTGCAATAAAGGCAGAAGTTACAAACCCCATTAACTCTTTCATAAAGCTAACTTCATAAGGCAATTTTTCATTCAATTCTCAATGGTTTTTGGCCCACTTGGACCCAACACAATAAATGGTTGGGACCCACTTTAATATTTAATTAAAGTCACCATACTTTAATATTAAATTAAAGTCACCAAAAAATCATTTTTTCCAACATTATATAAAATGTATATACTTTGTTAAGAATTTCCTACTGAGCTTTGTGCTCATCCTATGAGATTTTGTGCAGGAAAAGATGTGGTGATTCCTTCAAATTAAAAGCGTGGAATGTATTTTGAGAGCACAAGACTCTTGTTTATTGTAATTATTTTTGCAAGCCAAGGGCTATATGTGTGTGGGTTTGAGCAATTATTTTGTGTAACCGGGCTTAAACCCTGGACTATGTAGCCCTTGAGGGCATTTATTTACTCTTGACTGGTTAATTCGCATGTTATGGATTTATATATTAAGGTCGTCAAATGTATATTCGCATGTGGCCTTTTGTAAACCTCTTATGATTATGAATGCAAATGTTGGAGGTTTAGGGTTGACGTGGATATTGAAATTTACTTATGTTTACCATATGGATTGGTTGTTGGTAGATGTGTGAGTGATTTTCCGACCACACTGCCAACTTAGTATTCAGCTGGAGAGTACCGGTAGAATAGATGACACCTGTTTGACCTGCAACAGAAAGAGAAGATTCCGGCAGTGGTTCGTCTACCCGGGGGTACTCCGACGATCAAGTCAGTACTCAATATCTCTCAAAGATAATCAGTAGTGCTTAACTCACTAGACAGAATATCAAAAGTATACCTTAGACTATGGGGGTGCCTCCCTTTTATAGCCAACACAATCCTAGTCCCAATAGGAGCCTAGCTCTAATAGACTTAGGATTACTGCTAATCTTGGACTCCCAGTAGGATTAGGATAAACTCTCTAAGAGTCTCATCTTTACCCAAACTGAAATCTTCTCCCATTCTAGGACTCTTGTCCCTTATCCGCTTATCTCGAATTCCGGTTTCTTCACAAATAACCTCGGCCTAGCCGAGATAATCTCGGCGTCATGACCAGGACATGTGGCACCTCGGCTGGCACTTCGGTGACACCTCGGCCACATGTTATCATTCAAAAATTATGTCCCCACAACTGCCCCTTAGGTTTTATTACCTCGGCATCCTAAGGTGATGGAACCTATATCATTTCTTCCATTTTGCACGTCGGCTAAGCTCGCTTCATCATCTATTGCCGAAGTCAGAACTCGTTGGCTCAATATGACCAAGACCTATAGTTTGCTTTCATCAATGCCTTAGAACCAACAACCAAGTTTCGTTCAAGTTTCTCAGCCGAAACCATCCTCCTAGCTGAGGTATTTGTTTCATTGAATCAAGAACTCCAAGAGTTCCAGCAAACATAACCTCGGTTTAACTTCAACTTGTAAACTTTTCTCAAGTTTCAACAAGTGTTAAATATCATCTTGGTTTAACTTTAACTTGTAAATTGTCCACAAATTTCAACAAGTGTTAAACAATGATTTCGGTTTAACTTCAGCTTGTAAATTGTCCACAAATTTCAACAAGTGTTAAACAATGATTTTGGTTTAACTTCAACTTGTAAACTTTTCTCAAGTTTCAACAAGTGTTAAACATCATCTCGGTTTAACTTCAACTTGTAAATTGTCCACAAATTTCAACAAGTGTTAAACAATGATTTCGGTTTAACTTCAACTTGTAAACTTTTCTCAAGTTTCAACAAGTGTTAAATATCATCTCGGTTTAACTTCAACTTGTAAACTTTTCTCAAGTTTCAACAAGTGTTAAACATCATCTCGGTTTAACTACAACTTGTAAACTTTTCTCAAGTTTCAACAAGTGTTAAACATGTTCTCGGTCTCTTGTTTGTTAGAATCTGGGATCTGCTCACTTTAGGCTGAGCTCTTCTCTTCTCGGACCTAATCATCTAGGCTGAGATCTTGTCTTCTGGAATCTGGGATCTGCTCACTTTAGGCTGAGCTCTTCTCTTCTCGGACCTAATCATCTAGGCCAAGATCGTGTCTTCTGGGATTCTCTATGTCCGACCTCCCGCGAAGGCCGGTAAGAATGTCCCTTGGTCCCGCTATGCTGAGGGACTGCAGGAACCGTTTTTTGCCCCTCTTTCTGGGCACCTTTCTTGGCCGCTGGAATCGGCGTATCTTGTAGCGGGAACGATGGCTACATGACGTTGTTCTACATCATGAAATTGACGACCGTTTGCAAGTCTGCCAATTTGTCCGCCATTCTCTTTATCTCGTCGTCCCTCCGCAGGCATCTATCTTTCCATACCTGGAGGTCGTCCTCGTTATAATACCCGCTCCGGTCCGATTTCTTCGGTACGCTACCCTCCTGGCCGACGTCCTTCGCTCCGTGATTCTTATCATGAGTCTCTTCGTTGCAGTTATCTTCTTCGACGTCAAGGTCAATATGTTTCCCACTCTCAGTAGGGGTGTCGTCCCCAACCTTCTCTTTCCGTCCGTCGTTGGCCATCTATTCTCCTTTCTTTCCCACAGACGGCGCCAAATTGTGTGGGTGATTTTCTGACCACACTGCCAACTTAGTATTCAGCTAGAGAGCACCGGCAGAATAGATGACACATGTCTGACCTGCAACAGAAAGAGAAGATTCCAGCGGTGGTTCGTCCACCCGGGGGTACTCCGACGATCAAGTCAGTACTCAATATCTCTCAAAGATAATCAATAGTGCTTAACTCACTAGACAGAATATCAAAAGCATACCTTGGACCCATGGGGGTGCCTCCCTTTTATAGCCAACACAATCCTAGTCCCAATAGGAGCCTAGCTTTAATGGACTTAGGATTACTGCTAATCTTGGACTCCCAGTAGGATTAGGATAAACTCTCTACGAGTCTCATCTTTACTCAAACTGAAGTCTACTCCCATTCTAGGACTCTTGTCCTCAGATTTCGGTTTCTTCACAAATAACCTCGGCCTAACCGAGATGATCTCGGCGTCATGACCAAGACATGTGGCACCTCGGCTGGCACTTCGGTGACACCTCGGCCACGTGTTGTCATTAAAAAATTATGTCCCCACAGTAGACATTTATTATGTAAATTTTTGGGCTGTTACAAAAAAATTGGGATAATTACCAAAAAAAAATCTTAAGATTTGAATCTTATAACGAAATAAATCTTGAGTAAAACCGACTGGAAAATAATATTTTAGTTATTAAACTCAATATAGATATATAGATATATATATATATATATAAGGTCCAAAATATTTTTTTATTGAATTTAATGACTAAAATATCAAATTTTCTATTGATTTTACTTAATAAAAATAGTCAAATGGTTTAAATTGAAAAGAAATCAAAAGTACAATGTTTAAATTGATAAAATTAAAAACTTATGATTTATTTTGTTATATTTCTTAAATCTTGATTTTTTTTTTTAAATTTATAATTTGCCTGTAAAATACAGAATATCAAAATATTTATAATTTCAACACACTGTTCATATATCGCAAAATATTTTTATATATTTCTGGGTTAACTACACTTTCGCCTTTACAACTTGACTTAAATTTCACTTTGTCCCTACAATTTTAATTTGAACAATTTGGTCCATATAATTTAAATCTAGTTTTAATTTTGTCTTACTATTCAAACTTTTGTTAATTTTATCTACGCGTACATTTTAAGAGACCAATAAATATCTCAAAATCGTTAAATTTAAACTCCCACCTAAAGGAAATGACCAAATTGAAACTATAGTTAAAGTGTAGGGACCAAGCTATTCAATTTAAAATAATAGAGACCAAAGTGAAACTTGGATCAAACTATTGAGTTAATAGTGTAATTAACCCTATATTTTTATATATCTTTTATACATTTTAACATATTTTTTACACATTTTTCAACTAACAACAATCTTAAGGGTTGTTTTTAACATTTTATTTTATTTTATTTTTAGTTGGATGAGGGACTATAAATTGAAGCGGCTAATAACATGAGGCCTCTAAACTAAGAAAGCAAGGAATATAATGGGTCGCTTGGCCTCCCTTGTCCATTTCTTGCTCTTGTTGATGATTATTCTCTTCAATATGTTCAACATCATATCTGGTGAGTATATATAAAAACCGATTCCATCTTAAAATAGGTTGTCAAAATATTTCTCTTTTGTTGCATATTCTCTCCCCTTAGTGATCCTAATTTGTTGTTGAGCCTCCAAGTATCACTACAAACCATTTTAATGATCTGAATAATTTATTTTTTTAATTTTTCAGACAAATTATTCATACAAAAAGTAAAGTTCATTATACAACTATAGCTAGACGATGAAATCACATTTGTTTTTAAAAAAATTGATGGTCTATTTTTTAAAGCATATTTGCCATATATTTTTTTGAAGACAAATAAAATTCAATTATGAGACTAATAAGATTAAAGTGATTTCTTGTATGAATGATCTGCTTGAAAGATCCTAAAATATGAACGCTTTTTAATTATCAAAATAAACACCATGTTAAGTTAACAAAGGCCCAATATCACCGTCCAATTGGGATGATCTCCCAGTTGAAGAGATCTGCATCTTTTACTTTTCATGATGTATTTCATTGTTCATTTCATAACGATAACATATATTAATAGGTTTAATTATCTTTTGTGTTCCCAAATTATGATCATTTGGTTCCTAATGCATAAAAAAATATTTCAATTTGATCCACAATGTTAAAATTGAATCAACTTGATTCCCAATGTATAAAACATGTTTCAATTTAGTCCCCCAACCAAATTCCATCAATACAAGTCATTAAAGTCAAGAGTAAAAATGTGTAATTTTAGATCTCAAAATGATACAAATCACATACTTTGAAGATTAAAAAGAGTAATATTTTAAGTGAGTTTTCGCTTAATGACACTTCACATAATTTGGAGCTAAAACTATAATTCTTTAACTAAGTTTTGGCATCTATTATCGGAGTTAGAATGGAGGACCAAATTATGAACCAAAATAAAACACTTTCTATACACTATAAATTAAATTGATACAATTTAAATACTAAGACCAACTTAGAACTTTTTATATGTTGGAGGATAAATTGACACGATTTAAGCATCAAAAACTAAAATAACACGAAACTCATATTTTAGAAACCAAAAATATAATTAACATGCATTGTTATTTTTCTAAGTTTTTTCTTTTGTTTTTTGAAAGCAATTAGAATCGGGTTTTTTTATTTTTTTTTTATTTTGGCTAGGGTTAGGTTAACCTAGGGTTTGAGTTGCAGTTTGAAAGTAGAAGACGAAGGAAATGATAAATGTCTATAACCATTGACATTTTATTTTGATTTATTTTTTTTTTATAAAAAAATTCCCACTCTCCAATCAATCTTTTATACAGTCTCATTCTATTTGAACAGTATCATTTTAATTTAAAATCACCATAAAAATATGCGTTTATTTTTAAAAGACAGTGTAAACTGCTTGTGAGTCATATCATAGTGAGTGAATTTTTTCAATTATATATATATTTAAATGTGAAATTTAGTCCATTAATTTTTTTTCTTTTTTGGGTGCAGCTGGAGTCCCTGTCCGTGGCCAGGGTCCAGTCGTCGGAAGTCCCACAGTGCCTGTGTCGGGCAGCAAGACGGTTCAAAGCAAAGGAGCTCCCTAATTTCTCACCCTCTTATTATTATGAATCAAAGTTTCACTTTCATCCTTATAATTTTAATTTAAATAATTTGAATTTTAGTTCTTTGATGCTCTTTGTTAGAATTAATGTATAGATAAAGAGAGAGAATTGTGTATTGAATTGATATATTGAATGTTATGGGTTAGCTCCTTTATATAGAGGAGTTACAAACTTACAAGCCAAAAGAGAAAACATAAAAGCAGCACTTTACATATTATATTCTAACAGCCCCTCTCAAACTCAATGAGGATAGGAACCAACCAACTTAAGTTTGGAGAGAGTAACAAAATAGGAAAATAAACTAAGAAATAAAATAGAATATGATATGAGACACTGTACGGTCGTGTCAGACTGGTGAAGAAAATAATTTGTGGTTGTGTCAAACCGTATGTAGAAGATACTGTGTGGTAATAGCAGACCGGTTTAGAAGACACTGTGAGGTCGTATCGAACCGTTATAGAAGCTAACCGGAATCAATGTCGGGACAGTTTACGGGGTCATGCCGGACCGTTGTAGCAGACACTGTGCGGTCGTGTAAGACCGTTGTAGAAGCTAACCGGAATCAATGTCGGGACAGTTTACGAGGTCATGCCGGACCGTTGTAGTAAACACTGTATAGTCGTGTCAGACCGTTGTAGAAGCTAACCGGAATCAATGTCGGGACAGTTTACGGGGTCATGCCGGACCGTTGTAGAAGACATTGTAGGCTGCCCAAAGATATATATATATATATCGCGCCCTCAAAAGTTGTGCCCTCAAAAGGCGCGCCCTCAAAAGGCCCGCCCAATACCTCAAAAGGCGTGCCCGACACTGTGGCGTCGAGCGGCGCATGATGCGCGTGTTTGCCTTGGCTTGTGCTCCCGTTTTGTTGTCTGGCATTGAGTAGCGCGTGATGCGCGTGTTTGCTTTGGCTATTTAAACCAAGGTTGAGGCGGAGGCTATGCAAACCAAACTAGTTTGAAACCTCTGAACATCTTCATTCTGAAACACTCTGTAACTAACCCTTTCTGACATTACCAGTCTGAAATCTCTGCTTCTCTGAAACACTCTGCAACCCTGCTTGTGTTGCCTCTGATATGACCTCTTCTTCCCGTGGTCCTCTCACCCTGTTTCCCGACCTGAATGATGGCACAATAGAGATAACCGGTTATGTTGCCCTGGAAGCACAACCAAGCGCCCCTGAACCAAGCGCCCTTGTCTTTGCGCCGTTGAACTTTCCGATGCTATAAGTAGAGCAAATAATGGCAGCACAATCGGATATTGAGGCCAACCATTATACGTTGAAATCATGTATGGAGACCATGACGGCTATAGCGACCCCGGTCTTTTCCCATTGGATTATTGTATCTGGACTTATGTTCCGTGGATTCTGTTGTCATATTATTGTTGTTGTCATCCTTTAACGTCATTGTTTGAGTCTTAGGGTGTGTTAGACTTGTTTCGAGTGGGTAGTTTGAGTCTGGGATCAAACCCCAGATTTTTGAAGTTTCGGCCGTTCCGCTCGAGCGGACCTTCTTGCGCTCGAGCGGATATTGCACACTTCCAGTATTTGCGAACCCTGCAAAACTTCTGCAGGTGTGATATCTACGCTCGAGCGGGATTTCTGAGCTCGAGCGGGTTGAGCTCGAGCGGTATTTTTGAAGCTCGAGCGGGTAGTGTGTTCTTCGCGTGGGTTCTGGAATGGGAGAATCTACGCTCGAGCGGTTAACATTGCGCTCGAGCGGACATTGTTTTTGTTCTTTACGCTCGAGCGGTGTTTTGTGCGCTCGAGCGGGCCTGTCGAGTTTAAATACGCAGCAGCGTGTTTTAAAACAGTTTTTCAGCCCCTTTCAGTTTTTAAAACCCTAGGTTACGAGTTCTCTCTCTCCCAACTCATCTTCTCTCCTAGGTTTCATCTATTTAGGGTGAGTATCTAACCTAGTTCCTTCATTAAAAAGGTAGAGTGGGTCGAGGGCTTCCATTTAATCTGAGCGGTTGTTGATTTGGAGCACTTTGGAGTTTGGGCTATCATCTCCGTCTTCTTCTTTTTGGGTTCTTGCTTCGAGGTAGGGATTTCCTACTCCATTTATACGTTTTAATCCTAAGTGTTGGTATTTCGGTATGTAGGGGTAGTTTGGTAATTTTGGGAGAAACCTTAGGGTTTTGGCTTAGATTAATTTGTATAATTAATTTAAGGGAAAAATGTGGAATTGGGTTTAATTCATGAAGTTGGGAAAATTATGAGATTAATGATATAGTTGGGTAGTTTAAATGCTTACCTATGAGAATGTGGACTTTACATTCATTGCTGTATTTATTTCTTGTTTAGAAATAACTGTTTTGGGCTATCGGTGGAGGATAGTCGTGATTGTTGTAGACCTTGCATGCGGCTTAGGTATAACTGGAATTAAGTCACGTATGTTGACTGTTGAATTAATACAGAACATTACTTGTATTGATTATGTGTTGTATATGGCAATTGTGTGTTTCATTGCATATGCATGTTGTTTGGAGAAGATAGGGGATGAACTCCACGGTTTAGGGGAAGATAGGGGATGTACCTCTAAACCGGATTGGTTGGGAGGAGATAGGGGATGGACTCCAGTAGCATCACTCATATGTGTGCTTATTGATAATAGCAATATTGCTATTCGTTGTTGATATGATACATCACCACCATGTGTATCAGTTGGGAAGTATGGAAGTGGATTTGATTGAGATTGTTATAACACCAGCATGTGTGTTTATTTTGTTATATGAAAGGTTTAACCTGATTTGTTATCCTTGTAGAGTTGTTTGGCCAGGTTCTGAGCCATGTCTGTATAAATGGAAAGTGTATTGTGTCATAGACAATATGTCATAGACAATGTAGACATTAGTGTCATGAAATTGGAAATTGATTATCTTGTGTTAACCACGTATCGAATGCTAATGCTTTAGTTAATTCTTATGCTTGGTTTAGTATTTTTCTACTGGGCTGTGGCTCACCCTATATGGGAACTTCATTTTCAGGTTCAGGTGGTTCACTACCTCCAAGGACTTAGCTTGTGAGGATTTGGATTCGAAGACTTGCTTTATTTTATTTGTTTTATTTGAATAAATTGTAAACTTTCAAGCCTAGGGCTTTATTTGTTTTTGAGTTAGAACTCATGGAATTGTGTCCAAGTGTTGGCTTGGCAAGATGTAAGCCCATAGGGCCTTTATTATGATGTTTTTATTTCATGGTACTCTGATAAATGGAATAAAATACTTTATTTCTTTATAATTCCGCATGTTAATATTATGTATTATGGGTTCGTCTCGTTTGATAGAGACTTAGTGTAATGTTATATGCTTATGTGATAACATGTTTATGTGATTATGTGGGTATGGAATGTAGTTTCTAGGATGTTGACTGGACCCTTGAGTCTCTGAAAGTCTTGTTGGAAAGGCACTTGATCAATGTTGTTTCCAACCGGAACTTTAGTGGCGCCTCGGGACTATCATTATCCAGGAATGAAATTCGTAGGTGCTTATGTGATTATGTGCTTACGTGGTGTGATTTATTGTTGTCCAATGTATTAGGACGTGAGTGTTATAATTTTGGCACATTATTTAGAGTGCTAACGTCTTTATTTCCTTTATTAGGATGTCAGGACGAGGACGAGGTCGTGGTAGGCGTGGTAGGCAGGCCAGGCAGGAAGTGCCTATACCGGAGGAAATTCCGGCAGTTCAGGAAGGTGTTGGCCAGGCCAATGTGGCCGAGCCAGTAGGACAGCAGTTTATGGGCGCTTTGGCCCAAGGGATAGCAGGGGCATTTCAGGCGTCAGTTGACATTCTGAGGGCTGCGAATCCAGCCCAGACCGTAGTTGCTGCAGATACAGGACCTTCTTTTCTGAAGAGGGAATTCTTCCGGTCTCACCCGGACGAATTTTTAGGTGATCCTAGCGAGCCGCTTAAGGCAGACGAATGGCTCGAACAGACAACGAAAACGTTTGAGATGCTAGGCATCGAAGACGAGGCACTGAAGGTGACCTTGGCATCTTTCCAGCTGAAGGGGGATGCGGGTCAGTGGTGGAAGTTCACCAAGGGTCGTATTGGGGGTACCTGGAAGGCTTTTGTTGATGCTTTTCAGGAGAAGTACTTGTCTCCAGCTGTTCAGGAGAAGTTGAGAGATCAGTTCCGCCATCTTGAGCAGAACAGTTTATCGGTGGCCGAGTTTGAGGCTGCATTCACTAGTTTGTCCAGGTTTGCACCTGAGTTGGTGGCGACTGAGGAACGCCGTTGCATTGAGTTTGAGAAAAAGTTGAGGCGTGGCCTCATGCTGAGAGTTGTTAGGTCTATGATTCGGGATTTTGGGCGTTTGGTTGATGCAGCAGCCCATACTGAGATTATGATGCAGGAAGAGGGGGAAAGGCAGAAAGGCTCCAAGAGGAGTCAGGATGGCCAGAGTGATGGCAGGAGGCAGAGAGGTTTCACTCCTCAGCAGCCTCAGAGTAGTTTTTCTAGATCCACTTTTCCAGTGCCAAGTGCTAGTTCTGGGAAGGGCAGTCAGGGAGACATTACCTGTTTCAAGTGTGGCCAGCTGGGTCACAAGTCTCCAGTTTGTCCTCAGAGGGGAGGAGTTCAGAGAGCAGCATCTTCTTCGGCTCGATCTCAGAGCCAGAGTCAGGGCAGAGGCCCACTATCTTGTTTTCAGTGCGGTCAGCCGGGGCACCTGAAGAGGTTTTGCCCGCAGTTGAGTGGCACACTTGGTGCATCGGGTTTGAGGCAGACTCAGAGTAGTCAGCCAACTCAGTCCGTTCAGGCCTCGAGGGCCAATCAGGGGGCTTCATCGTCCCAGTCTGTGCAGCAATCTTATGCTCCGAGGGGTGAGCAGGTTGATCAGAGGTCGTCTGGGCGCGTGTATGCCGTTACCGCGCAGGATCTTGTACCGGCCCCGTCGGTTGTGAGAGGTACCTTCTTGTTTTGCAATTCAGTTGCTAGTGTTTTGATTGATACGGGTGCATCTCATTCCTTTGTGTCTGCTGCATTTGCATCTATTTTGGAGTTGGAGTTGGCACAGTTAGCA
Source organism: Camellia granthamiana (assembly GCA_036172215.1). NCBI lineage: Eukaryota > Viridiplantae > Streptophyta > Magnoliopsida > Ericales > Theaceae > Camellia > Camellia granthamiana. The sequence continues at coordinate 104,861,486 of CM069912.1, forward strand.
TCTCCTATTTGTGTAGTGTCACCTCTTGGGGGTGAATTGATCTTGAAACAAGGTGTTAGGGGTTGTGATATAGAAGTCGATGATCATAGAATCCCTTTTTCTTTTGTGGTTATGCCCATGAAGGGCTTCGATGTTATTTTGGGTATGGACTGGTTATCGTCATACCGGGCATTTATTGATTGCTACCGTCAGAGGGTCACTTGTTGTACCGTTAGCGGAGAACGTTTTCATTTTCTGGGGGACCGGGTTGGTAGTGTATTACCACCGGGGTATGATCCGCGGGGGCGGAGTGAGTTGAGTGGTCTACTTGCTAGCCTTGAGAGTAGTGAGTGTGATGAGACTCAGACTGTGTTGCCGAGAGTGGTATGTGAGTACTCGGACGTGTTTCCCGAGGATCTTGTTAGTTTGCCACCTCATCGAGAGATTGAGTTCTCTATTGATCTAGTGCCCGGCACAGCGCCGATTTCTATGGCACCTTACCGTTTTGCCCCAGCCGAGTTAGTTGAGTTGAAAGTTCAGCTCCAGGAGTTGCTAGATAAGGGCTATATTCGTCCTAGTGTTTCGCCGTGGGGAGCACCGGCCCTCTTTGCTAAGAAGAAAGGTGGTGCGTTGAGACTGTGTATCGATTATCGGAAATTGAATCGGGCTACGGTTAAGAATAAGTACCCTATGCCTCGTATAGATGATCTGTTTGACCAGTTGAAGGGTTCCCGTTGTTTCTCTAAAATAGACTTGAGATCGGGTTACCACCAGTTGAGAGTCAGGGAGGAGGATATTCCGAAGACGGCATTCCGTACGCGGTATGGCCACTATGAGTTCCTGGTGATGCCGTTTGGGCTCACCAATGCACCGGCAGTGTTTATGGATTTGATGAATCGGATCTTCCGGGAATTCTTAGATCGTTTTGTGGTCGTCTTTGTGGACGACATTCTTATCTACTCACCTTCAGAGGAGGAGCACGAGGAACACTTGAGAGTGGTGCTTGAGTTACTTAGAGCCCATAAGCTTTATGCTAAGTTTGGGAAGTGTGAGTTCTGGCTAAAAGAGGTGAAGTTCTTAGGCCATGTAGTTTCTGGGGAAGGGGTGTCTGTTGATGCGTCCAAGACAGAGGCAGTGCAAGATTGGGCACAGCCTAAGAGTGTGTTTGAGATCCGCAGTTTTCTGGGATTAGCTGGGTATTACCGTCGGTTTGTGAAAGATTTCTCCAGGTTAGCTTCACCTTTGACTAGACTGACTCGGAAGGGAGTCAATTTTGTTTGGAGTGAGACTTGTGAAAAGTCGTTTCAGGAGCTGAAGGTTAGATTGACCACCGCTCCGGTCTTGATTATTCCGGAGAGAGGGTTGGGTTATGCAGTCTATTGTGACGCCTCACGAGAGGGTCTGGGTTGTGTGTTGATGCAAGAGGGGAAAGTGGTTGCCTATGGCTCACGTCAGTTGAAAATTCATGAGAAGAATTATCCTACGCATGATTTAGAATTAGCAGCTGTGATTTTTGCCTTGAAGATTTGGAGGCATTATCTGTATGGTGAGAAATTTGAGGTATTCTCCGATCATAAGAGTCTGAAATATCTGTTTACACAGAAAGACTTGAATTTGAGGCAGAGGAGGTGGATGGAATTTATTGAGGATTATGACTTCGAGTTGCACTATCATCCGGGGAAGGCCAATGTTGTGGCCGATGCCCTTAGCAGGAAATCTGTTGGTGACATAGCTAGTATAGCCATCCGAGAGTGGGAGATGTTGGGTGCACTTGGGGAGTTTGACTTGCTTTTGGGTGAATCCGTTGAGGCTGCGGCCTTGTTTTCTGTTGTTGCGCAGCCTACACTTGTGACTCGAGTGTTAGAGGCTCAGAGGGGTGATCTTGAGGTAGAATCGCTCCGAGAAAAGATTTCCAATGGGAAGGTTGAGAAGGGTTTGACGGTGTATCCCGACCTGAGTGTGAGATACCGAGACCGTTTGTTTGTGCCGGAATCTTGCCGAGAGGAGGTACTTCGAGAGTTTCATCATTCGCGCCTTGCGGTGCATCCGGGAGGCACTAAAATGTATCGGGATTTGGGTCGCCAATTTTGGTGGCGAGGTATGAAGAGAGATGTGGCAGCTTTCGTGTCTAAGTGCCTTACTTGTCAGCAAGTGAAGGCCGAGCATCAGAGGCCAGCGGGTTTGTTGCAACCCTTGCCTATTGCCGAGTGGAAGTGGGAACATGTCACTATGGACTTCGTTGTGGGTCTTCCGAGAACTCAGCGGGGTAGTGATGCTATTTGGGTGGTTGTAGACCGGTTGACTAAGTCGGCGCACTTCATTCCTATGCGCGTTAGAGATTCAGTAGATCATCTTGCCGATTTGTACATTCGGGACATAGTGAGGTTGCACGGGGTCCCAATGACGATCGTCTCAGATAGAGATCCTCGTTTCACTGCCAGGTTATGGCAGAGTTTGCAGAGTGCTTTAGGCACCAAGTTGACATTTAGCACGACTTATCATCCTCAGACTGACGGGCAGTCCGAGCGTACTATTCAGATCCTTGAGGATATGCTTCGGGGTTGTGTTCTCGACTTTAGTGGGTCGTGGGAGAGGCACTTGCCTTTAGTGGAGTTTGCCTACAACAACAGTTTTCAGTCTAGTATCGGTATGGCACCGTTTGAGGCCTTGTATGGCCGACCGTGTAGGTCTCCAGTTTGTTGGGCCGAGGTGGGTGATGCACCTTTGTTGGGTCCGGAGTTAGTGAGGGAAACGACGGAGAAGGTTGAGCTTATCCGTAAGAGGCTTCTTACAGCCTAGAGTCGTCAGAAATCTTATGCCGACCGTAGGAGGAGACCTTTGGTGTTTGAGGTAGGTGATCATGTCTTTCTGAAAATATCACCTAGGCGAGGTTTGATGAGGTTTGGAAAGAGCGGGAAGTTGTCCCCTCGGTTTATCGGGCCCTTTGAGATCCTTGAGAGGATTGGCGAGGCTGCTTATCGTTTAGCTTTGCCACCGCAGTTATCCGGAGTTCATGATGTGTTTCATGTGAGTATGCTTCGGAAGTATGAGCCGGATCCATCACATGTGTTGGATTGGACCGACTTAGTTGTTGACGAGGATATTTCGTATGAGGAGAGACCGATTCGAGTCTTGGATAGGCGGGATCAAGTCCTGCGTGGCAAGACCATCCCTTTAGTAAAGGTTTTGTGGAAGCATCACGGAGTGGAGGAGGCCACTTGGGAACGTGAATTGGAAGTTCGCGGGAAATATCCGGACTTGTTTGTGGATTTGTAATCTTGTATTTAGATTTTATAGTATTGTTGAACTTGAGAATTTTATATATGTCTTAAGTTGGAAAACATTGGAAATGTTTTGGATTTAATGTTAGCATTTTGAACTTGCCTTTCTTGGAAGTGGAACATAACATTTATACATGGAATGTGTTGTTTATATCATGAGATTGAATATGATATGGAAATTGTTAACATTGAAAGGAATAATGCATAATAATGATGCAGGTTGAAATATATGTTGATTTATACATATTGTGAGATGCCTCTTGATAAGAGATGAAGTGACCGGGATTGAGTCAAGTTATTGTTTATTGTTTTATAATATCAGTGGGAATTGAGAAAACTTGTTTTTGAAAACTTATGCTTAATTTCGGGGACGAAATTCTTTTAAGGGGGGGAGGTTATAGCGACCCCGGTCTTTTCCCATTGGATTATTGTATCTGGACTTATGTTCCGTGGATTCTGTTGTCATATTATTGTTGTTGTCATCCTTTAACGTCATTGTTTGAGTCTTAGGGTGTGTTAGACTTGTTTCGAGTGGGTAGTTTGAGTCTGGGATCAAACCCCAGATTTTTGAAGTTTCGGCCGTTCCGCTCGAGCGGATATTGCACACTTCCAGTATTTGCGAACCCTGCAAAACTTCTGCAGGTGTGATATCTACGCTCGAGCGGGATTTCTGAGCTCGAGCGGGTTGAGCTCGAGCGGTATTTTTGAAGCTCGAGCGGGTAGTGTGTTCTTCGCGTGGGTTCTGGAATGAGAGAATCTACGCTCGAGCGGTTAACATTGCGCTCGAGCGGACATTGTTTTTGTTCTTTACGCTCGAGCGGTGTTTTGTGCGCTCGAGCGGGCCTGTCGAGTTTAAATACGCAGCAGCGTGTTTTAAAACAGTTTTTCAGCCCCTTTCAGTTTTTAAAACCCTAGGTTACGAGTTCTCTCTCTCCCAACTCATCTTCTCTCCTAGGTTTCATCTATTTAGGGTGAGTATCTAACCTAGTTCCTTCATTAAAAAGGTAGAGTGGGTCGAGGGCTTCCATTTAATCTGAGCGGTTGTTGATTTGGAGCACTTTGGAGTTTGGGCTATCATCTCCGTCTTCTTCTTTTTGGGTTCTTGCTTCGAGGTAGGGATTTCCTACTCCATTTATACGTTTTAATCCTAAGTGTTGGTATTTCGGTATGTAGGGGTAGTTTGGTAATTTTGGGAGAAACCTTAGGGTTTTGGCTTAGATTAATTTGTATAATTAATTTAAGGGAAAAATGTGGAATTGGGTTTAATTCATGAAGTTGGGAAAATTATGAGATTAATGATATAGTTGGGTAGTTTAAATGCTTACCTATGAGAATGTGGACTTTACATTCATTGCTGTATTTATTTCTTGTTTAGAAATAACTGTTTTGGGCTATCGGTGGAGGATAGTCGTGATTGTTGTAGACCTTGCATGCGGCTTAGGTATAACTGGAATTAAGTCACGTATGTTGACTGTTGAATTAATACAGAACATTACTTGTATTGATTATGTGTTGTATATGGCAATTGTGTGTTTCATTGCATATGCATGTTGTTTGGAGAAGATAGGGGATGAACTCCACGGTTTAGGGGAAGATAGGGGATGTACCTCTAAACCGGATTGGTTGGGAGGAGATAGGGGATGGACTCCAGTAGCATCACTCATATGTGTGCTTATTGATAATAGCAATATTGCTATTCGTTGTTGATATGATACATCACCACCATGTGTATCAGTTGGGAAGTATGGAAGTGGATTTGATTGAGATTGTTATAACACCAGCATGTGTGTTTATTTTGTTATATGAAAGGTTTAACCTGATTTGTTATCCTTGTAGAGTTGTTTGGCCAGGTTCTGAGCCATGTCTGTATAAATGGAAAGTGTATTGTGTCATAGACAATATGTCATAGACAATGTAGACATTAGTGTCATGAAATTGGAAATTGATTATCTTGTGTTAACCACGTATCGAATGCTAATGCTTTAGTTAATTCTTATGCTTGGTTTAGTATTTTTCTACTGGGCTGTGGCTCACCCTATATGGGAACTTCATTTTCAGGTTCAGGTGGTTCACTACCTCCAAGGACTTAGCTTGTGAGGATTTGGATTCGAAGACTTGCTTTATTTTATTTGTTTTATTTGAATAAATTGTAAACTTTCAAGCCTAGGGCTTTATTTGTTTTTGAGTTAGAACTCATGGAATTGTGTCCAAGTGTTGGCTTGGCAAGATGTAAGCCCATAGGGCCTTTATTATGATGTTTTTATTTCATGGTACTCTGATAAATGGAATAAAATACTTTATTTCTTTATAATTCCGCATGTTAATATTATGTATTATGGGTTTATTTTTGAGGGCGTTACAACGGCGGTCACGAACTTGTCTCACCGGCTTCAAAATAAGACAAGTGAGGTACAACAGTTAAATACCCAACTGGCTCTGCTCTAGCGTATGTATAAGGATGCGCGAGCAGAGATATGTGTATTGAAGGCGGAAAACAAGGAGTTAAATAGAAGGCCACAGTCATGCTCTGATTTGGAGGACCGCCATATGTGGCGTTTGAGGAGCAGCGGGGAGTAAACGTACTCGGTGGACTGGAAAGCACGGAGGCTGGGTCGACAAGGGATGCCCAAGACAGAGGCAAGAGGAAAAAAGCTGCGGAAGAGGCGAAAAAGTAAGGTCGGTGTTTGTGGTGGTTGTGGGTTGTGGTAGGAGTTGTTGGTGTGTGGTTGTTTTTTTTTTTTTTTTTGGAATGTGGAAATGAAAAATGTAAGAACTGTAATGGCAATGGAAATATATGCAGCGGCAGTTGAGTGATTGGTTTTGTGTGTTTGATTGTTTTTTTTTTTGTTTTTTGGTTTGTTGAATGGAAAAGGAAGGATAAAATAAAATAAAGAAAAGGTAAAGTGGGGTAGTGGGAATTATGATGAGTTTGTGGAAAGAATACAATCTAGTAGAGATATATATATATATAATAGATAGATGGTCAGTATGGCAATTCGGTGGGTGGTGTGATTAAAGAAAAAAAAAAGAAAAGAAGAAAGTGATGAGGAATGGACCACAGAGAGAGAGTGGGTGGAATTAAGTAGGGGAACATGGGTTTTGATATATAAAATGATGGGTATGATGGGTTTTATATATATATACATATACTGAGAGAGTAGGTAACATGGAATGGTGGTGTGTAAAGTTTGAAATGTAATGAGGAAAGTTGAGTGATGAGGATTTGCTGGAAAGGGACGATCTCCAGCCAATTAATCGCCGCGTAGCTGTAGATGGCGATAGCAGAACCAATACAGCTTCTGTATCAAATGTTTTGCAGGATAGCTCAGTGCCAGATCAAGGCAACCATCAGATTGCACAGACTGGTGGTAACAATTCGTTAAATGAGGTTAACACACAAGCTTCATGTGCCACAGGCTCTGCGTCAGATTAGCATACACAGCTTTTCATGGTTAAACGCAGACTAGTTCTTCTTCGGCTGTATGATGCTTTGCTTCTCTTTGGATTTCGTCAATTGCAATCCCATTTTCACACAGAAAAGAGCGTGGTTGTTGTTGTTGTTGCATAGGTCACGGGTGGGAGTAGCCGGAATGTCGAGGACTTGGTCGGCCGCAGACGATTCCAGCCTCGGGTTGCTGCCCCTGCGAGTGGTCCATGACTGTGCCTCCACCAGCTGTGTATCATAAGTTCCAACATGGTGAGGGTGCGAATCAACTGAGAGAAGCACCCGATCTAGAGAAACAGAGATAGTGCAGGTGGTTGGGTTTGCCGAACTGGACTGCCATGAAAATCATGCACACCGCGGTTGCTTGTGCCTCAACCATCCAGTCCACTACTTTCCATGCACATGTTAGGAAAAATTACTCAAGCAATGGAGGTACTGTTACTTCCATCCAAAACAACAAAAGAGAGAGTGAGTATAACTTCGGTCGGTGGCCTTCTCTTGCAACGAGAGAGAGAGAGGTTGGCCTGTGTGATGTGTGTCCAGCTGTTGATCAGATTGAAGGGACGGCAGCGATGGGTTAAGGTTGACAGTGGTGACAGCAGTGAGAAGAGGAGCGTGGTGGCGGGTTGTTGTTGTTGTTGAATCTGCCATGAAAGAAGAAATTAAGGAAATTTGGGTTTGTCCGGCGGGCGGCCAAGGTGAGGTTGCCGCCCGTCGGTGAAGCGAAATTACTAGGTTCTTAACCTAACTCTGATACCATTGATACCATGTTAGAATTAATGTATAGATAAAGAGAGAGAATTGTGTATTGAATTGATATATTGAATCTATATTGAATGTTATGGATTAGCTCCTTCATATAGAGGAGTTACAAGCTTACAAGCCAAAAAGAGAAAACATAAAAGCAGCACTTTACATATTATATTCTAACACTCTTTGTACCCTCTTCTTTTATTGATTGTATTTCTATTTTTACATTGAAATAATAAATAAAGTTTATTTTACCGATCCCCCCCAAAAAATAAAATAAAATTAACGCTTCTCTTAAATTACACGGACTAATATTGTAATTTAGCGTACTATTCTAAAAGGAAATATCATTTTGCCTCTCAAACTTTTACGTGATAATCAATTCGGCACTCAGACTTTGTCTTATTTTAATTTGACATCTAAACCTTTTGAAATTTGCTCAATTTACCCCCGTTGTCTAATTGCGTCTACAATCAAACAAAATGTACTGACGTGACACCAAACTTCATTTGAAACTATATTTTACCCCCTAAATTATACCTTAAAAATCAATTAGCCCCCCAAATATTAAAAAAATAAATATAAATATTTAATTAATAATTTTTTATCTCAAAAATGAAAAAATTAAATTTTAAATTAAAAAAATTGAGTATTAATCCTATTGAGTATCATTTAGACAATAATTGCTAACTTTTGCGTTAAATTATCATTCAATCAATGATATGACCGAGTAGGTAATCTCGATTTTGTAGGCAAATTTTGACATCTTCATTTTATCATTCAATATAAATTTTCAAATTTCAAAAGAAGATGTTTAATAAGCGTGGTCAAAATTTTTACCCACTCAATTTTAAAATCACTATTAGTCAAACAATTCTATTAAAATTAATTTGGGGAATAAATTCTTTACAATTGCGTGCTCGCACACATATAAAGTAGCTGAGAAATTTTCGACTCAATTAGTTTCTCTAGGATCGACTCAAGATAATTTGAGACTTAAAGAGATAATTCTAAATGAGAATTTTTATATATTATATATATATATATATATATTTTGCAAAGTATATTATTTAAATTTTTTTTTTTTTTTCATTTTTGAGATAAAAAAATTATTTATTAAATATTTGAATTTAATTTTTTGTATATTTGTGGGGTTAATTGATTTTTAATGTATAATTTGGAGTGTGAAATGAAGTTCAAAATGAAGTATGGTGTCTTGTCAGCACATTTTGTTGATTGTAGATGAATCATATGACGGGATAAATTGATAAAATTTCAAAAATTTTAGAAGTCAAATTAAAATAAGATGAAATTTGGGTGCCAAATTAATTATCGCATAATAATTTGAAAGGCAAAATGATATTTAAGAGGATTATTATTCCCCTATTGCTATACCTTTTCTGTTTCTGCAATTGACTAGGCGACGCTGGTTGGAAGCATCATGAATAACATCTTATGAACCTTATGGAAATTGTAATATATTGCAGTGTTTCTTATTCATCTGCTTCTCTCCTGCTGCAATTTTCTTCTCTAAATAAAATTTCATGATTCCCATTAACAAAAAAACTGTCAAGATGTGAGTGCACACCCTAAAAAAGAAAAGGTGTATTGTGTGTCCCAGTTACTCCTTTTTGTGATTTTTTTGTTATAAGTTATTATGGTGCTGGTTTACAATTCAGTTATGATTTATCGTGGTAGTTATTTTGGTTATGTCTCGAGTGGTGTTTGTGTGAAGCCCCTGAAATATGTATTCACCTTGAAGACCCTAATGTTTGAATTATTTTCTTAAAGCCCCTCGTTTACTTGAATTAATTCAAATCTTGTCGGTTAGCATTACTATTTTTATTTTTTTATCGAAACAGGAATTTCCCTAACCGGATTAGGATCCCTAACCTAATTTAATTCTACATAAGTTACATGTATTTAACTCCAAGCCCTCACCCTTTAATTAAATTCAAAACTTGCCCCAAAAACTAGTACTTGTACCTTATACCTTGTAGTACCATCAATCTTGTTATATATATATATATACACCTAGAGGAGTGTGCCTAGAACCTAAAATGATTTAAATAATAACCACATCACACTTCCCCAAGGAGGAGCCGATTTTCAAGAACCACCATCATGATGTTCGAGGAAAACCAAGACCTAGTGACCTAGACCTAGGATGCAAAATCCAAGAACTAGTCTCATTACAACTACGAGTTGCCTAAACCAATGAACAAGCCTCCCAAAATCCCTTCCATTCCTTTAGAATTCAAACAAATCTTAACCTTTCCATCCATATCCAACTAAGGGGCATTTAGGACTTTTTGCCTCAAAGGTTTGCCTATAAATACCAACACACCCCCTAGCTTGCAAACACACACAACACACTCACTCACACACACATTTCGGTTAGAGAGAAGGAGGATAGCAAGAGGGAGAAGTCTAGAGGAGAAGAAGGAGGAAGAAGAGAGCTTCTTGTGCAAAGTTTAGTAGGTAAGCCACAAACACAACCTTCTCTTTCATTTTCTTTTTCTAATACATGTTTCTAAAGGTTCTAAATAATGTTTTCAGATCTTTTATTACTAAGTTCTTATGTTAAAAATGCTAAGGATTGAGTATTGATTCCATCTCTCTTGTATTTTCCCCATTTTGGTACAAAACCATCTTCTTTTTGTACCAATCTCTCAACTTTTCAAGAGCACTCTTTCAAAAAAAATTTCTGAGTTAAACATGTGATAGTTAGTATATTTTCTTCACAAAAGAAATGAAACTTTCCCTTGGTGGAACCCTTTTTTTCATAAATCTTCTTGTTTTGAGCAAAGTACCCTAGAATCTGTTTTTGCAGCCCACTTCCAGAAATTGTAGAAAAATGTACAAATTTATTCTGGACCTCTATTTTATGTCAAAACCTTCCTTAAGATGTTAGCTTTCAACTAAAATTTCTTTCATCGAAAGACATCAAGCGTTTTCAAGAAAATCAAATTTTCGTAACGGTCGACAGATCTGAACAGATTATGGACAGCGCTGGAATATTTTCTAAATAACTTAAAATCTGGAAAGGCAATCCCATTTCCGAAAAGTGTTCTAGAAACTAGATCAAATTCTCTACGAACCATAGGGAGACCGAGTCCGGTGGAAGATCTAAAATAGCCCTTTTATTTCAATCTCCATGTGATGTTAAATCTGGAAATTGTGTTCTGTATGGATGTTTTATGCCCTTGAATTCATGAAATTGCCTACTTACATATAAGCATATCTTGGCATGTTATTATGTGTATTATGGTTATGTTATTTATCTTCCTCGCTTTATGGATGCATGCCTATGTGGATATTATTGTCTTGCAAGTGGGATTAACTTGATTTAAAACATTTAATTTAACGGGAAACCTAATTGGGAGGGTATTGGGTTTTCGAACACTTGAATAATGTAAAGATGAGAAATGTGATATATGGATTGTTGGGATGCGTTTCCTATTTGAAAGTTAAAGTCTTGCACAAGTGGTTTCGGAACCCTTGAACGGAGCGGTTGTATTTGGACCCTAGGTGGTTTGGTGTAAGGAGGGATTTCGGGCAAGGCCCTATTTTACCGTCTCTTTTGAGGCCCTGCGGTTGGCGCTACACGGTACATAACCGTTGGTAGGCATCCGAGGTTAGGTTTGCAACAAAGCAGCAAAAGAGGGGGCATACCGAATAATCCGCATCCGATTCTTGTGGTTGGGAGGACGAAATCTCTTTGGGGGATTTCTAGTTTGCTAACATCTAACTTAATCCTTTATTTATTTGATTGAGTATCATGCTTTATTACTTGATGTTATAATTGTGATTGTGTATTGGACTGGGAAAAAGGGGTAGGGTGTGTGTGTGTTTACTGGGCATTCAAAGCTCACGGCGTATCATGTTAGGTGAAGAAGCGGAACTCATAGCTGAAGACGACGAGCCCGAAACTTTTGAAGACTATTGGCTATCCTAGAAAAACATTTAGAAGTTTTCTTTTTGGATGATTTGTAAAGACTTATTTGAAGACTTAAGCTTTCTTCTGGAATGTAATGTAATTGGAACCATCTTTTGAGTTATATATATATCGATTGTTATATATCTATATTCTATGTATGAACCCTATCGTTACTTATGAGACCTTGTGTCAATACCTATTAAGATCTGTCAAAAGGGTAGTGCGCTGCCTAAGAAAGCTGGACTTAGAAGGGAGGCTAAATTGACTCCTCCGGCAATCTGAGATCTTACTTGGTTATTGACCATAGGACTCATTAGTGACTTTTCCTTGACTGCAACCTATAGTGTAGAATCGCGGCGTCACAGTTTGACTCAGTTATAACTTATTGTAATATTAGATTTTGTTTGTCATAACCTAAAAAAGTCAAAAAGTCACTATCTTACTTAAGTCACATCATCTTGTTTAAGTCACATCATTTCAAACTCAACCCATACCCATACCCAACCCATATTTTATAAAAATTCAAAAAATGTACATATTTAAAATATCTCAAACCACTCCTTAGTTATAATTTAGTTATAACTAGGATTACAAACGATTCAAGCCAAGCTGAGTTTTTGAGTGTTCATATTTGTTTATTAGGAATTAGTCAAGTTTGACCTCAAGCCAAATTCAAGTCAAGCTTAAATATTCAACTTCGAGCTTGACTTGTAAAACATTCGAGAAACTCGAGCTCGAGCTTGAGCTTGAAAAAAAAATGAATTAAAATTAATTTAATTATTAAGATAAAAAAAAAAAAGAAGATTATGAACCAAATATAAAAAAAAAAAATGCTTATATGAATAATAAACTAGCAGTTGAAATACACTGCTAATGTATATATTAGATTTAGCTTGATAGATTTATACGTATCTCCTTGTATTGTAGATATAGCTTATCTCTATCTCTCTTTATCTCTATCTCCTTGCATCTCTATCTCTTTCTATACTTATCTAGGTTTGTGCCTATAAATACATTATCTCTTATTGTATTATATTCATTCAATATAATACAGATACACATTTTCCATATTTCTTTCAACCATTCTAACATGGTATAAAAACTCTAGGTTCCACACATATAGCCTTTTTTTTTTTTTTTGTGTTTAGTTCCGTACACAGTAGCACTACAACATTCATTCCAGCGCCCATACACTTTGTTATCTTTGTTCCAGCACTGCTTCATCATTATTTTCAAACGATTCCAGTGGCCATAATCACAAACCTGCCACACCATAATATTCATCTCTTCTAGACGATTCTAGAGCCACCAACCACACTCCAAAACAAGCTCAGACGAGCTCTCACCCGCCACTTATTGCTCAGCGCGTCTGTAGCGATCCCGATTTTGATCCTTCTTTCATGTTTTGCCACTTCGACTGGGCCGGTCGGGGGTCGAGCTGCTCGGTCAGCTCGTGGGGGTCCAGGGGACAGCGCCCCTTGGCGGGTCCAAGGGCAGCGCCCTAGCGGGGGTTGAGCTGCCCGATCAGCTCGCAGGGGTCCAAGGGGTAGCACCCCTTGGCAGGTTCTAGGGCAGCGCCCTGGCGAGGTTGAGGGGCAGCACCCCTAAAACAAAAATGCAAAATGCATTCGAAGTTGCTTGTCTGCTCGAGTGGCCGTTTATGCGCTCGAGCGAAGAATGTTTGGTTTCAGAAGTTTGACCTGTCTGCAAAAGTACTGGGTTAGTGTATTTGACGCTCGAGCGGGGCATTCCACGCTCGAGCGGACCATGTTATATCAGTTCGTGAATCTGATATTTCATATCACTTTTTTAGTCCTCTCCCTCTCTAAAACTCTCCAGAATTCCAGATCGGGAGCTTCTCTCTCTAGAAGTCATCTTCTTTCTTTGATTTCTCCAAATCCATTAGGATTTAGGCCTAAGTTCTTCACCAAAGTTGGTTATCATCTCAAGGGCTTCGTTGTGTGCAGTGAAGATCGAGTTTCGACACCGTTGATTTTAGGGTTTCATCTCATTTCTTCTTCAAAACTTGAAGTAGAGATTTTCTTAGAGTTATATCTATGTTTTTGCAAGATCTAGATGATTTTCGAAATCATCCTTTGATTAGCTTTGAGAAATTGATTGTTGATTTCACAAAGATGAGTGATTTTGAAAGAAGGTTTAATTTCTTTTCCTTTTAAAATAGAAATTGAAGGTTTTGAACCATATTGATTGAAGAAAGATAATTTTGGGGAGATTTTTCTACATATTTTGGAGATGAATGGTTTTGATAAGAAAACCTAGAAATTTGGTCTTTTCTTTGAAAGATGTTGAAAATCCTTGGAAGATGTTGTCATATTTATTTTGTATACCAAAATAAATGGATGTTTTGAAAATTGTTTATTTATATATAAATGACGAATTTTGTGAAAAAAAAATGAGAAATGTTGTTTATTTTGGAAATTGTTATCAAAATGTTGATTTAGTCTTGAATTGACTAAATTGTTGAGATTGCTCGAAATGTGGGAATTATGTTATTCTCTTGAATGAATTGGATATAAAAGTATATATATATTCATCTTGTGGAATTGTGTTGAAAAGAGGATTGGGAATTTGATCACAATGGTATATTGTGTGGAACAATTGAATATGGAAGTAATGTTGCATTGCATTATTAAGCATACATTGGCATTTTAATTCATTGGACTATGTTAAGCTTTGGAAATTTGCATTGAGAAAAGAATGTTGGGAAATGGGTTTTCATGAAATGGTTTTGGGGTAAATACGGTAGTAAGTCTTGATAGGTGGTGTAGATGAAATTGTTTAAGTTGGCCTGAGTGTCCTTAGTGAAAGACCAAAAAGTCGCGCGGATAGGTGTTGAGCCTTCCGGTTAATACCGGTAAAAATGACAATTGGTAGTACTCGTATAGTCTACTTGCAGACACCGACCTAGGGATTACCAGAGTTGTATTTACCGCCCCCTTTAATTAAATTGATAAATTTTGAACAGTTGAAGTTGCATAACATCATTGAGTATGATGGTTTTCAAAAGATGATGATGTGTTTTATTTTTAAAAAGGCATGGCATGGCATGTGCATTCATCTCTTGAGACTTGTATAAAATATATATACTTTGTTAAGGATTTCCTACTGGGCTTTATGCTCACCCTACCGGGTTTTTGTGCAAGAAAAGACGTGGTGAATCCGCCTAATTGAAGGCGTGGAAATGTGTGTGTGTTGAGAGCACTAAAGTTCTCATTTGTTGTGATCCTATTTGTAAGCCAAGGGCTATGTATGTGTGGGTTTGAATAACCGGGCTTAAGCCTTAGAAGATTATAAACCCTTGGGGGTGCTTATTTGGTTATTTACTTGTTGTTGAATCAATGTAATATCGCATGAGGAACTATTATTATTATATAATGCAAGTATGGGAATTTATATTTGGTTTTCCTTTAACAGAGCCATGATTGTTGCATTATCATTTGGGTTAGAAATTTGGGGCGTTACAGCGTCATTTACGACGCCACCAGTATCTTCACGCGCTACCATGCACCGCTTGCCTGACGATCACACGCCACGCGTCTGTCACGTGCGCGTCCTTCCATTTCTATCATCGCTGACGTCAGCCCGAAGCACGTCAGCACTACAGTACATTGCACGCCTACTACTATCGTGCACCACGTATCCTCCTACTAAAGTGCGCCGCGCATCTGCTGGCGCCTCTACTGCTATCGTGTGCCGCGCACCCTCCTATTAACGTGAGTTGCGCACCTACTGACGTCATCCACCCCTACTGACGTCATCTCTGCACACCAGACCTCTTTCCTAGCTATTTTCGACCTTCCGGACTCATTAGTACGCTCTTTTTTATTGATTTTTGCTCCTATAGAACTGTTTTTCTCTATTTTACTTCACTAAACCACTGTTATGGATTGTCATGATGCTTCTCATCCAATCTCTAGTATCCTTGATGGCTCCAACTATGTGTTATGGGCCCAAGCCATGTCCAGTTTTCTGAAAGGGAAGAAATTTTTGGCGCATTATCACTAGGGATGCGGTTCAACCAGTGAAAGAGGTTCATGAAATAGCTGCCACATATGCAGACCGTTTAGAGGACTGGGACAGTAAGAATTACCAGATCATCACTTGGCTTTGAAATACTTCTGTTACCTCTATCAGTTTACAATTTGGTCGTTTTCAACTTGCCTCTATGACTGCTCCTGCCAAAGACATTTGGGATTTTTTGATAGAATGTTATCAGACTACTGATCTTGCTCATCAGTATTAGCTTCAAAGTCAACTTCATTACCTATGTCAAGAGCCTGGTCAGTCTGTTAATGATTTTCTCTCTCAGATATATTCTGTCTGGGACTAGCTCGCTCTCTCCGAACCAGTTTGGCCTCATATTGAATATGCTACTTTATTCATTCAGTATCGTAATCACCAATGATTGGTTCAGTTTCTCATGGCTCTCACTACCCAATTTGAGCCTGTGCGTGCATCTCTGCTTCATCGCACTCCATTGTCCACTCTTGAGCAGAAAATTTATGAGTTATTATCTGAGGAGACTCGTCTTGGCCCTCTGATGACTCATCATGTGGATACAGTTCTTGCCACTCCCCAATCACTGAGTTCCTCTGCTCCAACCACCCAGCGGCCCACAACTTGCAATTATTGTCAGAATTGGGGTCTTCCTTCTATTTATCTTCTGCTTCATTGCCCAGTCAGATCCTGTCGGTGCTGCAACAAGATTAGTCCTGGTCATCTGCAGTAAGATTGTTTTTGCAATCCAAACCGCTCATCTACTACTCGTGGAACTTTCTCACGAGGTCGTTCACAACGTCTTGGGAATCAGTCTAGATCTCTGCCTGCTCATCGCATTACTACTGCTGCCTTTGAGGAATTTTCTGAGCCTTTAGATCTAGCCACTCCTGTTTTTTCCCAAATTGATGTTGAAGCCATGTTCAAACAGTTTCTCACCACTTCTGGTACACCTCCTTCTACTGCTCTGTCTGTGACTTCAGGTACATCTTCCTGGTATTTTGACTCAGCCTGTTGCAATCATATGACTTCTAGTTCTACCCTATTTTCTTCTATTTCTTCCTCTCCTTTTATTCCCTTCATTCATACTACTAGTGGTTCTCTTATGTCTGTAAGTCATATTGGTTTTGTTTCCACCTCTCATCTATCCTTATCAAATGTTTATCTTATTCATGTCCTCACTTTAAATCTTATTTCTATTAGTTAATTATGTGAGCTTGGTCTAACTGTCACATTTTTTACTAATGGTTGTTTGGTACAGGACCCTCAAACGAGACCGACTCTTGGGATCGGCTGTAAGCATGGACATCTTTATGAGCTCATTCATCTTCATGTTCCCGACTCTACCTCGATAGCTGCTCCTACATCTGCTTCCAACATGTCTCCATTTAATATTTGGTACTATCGTTTAGGACATATTTCTGTTAGTTGTTTAAAATTTTTAGTTTCTGCTGGTCAGTTAGGTCATGTCATTCTCGATACTTTGGATTGTTTATCTTGTCAACTTGTAAAACAACCTGCTTTATCATTTAATGCAAGTACTTCTATTTCTCATGCACCATTTGATCTTATACATTCTGATATTTTGGGACCATCACCTACTACCACTATGGGGGTATCACCTTACTTTGTTGTCTTCGTTGATGATTTTTCACGTTTTACATGGTTATTTCTCATGAAAAGTCGATCAGAACTCAAACAACTTTATTACAATTTTGCAAACATGGTCCAAACCCAATTTTCTAAAACCATTAAAATTTGTTGATCTGATAATGCTATGGAATATTAGGATCTTGACTTTCTCTCCTTCCTTCAGCATCATGGTACTCAGCCTCATTGTTCTTGTACTGGCACTTCCCAACAAAATGGCCGTGCTGAGCGGAAGCATAAGCATATTCTTGACACTACTTGAGCCCTTCTTATCTCTTTCTCGTGTCCTGAATATTTTTGGAGGGAAGCTGCTCTTACTACTGTCTACACTATCAATTGTGTTTCCACTTCTACTATCCATAACCAAACTCCTTACGCACATTTACATGGCACTAGTCCTTCATATACAAATCTTTAGGTTTTTGGGTCTGCATGCTTTGTTCTCCTCCAACCTCATGAACACACCAAACTTGAAGCCCGTTCTCATCTTTGTTTCTTTCTTGGGTATGGAATTGTTTTTGGGTCTGCATGCTTTGTTCTCCTCCAACTTCATGATCACACTAAACTTGAACCCCGTTTTCGTCTTTGTTTCTTTCTTGGGTATGGAATTGAACATAAAGGCTATCGTTGTTGGGATCCTATCTCTAAACGTCTTAGTGTCTCTCATTATATGGTTTTCTGGGAGCATAAAATGTTTTCATCCTTATCCTCGTTCCACTTATCATCATCTTCTACTTTCATTTTGTTTGTTAATCCTTCTATAGATCTCTTCTCTAATGCCTTTGATGCAGGTTGCTTTTCTCTAGAGATGCCTTTGCTTACACTTGATCCTGTCTCGACTGCTTCCTCTAATGGTCCCATTGAGTCTCCTATCACCCTACCAGATCCTCCTCCCACCGGTTGTCCACATCGGTTAACTCAATCACCTGTTCATCTTCGTGATTATATTGTCGGGTCTACTGCCTTTTTCTACTTATGAGCCTACCTCCTATCGTGAGGCTTGTACTAATCCTCTTTGGCAGCAATCTATGACTGATGAATTATAGGCTTTAGACAAAACTCATACTTAGGATGTTATTGATCTTCCTCCTAGAAAGATTGCGATTGGCTGCAGATGGGTATACAAAATCAAGACCCATTCTGACGGCTCTATTGAGCGCTACAAAGCTCATCGTGTTGCAAAGGGCTTCACCTAAGAATATGGCATTGATTATGAGGAAACTTTCGCTCCGGTTGCTCGGCTTACCTCTGTGCATAGCTTACTTGTTGTTGCCGCTGCTCGCAACTGGGATCTTTTTCAAATGGATGTCAAAAATGCCTTCCTTAATGGTGATCTTCTTGAAGAAGTCTACATGCAACCTCCCCTTGGGTCTGCTTATCCAGCTCATAAGGTTTGCAAACTACAGTGTACTCTCTATGGTCTCAAGCAAGCTCCACGAGCTTGGTTTGCAAAATTCAGTTCCACCATCCATGACTTCGGTTTCACCTCCAACTCATATGACTCTGCTCTATTTGTTCGGACCACTCCTCATGGCACCACTCTTTTTCTTCTTTACATGGATGATATGATCATCACCGGTGATGATGTGGCTGGTATTCTTAGCCTCAAACAATTTCTCAATTGTTAGTTTGAGATGAAGGACCTTGGTACTCTTTATTATTTCTTAGGGCTTGAAATCTCTCATGATTCCACTGGTTATTATTTGTCACAAGCCAAATATGCATCCAATCTTTTGGCACGTGTTGGTCTTACCGATTGCAAGACTACCTCTACTCCGTTGATCCTTTGACTCATCTCACTCCTTTAGATGGGGATCTTCTCTCTGATGCTACTCTTTATCGCCAGCCGGTTAGTAGTCTTGTCTATCTCACTGTGACTCGTCTTGACATTGCCTATGCTGTTCATCTTGTTAGTCAGCACATGTCGGCTCCCCATACCCCGCATTACACTGCTCTACTTCGCATACTTCGCTACCTTAAAGGCACTATGTTCCATGGACTTCACTGCTCTGCTCACTCTTCTCTCACGCTTCGTGCCTTTTCTGATGCAAATTAGGTTGGCGATCCTACTGATCAACGCTCCACTACGGGTTTCTGTTTCTTCTTATGAGATTCTCTTCTTACTTGGCGCAGCAAGAAACAGTCTCTCACTACTCGCTCTAGTATTGAAGCTAAATACCGCGCTCTTGCTGACACTACTCAGGAACTTTATGGCTCCGCTGGCTTCTTGCTGATATGGGTGTTTCTTCCCCTGGTGCTACCTCTCTCTATTGCGACAATCAGAGTGCCATTCAGATTGCTCACAATGATGTCTTCCATGATCGTACCAAACATATTGAGATTGATTGTCATTTCATTCGACAGCATGTTACACGTGGCACTGTTCATCTTCCCCCTATTTCTTCTGCTGATCAACCTGCTGATAGTTTTACCAAGGCTCATCATCCTAGTCGTTTCAGTGATCTAGTTTCCAAACTCAAGTTGGTTGATGCTTGCCCACCTTGAGTTTGAGGGGGCTGTTAATGTATATTATAGATTTAGCTTTGTAGATTTATACTTATCTTCTTGTATTGTAGATATAGCTGTAGACATCCCCGAACGCATCCCGGGGAGAGGAGTGCGAGTCCCCCCCGTTCTGGTTCAATATTGGGTCTACTACAGTTCGAAGGACTCAAATGTCACGGTTCTTAATCTTGAACCAAAGAGTCCAAATCTGGCAAATCGTTTTGAAAACAGATTTTTTGAAAGAAGTGCCAAACATGGACTGCTTTGCCAGATACAGAGTCGCCACCTAAATATTTTATTATGGGGAAATTTAGGAAACCCTGACTCGGTGCCAAAGGCCACGTGTCCGTCATCACCAAAGTTGCCTCGGCTCGAGAACTTGGGTACGATTGGGGAAGGTCACTTCGTGAGCACCCCCGCTCGCCCGGTCAAAGACCGGCCTCTACTAATCATGATATCTGTTTTTGAAAACATTGTGTGTTCTTATTCCGGTTATTAGCCTAGGTTACTATGTGATGCGCACAGCATACAAGTATAGACCGGGTCGTCTGTATTGGAACAAAACATTTCATGTTTGTTTGTTTGAAAATGGTTTGATGGTGCTACCCGCAGGTAGGCTAAGACGTGGATTTGCCACCCTCAGGTGGGCTTAGAAAACAGTGATTTTGCCACTATCTAGTGGGCTTAAAACAAACAGTCAATGCATTGTTCCAATCCAAATAACTCAACCTCCACCCACAGGCATTCAAGGCAGTCATATCACATAAGCAAATAGCCTCATGGCAAGCATGCTATTCATGGCAGTCACTCACACACATACAAGGATGCTAAAGCATAAAACTCACCGAGTACTCCAAGCCAAAACAGAAACTACATTAGAAATCATGCATGATCCTAAGTATACTGAAATGCCTAATGCAACACATGCAAAAATGCAAACTATAGCAGGCTCGGCTATTCTAAACATGGCATATGGAATGCTACAACTAACACGTATTCAATTTGGAATTGAAATACAAATGCAGTTTGTATGATGCGCCGAGCCCGGTGCATGCAAAACAGATGAATGATGCAAACATGCTGTCATACTGTATGCTAATTGAAATATGCCCTAATCTAACCATCATAAGCGGGTAAATAAAAGGGAAGAAAGACGTGGGGTTGGAAGACATACATCACACTCACCCACACTTATTACAATTATGCCCTCGCGCAGAGGGTCCGAATAAATAATACAGTCCCAATAAAAGAATATTACAGTCCAAAATATTACAGTCCCAAATAATATGATGAATGATGTAAGTTGGAGCTGCCTTGCGCGGAAATCCACTGGGATGCCCCAATTAGCCTCTGTTCTGCAATGTTTCTCGAAAAGCGCGCCAAGCTTCGGAAGACCGCTGGTCCTGGATTTTGCTACAACAGAGAGCAGGAAAGGGGCATAGCAATGTATTTCACAAATATATGCATGCCTCGATCCTCGTGCCACCAATCACGCATCTCGATACATGATGGCCGAGGAGTCGGATTGCACAACTCAATATAGGATGAATGCGTATGAATGCTACAACAAAACCTAACTCCATCATGGGTAATCCGGAGTGTCGGTGACTTGGGAATTGAGATTTGTTCCGTCACTCGGAGTACGAAACGTGCCTCGTTTCCCGTGCCCGGGCTAACTCCTATCCCGAACACGATGCAATATGCATGGCATGCATGAAATGCAGCTAATATACAATCCTGACATGCGCAATGCTATGAAAATGAAATGCCTCGAAATACGTGCACACGTGCACGCAAACCGAGTAAATGATCCTAAGGCATGAAATGGCATACGCAATGTAATTGGACTTACACTAACATGAGTGGACCTCAGCCACACTCACATAAGAAGCCGTGAGATGAAAAAGAGATGCCTCGAAATACGTGCACACGGGCACGCAAAACGAGGAAATGGCATACGCAATGCCGTATGGGCTTACACCAACACGAGTGAACCTTAGTCACACTCACATAGGAGGCCATCGGATGAAAATGAGGCGCCTCGAAATGCGTGCACACGGGCACGCAAACCGAGGCAATGGCCCTAAGGCATGAAACGGCATGCAAATGCAATGATGGGCTTATACCAACATGAGAGGGCCTCAGCCACACTCACATAGGACGCCGGAGGATGAAAATGAAGTGCCTCGAAATGCGTGCACACGGGCACGCAAACCGAGGCAATGTCCCTAAGGCATGAAATGGCATACGAAATGAGACGTGGCATATGGCATATGGCATATGGAAAATGCAAATTTCAGCAGCCAAAATGATGCAAAAACAGCCCCCGAATTATAGCGAAATTACACCCGATGCCCGAAATGCTATGCCGAGTACCCGAAATGACTTGCAGCTATGCCAAACATGCACAATATGGACATGAAGTGTAAAGACAGATGCTAGGCAGTCCCTAAACTAGCATTTCTCCAGTACAAAGCATGGCCAAACAACAATCACAAGTATGGCAAAAATAGCATGCAAAAATGGGGGGAAAAAAAGGGAACAATGAAGCAGATGGTATACGCAATGCTCAAACTGAAAAATACAGTTCTACAACATTGAAGAGGGACCAAAAATATGAACATTTACAGCTTATGATAACCCTCAAAACAGTATGTAGATATGCTCAACATAGCATGCAAAATATGAGCCAAAAGAGGGCTATAAAGAGAGGTATACCAAGAATTCACCAAACAGCCTAAGACCCTTAACAAAACATGACAAGAAGGCCAAAATGTGACTCTTTCCAGACCTGATCATGGCCGAAAACAGAAGCAAAATAGGCCTAACAAAGCATGCAAAATGAGGGCCAAAGAGGGGTATAATGACAAGTATAACATGGAGACCCCCAATGAATTTGATCCCTTCTACAATGTTGTAGAGGGACATAAAATAAGCCTACTCATAGTTCATGACATGCTCCAAAACAGATCGTACAGAGGCTAAACAAATCATGCAAATTTACGGTAAATATGAGAGATTATGAAACAAGTGCATGATAGAGAGGCCAGACAGGGTTGAGCCCTTCTTCAATGTTGAAGAGGGGCTCAAAATAGGCCCACTCAAAGTTTATATCAGGCTCATAAATAGATCACACATGAACTAAAAAAAGCATGCAAGATATTGACATACAAAATGATATTGAAGCAAGTGCATCATAGAGGGCTCAAACAGGGTTGAGCCCTTAAACAAACATGTAGAATAGCTCAAAAGAAGGCCCATTTCAGTTAGGGCCGGAGTCTAAAACAGTGAGCAAGTAGGGTAGAGGAATGGTGCAAAAAAAAGTGCCAAAAGAGGGTGATTGATACTTACCCTTGAAGATCACACTCTTGTTGCTTCTTGGCTCAAGTTTGCTGCTCCTAAGCCTCTGAAAAACCCTTCCTTGTAGCTGGAATGGAGTGGTGGTAGTAGAGCTTGAAGACGATGAAGAAATGGTGCCTAAACTTGAAGATTTGAGAGAAAAATGGAGAGATAGAGATAGATATCAATGTATATCCTTGAGAGAAATTTTCCAACCCTTCTACAAGAGCTGGGAGGCCAGCTATATAGGCAAGAAAATCGGAGAAAAGGTGGGCAAAAAGTGCTTTAGTTGCAGGTGGCTGGCCGGCTGGAAATGGTGGCCGGCCGGCAAGGTAAATAGAAGAAAAATAATAGAGCCGGCCAGCCATGAAGCCCCAGAAGTTAGCTTTCCAATGCCGCAAACCTTGTATTAAAATTCCTCCTGTAGAAAAATTTATGCCAGTTTCCGTAAAGCCGCGCAGATTCAGTCCAACCGGACTTCAACCAACCATATCTCCTCTCCCCGGATTTGGACTTAGGAGATTCTTGAGTGAAAAATGAAGCCCCGGAAGTAAGATTTCCAATGGTGGTGGCCTCACATTTTAATTACTCTTGTGCAAAGAGTTACGCCCGTTTCGGTGAAGCCGCGCAGACTTTTCTCCTTCCCGGATTCATGCTGAACCACCTTTGACCAAGCAGAAAGTTGGTTGTCAGAACAATTGCTGGCCTCCCACCCCCCAGTGATCTTCCTGGTGATAAAACAGAGGTACCTGCCAAAAATGAACAAAAACCGATGCAAAACGAATGCTCGGGGGCCAAAACACGCAGTTCGGGGTCCCGAAAACCGGCCGTTAAGCACCGAAAGTGGTGTTTGGCCACGAAGTGGGTATCTAAGACCCCAGTGTCCCTCGAAAAGGATTAACTGAGATGCATACCGAACACCGGAGGAATCGGAGATGGTTGGGTGGTCCCGAACCGAGGCACACGGCCTGACGGCTTCGAAAACCGGGAACCGGGCTCCGAAATGGGCAAAATGGCCTATGGCCACAAAATGTAGCCCACGGCCACTGAGAGATAGTCTACGGGACCTCTCCCTCCCCTCAGGAAAAAAAACAGAGAAAACCGAGTCTGATTCGCAAACCGAGGCAAGGCACAGAAGAGGGTTCGGAAGTCCGGAGGCAGGGCTCACGGCCGAGACTCTGAGACTTCTGAACGAGCACAATATGCAACATCACCGAGCGCTCAATCGGTGACGTCTGAGTCTTAAGGTCGGTCAAAAATGGGGTGTCTACAATAGCTTATCTCTATCTCTATCTCCTTGTATCTCTATCTCATTCTATACTTATCTAGGTTTGTGCCTATAAATACAGGCTCTCCTATTGTATTATATTCATTCAATATAATACAGATACACATTTTCTATATTTCTTTCAACCATTCTGACATACACGATGCATATCCAATTTGAATAAACAAAAATAAAATAAAATTTATTATATATTATATATTACTCAAGTGGTAAAAGTCTCACCCATTCTCACCCATCTAGGTTATATATATATATATATATATAAATATAAATAAATGAGGGACACAAAGCATAAGGAGAATGCTTGGACACCAAGTTCAACCTTCACTTAATATAATGGGCAAATTAAATTGACACTCCCTGAGGTTTCTGTTTAAATACAGATCCCTCCTCATGTTTGAAAAATTATACTTAGCCCTTAATAAATTAAAATGACATATTTGCCCTTAATCTTTATACATATAAAATAATAAAATAGTGCTGATATTTTGTTCATGTCATTTCAAGAGAAATAACAATCTTTTTTCTTTCTTTTTTTTTGTTTAACTCACACAAAAAATAGAATGTTTTTTATTTTTGGTGTTTTTTTTTATTTCACTAAATTTTTTTAATATTTTGAGCAATTTTTTATTTTTATTTTTGAGATACACTTAATCTAGATATATACTTACGAAGTATAATATTTTATATATATTTTTAAAATTCATCAAATACAAAAAAAAAAAAAAAATACAAAAATTCAGTAATATCGTAGTAAATGTGAATGACGGTGTTTGGTAATACTGTAGTAAATGTTGGTGAATAGACGAGAAAGAAAAATGATGGTGGAAATAAAGATGAAAAATTCTATTCATATATAAAAATTTATACAAAAATATCATAAAAATGTTGTGATAGTGATGTTGTTGTAAAATAAATCATGTTTATGTGTGTTTTGTTTTAAAGTGAAATGTCACCATTAAGCTATATCATTATATTTGAAAATTTTATATAAATTTTATGTTTATATATCATCATTCAATAAAAATATGTTTAGGTAGAATTTAATGTTGGAAAGTTGTAGAATGTAGTCATGATGATAGAATGAAGAAATGATAGGAAAAATGGCAAAATAGTCATTTAGAAAAATTTTAGGTATGACATCAGCAATCCAGGGGACAATTTGTAATGAGATTACAAACCTCAGGGAGAGAAATGTAATTTTTCAAACGTAGAAGGGAGGGGGGGGGGGGGAGATCTGTATTAAATAAAAATCTCAAGGGGTGTCAGTGTAATTTACCCTAATATAATATATACTAGGGGTGTGAGCTCACCCGATAGGTGTGCTTGAAATATAAATTTTAATTTTGAATTCATAACATATTTTCTATATTGTTTAAGTGATGAAAGTGTTCTTTAGTAGGCTAAGTAAATGGTCTTGGATTTAAGTCTTGTGCCCCTCTTTTAACTACTATTTTTTATTTTTACTTTTTGAATGGAGAAATTGACGCTTGGCACAAGAAGAAAAGGCTACTTGGCAAAAAGAGAGAATGAATATCAAGTAAAGTGTTCACTTTTAATAATAGTATAGATTTTATCAATCAAATATGTAAATTTACACAAATAATACACAAATAAAAAAATAAAATAAGTTACTGAAAATTTATTTGATATATTAAAATTAAATATTTATTTATATTTATCTTTTTATATTCACCAACAGAGCCAAGCTTAGGGTTATTCGAACTTAGCCCGATTAACAACTAGCTTTAAAATTGAGCTCGAACTGTTTAGCAAACGAACCGAGCTCAAATTAGATTAAAACAAGCTAAGTCCAATCTGTTCATGAATAGCTCAAACCCTAATTATAACCTGTTGTAATTATTATTTTGGTTATGCCTTAAGTAATGTTTCGTGAGCGGGTACTTTGTCATAACCATTGTGATTTCTTTGGTTATGACTAAAAATGTTTTAATTATGACACAAACTAATATTAATATCATAAAATGTCATAACTTACTTATGGTAGATCACTTTTAGAGGGTGTGCATTGTAGAATCTTCCCAATTAATATTGAAATATTGCTTTTCTACAAATTAAAATGGCTGATGACTTGAGGTTTTTTTTTTTTTTTTTTTTAAACAATAGAGAATTCCTTCTCTCTAGTTGGGTATCTAGTCGGAGAGATACGGTTAGACTTTGTGGGCTCATCTCTAATCAAGGGGGCGTGTTGTGCCTATAAGGCACAACACGATATTGTGAGGGCTATGAGACTTGTTATGAGTTCATGTCGTTAATTTAAATAATTCATATTATAAGATTCGTCAAATAAATCATTTATGAAAAATATTAAATTCATTGAATATTTGTAAACTCAAAAGAAAACCACATTTGTCTTAAAAATAAATAAATAAATAAACGGTTAGAATAATTTTGATAATTTATTTTAAAACAATTAAGACTTCATCACACGACAACATATAAGAGTTTTAGAAACTAAATTTTTTAATCCCTAAAAATAAAAATTTTGTTGTAAAAAACATTTATGGAACAATTTTTATCATTGCGAAGATAGTCGCTAAAAAGTCATCTCTAAAAATAAAAAAACAAGGCTTTTAGTGACAAATTTTTTAAAATATCACTAATAAATACACTTTTAGAGATAAAATAATTTGGTCCCAAAAGTGTTTATTTTTTGAGACAAAAATTTTGGTCCCAAAACAATAAAAAAATTCATCACAAATGTCTAATTTTCTTTGTTAAAAATATAATGACACTACTTTTGGCAACAAAAATATTTGGTTCCTAAAAATTAATTTTGTCCCTAAATTTTTATCTCTAAATTTTTTTTTGGGGTAAATGTTTTTTATTATAAATATATATATTTTTAATGTGCACTGTATTTACTACATGTTTGCGCTGTATGTTTTTAAATATTAAAAATGAGCTGTATTTTTTTATTTTTAATATATAATTTTTATTTTAAATATTTTATTTTATTTTTAAAATATTTTTATTTTTAATATCTTAACTATTTTATTTTATTTTTAAATGTTTTTATTTTCGAATATTTTTAAATTTTGTTACTTTTTTAAAAATATTTATTTTCTTTTAAATTTTAAAAAATTTTGGAACGCTCATATATATCTAAATGATAACAAGTTATTTGGCTAATACTTAAAAAAATAACAAAATATTTTTTTCAAAAAAATAAAAAAATATTTTTCTTCAAAAATAAAAATAAGCAAAATATTTTTTGAAATTTTATATTTTTAAAATAAAAAATAATTTTAAAGAACAAAATAAAAAATTTGATTTGATTTTTTTTTTTTTTTTAAATAGAGTTTTGAAAAGAGTTTGGTTATGAGTTTTAAAAAGAGTTTTTGAATTGAGTTTTGAGTTATGTGTTTTGTTATGACTTTTGTAAATAGTTTTTGAATTGAGTTTTGAATTGTATATTTAATTATGAGTTTTGAAATATTTTGATTGGAATCACGATTTCAAAACTGTCACGCCCCACTTTTATTACTTGGGATCCATTACCAAATCCATTATTATAAATTCAATTTCGCAGATAGCATACAGATGCTCATTATACTTACAAGGAATACATAAATAAGAATTCTCTCATTCGGATATAAAATGAATGCAACATGAATTTATATTAAATAAATTGCCCGTATGCTTACGTTATTTAAATCAAGAGGAAGGGTTTAACCCTTTTACATCAATAGCATTCCGCCTACACATAAGAGGCCCCGTGGCCAACAAATAAGGAAGATCCGTGACCTTGTAGCACTTCTCGGTATTCACCTGAAAAAGATTAACAACTTGGGATGAACATAAAGTCCAGTAGGGATCTCAACATGATCCTCAACAATAACAACCTATAAATAGCTATGATCATGAATGCTTAGTCTCATACTGTATAAGTAATGTGACGATTTATAACCAAAGTATACTTACATATATACTTTTCTCAAAAACATTCATTTCTTTCGTTAATGTAGACAACTCGCATTTCCTTCCTCTCAGCACCATTTTACCAAAATTTTATACGACAAATAACAATTCTTGAAGCAAGACTTTTACCAAAAACCTTTTACACTTTCTCACCCTTTTTTTGACTTACACTAGATTTGACTTTTCAAAATATGTTTACGAGTACCCGATAACTTTCACGTTTCTTACAATCTCAACACGTTACTCATGTCTACTTCCCACACATCCATGCCCATGCAAGTATACCTTTAGTACCAAAAAGAAACACGACAAGCATCTAACAGCTATCTACTTCTACAGTTTAAGCAATTTGGCCTTCCAAAAACCACAACCATCATAACACATGACATACTAAAATATACCGAAACAATAATAATAAATAAACTCCGTTCTACCTGCCTCAAGCATGGTAAGCCAATCATACATCTTTCCACAATGAAATGCCAATATACCAGACACCGGCTAGAAGGGAATGGAACCTCTGCCAATTCTCCAGGTGCTAGCTGGAAGGTAATGGTACCTCTGATTCTCAGCGCATTACACATTTTCCAACCATCACTTATACAACATTCATAGATAACTCAAGTGTACTACAGACACATAACCATATCAACATTCACAATGTCATCCCCCACCGATGACTAAGGACAAAACCTCTAAGCAATATGCATTAATGCACGAAAGACAATCATCTCATTCGTATGAGGCATTAAATCCATCAACAATAATGATATTCCAAGGTTCTTTCTTAATTTGTAAAAGAGTTACAATCATCTTTATTTTTCCAAAATTACTTTCCAAAATTCCCAATTTACAATTCACCAATTATATACATAAATATGTACAATAAAAGAGACTCGTTTCATTCATTTAACCAAAGATTCAACCCACGAATAACAAGTCATAATCCGCTCAATTCCAATTCAACAAGGGCGTTGCCCAAAATTCCTAATCTCATGGTTAAATCCCTTTTTTAACAATTAACAAATTATCAATTCGTTATATTTAACTAAAATCAACCCAACACAAGGTAAATGTTAAAATCATAAGACCCGATTTAATCACAAATAAATTACCAAGTCATTAATCAAATTCTTTAATTCATGACATGCTTATTCCACAATTAAAACCCTTTTATCAAATGAGCATTATTATTAAAAATTAGGGCTTCGCCTCTCTCTCTACATAAACAAATTAAACCACTTCCCAAAATTAATCCTACAATAATAAATTACCCAAATCTCA
This sequence comes from Camellia granthamiana, assembly GCA_036172215.1. NCBI lineage: Eukaryota > Viridiplantae > Streptophyta > Magnoliopsida > Ericales > Theaceae > Camellia > Camellia granthamiana. The sequence goes on from CM069912.1 coordinate 104,890,906, forward strand.
ACCTCACACAACCCATCTTAGGTCGCCATTCATGATTTAAAAAAAAAAAAATCCATAACAACATGGTTTTTATGCAATAAAAACTTATAACATGTCTATCTATAAAAGAGGTATTGAAAAAGGCCAAGGAAATCCCTACCTCAAGAGAGAAGAGGAAAAAAAGCTCAAAAATCAACCTTGCCAGAATACGATCTCCACCAGTCAAGACGAAGCCCTCGACATGCTCATCATTTTGGTATAAGGAACTAGCACCAAAATCCCAATGGATTCTTGGGATCAAAAGAAAACGCAAAGCTTTGGAGAGTTTGGGCAGAGAGAGATGAGAGAAAAAGAGAGAAACATGATATAGAGATAGAGAGAGACCAAATCAGAAAAATAAAAGAAAAAGAGCAAAAGACCAATACATAGCTGTAATGCACAAAAAACGAGACAGAAAATGCGCCTGGCCGCATGTGCGACGCCCTCTCTCGCACGTGCGGCTCTCACCGCCGCACGTGCGGTCTCCCTCGCACCTCCACTCACGTACCTGCTTTTTGGGCAGTGTGCACACAGCCCTCTCCCCTGCTTCCCGCACGTGCAGCCTGGCCTCCCGCATGTGTGGCCTCTCTCCCACTCGAAAAATCCTCAGCTTCTCTCCCGACACTCCGAAGCCGACCTCGCACCCTCCGAAACGAGTGAAAACTTGGAATTGAAACAAATACATCCGAACACTTGAGAAGAAACTCTCAGGAACAATGAATCTAACTATTGGTCGAACCACACTTTGAAACCCGACATTTTTACGAAGGCAAATCCAACATAACTCAAGAGAATAAGGCAGATTACGAACCGATTGTCACAAAAACTAAACCAAACACTACATTAATTTTTTTTGTAGTGTCAATGGGTTATAGATAGGGGTGTAAAAATGGCCCACGACTTGAAACCCGCCCGCGGCCTGAGATGAGCTAGTTCCGTTTAGGGCTGCTTGGGCCCAGGCCCGAGCCCAGCTTGAGTCCCTGGGCTATCATTTTGAAGCCCGGCCCGTGGCCCGGCACATCGGCCCGCTTAAGGCCCATTTAGGGCTTGGCCTGAAGTCCGGCCCGCCCGAGGCCCAATGTATTTTTTAATGGAAAATACTAAAATTTTGGTAGAAAATATAAAAAAACAAAAAAAAAAAGGTTAGGCCCACCCAAGCCCGACCCAATTGGGCTGACCCAAGGCCCAAATACCCATTGGTTTAATTTTTTAGCCCATGGCCCGGCTTGACTCAAATTTTGGTGGGAGCCCACGAGGCCCGACATGGGCCGGGCCAGATTTACACCCCTAGTTATAGATATCCGATTAATTTAACTTTATTTTATTTTATTTTTTTGTGAATAATATGTTACACGAACCTTACAATATAAATACTTTGAATCATCAAAATAAATTCTCGACAAGTCCCAAATGGACCTCATAGCATGCATGCTATGCCTTTGTCGCACAGCATGATCCCCAAGCTCGGCTCATCTATGGACTCACTTCCGCGATTTGAATTCTTTATTTAGAAAATAATCAATAAGTTATATTTTATTCTTAAGATTATAATTGAGTTCTATCAAGTTTTATTATGAATAATTAAGTCATATTTTTCATAAAATGTTTCCAAAAAATACATTACTCCATGATGTTGTATGTTATCTCAATTTCACCTTCATTTAATATGAACAACAATTTCATAAATATTTTTAATCTAAGTAAAATTATTTTTTTACTTGTAAAAATTATGATATTGTATTAAAAAATCACAAACCACGATGAAAAAATCATAAATAGTTTTAATTTATTTAAAATTTTATAATAAAAATAAAAATAAAAGTAATTTTAATTTTTTGGATTTAATCAATTTTTATAAACCAAAATATCTTTGGAATTTTAGTAGAATTTAGCCTTTTTAGATTGTTTATATTTAAAAAAATGATAATTTGAAACAAAAAAATATGACGCATTTCATACTATTGTTGTGTCAATCCAATTGTTATTTATGATTTTTTATATAATATTAATAATTTTACAATTAATTTTTTTAATTTAATTAAGTTTAAATTGCTATTTTTCTTATTAAATGAGAGATAAAATCGGATGAAATGCACTATTATAGAGTAATGAACCTTTTGGGAACATTACTTATTTATAATATTTTCCTTTTTTTTTTTTTGTAAAAATTGTTGAGAAGTTCATTAATAGGAAAAATTAAGGGGGGGGGACTTATGTGTAGGTCCTAATAGGTGAATTTATTGTTCAATAAGTCCTTTTATAATTAATGACATTTTTCATCAAGCACTATTAAAAAAAATGTCACTAATTGTTAATTTTCAATGACAGTTTGAAAATTTTGTCACAAAAAGTCACTAATTATAAGTTTTAGCGATAGTTTTAAAAAAGTCGTCACAAAAAAAGTCCCTAATTTTTAACTTTTAGCAATAGTTAGAAAATTTTGTCACAGAATAACGTTACTAATTGTAAGTTTTAAAGTCAGTTTATAAAAACTGTGATAAAAAAATCACAAATTATCAATTTTTAGCCACATGCAAAAAAATCATTACAAAAAATTATTTTTTACAATGATTTTACTGGGACATATTTCTAATGGGATTTGATAAGAATTAAGTCAAACTATTAGGATATTGATAGTTTACTCAAAATTAAAGCCATTCTTTTTTTGTAAGAAAGGTGAGTTACACTACAGGAAAATGCCGCTAAATATCTGAAAAACACCGCTAAAACCTTTGGTGACGTTTTTATTATACGTCGCAGATACGACCGTCGGTATATGTTTGCGACGTTTAAAAAAACGCCGTTGTAGACCTTATTGCGACGTTTTAGAAATGTCATACTACAATCACCGGCGGTGATTCCTTCCGGCAAGATGACGTCATATAGACCCTATAGCGGCGTTTTTGTAAGGTGAGTTACACTGCAGGAAAATGCCGCTAAATATCTGAAAAACGCCGCTAAAACCTTTGGTGACGTTTTATTATACGTCGCAGATACGACCGTCGTTATATGTTTGCGACGTTTAAAAAACGCCGTTGTAGACCTTATTGCGACGTTTTAGAAATGTCATACTACAATCACCGGCGGTGATTCCTTCCGGCAAGATGACGTCATATAGACCCTATAGCGGCGTTTTTTACAAAAACGCCACTAAAAGCACTTTTTTCTTTTTTTCTTTTCTTTTTTTTGGCAGGAATGCAACCTAATGAAATTTTAACCATTCAGCAATAATATTTTATTTGCTACTAGTTAGAATTCTCCAAAATATATTCAAACCCTGTTTCAAAAAATATATATATTCAACCAAACACATCAAAATTGAAATTACAAAAATCACAACCAAATTCATATACTCCATCATCATCTCAAAATTTAAAATACTAAGAAAAGAATAAATGTAACAAAAAAAAAAAAAGAGTACAAATATGATTGATACACAACACTTCGAAGCATCAATTTCGAACTTCTTCAACTTTGGAGAGAAGTTTCCCAATTTTTCCTGAGTTCATATAAGTTGCATTCCTTCCCAAAAAAAAAAAAAAGGGACAACATTTCGCACAATTGAAATTTAGAAAATATTAGAGATAAGTCACAATCAAATCACCTTGTCCAGCCAAACTATAACATATGATTTAATCCATAAGTTACCTGCAGATGTTTTGCTGCAGAAATTTCCCAGAAATACGAAACACAGAACTTTAAAAGAAATTACACAAATAAATTAAAAGCTACTCTCTATTTTTGAGTCATGAGTTCTATAATTTTTTCTGCATGTTTTACCCTATGTAGCTAAATCCTATGTAAGTTTCAGAACTTGATTATATATATAGATGCCAACGTACAGATTTCAACTAATCAAGTTCATAAAAGCCACTCAGAGCGATCCAAAGCCATAACCCGATGTAGAACAAAACCCCACATGGAAGAAGATCAAAGGAGATTGAAAAATCCAGAAGAAAAATTACAAATCAAGTGCGCAAAAATAAGATTACCAAAATGAAAATCAAATGAGAAGTACTGGAGATTAAAGGAGACATATCAAAGAGCTAAAATTCTAGTCTTCATTTGACCAAACTGAATGTGAACAGATACATAACTATTTCTCAGCTGTTTAGGCAAGGCTTTAGATCAACATATAAATAAATAAAAAATAAATGAAGGAGGCAGTTATATTACACAAATATATACATACATATATATATGTGTGTGTGTGCGCGCGCGTGCGCGTGTGGACGTGCGTGTGCGCGTGCGCGCGTGTGAAATTTCTAGCAACATAATAGCACCAACAATCTCATTAGTTTATGATGCAAATAGCAAAATATTCACGGATTCCTCTCTAATTGGTCTCAAGTATCTCTTCAAAAAGAAAAGACAAGTACAGACAGACAGCCAACCATTGCTTTAGTAATTAATGGGCCTATTGAGCACATTTAAACAAAAACATGAAGATGGAAAAATATTCCAAAACAGGGGCCACATTTTAATACTTTAACAACATTTGAAAATATATTGATATGGTTTCCACAATCTAGCTGAAAAACAACCTAAAATAACCTTCATTTAGCAACAAGCAAAGAACACTAAACATATTAGAGAATCCCAAAAACTTCACAATGATATGGTAAAATGCAAGACCACAAAGTAAACAAATACCCTTTTAAATAATTATGCATGAGTTGCATGTCTATAATGCCTAATTTATTGCTTATTAATAAAATGAACAAGAAAAGTGCAACTCTACTTAACTCAAGCAGACCAAATGACACTACTAGGCTTGCTCAGACTCAACATTTCTTAATTTTCTCAGGTTCCAAAAATCTCATGTCTTCTCATCTCTTACAGATTCCTAGTATTGATTTCCCTATGCTATGCAACGAGCATGAATCCAAACCTTCCCCTCGAGGGAGGGAGGGGGGGGGGGTTGCAAAAATGAAACTACCTCTAATGGTGACCCCGTGGCGAACTCTGCGACCAACACAAGCAATTAGCTTCATATATATATATATATACATACAATACACTTGAGAGACATATCTTAGAGTTGAATGAACAAATTTAAAATACTAGTAAAAAACCAATGTCTTGTGCTCTGTTTGGTAAAACGAAGAAACAAATTCAACGTTGAAGCCAAAAAAAAAAAAAAAACAAAAAAAAAAAAGAAGAGAAAATCCTGTAAAACAGAGCACAGACCACAGCTTGGAGCTTTAAAATCTTGATTTTCGATCAAAATCTCCAAAAACAAAGTATAAAATCAAATGCTAATGAAGGACTGGTTTTTCTTTTTGTGAAGAAGATAATCTGAAAATGGAAATCAAATTTTTAGTTGATGAAAAAATATGTGATTTTGATTAAGTTTGCATAATTACTACTAAATAAAAATGCTACTAAATAAACGTTGTTGTATCCCTTTTTTCTTGTAGTGTTATATGGTGCTCTGAGCTGGTGTGAAATTATAATACATAATAATTAGTGATATTTTAATGCTACTAAATAATTACTTGTAACATTTATTTCTAATCTCGTAATAATAGCTTAATTTTATTGGGTGCCATCTGCCATCAATGATTTTTTTGGGTTAAACTAATATTTTAAAACCAACCAATTAGATTCTGGTCCAAATAAAATTTAAACTCAATTTAGTTTGAAAATAAACTTATTTTTATTAAACCAATTAAACCCACAGTTAATCTGGTCACTTAAAAAATTGGAGAACTTATGTACAAATTCCAATAGGTAGATTTATTATCTAATAAATCCTATGATAATTAGCGGCATTTTTTTTTATCAAATACTGATTAAAAAAAACCTCACTAATTTTTAGTTTTTAGCAATAGTTTGAAAATTTTGTGACAAAAAGTTACTAATTGTAACTTTTCGCGACAATTTAAATTTCTTTTTCCAAAAAAGTCATAAATTATTAATTTTTAGTGACAGATTCATAAAATCGTCACAAAAAATATTTTTTAGCGATGATTTTAACAAGACTAATTGTGGGAGTTGATTTCCGACTTCACAACCAAACAGAGAACTTAGCTAGAGAGCATACGGCAGAATAGATTAAAGTAAAAGAAAGTAAAAATATGTAACGCCCCAAAATTTTCTAACATAACTTAGGTATATCAACCAACATTCATTAAAAGGATAATAACAATTCCCCAACCTTTACGGGTGACTCTATTTACACACCATAAACTCTTTCAATACACACCATTTACTCATTTCA